>CM052705.1:117739756-117838603 GCA_028551405.1 Uromys caudimaculatus | reverse complement strand
AATGGGTGGGCGGGTAGGTGGGAGGAGGAATTCCCTCACAGAGGCGGGGAGGGGGAGGGGACACGGGGTTTCTAAAGAAAAGGGGAATCATCGGAAATGTAAATAAAATATCAAAAAATAAATAAAAAAAAAAATTGCACTGGCCTTGGTGAATATGTACCTAGTCTGGCAGGTTCCCTCCAATGCAACTTCACTGTTCTGATGACTGCTAGTGAGTTAAATTCTTTGCTACATATTTGTTTGCTATTTTGTTACATTTAAGTCCTTGAAAAAAAAATCTTATTTTAATGCTAGTATTTTTGTTCAAAATGTTCCTTCCCCAAATTGAAAGTGGTTTATTGACTTACAATTTAATTTGTCTTTTTAATAAATGTATTGATTAAGCAATCATGTGTGCATGATGTGTGTGGCAGGTACCTGCCACAGGTCAGAGGACAACTTTGGGGAGTTGGTCTCACCTTCCACCTTATTGAGGCAGGCCCTCTCTTGTTTCAGCTGCTGTGTACTTCAGGCTAGCTAATCTGTGAGCTTCCAGGCGATTCTCCTGTCTCAGTCTCCCATCTCATCTTAGAAGTGCTGGGTTACAGGTACACCCCACCAAATTGAGCTTTTATGTGAATTCTAGGAATACTGTTTTGGTAGCCAGGCTTGCAGGGCTACTGCTCTGACCCAGTAAGCCATCTCCTCAATTTATTTATTTATAGATGGTCTCTCCTAGTATACAAATCTAGAATATATTCTAGTATACAAATCTAGAATATAAGGTCAAGAGAATATAAACTCAGGGTTATGGACACTCCCAAGAGACACCAGGAGACCACAAGGCAGACTTGATGATGGCTTTGAGTTCCTTATAAAGGCTTTCCAGAAACATCCAAATTCAAGAATCTGATACCAGAAAAGCTTATGAGAGTCAATATTCCCAAAGGAAAACAAGAATGTTCAAGCCTTACTATAAACATGGATGGATTATCAAAGGCAACTCCTTTGACAACTCCTGCTGGGAAGGGAAGGAATGGGTGAAACCTGTTTAGTTCAAAGACCCTCTCCCACTTCAAAATTCTGACTGCTTTAATAATTAGAATATCAGCAAATGATGGATAAAATAAGATCTCTGGACTCTGGAGATGGAAGTTAGGAATTCCTCGGTCATGCTCTGCCACCATTCCACCTCTGAGATACAGTTCTTACCCTCAACCCCAGCATTTCCGTTTGGGGCATCTGGCCTTTTATAAAATGCTCTTGTGGCGTTCTCTTTGGGGTCTGAAGGTAAGAAACAGGATTTGTGATGCCTAGATCTTGGACTTTGACAATTAGGAAAGTTAATAGAGAGTTTTTGTTTGTTTGTTTTGTTTTGTTTTACTGGGACAATGTCCTCAGGGGAGTTTAAATCCGGCAAGGAGGTCTCAGCATTTCTTGTTACCTAACCACTTTGGAACATACTTCTCCCAGAGTTAAACATTGAGCACTTAGCCCCAGCTTTCTAGGGATTAGATGAACTAACCAAGGCGGCAAATTTAGCAGGAATATCTGCTCAAGACAGTGCTGTTGAATCCAGAACCACTAACTAGTCCTAGAACGTTTCTGGGAGCCCCAAGATGCCCAGGGTTGAAAGCAGAGAAATCCAGTGGTTCCCTAGCATGATTTCCCCGCCCCTGCCTGGGAGCTGCAGGGCCGCCCAAGACTCTCGCTCCTCCCTCACTCTGGAGCCGGGGCGGGGCAGCCATCTCCCTGGCAACGGGATGGACGCGAAGCAGTCCAGGCTACCTCGCCTCCAGCGCGCCTAGCTCTGCCGGCAGAGCTTCTGGCGCTGGCTCGGGGTTCGCGTCGGTGGCGTACGATTCCGAGAATCCTCGCTAAGTACGAGATGGCAGCACGGGAGGATGGGACTGTGCTGCGGCTCAGCCCCTCGGAGCAGGAGGACCAGGAGGACCAGGAGGACGAGGAGGCGGCGGCTGCACGGAGAGCGCAACGCTTTGCCTTAGACCCGCGGGTGCGCTTCCTGGGAGGCCGTCTGCGCCACGCGCTGGGGTTCCCGGAGGAGATTTGGGGCCAGTATCTGGAAAGCGAGGACCACCGGCAGGCCGTAGGAGACTTTCTGGAGAGCACTGGTCCTGCCATCCTGGTGTTTAGTGTCGCGGCAGCCGGGCGACTCTCGGCTTCCCCCGAGGTAAGGCGCGACCTGAGAGGGATGCCTGCTGCCAGACTTAAACAGAACTTGAAATTTGCTTCCTGGACTCAGCAGAAGTCGGTGTTCCCGTGTGCACCAACTCTGCAGAAAACGCTGTACGTTAGTTTTCTGCAATGAATGCCTGCTGGAAGGGACGGTTGTATAAAATGATGTAAGAAAACTAGCGCAGCCTGTGATGTCCAGGCTATGGTGCCAGGAGAAAGTTTTGGGCCAAATTACTTCTGTTTCAGTTCCTGTTGGAACTCCAGAGTCATATCCTTTTAAACAACGATAGCAAAGTGTTTGGCAAAAACCCTTATAGCTTGAATTGTTTCAGTATCTACCAACTACATTTGTCCAGGAAAGAAATAGAGATCTAACAAAAAGGGGGGCGGGGGCAGGCTGATTATGGTGGCGCTTACTATATTACTCCTGGCACTTGGGAGGCAGAGGCAGAGGAGGCAGGAGGATCTCTGAGTTCCTAGCCAGCCTGGTCTACACAGTGAGTTCTAGACATCCAGGGCTATACCATGAGACCCTGTCAAAACCACAAACAAACAAAAATATAAACAAAAATATCAGCAACAGTAACAACCAAATAAGACTGGCTGGTGTCGTTTAAAATACAGAATAAACATGTTTGTTACATAAATTAGATTATTAGTAATTTCAAGGAGCATTATCTTGACAATTAAATTTTAAATTCTTTTTAGAAGATATATTCATTTTATTTGTATGTGTATGTATGCTTGCCTGCATGTATGTCTGTGCACCTTATGGGTACCTGGTGCCCAAGAAGGTCAGAAGAGGGGTGTTGGGATTCCTTGGAACTGGAATTACAGATTATTGGGAAAGGAACCGTCTACCCCAAAATGTAAATTCCAAGTAGAGTAACCTCCATACTTGTTTGTAGCCAAGGTGTGCTCTAGAAAGTTACATACTAATAGAACTCTGAAAACTTGTGTCCAATTGTCTTATTCTCTGATGTGTTTTTCTTTAAAACTGATGGCAGTTCCACAAAGTGTGTGTGTGTGTGTGTGTGTGTGTGTGTGTGTGTGTGTGTGTGTGTGTCTGTCTGTCCTGTAATTTGCACAGGCTTTAGGTTTAAGAGGCATTGTCTTTCTTTCCGTTGCTTTCTTTTCCTTCCTTCCTTCCTTCCTTCCTTCCTTCCTTCCTTCCTTCCTTCCTTCCTTCCTTCCTTCCTTTCTGAATTTGGAGCCCTTGCCCAGTGGGTTATCTTTTAGCAGTGTTGGGTTCATGTTGTGAAGTGGTAACATCATCCCAGACATGGTCATTTAGGATAGTTGTGAGGCAAGCCCTCAGACTGTTAGCAAGTAACAGCAAGGTTGCATTACACCTCTGTGAGTTTTGAATATCTTTGTTTTTCTCCTTTGTAATTCTCCTAATTATAACTTAAAAAAAAAGTTTGTATGTCAGACAAGTCAAGAAACCTTAAGCTTTCAGAGCATAGAAGCTAAATAGTGTAGTATTTACCAAAACAAAACAAACAGAAAACCCTCAACAGTTATAGGAATGTTAAACTATCTTGGCTAAACACTTCTGTTCTTTGCCTAGATGGCAGAAATGAAAATTAACCCCTTGCATTTCAGTTTGGCTTATTTTCAAACAAAGGAAAATTACCAAAAAAAAAAAAAAAAAAAAACCCAAACAAACAAAAAAACAAAAAACAAAAACAACAAAACAAAACACAAAAAAAACCCTCACTAGGATTGAAATGTTCTTATGTTTAGTTTTGTTTAGAAGATTCTTACAGTAGATGCTGTTTACGTGTAATGGGCATGTCTTTGAAGGTGATATTGTGAAATACGAAATAAGAGAATCCTACCTTTTCCAGGACACAGAAGAGCAACAGAGTAACCTTGCTTGTAAACATGGGCGAGATGCCAGGGTTTTACCTCTTCTGTTGGCAATCTGTATGCAAGTGAGATACAGCAAATCCTGCTTGTTAACAAAGAGACTCTATGTGAACCTGAACTAATTATCTTGCTCTTGTTCCAGATTCCAAGAGATGTGAAACACAAGCTGGTTTATTTTGCCAAGAAGATGACTGAAAACACTGGAGAAAGTGATTTCTCCCAAACCGTTTTATTTGGAGAAATACCCAGGTCATTGCTTGCACATGTAACTGCATTCCTAGATGAGGTACTGATCTGTCTCTAATATCTGAGTGTTTTCTTGACCTCCAGACACCTGGCATTGGTTGAGCCACTCTGTCTACTTAGATAGAAGAACATGAGAAGCCAGCAGTTTCTTTGGCCTAGGGTACAAAGTGATCACGTTCAGCTGAACTCACTCATTATTCACTAATACTCAGTAGCCTCCTCCATGTCAGACTATTCCTACCTTTCTCTCTCCCACTCCTCACTTACTCTATTCCCAATGCTTGAAGCATTTACCTGCCAACTTGAACTGACGAGGTTCTGTCAGTTAGCTATAGGTTTAAGGTCAGGGTAGAAATGAGCCCACACTTTTATCCATTTTTCAAATTCCTGTTACAAGGAATGGAGTTTCACCTATGTCAGAGAATGGAAAGCAGTAATGAAGTCACCAATTGTTCACAAATTCCCTTTTCCCTGCACTGAGACTGGTGAGCATATTAAAGGATTGATTGTCAGCATTGAGAGGTGTGATGCTTTTAAGACATTGGGCCTCATAGGTGGAAATTAGGTCACTGAGGGTCGTCCCTTGAGGGGCCCAGGTACCATGGCCCCTTCTTCTCTCTGCTTCTTCATTGTTGTGAGATGAATATCTTTATTTGCCATCTGCTCTTGCTGTGATTTGAGGCCTGAGCCTGGCAGAGTCTCATGGACAGAACTTGGAAATGAAAATCAAAGGAAACCTCTCCTCCTCTATCTTTGGGATTTTGTAACAGTAATAAAAATAAACTAACCCACTCCTTGAAATGGTAAGTAGCATTTTAACATGCCTTAGAGGCTACCTCCTGGATGGCTTGTCAGTACAGACAGACTCAGTTGGCCTGGGCATGGATAAAGCCCAAGATTCGTGGTTTCTCACCTGATGCTGTCTGTTCAGACATTTTGGATGAAAACACCAAAATGACTGTAGAACGAGAATGGTAATTTTTAGATTTTGCTGGATATTAGACTCACCTGGTCAGGGGCATGGTGAGCTTTGGAATGAACCAGCCCTGAGGGAGGGTCCTCTTACTGGGTAATTCAGAACGTCCGGGGTGGAAACAAAGCTTGAGTAGTTCAGGACCCAGGAGCTCCCTGTGTGAGGCAAGCACTGGGAACTGTGCAGTTAGGTATTTGTCTACAAGTTCAATTCCTCCATCTGATTGTTCAGAGAGGCCCCAGCAATCAGTGTGGTTCTGCCTAGCCTGTGTTTATGGTAGGAAATGTGCTACTGGGTGTGTGAGCCACAGCAAACCACTAACACTCCTCTTCAACCTCCTGTGTCTCTTGCTGTTTTCCCGGAAGGATGCCCTCTCTTGCTGTGTTCAGGCTACCCAAGTCTCTGCCTCTGGCTCCAATGCTGTGCTTAGGTCCCCCTCCCCCACCTCCTTGGTTTTAGCTGATTGTAGAGAGGGGTTTTCTATGCTTGGTACTTGGAGCAGTTTTTGGCATGAAACAGGTACTTAAGAGATTTTTACTACACTGAGTATACTGTAAGGCTCAGAATTTGAAACAACTTACGATTTGAGTTTCCCTGCTTTTAGATGGGAGTTGGCAGGGCTGTGTGGAACTTAGTGGGTTCCCATCCTATGAGCTGTGGTTTGCAAAAGGCAATAGAACACTTTGAAACCCTTCCCATATTTCTCTGATTTGGTCCCATACCAGAATTCCCATAACTTTTACCATATGGTTTGAATGAAAATGTGTATATCCAAGAAGGCATAACCCACCAGAGATTTGGGGTTAATTTTTATTAAAATATATTAATTATAGTTAACTGGGTTATACTGGGATGTTTTCTATAGAGCATAGAATATGTTCAGATCATGATCACTCATTGTTAGCCTTCTCCTTCTTCCTCTGTCACACTTCTCAATAATCTCCCTTCTCCTTCCATGCCTTTTTTGTTTTTGTTTAGTTTTTAATATAAAAACAGTTTGAGTTTAATGTTGGAAAGAATCTGAGATGAGCATTAGGCAGAAAGAAAAAAAAAAAAAAAAAAAAGCAAGAGCATCAGAATTGTGGTATAGCTGGCATTCCCTTGCAGATGAGGCTTTGAATGAGCAAGAGAGTATAGGTCTGGAGGACAAACATCCTAAGTGTTGGCATGGCTAAGGACACACGTGCAGCATGCATAGCTGGCTGCTGAACAGTGGCTCATGGTGCTGTGCTAGGGACCCCTCAGCAATCTCCAGCCAAGTTTCTCTATTGTGTGCTCCCCAGAGCCAGCCATGTGCCTTCCTAGAATGTCCACCGGCTATGTAGTTAAAGTTGAACTAACCTTGAACCTTCCCCTTTGGCCTTACTTACAGTTATCCTCATATTAGTAGGTGAGTGTTTTGGAGTGTATGCTGGCTAGTTTTGTGACAACTTGACACAAGCCAGAGTCATTTGAAAGGAGGGAACCTCAATTAGAAAAATGCCTCCATAAGATCCACCTGGCCCTAGGACATTTTCTTGATTAGTAATTGATGAGAGAGTGCTGAGCCTAGTGTGGGTGGTGCCATCCCTGGGCTGGTGGTCCTGGGTTCTATAATAAAGCAGGCTGAGCAAGCCATGATGAGCAAACCAGTAAGGAAAGGCCTCCATGGCTTCTGCATCGGCTCCTGTCTCCAGGATCCTGCCCTGTTTGAGATCCTTTCCTGAGGTCCTTCAATGATGAACAGTGACAAGGAAGTGTGAGCCAGATAAAAACCCTTTCCTCTCCGTCTTTCATCATAGAATGGTAAGCCTAACTTAGTACTTAGTGACTCATGTGGAACTGCTGTAACAAAAGGCGGTAGACTGAGTTTCCTATACAAAACAATTTAATTCTCAAAGCCCTGAGGGTTAGAAATTGGGGATCACATTTCTGGCAAGTTTGAATTTGCCTGTAGGGCTCCTTTTTTTACTGGTTTCGGGCGGGTCCATTCTAGCCATGTACCCACACGATTAAAGGGGCAAATGAGCTCTCTTTTAAGCATAAATCCCATTTGCTAAGTGAGCTAGCCACGTGACAATGGCAGTGCCTCCTGATGCCATGGATTTAAAGGGTAGGATTCCCAAATAGTACTAGGAGAAGGCATCAATATACAGATCATGGTACCTGTTGTACTTTGACACTTTAAAGACATAAGTGACCTTCCTGGCAATGATTTTCTAACACCCTATTGCTTTACATGTAGAAATGTACTCCATGTTTATATTCACCAGAATGGGCTTCTAATTGTGGCAGTTATTGTGCAGAGGGGCCCATCTTCTAGAGCCTTTCCCACCCTCCAAGGTCATTGAGTACAGAGACTGTAAATAAACATTCTGAAGCTTGACATCTAGGGGGACCATGCAGGAAATGGTGATAATAAGGGTATTTGGAGGGATTCCTGTCTCACTTCCCACTTCTCTGCCACATCCAACTGTACATGAGCCCGGGGATTCAAACTCAGGTTTTCATGCTTGCACAGCAAGAGCTTTATTCAGTGGAGCCATATCGCTAGTCTGGCAGCAAATATTTAAGTGTTTTCACACAGCTGTTTTTGCTGATGTTTCTCATGTTGTAGAAAAAGAGTTCTTCTACAGAGGTCCCTGTGGTTGAATCCCTCTCTACTATACAAACTTTGATCCACTGGGAAGCCTCAGAGCCAGAGAACACTTGTTCTCTACTAGCCGCCACCTGATTCAGAAACATTGTTTCTGATTCAGAAACATTGTTTCTGATTCAGAAACATTGTTTCTGTCAGTACACCTGCCAACACGCTCAACTTGAATTAAGAAACTTTACTGATGTAAATCCACTTGTTTCCTGCAGTATTTGGGTTAGTGAACTACACTGGGAATTGAAATATACGAATGCTTGGTGGATGGATAAATGAAAGAGCAAGTAGCAGCTCCTTTACATTTTACAGAAGCCTATTACCACTCAGAGACTCAGTGTAAAATGACAGCTGACTCCGTCACTCCTTGTAGTTTTGGAGTCCTTGAGTTCTTCTGAAATTGGGTGGTTTTATGGACAAGAAAATTTTGCACAACAAACGTAAAGGTATTTACTGTCTGCTAATTAACTGCCTTTAAAATGTTATTCTTTGTCTAGATATTAGTCCCAATTCTATCTAATAAGAACAATCATAAGTCCTGGTCATGCTTTATTTCACAAGATGTGGAACATCACACAGAAGTCATGAAAAATAAGATGCATGTTTTTAGGGGAAAAATGTCAAGAAGAACTCATCTGCCAATTCCTACTATTGCAGAAAATATTGACCTGGATCAGCATTACTCAGTGACCAGGTAAGCAACAGTGTTCTCTAGATAGTCTGTTAATGGATGGCTAACATCCCCACAGAATACCATGCCTCTCAAACTATTAGCAAAATAGTTACTTTAAAACATGTCATTTTAAAATGTACTGTATTTCCTTTAAAGTATATATATTTTTTGAGACAGGGTCTTATGTAGTCTGGGTGGGCCTTAAACTTCCTATGTAGCTAACGATGACTTTTGTCTCACGATTCTCCTATATCCACATCCACATGCTGGGATTATAGGCATGGAACACCACAGCTGGGTTTTATGGTGCTGGTTATCAAATCCAGGGATTTGTGCATTCTGGGCCAGCACTCTACCACCTGGGTACATCCTCAGCCTACAAGTATACTTTCTAGAGAAAACTAGCTATCACCATATAATCTCAGCAATATTCCTTTAGGAAAAAATTGGTCTTTAAGAGTATGATAATTCTATATTAATTTTATTAATAATTATCTATTTTAAATTATGTATATTTGTATAGCTGTGTCTAGGTATAGTGCCTGAAGTTACATGGGGTTATGAACCATGTGGCATGGCTTCTGAGAACCAAACTCAGATCTTCTGGAAGAGCAGCCAGCATTCTTAACCTCTGAATAATCTCTCCAGCTTTCATTTATCAGTTTTTTAATATAGTAATTTTATTCTATTTTTATCATACCCATTTCTATTCTTCCCACTAACTCTCCTTTCTCTTCCCTGCCCCCTCCCAAATTCGGATCCTAGATTCTCTCTTTTCCAGTTTATGTTACCAATATATACTCATGGGTATAGGGCCATCCACGGGAGCATGGTCAACCTCCTGGGAGCCACACCCTTAAAAACCTGACTCGGCCTTAGAAGCTGTACTGGCTGGTTTTGTGTCAACTTAACACAAGTTGGAGTTATAACAGAGAAAAGAGTTTCAGTTGAGAGAGTGCCTCCATGAGATCCAGCCGTAAGGCATTTTCTCAATTAGTGATCAAAGGGGGAGGGCCCCTTGTGAGTGGTACCATCTGTGGGCTGGTAGTCTTGGGCTCTATAAGAAAGCCAGTTGAGCAAGCCAGGAGAAGCAAGCAAGCCAGGAAGAAGCAAGCAAGCCAGTAACGAACATCCCTCCATGGCCTCTGCATCAGCTCCTGCTTCCTGACCTCCTTGAGTTCCAGTCCTGACTTCCTTTGGTGATGAACAGCAGAGTGGAAGTGTAAGCTGAATAAACCCTTTCCTCCCCAACTTGCTTCTTGGTCATGATGTTTGTGCAGGAATAGAAACCCTGACTAAGACAGAAGCCATCTACTATCAATAGTACCTCAGTTAGGGGAAAGAGCTTCTGAGCGCCTCTCTGCTCTATGCTACAGTGTTAGCAGATTTGACCTTATGTAGGGCTTGTACAGGCAACCACAGTCACTGTGAGCTCACACGTGCACTGCGCCTAACACACCCAGCTTTGCTCTGCTCCTCCCCAGACTATGGCTCTTACAGTCTACTGCCTTCTCTCCTGTAGCTTTCCTTGAACCTTAGGAGAGGGATGATAAAGAAGTCTCATTGGCCACTGAGCACTCCATTGACAACTATTCTCTATACTGTATCATTTTTCTTAACATTAAGAGATGTACTAAACACAGAATACAATGATGCTGAGTTCAAACCAGAAACATGAAAAACAATGGATTTTGAAGGATTCATATTGAGATATGAATAAAATACCGCTAGTACCCATATCCTGTCATTATTTGGATAAAGTCACTGTTGGATGCTTTTATTAATCACATAATATTTCTAGGCCACAATCAGATGAGAGGAGAATACTCCATGCCATTGAATCTGTAGTCATTAAATGGTCACATCAGATCCAAGAAATCATAGAAAAAGATTCAGCACAGCCTCTATTGAGTGGCCTCCACCCGACCCCTGAGACAGAACTGGACTTCTGGACCACGAGACATGGTAACCTGAAATGCATATACCATCAAGTGAGTAGAAGGCACTGGGCTTGTTTCTAAGCCAAATGAGCAACATTATTTTGTATGACTAAGGAGTCTGCACTTTTCTTACTCCGAAATGCTATCTACAGGAAATGCATTTTTAAGTTAAGGACGATGGAGACTGATTGCCTTTATAGGATATTTTGGTAGCATCTGGGATCATTAGAAATACTATTTAACAGGAGAAAGGGCGGTTCTGTGTGGGAAGGCTGGAGATGGCAAGGTTTAATTACTGCCTCAGTTTGAATTTCTATTGTAATAAAACCATCACCAAAAACAACTTGGGTGGAGAAGGGGGTTTGTTTTATCTTAAGAGTTTGTAGTCCATCATCCAGGGATGTCATGTCAGGAACTCAAGGCACAGACCTGGAGGCAGGAGCTAAGGCAGAGGCCATGGAGGGGTGCTGCTTACTGGCTTGCTTTCCCATGGCTTGCAGCCTCCCTTTTCATAGAACCTGGTACCACCAGCAACACCTGCAGTGAGCTAGGCCCTGCACTTCAATCACCAAGAAAAGGCATTATAGACTTTCCTATAGGCAAATCTTATGGAGGATTTTTCTCCATTGAGAGAGCCCCCTCCTAAATGACTTTAGATTGTGTCAAATTGAGTTACGGCTAGACAGCACAATCACTATGGTCAGTTTGGTTTGGGGAGGAACAGGAGGCTGCTTGGCTACGGAAGTACTAACTTTGGTCTCTTTGTTGGGTGCTTCCTGCCCACTGACTTAGTCTAATCTTCTAAAATCTATGGTGTTCATACATGTGTCTCCTGATTGGAGACTTTCTGAAACAGATCATTAATAATTTATACATATAATATGCAAACCCACCTTTTGGAAAAACTAAATGCAATTAAATTTTATAATACAGACTTTGAAAATATGCATTTAGACTTAGTTTCATCTTGGAACTAATATGTCCTTGAGTTTCAAACACTGTTCATAGCACCCGTAAGGTGGCTCAGCAGGGAGTGGCTTTTGGTGCCCAGCCTGATATCCTGAGTTTGACCCCAGTGCCCACATTGTTAAAGGAGAGCAGTGATACAGCAAGTTTGATCTCTGACCTCCACACATGCCTGCTTGACACAGCAAGTTGACCCCTGACCTCTACATACCTGCATGTGCATATCCAAAATAAATAAATAAATAAATAAATAAATAAATAAATAAATAAAGCTGTACATATTGTGTAAGTGGAACACAATGTGAATTTTTCATTAGAGAGTAGATTTATTTAGCAATCTAGCTTGTATGTTTATTGAAGTATTTTCCCTAATTTAGCTTCAGGCTCCTATTGTCCTCAAGATGGTTAAGATACTGAGAACAAGACAAAGCAGCTATCTTCCTGCTCTGCAGGGCATCTTTACCACTGTAGAAAATGGTAAGACCCCCCCCCCCCCAGACCCTTCCCTGGGCATCAGCGTGGCATCCGTCCATGGTGCCTTACTCCTGCCCATTTGCCTACTCAGCTTTGCGGTCTGCCTGCCACTCAGGGTGTGCACACAGAGCAAGCACACTCGGGTCTTCTAAAGGCAGCTTTGTCTCCATCTCTCTACTTCCCAGTGATCACGATCACAAACCCTTTTCAGTTCATGTGCTGTCTACACAGCCAATAACCACATGGTGAAGTTTAGCTGGAAGGTGCAAAGGGAGGGAAGGCCTTCCGATCTTAGCTGGGGCCCAGGAACGCCTTTTGTAGATGTTTCCAGGCAGCAACTGGACTGTGAGTAGTCTCGGGATTTACTACTCAGAATCCACCATGGACTCGATTTCTGATTCCTTGGTTGACAAGTGTTCATTCACTGTGATGTTTTGGTGAAGAATAGACCTATGCAACAGAGAAATTGTGAGAAGTGTCCAGCTAAAATTCTCTCCTCGTGCTTGTCCTCGGTGTTCTCCTTTAGTCCCTTTGAAAGATGATAGTGCGCCCCGGTTTTGTCCGTGTTTAAGCAAATACATGCATTTGGTATATATGCTACTGAAGAATACATATTACAGTTAAAGCTAAACAAAACAACTGGTTTTTTTCCATTTTGCTTGTTTCCAACATTACAACACTTTCTCCCGTGTGCCCTTTAGAAGTAATTAAAATTCACTTTGAAGTGTCTATTTTTACATTTGCCTCGGAGAATTGTATCTGAAGAGATAAGGAGGGGTGGTTAAAAGTGACTTCTTGTTAGATCTGAATTCTAGCTCTATCTCAGCTTATGAACCATTTGTAAGTTGCTAGGATTCTGCTTTCCCAACGGCTAACTGCCCTCTCCACACCTCCACTGTGGACTTGCTGTGAGATAGAAGGTAGTGTTTCTTCTCATGACTTGGACTACATGAGTCTGACAGGTCATCCAGGTATCAGCCCATTGGCAGTGACCTTCACTGCTGCTGCCCGCTGTACCCATCCCAACTGTGATAAATAGAAGTGCCTCTTAGACATCACCAAATGTCTCCTGGAGGAAAACTGTCTTCTCTGAGAGCCACTGGATGGAGGTTTTGTATACACCTGCACGAAGCCTTGAGCACATTGCATTTTTTTGCCCTCAGTAAATAAAAGCAAATGACATCTTTCTTCTGTTAATATAAGGTAAACACTTCATGGGAACAGAGCTGTAGGAATGAGTCTTAGGAATCTGCACACAACCTGGAGATTCAGAGAAAAACCTTTTTTCAGTGGCTCAAACCCATGGTCACCTAGAGGTGGAAGACCTGTGTTAAAGACATACTTCAGACTGAAATCAGCAGAGACGCTTAGCACATGTGAAGGATGTTTAACTGTGGTGTGATTCTTTAATTTCTAAATTGACATCAATAAATCAGCAATCTCGACACACTCTGGAAGAGGAAACCGCTCAGAATCTTCTTTCTTCTCCAAGGCTTTATTATCGGGTAGGAAGTTGAGCTGGTTACTTATCAAGTCCAGCAGTGGGTGTGAGGGACAAAGCTCAGTAGGATTTTTTATTTGTCTTTGGCATCAGTCCTTGGGGATAACATCAAAAGGTAAAGCTTAGCTTCGTTCTTCATCTTTACGTACAACCCACAACTTGCTTTGGATTGGAGACAGTTTCAGTATCAAAGTGAGAATCTTTCTTCAACTCTTACCTGCTTAACATGGTTTTTATTCAAATAAACGTTCCTATAAAATTAGTCTTCATATAGTGTGGGTTTAGTGACATTTAGATCAGCCGTGGCATTGTATTATTGTGCCTCCTGCCTGCTTCCAAACCATTTCATCACCATGCCTAGTAACTTTAACCAGATCTTAGTGAATAACATAGTAGAAGGTTCCCTATTTGTCCCACCAGTTACTCATAGGAATCTGTATTGCTCATAGGGCTGTGATTTGTGCCTTTGTGCCAGACCTGAGCATTCTAGAGACACTTGGCATCCAGCTGTGAGGAGATGACTAGGCAGATGCTTTATTCTCACAAGGTTTCCAAGGGGTTAAACAGCTCTCTTTAGACTTGGAGGTTTCCTTCCCCCTGGGTCTTTAGCTACAATTACTTATGGTCTGTGAGTAACTAGTCCAGTGCTCTCCAGGGAGGCTGAGTTACAAATGGGCAGTCTGTAGCCCTCCAGATGCTTGTAGGATAAATCACAGAATGGGAAGGTCTAGCTGTCTTGGACTTGTAAAAAGATGCTGTGTGACTCTAATGGCTCTTCCCTTTTGTAGCTCTTCTTGAAGCCCAGGATGTGGAACTTCACCTAAGACCTCTGAGGAGGCACATTCAAGGTCTCCAGGAGGCGGAATTCTCACAGACCAGAATACTGACTGCCCCATTGCTTCACACCATCTGTCTTATCTGGAGTCACTCCAAGTTTTATAATACCCCCGCTCGGGTTATAATTTTACTGCAAGAATTTTGTAACCTCTTCATTGACCAGGTATGAAGCATTGACAGTTAAGTATAATAAGAATCGTTGGCATGAAGTAGTAGGCTTCATTCACTCAATAATAATGAACAGACCTAATGATGAACAACCTAATAATATACAAATCCAAATGTCAGCGAGAACACCATTTCCTTTTGCTTTCACACAGGACTTGTGTGAGCAATGGCCAGGTGACTTTACTCTGCAGTGCTCAAAACAATGAGTCAAAGAACAAACCGTTTCTGGGTTTTGTTTATTTAAGCAGATTTAAGAGGCCAAGTGGTTAAACAAATTTAATGTAGCCTCCAGCAACAGGCTCACAGCCATGCTTTGTATTTTGTAGCTTCCCTTGGTTTCTATAGGTGCGTTGGTTGCTGGAAGACCTTTGGAGAGTAAAGTAAGAAAATTACTCAAAATCAATTGTCTTTGAAAAAACTGATGGGATTGTATGGAAATTATTCTGATTTACCGTTTTTAAATTTGCTTATGTTTCTGTACTCCTTGCTTAGCTTGGGAACTCTTTTTAAAACATGACTGAAGTACCCTCATCCCCTTCCCCAACCCTACTCTTCCTCCTTTGTCTGTGAATGTTCATCCTTGTATCCACAAATGATATGATGGGAGATCACGTGACACCACCACCCAAGGAGAGCTGAGGGATGCTTGGACACCATGTGGTCCAGTGTGGTCTTTCTTAGTTGTCTGGGAATGCCACACCTAAATGACCCAGAGTAACAAATAGCCTGTGATATGCGGTCAGCAGATGTTGGAGTCAAGTTTCTCCTCCTTGTAACCCACAGTCCTGTTGGGTTGGAAGCCTGGCATCTGGAAAGCAACAAGGCAGAAAAAGCAGCAATAGCCCAGGCTAGCCTTGAACTCTCTGTGTAGATGAGGATGGTCTTAAACTCCTGACCCCCCTGCTTCACTCTCCTGAGAGCTAATGTTATACCCAGCTGGGGCCCAGTCTTTCAACATCATTTAACCTTAGTTTTATGCTAAGAGCCCTAAGTCTCACATAGAATCTTCAAGATTAGGTAGGTGCCAGACTCTGCAGATGTATGAACTTTAGAGCTTCTAGACCAGCGGTTCTCAACATTCCTAACACAGCCGCCTTTTTATACGGCTTTTCATGTTGTGGTGACCCCCAACCATAAGATTATTTCATTGGCACTTCATAACTAATTACTACTGTTATGAATTGTGATGTAAATATCTGATATTCAGGGTATGTGATACAGTTGAGAACCACTGTTCCTAGTGTGTGTGGTTGACTTTCCCCTTCTATGTGCTTCTGGTGCAGCAACGTATGGGAAGGCTTTAGACACATATCAGCTGGGATCTGATCTACCCACTTACAGGAAGTTAAATACTTCCTGAACCTTGGTTCCCCCAGTGAGTGATATCATGAGGGGCAGAAGAGAGAAGGTCGTGCCTGTTGTTTAACAGAAGCTCAACACAAGGCACATCTTTGATCTCTCACCAGTTTACTGACTGTGAGGCTGGCTGTAGCTATTGATAGGGGGTAGACAATTTGCCAGCATCTCCTCTGGTTTCTGTCCTTTGAGGGTCAACTCTGTCTTGCCCTGTGGGTAAACAGGTAACTGCTGCCAGCACCTTGCATCTCCAAGTGAGACAGAAGCAGCTTGTACATTTAGCTAGTACTTCTCCCTGACCCCTTTTGAAGGACCTTCTCAGTTTGAAAATTACCCAAACCATTTCACCACAAATGTTGTGTCTGGCTCATGAGATTCCTAGTTACCTTTAAACCTGTTAAGCTGTTATCTTGGTTCCCAGTCTGTGTTAACAGCCAGAGCTGCCAAGCTCCCAAGGAAACACTGTGGCTTCTCTTGTTCTTTAGTTCTGGCTTCTGCCCAAAGGTTCCCTTGACCTGATTTCCATGATTCTCAAAGTAACAGATCACTCACTAGCTTTGTAGTAAGTCTGCCCCAACATGTTAGGAATCTAAGATCACCAGTGAGCCAACTGTGGTACTGAATTCTCTAAAGATGTAATTCCCCCTCCTTTCCCCATTGTTTAATATTTTATGTGTCTAACAAACACTATATACACACTATTTTGTCAAGATCTTTTTTAAGTGTGTGTGTGTGTGTGTGTGTGTGTGTGTGTGTGTGTGTGTTTTGATGTGCATGTTTGTCTGTCCATGGGCACACATATGTGCGTGTACATGCACATGTGTGATTATCTGTCGTCTTCCTGAATCATTCACTAGCTTATCCTTTCAAACCGGACCCCTCATGGAACCTGATGGCCCCTGATTGCTTGGTGGGATAGTCAGGAACTCTGGGACCCCACCTCCCTGCCCACCCTGTGCTATGGCTATACACTTGCAATCTCTGTGGATGCTGGGGGTCAAATTTAAGTTTTCATGCTTGTATGACCAGTGTTTTCCTGAGTAGACACCACCCCAGTCCCACATGGGCCTCACACCATCACGTCATACATACATAAAATCCACTGAGTCCCATTAGTGCTGTCTTCATGGATGTGTATAGAGGACTGTCCACTGTAGTATGGGCAACCAACCAGTAGCCACACCCCCAAATAAAGCTGACTTTCTCTTCCTGGAGGCCATCCCCTGACTGTAGCTTCTTAACTAGGAGTGAGGCCCTGTGAGCCTCCTCACCCTATTGGACTATTGACTGGATTCATCGTGTGCAGGTATTGTGTAGTATCTTGCAGCTGTTGAGAGTTCATGAGCACACCTTCCCATGTCCAGCAGACACGTTCTTCAGCTGTCCTCCACAACCTCTGGCTTTTAGAATCTGTCCCCTCTCATGCTCCATGAGCCTTGCCAAGAGGTCATGTATTTGTGTATATGTCCCACTTGAGGATGAGCACACCACAGTCACCTCTTCCCTGACATAGCTGTTTGATGCTATTTCACTTCAACAGAATGATAGTGGTTTCTACCTCAGGGTCTGTGGCCTCTTTAGCCACAGGTTCTTGGTCAGGTTTACAGTAACAAGCACGAGTTCCCTCCTGCTGAGCAGGCCTTACATCTGATCAGACAGCTGATGGTTATTCCAGAGATGTTTGTGTCACTGTTACACAATGGGCGTGTCTTGCTGTGTAAGTTAATGCAGTTTACAGCATCCACAGCTGGGTACGACTTTTGGTACCTTTCTCTCCCAGCATTCCTGCCCTCAGCCTCCCCCTCTCCAGTTCATTACCGGTTTGATTTTCCCAAAGTCCTGAACTCAAAGTATGTGGTGTCTTCAGTAGTAGGGTTCTTACCACCTAGCTCTGGTGGGCAACCAAGCACATGGGCAATAGCTTTATTGTCTTGAGGGTTTTGTTTTGTTGTTTTGTTTTTTCGTTTGTTTTGACCTCTTGACCAGCAACTTCCAGGGAGCCATCCCATAACTCAAGACTGACCTTTTTGTTTTGCAGTCTATGGTTTCTGAGGATAGTGTCATTCCTCCATGCAGGGTAGTTAAAATTAAACTATTTTTTTAAAAATAACATATTTTAGAGAGTTTATAAAAAATAGTCATTTTCTACATGGCTTTAAGAAAATCTTTAATGTTATTTATCTCTCCTCTTACCACCTCTGTTTTACTCTCCTACCCCTCTCCCTACTTAGTCCTCCACTCCCCCCATTACCCCTCCGGCTTCTTTTATACATCTGTGTTCTATCCCCTTTAAGCTCTTTCTATCCCCCTACCCTCCACGGCCCCTTTTACTTTCCTGGAATCTTTTCTTAAATACTTTCACTCTTACACAGTGCCATTCTTGAAAGTGAGGTGTGTTTCTTGTAGACAACAAGGTGGATCCTGTTCCTTAATACATTCAGTTAGCTTGTCTTTTGGTTGGTGAGTTGTCTCCATGGATACTTGGAGTTATGATGGAGAAGCATGTGTTGACTGATGTCATTTTTGCCTTTGTGCTTAGTCCTGCTTTGTACACCAGTTATGATGATGTCATTGTACACCAGTTATAATGATGTCATTGTACACCAGTTATCATGATGTCATTTGTACACGAGTTATCGTGATGTCACTGTTTTCCTCTCAGTCTCTTGGCTATACTTATTCTTTCTTCACTGTCAAGTATTCCCTCTAGTATTTTCTGTAGGGCTGGTTTGGCCTACAGAATTGGTTTGGACAAAATTTCTTTTGATCCATTTGTATCATGGAAAATTTGTGTTGTCTCAGACTTCAGAGTTTATTCCTGTTCTCTGTGTTCATTCAGGGGTTTGTCCATTTCCTCTATAAGCCCTGCAGACTCACAAGTCTTATCCATTGCTTTTGCCTCTCTCTCCCATCTCCATTTAAAAAGCAAGTTCATGTGGCCTAGCTTAGGTCAATTACATGTCCTGTGGTGTTGCTTACGCTTCCCAGTAAAAAAGTTCACGAATGGGAAAGAGTTTCCAGAGATAGACCACACATAACCAGTTCTTTATACCTTCACAAATGAGCTTGTAATACCAGAAGAGTGACCAGCCTCTAAAAACCTGTGTTCTGTTGGATGATCTTGCTGGCTTGTGTATTTGTGTGAAAATCTAATTGTCTAGAATATGGGCAGTAGGAATATCTGTGCAAAGTCCTTATTGTCATTCATATGAGACTCAGTAAAAATGTAGTTTTCATTAGAATATATAAATATGGAAACAGTAGCCTCTCCTGCATTTTATTTACTCTCCCCTGAAAGGATGCCATCAAAGCCTGAGTGTTTACATTTCTAGAGTTTGTGCTGTCTTTCTTTGATAGCATTTTTGGCTCTGTTCTAGAAATTGTAATTTAAAATGTTTGACTCAAACAGATGATTACAATTTTTTAAAAATGCATTTTTTATCGTGGTTCCTTTTAATTAAATCCTAGGCAAGAGCATACTTGTCACCTGAAGACCTTCTGAAGGGAGAAATTGAAGACGCACTGGAAAAGGTGCAGGTGGCCATCAGTGTCTTAAAGACATTTCATAATTCTTTTTTCAAGTATAGAAAAAGGTTGACAAGCTATTTCACAGGAAATACTGAGCAGAGACCCTGGGATTTTCAGTCTCACCTGGTGTTTGGCAGATTTAACAAATTTCTTGACCGGCTAGTAAAAATAGAGGTATTCATTTATTACCTTTATCTAATCATATGTGGGTGGGGTCACAAGGCTCCTGTGATGGGTTAGCTTTTCTATGAGGGAAGAAGAAGGCTTTACCTTTCCTTCCTTGTTCCCTCTCTCCTTTCCTTCCTTCCTTCCTTCCTTCCTTCCTTCCTTCCTTCCTTCCTTCCTTCCTTCCTTCCTTCCTTCCTTCCTTCCGTCCTTCCTTCCTTCCTTCCTTTCTTTCTTGGTACTGGAGATTACACCCAGTCTTGCACATTCCTGGAACACCCCCCAGCCCCCACCTCCCACTCCTGCATGTGGGAACAGCTTGGCGTGGTGGGATGAAGCCCCACGTGTCTGTCCCAGGATTGGCTCTGGGTGGGACAGCAGACACGTGGGAAGTGGCCGTGCATCTTCCCACACAGTCCAACGGGCAGGTGGGGCTGTGGGAAGCCTTTGCTGGCCCTGCCTGTGAATGGGGGAGGGGGCCATTCCCCGGGGGAATGCAAGGCAGCTGTCTCAGTGGGTTTTCTAGCCTGAGGCACCGCAGTCACCGCAGGGTGCCGCAGACGGACTAGCCGGAGGGCAGCTGGGGTTCCCGCTGAGACCGGGTTTCAGCAGCTTGGGGTGCAGGACTAGCTGCTTAGGCTTGGGTGAATGGGTACCATCTGGGAGCGCTGGGAAGCCCTCAGCGAGAGATTAGACGTGGCTCCTTAATCGAGGGCTGGATCTCTCGCTTCCCACAGCGGGCCCTTATTTTGATCGTGTGGAGTGGCCTGAATGGAATTGTACCCCAGCCTTTCTGGGAAAGGCAAGGCAGATGTAGTAACTGGGAAGGGGCATGGCTAAGCCTCTAGGTGTCTCATTAACATGGGGATGGCTTGGGGCTGTGTGGCCACGCCTCTACCTGAGTAGGGGTGGTAAGTGACCTTGACTGGAGCCTAAAGTCTCCCAGGAGCTTTGGCATAAAGTTTTCTGGTCCCTTGTGGATTGTTCTACGGGGTTGCCCAGATTTTACGCCTGTGCTCAACTGGGTGCCAGATTGCCTGTCACAGATCACTGCCCCACACCTGCACTGACATACACCCCTGGCCTTTGGTTTTTTGAGACAGGGCCCCACTATGTGTCTCAGGTTTGTCTTGAACTCTCTTTCCTTCTGTCTCTACCTCCAAAGTGCTGGAATGACAGTATACCACCACACCCCACGTTTTTTTCAAGGTTTGTTTGTTTTTATAACTGTTACTACATAAGAGTAAGTAAATCTCTTTACCTGTTAGTGACTAGACATAATTACCCAAGTGCTTGTAGAAAATTGTGAAATGGGAAACTGTAAGGGATTCACTCTTTCTGTAAAAAGGCTGAAAAAGAAATCTATAAAACTCGGAAGAAAATTTCATACCTAAAACCCACTTGGTAATTTAAAGTAATTTTCTGTTTAAAAATTCTTTATTTTTGAGGCAGGGTCTCACTATATACCCAGATTGGCCTTAAACTTGCTGTATAATTCAAGCTATTTCTGAGTCATGATCCTTCTCATGCCCGCCATTCACACTACCATACAAATAGCTATAAGTATACCATTTACAAGAATATAATAAAATGCTATAAAATTAGCAAACTCATTCATAAAAGCAAAAGGATGGGGAAAGTTTACTCTGTATAAATATTTTGAAGTTATTTTCTGTTATGGATGTTTTGTCTGCGTTTATAGCTGTACATCACATGCATGAAGTTCCTGTCAAGGCCAAAAGAGGGTACCAGATCCCTGGGAACTGGAGTTACCCACCATTGTCAGACACCATGTGGGAGCTGGGAATCTAACTCAGATCCTCTAGAAGAGCAGCCAGTACTACTTAACCAATGAACTCTCTCGCTCCAGTCCTGTGTATAAGTGCTCTTAAAATCTAAAATGTAAAAGTTGAATGCACAAACTTTTATGATGAGTCTACCAGGCAAGGCTTCCTTAAAATGTTTGATGATGTTGCCCTCTTTCCTTGTTAGAGGTTTCTACAGATTTTACATTTTATTGTTTATGTAATATTTTCACATAAGCCAGATATTTATGTGAAGATTCTTATTCCTGGTCAGCCTGAGAGCCGCTAAGATCTGTCAAACACTTATGGGTGACTTCTTCTCCTTCTCCTCTGTAGACGTTTCCTGGCTTCTCCTCCAGTCATGGAGCTGGACCACTGCAGAGTGTAGATAGCTGAGCACAGGTTATCACCCAGGGAGCTATCTGCTTTACCATTAGGATGGCACTCAGAGGGTTCATGTGTACGTAGGAACTATTTCCACGGTGAGGTAGCTTTTGGAGTTTGAAAATGGAGTGTGGTTTTTAAAATCAGCATTTGCTCTGTTCAGTGAAATCAGCAGCATTAACATTCTGTGATGTAAGTGCCCAGAATGTTTGGAAATGTTTTGATTGGAATCTTTAAAATCTCCTTTTCTTGCCGAAGATGATAGAAAGGTCGTTACTGTTTTGTGTTTTTTTTTTTTAAGGATATGTTTGTCACCATATTGGAATTTGAGAAACTGGAAAGACTGGAATTTGGTGGCAGCAAGGGAGCAGTCCTAAATGCACAAATCCACTCAATGAGTGAGGAATTTATCGAATGCTGCAACGTTTTCCAACAGAGCATTTACGATCCATCTGACTGTGACGACATGGTAATGTTATATATTTTCCTTTTAACACGTAGGATCCTATCCTTTCAAAGCTTAAAAGGAGGAAGATCACAGGGATGGTATGAATTCTCCGGGCTGACCCTTGTAGGACCTGAAGCTGTCAGGGACTCTCTTCAGTTCTAGCTCCTTGTTGAGAATCAGGAACCAGATTTGACCTTTCAGTTCAGAGCTCTTAGACAACCATGGGCCTCAGTCTAGGTCGGCTTCTTGTGAATATCAAAATGGAATTTCCTGCATTTATACATACTGATCTGTTCATCCAATGTCCATGTAACTTACGTGCTTTATCTTAAACTTTTCTGTGTTATTTTTGGTCTGTTGAAACAATTAGTTTCCCTACCATCATTACAGCATTTGCCAACATGAATATTGTCTCTAAAGTTCTATTTTTATACCTATTAATAATTTCATATTTTGAACTTCAGGAGATTGGAGAGGTTCAGATTTAAACTGCTTTCAGTCCTTGTCACTGAGCATACTGGTGGACAGGGAGTTTCCTGTGAGCCTTTCTCCAGCTCTAGGATAAGGACCTTTTAACGAGGTTTACTAAATCCCAGAAACTGAGTTTAAAAAAGACGAAAAGTTTGTTCAAATCGATCTTTGAAACATAGGAGCACAATAGGTCAACTTCATATGGATGTAGTTAGCAAACCTTCTGAATTCTAGTAACTTGTGGGAAATGCAGTTAATTTGAGC
This sequence comes from Uromys caudimaculatus, assembly GCA_028551405.1. Taxonomy (NCBI): domain Eukaryota; kingdom Metazoa; phylum Chordata; class Mammalia; order Rodentia; family Muridae; genus Uromys; species Uromys caudimaculatus. The sequence continues at coordinate 117,815,728 of CM052705.1, read as the reverse complement.
AAGACACTGCTGTGGTCAGTGGCTCTCTAGAATGTTCTGCATAATTTATGAAAAGTAGGAAGAGCATAGTAACAAATATCCAGGCTCATCCCTAGATCCATGTGATAGCAGCACTAGGAAGGCATTCAGTATGTGGGGCTGTCCTGGGAGCCAACAGCTCAGCCTACGTGATGACCTCATAGAGGACTTTGAGTCTCAGGAAGAGCAGCCAGTGTTCTTAACCACTGAGACATCTCCCCAGCTCCTCTTTTCCTTCTTAAAGGCGTGTCTTGATTAGTTTTATCTTCTCAGAATATTGCATCTATCATATATTTTTCTTAAATGATCCTTTAGGAGGCTGGAGAGTTGTTCTAACTGGTTAAGAGCACTGGTTGCTCTTCCAGAGAACCTGAGTTTGATTCCCACCACCCACTTAACAACTCACAGCCTATCTGTAGTTCTAGTCCCAAGAGATCTGACTCTGTTTTCTGGCCTCTGTGAGTACTACATGCATATGGTATACAGACATACGTACAGGCATGTCTTTTTTTATCATATGTTGACCCAGTTTAAATCCCTTTCATGTATGTGTATACTTTAGAATGTATATAATGTAGGAAGCTTCTATGGTAGTAGATTTCCATATGGCTTTTCAAAAGGCCTTCAGTCTTAGTCGGTCCTCTAACGTGACCTCCTTTAGCCATGGAGGAATACTGCTTACTGGCTTGCTCCTCAGGGATTGCTCAGCCTGCTTTTTTATAGAGCCTAGGACCACCAGCCTAGGGGTGGCCCAACTGCAGTGAGCTGAGTTCTCCCACATCAATCACCAATCAAGAAAACGCCCCACAGGCTTGTCAGTCTGGTGGGGGCATTTTCTCAGTAGAGGATCTCTCTTCCAAAATTATCCTAGCTGTGCCAAGTTGAAGTAAAATTAACCAGTACACTAAATTATTCTTTTGCCATTATCATCCTGACACACACCTGTGTTCATCCAAGCACACCTGTGTTCATCCTGACACACCTGTGTTCATCCAGGCACACATCTGTCTTCATCCTTTTTTCCTGTTTTTGAACAAAGAGTCTTCAGCACACAGCATAACTACCTTGCTTCTAACTGTATTTTGGCATTCTTTGTGTGTTGTTATAATTATGTTTCTGCTTTTATTTTTTTCCTACCATTGCACACTATTCAATGAATTGTGGGATTTATTGATTAGCTTGTGTTATTTTAAACTATTATTTAGAATAGTAAGGAGAGTTGTTCAACAATTTAGTTAGAAATTTCTGCTTGTAGAAAGGTTTGGGTGATATTTTTAGTCATCCTAATGTTAAAAGCAACTAAGATCCTAGTCATTACACACACAACACACACACACACACACACACACAAGAAATCAGACTGGCTAAGTACCTCAGAACCCAAGAAACAGTATGGAAGTAAATTCCTTGGGTTTTCCTATTATGGTTTTTTTTTTTTTTTTTTCGAGACAGGGTTTCTCTTTGTAGCCCTGGCTGTCCTGGAACTCACTCTGTAGACCAGGCTGGCCTCGAACTCAGAAATCCGCCTGCCTCTGCCTCCCAAGTGCTGGGATTAAAGGCATGCACCACCACTGCCCAGCTGGTTTTCCTATTATGTAAAATAGTCCAGAATTGTAAACAAATATATCAGCAACCTGAAATGCCAGTAGCACATGCCATAAACCTCTATAAAAACTTGACTGTATTTTAGCCAAGGGACCAAGAGGGATCCCCAGCAAGGCGGAAAACTTAGAATAATCTATATGCTGCCAAAGACCAAAGAAGTAGCTATGCCACACTATGACCGTGCCAGGAAGTCTGGGTAGGAACTTTAAACTTCTACCCACTTGGAAACCTAGTATTCCATTCCTTACCCCTGCTGGGTGGCTAAGAAGGAGCCATGGTTTTCATGCCTGCTAACCAGGAGAGAACCCTCCTCTCTGTGGTGGTGGTGGAGGTCATATGAAAATCTGAATTTTTTGCCTCACCTGGTAGATCCTCATGTCACAGGGGTGTTATTGGAGGAAGCCTTGTTGAGACTGAAGACTTTCACAGTGGCTGAGTGGTAACAAAGCCATCAGCATGTGGCATTCTCAAGGCCCATACAGGGAGTTGGACCTCATGGCAAGGCTGTGTACCAGTGGAAAATCCAGACCTGTGTCTGTCAGACAGAAATGGAGGTCCAGAATCTCAGCAATTGGCAATATCTGATACCAGTTGGTGTGCACATACTGTGCTGTGAGCTGGGAAGGTCTCAACTGAGAAAGCGAGCATCACTGAGCTGACGGGGATATTGGAACCATCTGACAATGACTGCTTTATTTTTGAGTCCAAGATGCTGGGCTATTCCATCAAACTGCACTGTGGTGACAAGGTCCTGAGCCCTAGTGACTGTCTGATCTCAGGTTCCCAAGTGCTGGGCTTACATGAGTATATTACTGTGCCTGTATTTCAGATTCAATTTAAAAATTCAAAACAAGTGAGAAATGACTTCTTACCTATAGGGAAAATATAATTTGATTGGTAGGTTTCTTATCAGAAACCACTGATGGCAGAATTTAATGGGCGAAATAGGTTCTGAGAAAAGTATAAATCTAGAAATCTCCACCCTCAGGGATAGAGGGCAGACAAGAGATAATCAGATGAATGAAAACTAAATATGTTTGTAGGCTGATCTTAAGAAAATGATTAAAGAAATTTTAACATAGAAAGGCAGTGGTAAAGGAAGGGGCTTTGCATACTAGAGAGGATGTAGTAGATAGGTGTGTGTAGTGTGTATTATGATAGGAATTCTTCCTCCTCAGTCTTCTACGTTATGTTTGAGAGCAGAAGCAAAACATGATCACTGCTTTGGTTTTGTATGCGTGCTAGAGATTGAACCAGGGCCTCCTGGGTGCTAGGCAATTGTTCCACCACTGAGCTGTACTGAGCCCAACTCTGATTCAACAGAAAATATTTAAGACAGTTATACTATAAATGAAAGAGTTAGGATTAAAAAGCACTGCCCAGTTCAATATCACAACCATTTCTATAGTGTTTTCTTCTGGAAATTGTATGGTTTTCATGGATATAACTAAAGCTTTAATCGACTTCATTTTAAGTGTAGGAAGGGACTGGAGAGATGGCTCAGCGGTTAAGAGCGCCGACTGCTCTTCCAAAGGTTGTGAGTTCAAATCCCAGCAACCACATGGTGGCTCACAACCATCCAGAATGAGATCTGATACCCTCTTCTGGGGTGTCTGAAGACAGCTACAGTGTACTTACATATGAGAAATAAATAAATTTTGAAAAAAAAAAAAGTGTAGGAAGGGTCCAAGTTGCAATTGGTGAATCTTCCTAGCAGCATTTGTTTAAGAGACTGTTCTTGCCCTCATGAATGGTTCTGCAACCTTATTAACAATCACTTGATCATATGTATGAAGGTTTATGTCTGGGCTTTCTATGCTATTTCCTTGATCTATATGTCACCGCTACACTGTTAATAATATTGCAGACAAATTTGTCAAAAGAAAGAATGAGCCTACTAACTTTGGAAAGCTTTGGTCAGATGTTTAGGATGATGTTTTTAATTAATGCAAAGGCATCCTTGAGAGATTTCAACAGAGATTAGATTGACTGGGCAGATTGCTTTGGATAGCATTGTCTCTGTAAGGATATTAAATCTGCTGGCTCATGTATGTGGGCTAGCTTCCTACCCACCCCTTCTTTAATTGCTTACAGAAACTATTTTATACCTTCTGGTATACAGGTTTTTGACTTTCAAGGTCAATTTTTAAAAGTAAATTATCTTACTTATTCGCTTTACATCCCACTCACTGCCCCCTCTCAGTCATCTCCTCCCACAATCCTTCCCCCATGACCTCCTGAGCCCGGGAGGGGGGGCCTGACTGGGTATCCCTCTACCCTGGCATCCAAGTCTCTGTGAGGCTAGGTGCTTCTTCTCCCAGTGAAGCCAGACAAAGCCTTCCAGCTAGAAGAGCATATCCCACATACAGGCAACAGCTTTGGGGATAGCCCCTATTCCAGTTGTTCCAGACCCACATGAAGACTAAGCTGTACATCGAGTGCATATGTGTGGGGAGGCCTAGGTCCAGCCCATGTATGTTCTTTGGTTGGTGGTTCAGACTCTGAGAGCCCCAAGGGTCCAGGTTAGTTCACTCTGTTGGTCTTTCTGGTGGAGTTTCTACTCCCACAGGGGCCACAATCCTTCCTTTTATTCTTCCATAAGAATCCCCAAGCTCCATCCACTGTTTGTCTATGTGTGTCTACATATGAGTCAGCCTCTCAGGTGACAGCCATGCTAGACTCCTGTCTGCAAGCATAACAGAGTATCATTAATAGTGTCAGAGATTGGTGCTTGCCCTTGGGATGTGTCTCAAGTTGGGCTGGTTATTGGTTGACTGTTCCCTCAGTCTCTGTTCCAACCCAAATACCTATACTTCTTATAGACAGGATAGGTTTTGGGTCAAAAGTTTTATGTGTATGTTGGTGTCCCTATCGCTCTACTGGGGTTCCTGCCTGGCTACAGGAGGTAACCTCTTCAGGTTTCACATCTCCAATGCTGGATTTTGATGTAAGACCTACCTAATGATTCTTTGAATTTCCTCAGTGTCTGTTATATTTCTCTTTTTGTTTTTGATTTTTGATACTGTCTTTCCTCCTTTTAGTTAGTTTGGCTAAGGGTTTGTCTATCTTGTTGATTTTCTCAAAGAACCTTCTCTTGGTTTCATTGATTCTTTGTATTTTTTTCTTTGTTTCTAACTGATTGATTCATTTCAGCCCTGGTTTTGATGCTTTCCTGCCTTATACTCCTCTTTGGTCTGATTGTGTCTTCTTCTTCTTTTTTTTTCCTAGAGCTTTCAGATGTACTTTTAAATTGCTGGTATGAGAACTTTTAAATTTTGTTATGGAGGCACTTAGTGCTATGAACTTTCCTCTTAGACTGCTTTCATTGTGTTCCATAAATTTAGGTAAGTTGTGCCTTCATTTTCATTGAATTCTAGAAAGTCGTTCATTTCTTTCTTTATTTCTTCTCTGATACAGTGAGTAGAGAGTTGTTCAATTTCCATGAGTGTGTAGGCTTAGTGGTGTTTTCTGTTGTTGAAGTTCAGCTTTAATCCATGGTGGTCTGAAAAGATACAAGGCATTATTTCAATTTTCTTTTATCTGTTGAGGCTTGGTTTGTAACTGACTATATGGTCAATTTTGGAGAAGGACCCATGAGATGCTGAGAAAAAGCCATATTCCTTTGTGTTTAGGGAAATATTCTAAAGATGTCTGTGAGGTCCATTTGTTTCATGTTTGTTAATTTCATTATTTCTCTGTTTAGTTTTTGTTTGGATGACTTGTCAGTTGGTGAGAGTAGAGTGTTGACATCTCTCACTATAAATGTGTGGGGTTTGATGTGTGACTTAAGCTTTAGCAGTGTTTCTTTTACAAATGTGGGTGCCCTTGGGTTTGGGGCATAGATGTTCAGAACTGAGATATCATCTTGGTAGATTTTTCCTTTGGTGAGTATGAAGTGTCTTTCCTTGTCTCTTTTGATTAATTTTGGTTGAAAGTCTATTTTATTAGATATTAGAATGGTCACTCTAGCTTGTTTCTTGGGTCCATTTTCTTGGAAAACTTTTTCCAGCCCTTTTCTCTGAAGTAAAATGATGGATTCTGTTTTCACATCCATTCTGTGAGTCTGTGCTTTTTATTGGGAAATTGAGTCCATTGATGTTGAGAGATGTTAATGACCAGTGATTGTTATTTACTGCTATTTTGATGGTGGTGGTAATGGTGATGATGGTGGCGAGTATGCTTCCCTTGCTTTGGCTGGAATTACTTATTTCTTGTGTTTTCTTGGATATATTTATCCTCCTTAGGTTGGAGTTTTCCTTCTAGTATTTTCTGTAGGGATGGATTTGTGGATTGATATTGTTTGAATTTGGATTTGTCTTGAAATACCTTATTTTCTCTCATCAATGGTGATTGAGAGTTTTACTGGGTATAGTAGTCTAGCTTGGTATCTGTGGTTTTTTAGAAGTTGCAGGAATCTGTCCAGGCACTTCTAGCTTTTAGAGTCTCTGTTGAGATGTTGGTGTAATTCTAATAAGTCTGCCTTTGTATGTTACTGATCGTTTTTCCTTGCTGTTTTTAATAGTTTATCTTTGTTCCATAGATTTTGGTTTATTATGTGGCAGGAGGATTTTCTTTTCTGGCCCAATCTAATTGGTGTTCTATAAGCTTCTTGTATGTTTATAGGCATCTCTTTGTTTAGATTGGGAAAGTTTTCTTCTATGATTTTGTTGAATATTTTCTGTGCTTTGGGACTCTTCATCATTTTCTATTCCTATTATTCTTGGGTTAGGTCTTTTCATGCATGGTATTCCAGATTTCCTGGATGCTTTGTGTCAGAAATTTTTTAGATTTAACATTTTCTTTGACTGATGTATCAATTTCTTCTATTATATTTTCTATGCCTGAAATTCTTCCATCTCCTGTATTCTGTTGGTGGTGCTTGCATCTGTTGTTCCTGTTCTTTCTCCTAGGTTTTCCATCTCTAGGATTCTCTCAGTTTGTGTTCTCTTTATTGCTTCTATTTCCATTTCCAGATCCTGAACAGTTCTATTTATTTCCTTCACCTGTTTAATTGTATTTTCATGTATATCTTTAAGCGATTTATTTGTTTCTCTTTAAAGACCTCTGCCTGTTTGATTGTATTTTCCTGTATTTCTTTAAGGGATTTATTCTTTTCCTCTTTAAAGGCCTTTATCATCTTTATAAGATTGGATTTAAGGTCATTTTCTTGTGCTTCAGTTGTGTTTGGATATCCAGGACTTGATGTATTAGGGTAGCTGTGGTATGAAGGTGTCATATTGCCTTGGTTTTTGTTGATTGTGTTCTTTTGAGGGCCTTTAGCCATCTGGATGTCTTTGGTTCTTGTAGAAAGTATTGGGAGGGGGGTTAACATGAATAGTCCTGGCATGGCAGGTCTCTGATGGGTGTCCTTGGGCTGTATGGTTCTGGATCTACAGGCCTCTTTGGTTCAAGATCCACAGGTCTATATAGTTCAGGAGCCACAGGTCCCATGAATGTGGGCAGAGAGGTGATGGGAGAATAGAGGTCCCCTGGGATAGCAGGCTGCTCAAAGCAGCTTGTCTTGCTCCAGAGCACTCAGCAAACTGGAAAGATGGTGGGGGAAGAGAAGCTTACCTGTATGTCTCAGGTTCCACAGGTCTGCTGAAGGTGGGTGGAGCAGTCAGGGGAGAATGGAGGTCTCTCTGGGATAGCAGCTCCAGGTCAATCTTATTATGAATTATTTTATTCTTCTTAATACTACTATAGATGGCATTGTTTTCTTTTTAGGGGTGTTCACTGCCAGTATACACAAATGCAAATGGGTTTTTTCCTCCCTGGGTACATATATGTATGTGTCTTGTCTGTACAGGAGCACATCCATATTGAGGGCTGTCACGAATCAATCCCCAATGCTGTTCCCCAGGCTCACAATAGGCTAGGCTTGCTGGCTGGGGAGCCCAGGGGTCCTCCTGCATTAAAAGCAAGCAGCAGCACATAGAGTCTATTCACTCAGGCTCTAGGGATGGAGCACAGATAGATCATAATGCTTCCACCAAAAGTCCTATTTACTGGCTGCACTCTCTCACCAGTCCACAACTGACTTTGTGTATTGATTTTTCACCTGCAACCTTGTTGAGTCTGTTTATTAGTCTCGTTTCTTAGGTGTATAAGTTTTAGATAAAATCGTGTCATCTGTAAATGAATAGACATGATTACTTTGCGATTTGGATGCTTCTTGTTTTACTTGCCTAATTGCCCTGGTGACAGAGGGAAACACTTACCCCCTTCATCTTTGGAGATGATGCCAACTACTCAATGCCCACAGGGGGCATACTGCATCTTTGGTTCCTTCCATTCTTAGTTCAATGACTGTTTTTTCTCATGAAAGAATGTTGAATACTGTTAAGCTCCTTCTGCATCAGTTGAGATCATGGGAGGTCCACTCCTCACTGACATTCTGTTAATGTGGTATATTGTGGGGTTTTTCTTTCTTGTGTGTGAAACCACCCTGATATTATGGAATATTTCCCTTGACCACTGTTTATAATAGTTCTAATATACTACTCAATTCCTTTTGCATATTGTCTCACCATTCATAAGGAACATTGGTCTGAAGTTTTCTCTTCTTGAAGTATCTTTGGCTGACCTTGTTATCAGAGCAATGTTTACCTCATAGAGCAAGTTAACAAGTACTCCTTCCTCAATATTTTAGAAAAGTTTGAGAAGGATTGATCTTAATTCTCCTTTAAATACTTATAGAATCACTAGTAAATCCCTCAGGTCCTGAGCTTTTGTATGTTGGGAAGTTGTTGATTCTGATTTAATCTTACTAGTTTTGCCTTTTGAATAGATTTTGTTAGATGCCATATCTTTTGGAGTTTATCCATTTCATCTATCATCCTTCTTTCTTCCACTCTCCATGAAAGTCCTGTCATGTGGATCAGGCTGGCCTGCTCTTCACCTTCCTTCCTCTGCTACCATGTGCTGCAACCACAGACATATACTACCATGTCTAACTATGTTTTGTGTTTTGTGCATAGTTAGTTGTTCATGGTACTGCATTATAATTCTTTTAATTTCTATAAAAACAGTAATCTTTCCCCTTTCACTTTCATAGTATTGAGTACTCAGAGAAAACTGACTACAAGAGACTGATAATCTAGCAAAAAATTGTCACTCTTTTGAATTAGTGTATTTAGATAATTTTTATTTAATGTAACTAAACTACTGTATTTTAAAGAATCAGCATTCAGTTTTCTTCATTAATCTCTGTTGATTTGTTTTCTAATGTGTGCATCTTTGCTTTGATCTTTATTATTATGAGATATGGAACTAGAATATCCATTTGATTCTTTAAAAACAATTTTTAATATCTGTAGTTATAAAATTCCATTTTAGCACATCTATTGCATGTTCTGAGTTAGAGCATATTGAAAGTTTATCTCGTTTTTGCCACTAGTCGGTCTGTCTGTCTTCCTCCTCCTCACCCCTCTTCTTCATTCTCCTCTTTGTCCTCTTCTTCCTCATCCTTCTCCTCCTCTTCCTTTCTCAAGACAGAGTTACTCTGTGTAGCCCTGGCTTTTCTGAACCTTGCTCTGCAGGCCAGGCTGGCTCTACCTCCTAAGTGCTGGCATTAAAGACATGTGACACCACCACCCAGTTTGCCTCTAGGCATTCTTAATTTCTCTTGTGAGTTTTTCTTGATGGTTTGTTCATGGGAAGTTTGTTCTGGACTTGTGAAATGGTATTACACAGTGAAAAATGCTTTATGTGTAAAAGCATCTATATGGTAGAACACCAGGAGAATGGCAAAGCAATACACTTGAAAGTGTATAAATATATCTAATATATTTTTTAAATGCACAAATAATTATGAAGAGGCAGGAAAATATAGAGAGCAAACTGGAAAAAAATAGCAGGCCCTAGTATACAAATAATCATATTAGATGCAAGTGTTTTAAATACACCAAATCAAAGACAGATTGATGGGTGAATTAAAATATGTAACCTAGTGCATGCTTCCCTCCCTCCCCCCCACCCCCCGAATACAACCATGCAAGCCTATTGTAAGTCATTGGGTATATGATGCAAACATGAATCAAAGGGAATTAGTAAGGACTATAACAGTGTCAAGTAAAGTGAACTTCACAGTGAAGAATATTGCTGAAGAAGGATTCCTCAGTGACAAGGGGTCAATCCACTGAGGAAACAGCAATGCTAAATACACATGCTCCAAGCTACAGAGAAGCAAAACAGTGAAACAAAGTCGCAGAGCTGGAAAGCTTACCCATCCTAGTGCCCCACCCCACCCTCTCCATAGCTTAGAAACAGAAAATCAAGGATGTGGACTAGATTAGCACCAACCAAGAGCACCTACTGAGCTACAGTGGTAACAGCTGTTAGCTGTCCTAAAGGAATTAAAATCAGAGAGGCAGATCTTTGACAATGGACTCAAATGATAAAGCAGTAAAAGGAAAACACCAGGAAGATCCAGACACATGTATTCAAGAGGGAAGCTATTCCGGGCTCTGTCACTGAGCAACAGGGTTATATGGTCACTCCTCAGAGAAAGATCAGAATGAGAAGGGGTGGTGGTAGGCTCAAGGAAAAGAACCTGTTTGCTTGCTTGTTTTTGAGAGGGGGGTTTCTCTGTGTCACTTTGGCAGTCTTGGAACTCATCTGTAGACCAGGCTAGACCTGAACTCACAGAGAGCAGCCTGCCTCTGCCTCTTGAGTATTGGGATTAGAGGTGTGGGCCACCACTGCCTGGCTCCTTTTTTTTTTTTTTTTAAAGTAGCAAAAATAGAATGGAGCAGAGTAGACACCAAAAACCTTGATATGTTTCAATTTTGTGTTTGTGTGTGTGTTGTGTATGGTATGTATGATGTAGGGAGGTTTGAAGGATGTGGTATGGTATGTAGTGTTGTGTGTATGGTGTGTTTGTGTATATTTGTGTGTGTGTGTGTGTGTGTGTGGTATGTATGGTGTGTGGTATATATATGGTGTATATAGTGTTGTATAGTGTGTGTGCGTATATTTTAGTGTGTATGTGTGATATGGTATATGTGTGTGGTGTATGTATAGTGTGTGTAGTGTTGCACGTATGGTATATGTTTATATTTTGTATGTGTGTGTTATATGGTGTCTGTGTGTATTATGCATGGTATATATTATTTATGGTGTGTATGTGTGGTGTGTGTGGTATGGTATGCAGTGTGTGTGTGTGAGAGAGAGAGAAAGATGTATATATATATGTGTGTGTGTGTGTATATATATATATATATATATATATATATATATATAGAGAGAGAGAGAGAGAGAGAGAGAGAGAGAGAGAGATAGGTGGTATGTATGCTGTATGTCACACCACCCAGCTCATCTCAATTTTTGAGCTTCTGATGTGGAGAACTCTATAGGCATTCAGTAGACACACTTCACATTTTGAGCTTTGGCCTTTTCCCAGGTTAGCTGTGTGTCCCAAGTTTCACTCTTTATGTTTTTGAGCAGTACATCAGCCATGGTTCCCATCAGCAAGGACAGTGACCAGCACACTGTGCACCAGGGGTGTGTTAAAACAGTTTGGCTTCAGTTTTTAAATGTATGGTCAGTTTATCAGGATACAACTTTGTCAGAAACCCAAGGAGCAGCTGGAGTAAGAACACCAAAGCAAGCAGAAGTGGGTAACACCAAAATGGGGTTTATAGAAAAGACGAAGCTCTCTAAAAGATCTTCAAATAATACAAAGGAAAGTTACTATTAGCAGAAATAAAAAAAAAATAATGACTACAGAGTTGTAGACATCTAGAGAAAATAGAGAATATCCAGTCAAAACCAGGATGGAATCCATAGAGTCTGCCCTGAGCAGAGGAAAGGGAAGAATTTCTCAGGTCCTGAGGGAGATGCTGTGCACTCCCCAGTGCCTGGACTCAGAGAATTCACACAGTATGTTCTTTGCCATAAATATACACATAACATTTTCATCAGAAAGATTCTGGCACTGCATAAAAGGAATTATTTTTATGATTGTAATCTTATTTTTAATTTGTAAAGATAAAACTATATGTAGGTAAAGTTTGCAACCAAAGCCTTGTAAGACATAGATGGCGAAAAGCTCATCTATTAAAATGAATTAACTTTTCTCTCTTTCTACATAGTTATCCTGAGTGTGACAAGAGCAGCTAAGGTCTGGTTTAAAAATCCCAGCTATGGATTTTGCTGAGTAAGCACCCTGGGCTTGTTTACCCTGTATATCTGAGCTTTTGTATACCTGTAATTTTGTATCCCCTAACTGACCTCTCAAAAGTTCCCCTCACCTTCCCACCTATCATAACCTTACATTCACATACAGTACAGCAAGACCACACAGTAGTTTTCTTTTGAGCTTGACTCATTTCACTTACTCAGTGTCCCCCAGAGGTGTCTATGTCATGACAAATGACAACTTTCTTTTTTCTGAGCAGAATTAACATTCCTTTTCATATAAACTGTGTATGTGTGTGTGTGTTTATGTTTGAGATAGATAGATGATAGATAGATATAGATAGATGACAGATAGAGATAGATAGATAGATGATAGAGATAGATAGATAGATAGACAGACAGACAGATTAACCCATTCATGTACTAACCGCCACTTAAATTGTTGCATATTTTAGAGTGTGAGTTACCTGCCCTCAACTCCCTAAAGCTGTCTCACTGAAGCGATTTTACCTTGGTTGAGGATGTACTCAGGAGAACACTGGGTTCTATAGTTGTTCTTTGTTCACATTTAGGAACCTGGCACTTGTTCCCACAGCGGCTGTATCCATCTATATTCAAACCGCTACACAGACCACACCAAAGGGGATTTGACCTAGGGATTGAAAGCAGGTTCAGTACTTGATATGAATTTGAAAAGGATACTTTAGTTTGCAATTTAACCCTCTTAGTGAAAGGATACAAGATAACAGATATATGGAATAAACAGGCCAAGATCTAAATGTACAACACCTGAGCTGTAAGATGTCAGTTGTACAAGACTGGGAATTTAAAAACAGCTGAAGTGTGTGTGAGGGATCATGCTAATCACTCCAAAACCCAAAACTGATCAAGTTTAATATCCATTCAGGCCTCTTCCCCTTCCAGGCCCCACTGGAAGGGCAGGGTCACAGAGGATAAAGAACTCAAAAACCATAAGCACAGGACACTTCACAGTGAGCAATTTCTTCAAGTCCTGAACACACAGCATATTCAACTGCCTGATCAGGATCCCCCCTGGGAATTTAATGGTGGCTTAGAATTAACGCGTTCAGAACTGTTTACCCACCCCCCACCCCATTCTTGACTGTCTTCAGCAATTCAAATGTCACAATTGACCTCTTAGGGGAAGTGCTCAGAGTCATCTATAACTTCACTCATTTCCTTACGACAGCCAGTTCCTCTAGGTTTGAAGTACATTCATGGCTCATTTCTTGCCCACACTGCCGCATTTGCCTCTAGGCTGCTCCCTCTGGCCTGTTTTGGCTCCATTAATTTATTCTCCATGGAGCAGCTTGAGAGCCTTTCACATGCTTAAGTCAAATCATGGCTTTTCTCTAATTAAAACCTTTTGATAGCATCTCAGGATGCTAATACAGGCAATTTTGTACTTTCCAGAATATAGAAATATTTTTATTAATGATTCCTGAGTCATACTAACTCATCATTTACTGTCCAATATGTACTTACTAAGAAACAGCTCTAAGCTGGGAACTCTGTGAAATATTGGGACTACCACTGGAAAATTAAGTCCAGCCATTAGACTTCTTGACTCAGAATCCAGAGGAGAATATAGGTAGGCAACTATACAGCATGCTGAATGCTGGGGGATGAAAGCAGGGTTATATTCCAGAGGTGAAAATATACAGAGATCTGTAACATGCACAGAAAGGAGGCAAGAGAGAAGAGGGTAAAGGAGATTAGAGATCCTGGAGGTTACACCATAGACTGAAAATACCAAGGTTACCAGGTCCCACCCATGCAGGGCCTTGAGAACCATGCTGTTATTACTTTAATAAACAGATTATGAATTGAGATGATAACTTACAGGAGCTTGACCTGGAGTGATGCAGATCATCCAGGCTACACCTTGGAGGATGTTTAGAGCTAGAAGCAGCAGCCTAGGTGTACAGCCATGGAAGCTGGGAGGCTTATGCTGGACAAGATGGAGACAGAGATGGCAGCGGATATGAGAGAAGATGTTAGCACTTGTCAACAGAGTCAAAGGAGCTTCCTGTGTTTTTCTCTTAGGGTTTATAAAATGAGCAACCTAACAGAGAAGTCAGTGGGTTCTCTGTAGTAGTACCTTTTTTTATCAAGTGTGTGTTCATGTGTATGCAAGTGTGTGTGTGTGTGTGTGTGTGTGTGTGTGTGTGTGTGTGTATGCATATGCATGAGCGACAGAGGCTGTTGTTCATCCTTTAGTGGGTTCTGGGAATCAAACTTAGGTCCTCAAGGACCTAAGTCAGAATCTGACCCACCAAACCATCTTGCCCCTCCCTGCTGGATTTTCTAAGGGATCGGTCCCTTGGGGATTTTTCTAAATTTGGTTTTAGGAATGTAGTGTAGAGGAGAGAAAGAGTGCAAAAGAGAATGTATATGTGTGTGTGTGTGTGTTCATGTGCATATGAATGTGTGCGTATGTGTGTGTACATGTGCATGCATGTGTGTGGGGGCATGTGTGTGCATGTGCATGAATGTGTGGCTTACATGTGTGCATGTGTATATGTGCTTACGGTGCCTGCCCTTGCATGTGTGTGCTCATGTTTATGTGTGTACGTGAGTCTGGGGTGGAGATCCTGTGTCATCCCCTTCTGATATTGCTCATTCTTTCCAAGGGTTAAATAGTTAAGGATTACAGACAGTGTACTCTCAGTTTCTATCCTGAGAAGTGGGATGTGTGAAGCTTGTTAAAACTTGCTGGGAAGTTGTGGGGTTTTTCTTGAATCAGTCATTCTTGAATGGAGTGGCTGCTTGGCTAGAATTCAGGAGACCTAGCTCCATCCTCCTGATGCTAAATGTTGTGGTTTGTGACACAGACTTTAGAAGTCTGACCTGAGCTGCAATTCCCACTCCAGGTTAAACTTGTTATAAGAGACCTGCTCAGTATTTTCAGGCTGTTTTAACAACACAGTGTGAGGCTGGTGCCTCGTGAACAGGAGACCTTTATTTCTCACCTGCTAGAGGCTGGGAAGTCCAAAATCAAGGCATCAACTGATTCAGGGTTGGACAAGGGCTGCTCTCAGCTCTCAGAACCCACCTTGTCTTCCCTCCCATGTTGGGTAGATGTGAGTCTCTCTCAGGCCTTAAGATGGCACAAGTCCCATTCAATCAGGAGTGCCTGCCCTTTCTTCACTGCCAGAAATCACTATCCCTACCTGTTTTGATTTCATCATGGAATCTGGGGGCATAGAAAAGCTGAGATTATTATGGGTGCATTTCCTCCCAGAGGCTGGAGGATGGGTTCTATGCATAGCTATGCAGTTTACATATTATATACTATTACAATAGAATGATTAGATACAGTCTTAAACAGAAGGCAGAAACAAATGATATCAAGTTACAAACTCCTCCCCCCCCATAACTAATTTTTTTCCCTAAATGGGAAAATATATATACTCAAATATATTCAGTGACTAACCATGCCTACTTAATTTCCTTTTGCACCAATGGTCAATGGCATTCACCAGAAGCAAGTTTACAACTACTGCCTTAAAGGAATAACATACAGTGAGTTTGTTTAGAATGCCAAAAGAAAAAAAAAATGCACTTGCTGCCTGGGTCTGTTTTGCTATTTACAAAATGGAAAAGCAATATCGACTTGTGCCATATGTTGTAAAGATTGAGTTAATGTAAAGCCCGGATTGTTGTTGCTGATTTTGTTGGTGGTCAGGGGAAGGCCTTCACTGTGCAAGCCCAGGGTGGGCGCTTCAGGCATCCCGATTGTGGAGCATGAGGAAGGCTGTGTGTCCCCGGGGACAGCTTTACTGAAGGCAACTGTGGCACTGTGAAGACAAAGCTGTAGTCATTCCCTCCTGGTTTCCTTCCTTCAAATTAGGAGAGTGGGTGGTTATGCATGAGGAGGAAGCTGCCATCTGCATATTAATGAGAACCTGGAAAAAAAAGTCTGAGTATTTCCAGCTCCCCTGTCACTCATAAGGCATCTCCACGGATGCACAGATTCAGTTCTTTCCCCCACGAGACGGCATTTTCACATACTGGTTTTCCATCCTAGAAACAAACAAAAGCTTTCTGTGGAACTTAAGGATGACCTAACTTTCTAATGGGGATGTTTTGAGAAACTGTTCTCTTTATTGGTGACTAAGATAGGTGGAGGAAGACAGGCACGCTAATGTCTACATGCAAGTGTGGGAGCCATAATATTGGAAAACCAAGCCTTGTGAAAACATGGCTAACCTGCTACACGGGCAGCGTTCTGTGTAGAAGGTGACCGCTTGTGCAATCAGTCGGATGCGGCTGTTCCTTGGTCTTTTCTGGAATCCCCTTATGTAAAAATAAACTGAGCGACTGGGGGAAAACAGGGTCAAGCTTACATGGTTGCTGCTTTCACACTGGAGTCTCCTCTATAACTAACACTTTACTTTGCATGATATAGGAGTTTGAAAGTGATTATTTCAAATTTAAGTCCAAAACCCTGGATTTTGACCAAAGGCTTGGGACGCTGCTTTGCGAAGGTCTCAGCAACTGCAGTGGTTTGGAGTCTGCATTTAAGGTGAGTTAAAGGAAGCTCCCAAGAAAGTGAGTAACAGACCGTTAGATGAAAAGGCCAAACATTCTTTTCTGATTCAGGTAAAGTATTAACCGGTTGGTCACATTCCCTTCGTCTTCAGCCTACAGCATAATGAGGATTGGATAACATACTAGAGAATAATGAAGTTTACTCTGGGAAGGTCATGTTTAGGACATTTAACTTTTGATGTTTTCTGGCATTCGCTATTTTTTTAGCTTTTATTTCCTGTAGAGCAAATTGAATGTGGCCAATGAAATATCGACTCAATAGTAAGCCACATTGAAAAGTTAAAAAAAAAATCCATAATTTCAATAATTCTTTTCTTTATATTGTTTGCACATGCTGGGATCATCTGCCTACTTTATTACTCTGACTGAAACAAATAACGACTTATTTTCCCTATTTCCCTATTTCATTGGATGTAAGACACCATTGATTGCCAGGTATTATTTATGTGTCAATAAGAAAAAAATGCTGCTAAAGTAATTATGATTTCATTGATTGCCTAATGCACTCTGACATCAGAGATATTGAAGCATGAAAGAATGTTTAGCGAATGAACTTTATAATGTAAATGTGTGTTAAGGATCATGTAAAGGCCTGGAGATGAGTGGGATGTGTGGGGGTACAGTGCTGACCAGCTCATATGTGAATGGGTTGGGGGGGGGGGGAAGGGAAGTTGAATCATTCTGGGTAAAATGCATTTTTATAGCTCATGGAGATAGAAGGTTTGTAATATGGAAATAGGAACAGCACGTTAAAAAAAAGTGAATTGCAAATCAAGTGTAAGTTAATATAGGTGATATCCCAAAGGGGAATTGAGTATTTGCCATCCAAGCGAGCACAGTTGGGAACCATAGGCATGCTTTGTTGAGAATGGCAGTGCAAAGCAATAGAGCAGGCTGATTTTCAAGGAAGATATTATAGGATTTTGAGTTTTCAGACAGGTTGACCAACACTGGTGAGGCTTCTGTACCTGTGTTTCCTAAGTGCGCTGAGCATTGAGACTGGAGGACTGAGACAGAGAAAATGGTGTGGGGTGTTTGTTTGTTTGTTAGCAAAACAAAGGTTTTCAGGTAAAACTGAGATGCCCATTGGTGAAAATATATAGTGTGTTTCTGTAGTTCCCTGTCCTGGCTACAATTAGTTTATATTTAATATGCTATTTTTTTCCTTTGGCTAGATATGGATAAGTGTTCTTGGAAAAAATGATGACATTCTGATCCTCTTTGTGTCCTTTTCCATTAGGCAGGGTTAGGGTTTGTCTGTCTGTCCATCTGTCTGTCTCTTTCTTCTTTTTTTTTTCTTTCTACCTAACAGAATCTGATAGTGTTTTTTTTCTAATGCCTTTGCAGTGACTTCTCATATTTATGTTGCTGGAAATTATTCTCTCTCTCCTTTTTTTTTTTTTTTTTTTTTGGTTTTTTGAGACAGGGTTTCTCTGTGTAGCCCTGGCTGTCCTGGAACTCACTCTGTAGACCAGGCTGGCCTCGAACTCAGAAATCCACCTGCCTCTGCCTCCCAAGTGCTGGGATTAAAGGTGTGTGCCACCACTGCCCGGCTGGAAATTATTCTCTTTTAAGCTTTTATGGGTAACCAGAAGAAAGAACAGAGTAGGCTCTCGATATAGAGAGATTCATAATTCCATTTAATTAGCAATCTAATTCAAACCATTCTTCTTGCCCACTCTTGGCCATTCACATGGGTTATTTAAGTACATGTTCGTTTATTTTTTTTTCTAAGCAGTTTTGTCTTGTTGTCAGTGATTTTATAAAAAGCATTCCACATATTTGTACCTTGACTAATAAGATGCAACCCTGCCTTAAACCTAGGATGATGGGGCATCATCTTATAGCTTTGGTGAGGGTTAAGTTGCCTTGTAGACAGCAGGTACTTTCTGTTGGCCTAAGGGTAAGAGGATTAATGGTAATTAGACATGACACATGTTGGGAGGGTAATGGCAGAAGAACAATGTACAGGGTCATATACTCCAGGGAATGATGGCTTCAACCATAGGTATAGGCTGATGAACTCAGACTGCTGATTACTTCAGAAGAGAAATATTTTTGTAGGCTGTTCCAAAAGGTGACAGTTTGGTGTCTGTTCCTGGTAAAGGAAGGAAAGTGAGCACTAGTATTCTGATGTTACCCAGTGTGTTGGCATCTGCTGAAAAATAAACACAGCAGTGGTAAGTGGCTCTAAGATTTGTATTAAGGTAAATTGGAATGTGTTTGGAAAAAGAGTCTAGAAGAGATTTTAGACAACATACAGGTTGAATGTGGTTCAGTCAAAAATCTGAAGTTCAAAGTGCCCCCAAATCCCAAACACCTTGAGGTGAGCATAATGCCACAGGTCACACAGTCCACATTGTTAAAGTCTGCTTCATACACAACATTATTAAAATTTTACATGAAATTGCCTTTAGTCTAGCTGCAGATGGGATATATGAATTGTATGTTTAGGTATGGGCTCGAGCTCCCAAGATCTCTCATTGTGTGTTGCCTGGAGGGAAAGTATAAATATTCCTAAATCCCCAAGAGCCTGAATCTGAACTCCAAGATCCTTCTGGTACCAAGCATTGCTGATAAGTTATAAAAAGTTACACACGCGCACACACACACACACACACACACACACACACACACATATATATATTTCAGGTAACCACAAGATTAAAAAGTCTTTGAACCAGGCAAACCTGAGAAAAATTAATATTGATACTACTTTGAACAGTATAGCAGTTATGGAAAGCCATATCACATTAGGAAGCTGAGAGGGAACTGGGGATTAAAGAGTCTGAAACAGAATCTTTAGGGAAAGGAAATGTAAGATTCAGACTTCCCCTTGCAGAATCAGTATGAAGGGAAACATCTGTCTGTCCTGCCTCAAAGGACCAGGAGGCTGTGTGACTGTAGCTCTCACCCTGGATGCAAAGGGTTATGTATTGGCAGTGAGGAACTCCGAGGACAGCATCTCTGCCCAACAGGTCAAAAAGCACCGCTCCAGCTTTCTCCTTGCAGTATTTCTCTGTCTCTCCTTTTGTATACTCAGGGCTTAAGTACCACCAGGCAAGTAAGCAAGATGAGCAGTAAATAGAAAGTAAGCAAGTAAGCAAGACAAGTTGTAACTAGAAGGCTTCTAGAGAATTGTACTGGCTAGTTTTGTGTGTCAACATGACACAAGCTGGAGTTATCACAGAGAAAGGAGTTTCAGTTGAGAAAATGCCTCTGTGAGATCCAGGTGTAAGGCATTTTCTCAATTAGTGATCAAGGGGGGAGGGCCCCTTGTGGGTGGTACCATCTGTGGGCTGGTAGTCTTGGGTTCTATAAGAAAGCAGGCTGAGCAAGCCAGGAGAAGCAAGCCAGTAAGGAACATCCTTCCATGGCCTCTGCATCAGCTCCTGCTTCCTGACCTGCTTGAGTTCCAGTCCTCACTTCCTCTGGTGATGAACTGCAATTGGAAGTGTAAGCTGAATAAACCCTTTCCTCCCCAACTTGCTTCTTGGTCATGATGTTTGTGCAGGAATAGAAACCCTGACTAAGACAAGAATGTAAGGCGAATGTGATGACAGAAAAGTATTTCTAGTTGATGCTCGGACTCCCTTTGCTAACCTAGGAGGGCAGTGTTCACTCCTGAATATGTAGGAAGCCCCAATCAACAAAAAGTGGACTGGAAGAGAAAGTTAATAATTAACATTTTGTTAGGTAGCTAACCCGCAGAGTTTAAAATTATCTGGAAGTTTCTGTTACTATTGTAACTGTTATCAGAAAAAGCCAGAATGTGTTTGTCTTTGGTGGCTTATGAGATAGATGCATTTATATGATAATTTACGTATCTTTTCCATTGTGTTATTTTCATTGAGTGAAGTTTATGGGAAGGTTTGCAAAACTATAATGAAGCTCTCTTTCAATAAAAGTTTTGAGGGACATCCATTACTTCCTAAGGGGATAAAAGAACAAAATTCTCTTCATTTTCATGTTGCTTTACTTGGTTATTTTGAGATATCTCTTGTAGAAAATGCCAATATAAAATTCATGATAATGGGCCTATTATGGAGTCCATACAGGTGTAGTCCAAGATCTGCAGTGGTCATCTCAGCCTTGTTTAGAATTGAACTTGTCCATATTTTCTAATACTTATGTGCCCACGATCAGTTTAGTTTAGAAGGTAGGCACACTAAGAGACTAATAACATTGATAACGAACAGAAATATTGCCACAATGCAGTACAAAATTATAGAATTGAACAAAACTTAGGAAATTGTTCCATCTAGAATTTTTTTTATTTGATACTTTAAGACTGTAATTAGCCTCTAGTAATGGAAATAGTAGAAACAAGACCTTAGATGGGGAGATCAAGAGGACGCTAGTGAAGAATGAGACCTGTGTTCTAATCTAGCTCTGCCACTGGTCTATGAATTTTGGCAAGTGACTTCCTCCCTGAGATTCAGTTCCTCCCAGAGGAGTATCTGATCGGCTACTTTAGTATCTGATCACCTGTTTTTAAGGCCTGTAGTTAATTATGCCTGGCACCCAGTGCTGTGTCAACTCTTGTTGCATAAAAATATTACATTCATGTGTGATTTAGCATGCCAAGAAAATCACATCATGTGAACACACAAACTAAGTCATACCACACAGTAAACTTAGTACATCTTTGCTGACACCTGTGAGGAGCCAGGAACTCTGGGAGTCTTTAGTGAGCAGTAGAGAGTATGGGTCTTCATGAAGTTGGTGCTATCACCAGATTGATGTCTGTTGTCTCCATGTCCCACTCCCTCTCCATGCATTTCCTATACTTGCTAGTAGTTTCTGTCCACTTATAACTTAAGTTGCATTAATTCAGCCAGCAGCCAGCCACATGCTCTTTCTGAGACACAGACAACATGATGAGCTGATGTCTTAGACTTGAGCCAGAGCTTTCATGTCAAAGGAGGTGCCCACCTGTAGTGTTTTCAGGCCAGCACTCATTCTAGCACTCTGAGCAGCTAGAACTCAGAGGTAAACTAAGGGTAGTCATTTTTATTGGTTCTTTCAGTGTAATTATCAATGAGGAGAATCACATAACACACATATATGTTTTGCTTCTCCTTTTACACACACTAGCCAGGTTGAAACCATCGCTGACACCCAGCAAGAGATGTTGGTAGCTGTGAGCCAGCGTAGCTGGTAGACATTGGCTCTAGACACTGATCATTTCTGATACTCTCAATTTTCATGGAGGAAAAGAAATTTGGTTCATTGGTTGTGTAGACTTTCAGGAGGACCCCAAAATAAACATTTTGTCTTCTGCGATGCCATATGTATTTAGAGCCTAGACTTTGCCTCTAGTAGTATTAAAAAGGTCAACCGGGAAAATTCTTGTACTAAAAGCTCAAAGTTTTTCACCTTTCTTTAACTTTGATTTTTTTTTTTTGTAGCTTTTGACCATATTTGGGAATTTTCTAGAGAAACCAGTTGTCATGGAAATTTTCAGCCCACATTACAGCATATTATTGAACATGTTTAATGCAGAGTTGGATATGTGTAAGCAGCTGTATGACGAACACATGAAGCAGGTGAGTGGTGGGAGAACTGAGCAATGTCACTCTATCATGTGGGTAATGGCTATTTATTGTGGGTAAAGATTAGATTTATTAGATAAATTGTACATAGGATTAGAAATTAGCGTCATTATATATACGCATTAGGTATTTCTTACTGCTAGGGATTGAACCAGAGATCTCCTCCCTGCTAGGAAAAAACTCTATCACTAAGCTACTCTACCAACGAAGGTCTTTATTTAATGGTTTTCTTACAGAGATGGGGAACTTGCTTTGGGATCTTACCACTTCATTAGTGAAGTTATTAATCACCATGCTTAATGCCACTATGAAAGTAAAATAAACAGCTGCTTATAAGGTCGGAAGGCAGCCTGACTAAGTGTCCCTTTTCTTCCTCTTCACGGAAATGCCAACATGCAGATTGAACATGGACATGAAATTCTCATCAAGAATATGCCATTCACCTCTGGAAATATTAAGTGGGCCAGAATGCTCCTTGAACGCCTTCAAATGTTTTGGTCAAACTTTACATCTCTCCATTATCTGTGAGTAGTTAGCCTTACTCTGTGGTGAACTGTGCTGATGTTATAGGTGTTTGTGTATTGAGATAGGATCTCTGCAGCCCAGACAGTCCTCAAATGTATTCATTAGATAGCCGACGATGGCCTCGAAGTCCTGATTCTACTGCCTCCAGCTCTCAGATGCTAGGATCATAGGCAAGTATCACCACGCCTGGGTTAGCGTGGCTTTTACACAGGGAGGTGGCTGTCAGTACTAACACTTGAGGATCTACTGGCCTGCTCTGGTTTGGTTGGGTTTATCTGGTGAGAAGTCTTTATCATATGACTTAGGAATTTTTATGGAACTCATAACTTCATATTATTTGTACTATTTTCTGGTCCTTTTATCTTTTAATGTCTCCTTTTCAGTTCACTGTCTGGAAAGTTTAATTATTTTATTTCTCTTCATCAAGCTCCCCTACTTTGTCACAAAGTCCTCTGTGCTCTTATTTAACTACCAGGCTAGAAACTGGTAACTTGTTGACACTTACTGAAGTCTTTAGTCTTTGGATCCCATTTATCCATTTGTAACTACTTTTTGTCTTTTTATTTCCTTTAATTAATTTATTTATTCACTTTACATCTTGATCCCAGTCCCCTTTCTCCCAGTCCCCCCTCACACCTCACTCTCCCAACTCCCCTCCCTTTCACCTCAAAGAAGGAGAGCTCCCCCCCATGGGTGCCAACCCACACTGGCACATCAAGTTGCATCAGGATTAAGCGCATCCCCTCCCACTGACGCCAGACAAGGCAGGCCAGCTAGGGAAAAGGGATCCAAAGGGAGGCAAAAGAGTCAGAGACAGTCCCCACTCCAATTGTTAGGGGACCCCTATGAAGACCAAGCTGCATATCTGCTACATATGTGTAGGAGGCCTAGGTCCAGCCCGTGCATGCTCTTTGGTTGGGAGTTCAGTCTCTCTGAGTCCCCAAGACCCACCTTAGTTGATTCTGTAGGTCTTTTTGTGGTGTCCTTGACCCCTCCGGCTCGCTCAATCCCTCCTCCCACTCTTTCACAAGACTCCTCACGCTTAGTCTAATGTTTGGCTCTAGGTCTCTGCATCTGTTTCCATCAACTGCCAGATGAATCCTCTCAGAAGACAGTTATGCTGGTTCCTGTCTATGAGCAGAACAGAGTGTCATTAATAGTGTCAGAGGTTGGCTTACTACCATGGAATAGAACTCAAATTGGGCCAGTTGTTGGTTGGCCATCTCCTCGATCTCTGCTTCATCTTTATCCCTGTGCATCATGTAGGCAGGGCAGATTCTGAGTTGAAGGTTTTACGGGTGGGTTGATGTCCCCTCCCTCCACCAGAAGTCCCACCTGGCTACAGGAGGTGGCCACAAATTGCTTTAAGCAGATACACTGTGAGGCTTTCATTGCTTCTTCCTCTGATCTTTATAATGTACAACCCTATTCTCTATTGTTAAATAAGCCTCACTCTGTCACATAGGTAGAAAAGTAGAAAAACCTTGTTATTGCAGATTTCCAGATAGTCCTGATGAGGCTGCAGTCTGTCAGAAGTATGCTGAAATGACCATTTTGCTGGATCAGTTTGAAAGTCGTATCTATAGTGAATGGAAAAGAAATGTGGATGAAACCTGTGAATTTAATCTGAATCAGCCCTTGGTTAAATTCAGTCCCATAAATGGCCTTCTTACTGTCAACTTTGACCCAAAGGTAGGACTTTGCCTTTCTAAGTACATTAAAGATGCAACTCCCCTGTCCCTGAAATCTCCCCTGATGATGGAGGAATTCACTTCAGTTATTTAAACTCTATTTTGGGAAAATGGCAGCTCTGGGAACAGTATGAATTTAAGCTCAAGAAAGAGTTTCTTACAGAGATCTGTTTTTGTGCGTGCATGTATGTGTGTGTGTTTGGTTGAACTATTTGTGTGTGTGTGTGTGTGTGCATGTGTTTGGTTGAACTCAGGACTTCATGGATTCTAAGCAAACACTCTACCAGTGAGTTATTTATTTACACCTTCTTTGTTTATCACTTTTTTTTTTGAGACCAAGGCCTCACTGTTGCTCAAGCTGACTTTGAACTCACCTTGTAGCCCAGGAAAATGTTGATCTAGCAATCCTGTCTCTGCCTACTAAGCAGCAGAGATTACAAGCCTGTGTTTCCACTCCAGCCACTTCCTCCATTCTTTATTAATTAATTAACATCTTGTATTTATTACTTTACCACCCAGTACTCACCTGTTGGCGAGCTACTGAGAATGGGGTCTATCCCATTTTTTTTTGTGCTCTGTGTTTTAGCTCCATGTCAGGCAACTGGGAACTTAGTAACCATAACTCAGCTGACTGGTTCCCATAGAGTCTACTGGATGGCTTCTGGTCTGTCTGTTTTCCTCAAAAATACCAGGTTGTTTTAATTAAACATGAAAGCCACAGATGAAAACAAGCAGAAGCCTATCGTGGTTTTTGGCTGACCATGGTGTTTCTGTTTGCCATCATTTCTTTCAAAGGGAAGATAAGCTTGTATCATGGGAGCTAAATTGATGGTAGTTAAGCAGTAATTTAAAATAAAAACAACCCATTGACATAAAACTGTTAGCCGCCAAATAACATCAGGAATGAATAGATTGCTTTTAGGGAATAGCTCTTTTGCTGGCCATGTTGTCATGTAACAAAGGGATATTTCAAATCTTTTCAATATATCTGTCCTAATTTCATTACATTTTCTGTCTTTTTTTTTTTAAGACATGGTCTCTTGGAACCAAGATTGGCATTAGACTTGTGATCTTCCTGAGTCTACTTCCTTAGTGCTGGGTTATAGTCATGCTCTCCCTCACATGGCTGACAATATTAGCAGGAGTGTGTGTGTGTGTGTGTGTGTGTGTGTGTGTGTGTGTGTGTGTGTGTATGTATGTGTGTGTGTAATTTCATATGTGCATAATTAGTAAATATTTTTGTGTGTGTATATATATGTGTGTGACTATGTATAATGTTATATGTGTATAATTAGTAAATATTTGTGTGTGTGTATATCTGTATATGTGTATAGTTTTATATGTGTATAATTAGTAAATATTTGTGTATATATATGTGTGTGTGTATACATACATGCACATATACAGAAATTGGTTGATTAGTTGATTGATTGACTGACAGATTGACTTTTTTTGAGACAGGGTCTCATTATATAGCCCAGGCTGACCTCAAACTCAAAGAGCTCTACCTGCCTTTACCTCTCAAGTATTGGCTGAGGTTAGACATGTGAGCACCCATGCCTAATCACATGTTCCTTGTACAACATATATTTTAAACAACCAATTTCATGGTCTTTTCACTTGCTAGATAAGAGGCGCAAAATTGTTCTTTTCTGTTGTTTACCATGAATTTGCATGGTAGTAAAGGCAAGCTTCTTTGTAAGTTTCTGGGACAAAAAAAAAAAAATTGGTGAATTTCAGGTAATGAAGAATATTCAGTATTTGGGAGGTGATTGCCTAGAGCCTTCCCTAGAAATCCCAATGAGTGCCTAGGAAGTGGGAAGCTGGCTTACTGAATTAGAAGGTCATGCTAACCTAACTTTGGTCTATTTTCCTAAAACAAATACAAATACCATTATCACCTTATTTTGCTAATGAAAAATTGGTACACCAACATATATATTCTATGCAGAAAGCTGAGTACTGATTTCTGATTTCATAAAACTAGTCTCCCCACCCTACACCTTCTGGGTGGATTTAGTGGGTGGTGTTTCAGTGACTTAGTAAGCTGTCATAGTTAGGTCAGATGTCTCTTGGACGTATTGTAGGCATTACCTGTTCCGAGTTTTTTCTGAAAATTGCAATGAATTCAAAATAGATAAATAGTAAAATTTTAATACAAACATGAGAACAAGTATAAAAATAATCACTTGAAATGTTTTTAGGGATAATTGAGAGTCTTGTGGATTTAAGTACCATTAAAGCCTTGTTTTCCCTTGGAGAACAACTGTGAGCATTAGAGGCATCCACCTTGCACAAAGAACCATTAGAAACATCAAAGAATTATTAACTCTCATTGCATGGAGTCTGTGAATTCTGCAATGCTCAGATTTTAAGATAAGGCTTTAATTAACCAAAAATGATAATGACATATGCTGTAAATACAGCAGTGTGTGTGTGTGTGTGTGTGTGTGTGTGTGTGTGTGTGTGTATCTTCATATATATTAAAACAGGCATTTCTTGGGATGTAACAAAGTGTATGTAGCAAAAGTCTGTTTACTTTGAGCCAGAATCACAGTAATTGCTAGATGACATTCATTTATTTCAAGTCAAATTCAGTTTAACATTGAAAGGTATTCTTATTTTTTGAGATTTATTTTTATTTATTTGAGGGGAGGGGGAGAGAGAAAGCAAATACACGGAGCACATGGGGGTCAGAGGACAGTTTTGCAGGATTAGGTTTCCTCCTTGCTTCTGAGATTGTCTCTTGTTTCTGCTGCTGCACCAACTCCATGAGCTTCCTGCCAGTCCTTCTGTCTCCACCCCATGTGACTGTAGGAGTTCTTAAGACTGCATATGTGAGCATATCTGAGTTTTTTCCCATGGGATCCAGGACTGCGTTGAGGTTGTCAGGCCTGCATAGCAAATGCTTCTACTCACTATCTACCTTGTTGATCCAGAAATATATTCCTAAAGAATGAAATAATCCTTACTATTCTTGGAATAGCTTGTGGCGGTGCTGAGAGAAGTCAAATACCTTTTGATGCTGAAGAAATCCGACATACCAGATTCAGCTCTAGGCATTTTCCAGAAAAGGAACATTATTTTAAAGGTTTGTGGCTTTTGATAGTTGATATCTTTGAGATAAAATTATTTTGAATTTTATTTCTGCGTTTAGAGACCTGTGGCATTTGGTTCCTCTAGATAGAGGTGCTAAAGTGTCTGGCCTTTTTGTTTTATGTCTTCTCGCTTGCTTGTTTTGTCTTGCTCAGGACATTGGGAATCTTGAGCTCCTTGTACAAGGCTACAATAAGCTGAAGCAGATCCTTCTGGAAGTTGAATACCCTCTCATTGAGGATGAGCTTGGAGCCATTGATGAGCAGCTCAGGGTGGCTGCAACCTGGCTGACATGGCAAGATGACTTCCGGGTCTACATGGAGAGGGTGCAGGTGGCCACCGCTGAGCTGGAGCGCAGAGTGTCACAGACTCAGAGCAATGTGCAAACAATTCAGCAAACCATGCAGGCCTGGGCTGAGTGGCCACTGCTGCCCCGGAGGGAGACCAGAAGAGAGGCTGCCTTGACCTTGGATGACAAGGGGGATCTGTTTGCTAAAAAATACAAGCTGATCCGAGAAGATGGTTGCAAGATACACAACCTGGTAGAGGTAATGGCTTCCAGCATTTCAATGTACATAGGTCTTTTTATTTAGCAAGGAGCCGCAAATTTTGAACTTAATGTTGTAGATCAAGCTTGAAGGAGTTGATAGATGGTCTGGGTCAAATTTAAGGTGGAAGGATTTGTGTTATTCCTCTGTGGTTTGTGTAGCCCCCACTCCTCATTCCTGAAGAGAGATGTGAATATGAGCCCCAGTGACCGAACTGAAAAGGTCAAGGTAGGATCCCTGTTTGTTTAATTCTGTCATTTGGTTGGCTTGTGTCAGTCACCATGTTTTCATGATCTCTTAAGGATGCTGACATTACAAAAAAGCAGTAATTACTCTGCTTTTAAAAAATACATTTGGGGTTCTTGGAGCTGGAGAGATG
Source organism: Uromys caudimaculatus (assembly GCA_028551405.1). Classification (NCBI taxonomy): domain Eukaryota; kingdom Metazoa; phylum Chordata; class Mammalia; order Rodentia; family Muridae; genus Uromys; species Uromys caudimaculatus. The sequence goes on along the minus strand of CM052705.1, from coordinate 117,787,596 downwards.
GCTGGGTGGTTAAGAGCACTCTCTGCTCTTGTAGAAGACCTGGCTTTGATTCTCAATATCACATGGCAGCTCATAACCATCTGTAACTTCAGTTCTAGGGGACCCAATATACTCTTCTAACCTTTGTGGCCACAAAGCACCTGTAATATAATAAAATAAATAATTTTCTGTATGTATGTATGCATGCATGCATGTATGTATGTATGTATGCATGCATGTGTATATTTGGGTCTTCCAAATTACCAGCAAGTTAAGGTAAACAATTGAGGAAATCAAGGTTTCAAGTCTAAGCAGATCGACAAATGAGGTCTCTGATAAGAGGAGAAGGTATTGGATCAGGTATTGTGGGAGAAGAAACAGGATTTGGACTGGAGAGTGTCAGTCAAAGATGGTTATCAAAGATTTTGATACAAGTGGCATTGGAAGTGTCTTGTGTTTAAGGCACAAGTCCAGAAGACTAATATAGAATTGATAACCACAAATGTGTATGTATGTATGTATGCATGCATGTGTGTATTTATGTATGTATACACATATATAATATATATTTATTAGACAGGAATAAGTAGGAATTGGTTGTAGATGAGGAAGTGGTCCTTGCAGTACTCCATGAAGTTAGGAAAGAAGGATTCCTTTTGAGAGGAGACAGTGATACTCTGAAAGGAGTGGAGTGGGAAGAGCTCAGCTCTCTTTCATTCCACACTTAGGACCTAGAAATGAAGGCCAGAGTTAAACATAACCTGGGCAAAGTAGAAACCATTGGCAACCTTGGTAAAGAGCGTTGATAGTGTAAGCCTCATTAGGAGTAGGCTAGGTAGAGAATGGTAGAAATGGAGATCACCATGCAGATTCCAGAAGGTTCTAGAAGGAACCCGAGTTCTGCTTTTCCCTAAATGTGTAATAGTCCATCTCTTCTGGGAACCTCAGCAGCAAAGCAAAGTGTTTCTGGTGTGACTGATGTATCAGAAAAGCCCTGCCCTGGAGACAGGAGAGGGTGAGGATTTCCAGTCCTGCACAGCTGCTGGCTTCCACTTGTGTGACCCTGAATATGTCACGAGCCTTTGCTTTTCATATCTTCCATAGGAGGCTGAACAAGATGGTCTTAAGGATTTCTTCCTCTTGCTCCTGTATCTATGCTTTTGCCTTCTAGTGACCACAAAAGAAAAGGCTGTGGTGTGAGCTTCTCAGGTCACATGGATTACACAGATGTGTATGTTGCAGATAAAGGCTGCTGTGTCAGGTTCTCAGGATGTGTGCTCCATGCACACAGGTCACAAATGTGGATGTTGCAGATACAGGGCAGGAAACACAACATCTCCAAGAAAAGTAGCCCTTATGTTTGAGGACAGCAAACCCATAGGATTCCCATCCCCACCTTGGCAATATTCTGAAGTCCCAGAATAATGTCCTCAGACGGACATAAGGAAATCTCTTTATTTACATAAGAGCCCTAGATAGCAAAATTTGAGACAGAGCAAGAACTAGAGCCCTGGGCATAATATTTTGGGAACTGGTATATTTCTTGCCTATATTTGAAGATAACAATTTTCATGTTGATTTTTCTTCTAAAAAATACTTTTTTGAACATATGTGGTATGTGAGCTTAATGTTATAAAATCCTGCAGCAGTATTTGCCTTCTACCTCAAGGTTCTTCTTAGGTGTGAATGTTTCAGTGCCATGCACACAAATGCAATCCTTTCTTCAACAGTCTCTCTTGTGGTATGGTCTTCCCTTTTATGTTGGTTATCATTAACCCCAACCCTCTAATGCTTTGTTCTTAGGAGAATCGGAAGCTCTTCAAAGCTGACCCTTCCCTGGATTCATGGAAAATTTATGTGGAATTCATTGATGACATTGTGGTGGAAGGCTTTTTTCAGGCCATCTTACACGACCTAGACTTCTTCCTGAGAAACACAGAGAAACAGTTAAAACCCGCACCATTTTTTCAAGCACAGATGTTCTTAATGCCCCCAGAGATTGTGTTCAAGCCCCCTTTAGAAAGAGAGGTTGGGGATGGTTTCTATGACCTGGTGGAGGAAATGTTGTGTGGCAGCTTCAGAGTGTCTGCCCAGATGGAGCGTGTGGCGGCACACCTGGACATCGCAGACTACCAGGTAATCTCTCAGGAACCAAGCCAGGATAATGAGCAGCCCCATAAAGACACCGGTAAAAGCAACACAGGTCTTTTTGTATTTAATTTTATTTTTATTTTATCAAGTACTCTCCCTTGAAGAATTACCTGGGATAATGTTATGGTAAGAATTCCTTCCTTAAGAACACATTTGGTTTCCTCTCATTTAGAGTGATATGGATAACATGTTGGGCCTGGCAGAGGTCCGGCAGGAGATAATGAATAGAGTTGCCGATGTCATCAACAAAGTCTTGGAGTTCAGAAGTTCTCTGGAGACCTACTCTTACCTCTGGGTGGATGACCGAGTAGAGATTCTAAGGCAGTTCCTCCTGTATGGCCATGCTGTACCATCTGAGGAAATGGATGCTCCTCCCACCGAAGACATCCTGCAACCACCAACACTAGAACAATTCAAAGAACAGGCAAGGCAACACCTTAGAATTTAGTTCTGTTACTTGGCCTTCCGTGCTGTTGCTATACAGTTATTTATTTCCTAATCTTACAGATTGACATTTATGAGGCTTTGTACGTTCAGATGAGCAAGTTTGATGACTTCCGAGTGTTTAACAGTTGGTTCAAGGTCGACATGAGACCGTTCAAGTTGAGCTTGCTCAACATGATCAAGAAGTGGAGCTGGATGTTTCAAGAGCATCTGCTAAGATTTGTTGTCGACAGGTAGCCTTGACCTCTGTGTTTGAAATGGCACTAGCCGTTGACAAAAGCTGTAAAAATGGAATTTGCTTGTAATCCCAGAGGTGGGAAGGTGGAGACAGATTCCCTGGAGCTTGCCAGCTAGCCAGCCTAAAGCAGCATGCTCCAGGTTCAGTAAGAGACTCTGACCTAAAACCAAAATAAGTTGCATGGAACCTAAAGAATGACACCCGAAGTTGGCTTCTGCCTTTGTATGTATCCCCGCAGCCGACTGATTTGTAGCTGACGAATTAATTCCAAGAGTGTTTGTACTGCTGACATTAGAGTAGGTTTAACAAATAATGTTTGTACATAATGAAAATAAGATCCCATCAAGCCTTGTAATGCTCACACATGAATGAACTTAAAACTCTTGTCTGGTGAAAGACAGCAAATGCAGCAGGTCGCATATAGTATTACTCCATTTATATAAAGCTCATCATAAGTAACCAGAGAGACAAAGATTGGTAAGCAGTTGCCAAAGGTTAGAGAATAGGTCTTGGTATGGTGTGGAGGAGGAGGAATGTGGGCATGAAGGGATGCTTACATCTGTTGATAAATACTTGCTTATTCTGTCTTCTTGCTATGCTGAGTAGTCCTGCTTTGAAATTTGTGATTAAGATGCTTTTAATTAACCTAGCTTATGCACACAAATGTGTACATGTTCATTACAGTCTGAGTGAGCTGCAAGGATTCATCAAGCAGACAAATGCAGGACTTCAGAGACAGCTGCATGAGGGTGATCATGATGGCTTAGTCGACATCATGGGTCACCTTCTGGCTGTAAGAAGCCGACAGAGAGCTACGGATGAGCTCTTTGAACCTCTGAAAGAAACTATCATGCTTCTGGAAAGCTATGGCCAGAAGATGCCCGAGCAAGTCTATGCCCAACTGGAGGTAAGTGCCCATGAAAAATGCACAGTTGCCAGCAGCCGAGTGACTCCTTCGACACACACTCTTGTCACAGTATAAACTGCAGGTGCAAACAGTGTTTTCATGGTACAGGTGAAAAAAACCCTGAAGCTGAAAAAGACTCATTTTTCCAGTCATAGAGGTATAAAGCCAGCCAACAGTCATCTCTGTGTTCAACATAAGAAAGATCTTCTCATCCACTGTGGCCCTGTCGTCCCGGTGACTAGGTGGTTGACAACCTCCCAGTGTTACCAACATTTTCAAGTGTACAGAGCAACCATATCCTTACTCTTCTGCTTTTACAGTTGCCTGCAATCTGAGAAGCATTCTAGGTTTGGAAATATAGCATGGATGTGATGATAATGAGTAAAAACGTGGAGTCTGGTCTGGATGGGGAAATCTCTGTTATTTTCTGGTCAGATTTCTGTTTCACACTGCTGGGGCTCTGGAAACATTTGGTGGCGTATGAGCAAGGTCTGTGTCATTTTAACTGAATTTGTGAGCAAATGAAAAAGTTTGCATTGAATTCTGTTCATCTAGTTTAGGAGTGGTCAGAGCATACAATTCAAATTCAGATTATCTGTGTATACATGTGAGTGTCTATGTGTGCAGAGGCCAGAGGAGGGCATTGGGTATCCTGCTCTTTCATTTAGTCCCCTGAGATCTGGTCTTTACCTAAACCCAGAGCTAGACCAACAACCAGCAAGCTCCCCTAATCCCCCTGCCTCTGCCCCCCACAGCTGTGGGCTTACAGTATGCATGTGCCACTCCCAGATTTTTAAATGGGTGTTAGAGTCTGGACTCCGGTCCTGATTCTTGCCTAGCAAGCTCTCACATGCACTGAGTTATGTTTCCAGATACAACATCTGGTTTTCAGTACTCCGAAATCGGCTCTCATCTATTTGCCTTGGCAAACTAGGTAATACTTGGGAGTGCATTTTCTTTTTGTTAAAATATTCATGTGTTTGTTTTTTAAAGATTATTGTTTTATTTGTCTGTATTTGATATTTCCAACTTATTTCAGTTACTTCTTTTTTATTCAGACAACTAAGCTAATATGGAAGTAGTATTTTGAATGTACGTTTAGGTGGGATTTGGTGTAATGCAGTGTGGTATGAACACCTCTTCTGCTCAGGGTCAGGGTTGTTCTCTATCCTGAGCCAAGCCGTGCTCTTCAACCCATGACAACCTTTTTCTCTAAGGATTTATTTATTCTAGGTCATACAAGGCATAGCCTATGTATGGTATTTGACTTCACTGATGTAATGTTTTTGAAGCTTACTCACTTTGTAACTTTATCAATATTTTGTTCCTTTTTCTGGCTAAATGATGTTCCATTGTAAGCCTATACTGCACTGTTTACCCATCCATCTGCTCGTGGGTATAAGACTTCCCTCCATCTTTGCTAGTGTGAGTTGTTCTCCTTCGAACATTGATGTGTGGATATTGAATATCTGTTTTCACTGCTGTCCGGTGTGTACATAGGAGTGGGCTCGCTGGGTCATATGGTAGTTTTATTTGTGACTTTTTGAAGGATTGCTAAATTGGTTTGCACACTGGTGGTGTCAATATATATATATATGTATAACTATATTAAAACTATATAATATATATTATATATATATTTAGCAGGATAAAATGCAATAATGTATCATTGCAAGTGCTCTTTGACAGTAAAGGGCACAGAGAGCTACTGTGTATGAATTATTCTATATTATATGAAACTATTCTTAAGGAGGTAGATTCGGCAAGGTGGCGAACTGAGCAGACAGCTGCGGAACAACATGGAGAGACCAAATGACTACAGTAGCATCTGCTACAAAGATCCTTGTGTTTACTTAGTTTTTACATTTTTTTTCCTCTGAGTATGTTGGGGAGTAGTGTGCATTTGGAGGTCAGAGGATAATTTTCATGATTTGGTTCTCTCCCTCTACCATGTGGGTCATAGTGATCAAACTCAGTCTTGGTGACGCTTTACCCTCTAACCTACCTCACTGCCCCAGTAATTCTTCTTAAAAGATGATTTTGGGTGTTCTTTGAGTCAGATCTTGGACCTTGCCATGTATCTCAGAGAGAAGCCAGTTATGACACACTTAATCAATGAGGGGAATTATTCATTTCCTCCAGAATTTATGAACATTTGACTCCCTCAAGGTTTGATTATATTGAAAATATTAGACTTTCAGTGTTACAGAAGCAGGCTACTGATAGGCTTATCAGGAGAAAATAAGTTGAGGTGTAACTTTAACTGACTAACTTGGGCAGTTTGAGGCTCTCTCTCTCTCTCTCTCTCTCTCTCTCTCTCTCTCTCTCTCTCTCTCCTATCTATCTATCTATCTATCTATCTATCTATCTATCTATCTATCTATCTATCTATCTACATATATACATAGGGGTGTGTGTGTGTGTGTGTGTGTGTGTGTGTGTGTGTGTGCATGTATGCACCTTAGATGTGCTTGTGTTCCTGAGAGTTTCAGTGTCATTCAAAGTTCATAGGCCTTTATCTCCAGAAAGGTTTCCTCTATATGCAGTAGTCCTCAATGTTCCCTAGTCCTCTATGTGCAGTAGTCCTCTGTGTGCAGTAGTCCTCTGTCTGCAGTTGGCCTTTGTGTACAGTAGTCCTCTATGTGCAGTAGTCCTCTATGTGCAGTAGTCCTCTGTGTGCAGCAGTCCTCTATGTGCATTTGGCCTCTATGTGCAGTAGTCCTCTGTGTGCAGCAGTCCTCTGTGTGCAACAGTCCTCTGTGTGCAGCAGTCCTCTATGTGCAGTAGTCCTCTGTGTGCAGTAGTCCTCTATGTGCAGTAGTCCTCTGTGTACAGTAGTCCTCTGTGTACAGTAGTCCTCTGTCTACAGTTGGCCTCTGTGTACAGCAGTCCTCTGTGTGCAGCAGTCCTCTGTGTGCAGCAGTCCTCTGTGTGCAGCAGTCCTCTGTGTGCCGCAGTCCTCTGTGTGCTGCAGTCCTCTGTGTGCAGCAGTCCTCTGTGTGCAGCAGTCCTCTTTGTGCAGCAGTCCTCTGAGTGCAGCAGTCCTCTGAGTGCAGCAGTCCTCTGTGTGCAGTAGGCCTCTGTGTGCAGTTGGCTTCTGTGTGCAGTAGTCCTCTGTGTGCAGCAGTCCTCTTTACGCAGCAGTTCTCTGTGTGCAGTAGTCCTCTGTGTGCAGCAGTCCTCTGTGTGCAGTAGTCCTCTATTTGCAGTGCTCCTTCAGTCTGTTCTCTCCTTGGTGTTTTTGTTCTCATTTTAATTCAGTTCTTACAACCCCTCAACCCAGCTAACTGTAGCAGCTGCTTAGTCTACCTCATCCCTCCTCAGACCCTGTCTACAGTCTACTCTGCAGTAACACTGAGGTTCTAATCACAGGTCTTATCAACACCATCTCTCCCAGCCCTCATCCACTATGCCTCACATCCAGTTACCTCCTCCCTGAGTCGGATCCTCTCCATTAGACTTTTGACATTATCTGATCTTTCTGTTTGTGAGAAAATATATTTGTACTAAGTAAAAGATTGTTTAGAATCTACAAACATGTGGCAGGTCTGCGGTGTTTCAGGAAGGTAAAGGGACTGAGCTGTCTCCTGCAACCCTCCCTAGCTTCCTAGCTATGGCTTTTGATGGAATGATGAATAATACTGAATTTGGGTTGTGTTTTTGTTATCGTTTGAGATATGGCCTCACATACCCCTCTTGGGCCTTGAACTTGCTATGTTGTTAAGGTTCACCATGAATTTCTTTCATCCCCATTCCTGACCTCCACCTTCTGGGTCATTGGGATTATAGGCAAACAACATCATGCTAGGGATAGAACACAGAACCACAAGATACAGGATTTTGATGAGAGAAGGCAAAAGATAGGTAACATGTTTTAGATCCCAAGTCTGTTGGTTCCTGAGTTGGAGGAGTTCCTGTCGTGACGCTAGATTGCTTCATAACTGTGTTGACCTATGACTGGTTGGCTTTCTGAGAAACATTAGTACAGTGTACTATGTGAAGTAGCTCCATGCATGCCTTTTTCATTTTCTTTTAGAGACTCTATGCTAATTAAAGTCAAAGGATGTGTATAACCTCTGGAGTACCCTCTCCATGAAGGCACTGCATGTATCTAGCTCAGTGCCCTCCTCATAACCTACAGTTAATGGATTGTTCATCAGAGGGGTTCAAAGTATTTGTAGCACCTTTGAATTTCAAAGTTCAGTTAACAGGTAACATCCATGTCAGTGTGTGCGGCTTTGTATGACAAAACAAATTCAGTGTCCTTGGACACATACATGCTTCTCCATGGCAACTACACATCATGGCTCTTCAAAAAAAAAAAAGTCAGTTGCTCTTCACTTGTTGCACTGTAGGTAGGGAAGGCAGAGTGGAGGTGGTACCTCAACTGTTCATGCTGGTTTTGTTCAATATCAAGTAAGGATTGACCTTCCCTTCCCCTTTGACTCTTAAATTCCTTCAAAATTTACTCCTTGCCAAAAATGGACAACTTTAATGCTAAAACTCATCATCATGAGCCAGCTCATTCCCTGTAAGTCATAACAAGAGGAAGAAGTAGAGTCTCACTGTAGCTTTTCCCTATCTAGACCAAAGCAAGCTCTTTCTTTTTTTTTTTAATTTTTTAAAAAATAAACTTACTAAATTGCTAAAGATACCTGACTTACATTTTTGGTTTTTAGAAACCAGTGAAGTTATGCCCAGTGCACTTCTAACTGTGTGCATGGATGTGTGTGTGTGTGTGTGTGTGTATGTGTGTGTACATATGTATGTTTGTATGTATGTATGTGTATAGATGTGTGTGTCTGAGTACATATATGCATATCTTTTCACATGCATGTTTTTTAATGATGCATATTTTTCTTAATCACATTTTTTGAGAGAAAGTTTCTCACTGAACCTAAAGCTCACCCATTTGGCTTGCTGGCTAGCAAGCCCCAGGAATTCTCCTGCCTTGGTGTCTTCCCCCTTGCCAACTCCTAGGATTACAGGTCCACACTGTCATAGCTAAGTAAAAATCAGAACTCAGGAGCTTGTCCAGCAAGCACTTCATTGACGGACCCCCCCCACACACACACACACATAACTCTTTAATTTTATTCCCATAACAGCAGAGTGATTTGGAGATGAGTCTTTATTTTGAAAGATTTCTGCCAATTCTAACATGAGAGCAACTCTGGTGCCTGAACAGGAAGGAGATGCCCTGGCTCTAATCCCCTTTATCACTACACTATCATCAACCTTGTTTTATTGACACAGCTTACTTCTAAAAGATGTCCTGGATCAGATTAAAGAAATAAGAACTGTTTGACCTCATGTGGCTGAGTTGTTTCAGGAACTGAAGTGACATCCATTGCATCTTTGCACAGGAATTACCTGAAAGATGGGAAAGCACCAAGAAGATCACAGCCATGGTCAGACATGAGGTCTCGCCACTCCAAAATGCAGAGGTCACTCTTATAAGGAAAAAATGTATTTTGTTTGATGTGAGTTGGTTACTGGGTTATGTTTGTTTATTTTTAAGGAAAATTTGACAAAGATAAAGCTATCCGATTGACATTCACTTTTGTCCCCTGATCAGGAAAAGCAAGCAGAATTCAGAGAGAGATTCAGAAGCTATGCCCCTCTAGGATTTAAGGCAGAGAATCCATACTCCGTGCTTGATAAGGTAATTCGTTCTCATCTGTATCATGTGCATAACAGTAGACATTTTGGAGAGGGAGTTTTCTTTTTCCTACTTTAGATCGTTTTAAATTGTGTTTCCTCTGAACACCACCATAATCACACAAGTGAAAATGACACAGAGACTGTGTGAACTCCTACCATATGTCAAAAATGATATCAAGCCAGCCTTGGTGGCACAGGCCTGGAATCCTGGCTGCTTGTGAGACTGAGGTAGGATCACAAAATCCAGGGCTTGCCTAGATACAGAGTGAGTTTAAGGCTGGTCTGAGTAAGTTGGTTATATCCTATCTCAAAAAAAAGGGGGGGGGGATGAAGATCAGTATAGAAGGAGCTTACCTATTTTCTTGGGAAGGCCTTGAGTCCAATTTCTAATAAACATGAGCAAACAAATGCGTGTGTGCAGATGAACACACACACACACACACACACACACACACACACACGGTAAGGAGGAGATGCAAAAAGAACTTTTAAAAGCATATTACATTTTAATTACCATTATAGTTCTATGAGATAGCTTCGATTTTTCTCCTTCGGATGAAGAAAATTAATGTATAGTTACTTTTTTTTCCTGATTACAGTTTATAAATTTCAGAAATGGTATGACAGTTTTGGCTATCTAAATCTTTTTAAAGAAATTATCAATTCTAACAATGATGCTGCTTCCCAAGTGATAATTTTCCATGTTTTCCAGTGTAGAGATTGGTGCAAGGGCTTTGCACTCATTCAGTAAATGCTCAACCAACCAATGAACCCCTCCACCTCCAGCTGCCCACTGAGTACAGCTATAATCACAGGAAAGCTCCTAAGCTTGATGTAAATATTGCTGAGTCATCCAGTGTTTTTTTTCATCAGTTACTTTATTATAAGAATTAACTCAACTCCATATATGATTCATAGGAGACTTGACTCTTAGTGTTAGAAAAAGATTTTAGGATCTTAACCTAGCAGTCCAAATGGTATAAAAAATGACCCCTTGAGGGGGAGAATGTTTTCATTCGGGTGCTGTTATCCTTCTGGGTTCTCCTTTGGGCTCTATCTTCATGCTTGGCATAATATTTCCCCTTGGAATGGTGTTCAAATTGACATAGCTCTTACCCCATTTTCCAAATCTGGCTTTGAATTGAAACTTAATTACTTTTAACCCTGTTCAGAAAACACTGTTCTGTAGTCTTGTCTCCCATTTGGCTGAAGAATGTTAGTTTATATTCATTGAAAAGGAGTGAGTTAGCATATGTTAATAAAGGATTGTTGAAAGACTGTATCTAAACTCCAGGTGGTCTGAACAGATTGTGGATGGGAATTTTTTTTTTTTTTTACTTGACTCACCAATATGCTGTCTGCAAACATTTATGACAGATATGTATTGAACCTCGCCACTTCCACACATGCTGTAGCAGCTTATAGTTGCATCTTTAAAAGCAAGAGGTGCTCATCCTCTGCCTTTCAGGATGCATAGCAGATACTTCAAACAGGATGGAGCTGAGTTACCTTCCTCTGGTCATTCTCTGGGTGGGCTTGTTTGGTTTGTAAATCCAGTACTTCGAGAATCAGGTTCAACCAGAGGCATGGGTATTCTTGTTCTGCAGTGACATTGGGTGATTATACTCCAATCATTTCAACCCACAAGTGGAAGCCACTGACCTTCCAGGAACAAGGCGGGTGATGGACTATGATGGGGTCCTTCCTTCCTCCCTCCTTCCCTTCCTTCCTTCCTTCCTTCCTTCCTTCCACTCTTTTTGCAGTGAGATTCCATAGTAAATTGCTGGAGTTTGTTCAGAGCTAAAGTTGAGGTACACAAAACAGGGGAATTATTCAAGATAAAAGGCCGTTCACTTTGGAGAACATGCAAACTGAAGAGTCTTCTTGCCTAAAAGACATTGGATGTATTACAGATGTACAGATGTAAATTTTGTGCTATGCTCAGAAGGGAAGTGAGAGAAATCTCTTATCAGCAGGATAGAGTATTTCAAAGGAAGTTGAAAGTAGAGGCAGATGCCAAAGCTATGCTGCTATAGGGACTCATGAACATACCGGAACATACTAGAAGCCTACAGCTTTGAGATGGACACTTTTGCCACAAGTAGATACTTATATAAGAACAGATGATCACAGGCTCACTGAGGTAGGTCTAGGAAAGTGCATCCAAAGTCTATAACCTGTACAGGGAGACTCTGAGGTTCCTGTTGACCTTTGCTAAGCCTCAGAGTAAGATGAAGGAAGAGGTAAGGGGTCCTCTGGCAATCTATAACATGATCCTATTGTCAGAAGCACCAGAGATTCTCTTTATTCTGCCCAGGGATTAAGGAATTTTCAAAAGCCAGGAAACCAAAGTGGCCATAAGTAGCTCTTTTTTAGAAGCCAGTAGAAGACAATTCAAATCTCTGGAAAACATGGTCTCAATCTTGATCTAGCATCCTCACGGGAGCAACAAAGCTAGTCAGATACTAGGATACCAGTGAGCAGTAAACAATGTGTAACCATCATACCTGGGAGTCAGCAGGAGCCCCAGATGCAGAGCAATGTAAAGATCTTCAGATACTAGAAAAAAAAAATGAGCACACTGAAAAAGAAATGAGCCTTGGACAGTTTTGAGTCTATCAAAAATGTTTGATTGAATCTGGAAAAGTACCAGTTACTTAAGGAAATGAAAATTACAGTTGCCTAAGACACCTAACTCAGTATATAGGAGAATAAGCTAGTTACATTTGGAAAAAAAGGTAAAGTGTATGTTACATTGGAAGAAATTGCTCAAGATACAGCAAATAGATGTAAGGAAATGGGGAATAGAGAAGAAATATAGGGGAAGAAATTCTAATGTACCTAACTCCTATGTCCTAGAAAACAGAATAAACAAAATGATGATAGATAGGTAGATAGATGGATGGATGATAGATAGATAGATAGATAGATAGATAGATAGATAGATAGATAGATAGATAGATAGATAGATGATAGATAGATCGAGGCTTCTCAAGAGCTGGATTGAGCATGAATCCAAGGCTTCAAGAAGCTGAGGGAATCTCAGTCAGGATAAGTGAAAGTCTGTCTAGCTTCAGCAAAGTGAACCACAGAATACCAAAGGTGACCAGATAAAACCAGACAGAATTAGTTAGTAGTGTCAAGAAGGCAAGAACATCCCTCAGCAGCAACAGAAACCAGGCACCTCTGGCAACACCTTCTAAATCCTGAGTAGAAATAAGATCCAGGCTGAATTGTGTAACACTGTGATAAGCACAGTGCCCACAAAGCCTTTGCTTCCAGAAAAGGGGACAACAAAGTGACATGTCACTTCAGGACAAAGCCACATGCCACCAGACCTCGGGAGGAGTGACCAGAGTGACAACTGCACCGCCAATGGTCTGGGAACAAGTACAGAAAGAACCAGAACTTCTGGCCACAGAGCACACCAACATAGAATTTAAAAGCTTCAGCACAAAATGCATACTTTTTTCACAAAGTTTTTTCCTCAAGAAATAGTAAGTCTATATGGTGTTTTTCTCATCGTTGTAATAAAATATATGACAGGATTAATTTAAGGAGGGGTTTGTTTTGTCTCAAAGTCTGATAGTCCATAGTGGCTGTCACAGTGGACGGAGTATGAGGCCGGTGGTCTTGATGGATTGGCGGCTGGGACACACAGCAGTGTCGATGCTGCTGACCCAGCTCACATTCTCATTTTCATTCAGTCCAGGGAATGGTGCCCTCCACATTTAGGGTATGTTTTTTTTTTACCTGAACCCAATTTAACAACTCAAGCCCAGAGGTTTGTCTTCTAGTTGATTATGGATCCTATCAAGTTGACAATACATCATGGTGACATAGGTATTAGCAGGAAGAGAAATAAAAAATAATGAACGATTAGGAAAAAAATAAGTAGCTACTTATGGCTTATTCACATTGCATTAGGTATTAAAGATAACCTAGAGGGTTTTTAAGTTCATGGGAGGATGCACAGGTCAGGTCTTAGTTAGGGTTTTCCTGCTATGAACAGACACCATGACCAAGGCAAGTCTTATAAAGGACAACATTTAATTGGGGCTGACTTATAGATTCAGAGGTTCAGTCCATTATCATCAAGGTGGGAGCATGACAGCATCTAGCCAGGCAAGGTGCAGGCAGAGCTGAGAGTTCTACATGTTCACCTGAAGGCTGCTAATGGACGACTGACTTCCAGGCAGCTAGGGTGAGGGTCTTAAGCCCACGCCCACAGTGACACACCTACTCCAACAAGGCCATACCTCCTAATAGTACCACTCCCTGGGCCAAGCATATACAAACCATCACAGGTCATATGCAAATGTGGTGCTATTTCATATAGGGGACTAAGCATACTTGGATTTGGGTACCTAAGGTAGGGTCTTGAAATCTCCTGTACATATGGAGGCACAAACATATTATACAACTGGCTAATGGCAATGTTCTGACATTTAAAAATCTCTAAGAGTACATTAGAGTGTTCTCACTGCACACCAAAACCAAAGTGAATACATTGGAAGATGCATATTTTAAAACATGTATATGATAAACAGATAAATATTTGCTTGTCAAAAAAAAAAAGGTTAAAATTGATGGAACACAAAAAGATCCATCATTGATTTTTAATGTTAAAAAGCAAAAGGAAGAAAACTAAAGAAATTCTATTGTTGGACCTTGGGAGGAGGAAAGAGGGAAATATGAAGCAGAAAGCAAAACTTTGCAAAGTTAGCCACTTGGTGTCAAGTTGCAACCTGAGCACAGGAGGAGAGGCTGCCTATGAAGCAAGCATTGCAGACACAGCAGCAGGAAGGGCAAAGAGGCTCCTCCTTTCAGCTCTCCTGTGTCCTTCAGTCTTCACATTGACAGCATACTGCCCTGTTTATAGAAAGTAAGAGTTGCTCATCAAGGAGAGAATAAACTAGTTTCCACAAGATGCAAAACATTAGTTTTTCTATGTGACAGAATATTAGGTGAACCTTGGCAAAGGGGATTATTAGGTGAAATTCCAACACAGGTGTGTGTGAATGAATTTACTCTGTGTGTTCTTGGGTATGTCTTGAGTGTGTCTTGTACTATTGATCACTTGCAGGGTCATTTTGAAGTTGGAAAGGTTTCCTCCCTCCCTCCCTTCCTTCCCAACTGGCTTTGAACTCTCAGTGATCCACCTGCCTCAGCCTCCTGCATGCTGAGATCATAAGCATGATGCACTACTCACAGAGGTTATTTTTCGTCTTTTCCTTTTTCTTTTCCTTCCTTCCTTCCTTCCTTCCTTCCTTCCTTCCTTCCTTCCTTCCTTCCTTCCTTCCTTCCCTCCCTCCCTCCTTCCCTCCCTCCCTCCCTCCCTCTGTTCTTTCTTTCTTTCTTTCTTTCTTTCTTTCTTTCTTTCTTTCTTTCTTTCTTTCTTTCTTTCTTTCGGTGGTGTTTTTGTTATGTTAAACGAAGAAATCAAAGAGAAGAGGAAGTTGGCATGGGAGAGGACTTGCATGAGGGAGTAATGGGAGGAGAGGAAGGGCTCATATTGGTTTGTAAAGTAAATAAACAAATATATTTTTTTAAACAGTTAATTCCTGACATGGAACTTCCCTTGTCCTTGAGCAAAGTCCCAGCTGCACAATGAAACTAAGAAGTCAAAAGCCTTCTACAGTTTACCAATAATTACACTGCGAGTTTTTATTTAGATTTTCTTTTGAGACTCAGTTTGAATACTGCAGTAGCAGAACCAGGGATGGTGGCTTCAGTGTACAGGTGTGTTTTCTCCTCAGGCAAATCAGGAGCTTGAGGCTCTAGAGGAAGAGATGGGGCAGATGCAAAACTGTGCACGTCTCTTCGAGGTGGCTCTTCCGGAGTACAAACAAATGAAGCAGTGCCGCCAAGAAATCCAGCTGCTCAAAGGACTCTGGGATGTCATCATTTATGTTAGGGTAAGATGGATTTCTGGGCAGCATGGTCCTCCTTAGTCAGAGTTTTGAGTAAACATGCAACTTTATTCTATTTGGATTTCATAATATCTTAACATATACACAGGTTAGATTTTACTCCAGACCCTATCCCCAGAATTAAAGTTCATAGATCTCTGTTAATGATTGATTCTGCTCAACTCTCAGCTGTTTCTATCTTTATTTAGTTCAGAGTAAAACCTTATATAATGAGCTGGCTACCTCAGATTCTTGGTGATATTATATAGAATATGAATTTAAAATTAACATATAAATCTGTGTTAACTATACGGTTGACTGTGTATGCAAACTCACACAGATGCCCCATTTGCATTTTTAGATCTGTATATAAACTGACATTTACTGAAAATATTTAATTTGCTTGTGATTAATACTAAAAGGTTAAATGTAAAAGGTTTGAAAAATATACATCCTGCATAAATTCCTTACGTCAGTGAAAGCCATGTAGAAATATATTAACAAGATGTGCAATATAAATAAATATATTAAATATGACCAAAACTGTCTAATGAGATTTTTGTCATAATAAAGACTTTTGGCAGCAGCCTATTTTATATTGCATGTACAATCTAGAAGCCTATTATTTAATAATATGCTTATCAATTTATTCAAACTATGCAGGATGAAATGGTAACTATGTGGAATTTATTACTGCTACTAGAAATTAATAGATCATGGTATTTTAGCCTAAAGCCTGACAAGTTTTTGACAATTCTTTTGTTTTAGTGATGAGGAAGTTTTGACAAGTGTAGTTAATATTTTTAAAAAATTGTCTTTCTATTGATCGAGAGAGTCTCTGCATGACATCAGTTTGTATATTTTGCTGTGTAGGCCCATTTTCACCAAATGTTGACACTTTTATCTCCTTGTGCATTTTCAGAGAAGCATTGATAATTGGACTGAAACCCAGTGGAGACAGATTAACGTGGAGCAGATGGACTCGGAGCTCAGAAGGTTTGCCAAGGCGAGTTGTGTAACTGCTGGGCAGAGCCATTTATCTTTCTCAGTGCTCTCCTTCCATCTTCCCCTGCTTAGTATCTAGTGCATTGGGCTCTATTTCCTTATTTACTTCAAACAGAATTAGACAAGATAGTATTTTTTTCCCACTCTCAGCCAGTTGTACATCTCCTCAAACCTGCCCTTCTGTGAATGAGTTCATAAAACCATATTAGTGCATGGTTTTAAGGGTTAGTGGGTGTATGAGAGACAGCACTGACCATTAGCTTGCTACAATCACCCAGAGTGGAAAGGGAGACTGTGGGCATCAGGCCCAGGGCTGTGGGTTAGGAGCTGAGCCTGTTTTTTTTTTTAGCAACCATGGGTATTTTGTACCTGAAAAGGCACCTGTTGGTTTGGCTCTTAGATTCGCATCTGGATTTTCATGGACTATTATGTCATTGGTGATTACTCCAGCATCCCCAGAGGGTTCCTGAATCACAGAGCTTTGCTTATGTGAACTTACTGCCTTGACTAGTCCTCATAGCTGCATGTGCCCTGAAGAAAGCACAAATTCTTAGAGAAGGTCAAAGACCACAACGGCAAAAGGGAGTTAAAAATATCAGGCCCTCCTGGCAGGGCTGGACTGGCTGACTCACTGGCTTCAGAGGCTCCTAAGAAAAGCCGGGCAATGTAAAGAAGGGAGGGAAGAAAGGGGGCAGAGAGGAAAGAAGCAGGTGGGCTCTTTGCTTCCTTCCTTCTTCACAATGTCCCAGGTTGAGTTCTGCACTCAGCTTGTTCTCTCTTATTGTCCCAGTCTCAAACCCCCTGATCCCAGTGACAACACCACTTCAACCGCAGGCCTTTTTTTTTTTTTTTTTTTTTTTTTTTTAAAGCAATCGGCTCAATCTTTTACCCAATTTTATGGGTTTTTATCATTGTTCCTTGGGCCAGGATGAAAGACTGTTTAAAACACCTTTAGAATACACAATAGTTAAGTTCCATGAAAAAGATACAAGTAACCAGCATTTCAAGGAATATCCAGGTGAACTAGATATTCCAGGGTATCACCATTAATCTGATTTGTGTTCCTAGAGGAAGCAAGGTTTTGTGCATGCCTGTACCTTTCTGAATTTGATTTTCCATGGGATATCCAGTTAGCTGTTTAAGAAACTCTGGAACCTAGGTATCTTGTTCGCAGTAGATTCCTAATTTGGAGTGAGTGGACCCCTTTGCATTTCTCTGGGTCAGTCCATAGTCTAGAACAGTGGTTCTCAGCCTTCCTAATGCTGCAAACTTTTAATACACTTCCTCATGTTGTGGTGACCTCCAACCATAAAACTATCTTCATTGCTACTACATAGCTGAATTTTGCTGTCATGAATTATAATGTAGAGATATCTGTGTTTTCCGGTGGTCCTAGGTAACCCTCATGAAAAAGTCATTCGGCCCTAAAGAGGTTGCAACCCACAGGTTGAGAACCATTGATCTAGAGGATTCAATGCTCTCTCTTTCTTGTGTTATTTTATTGTTTAAAGACAATAGTAGTTTTTAAGTTGTTTATTATATATAGCCCAGGCTGACCTTTTATCTAGCTTCACTGTCTTTCCCAATCCATGGATGGAGAAAGGTCTATGTATTCTCCCAAAGGAGATAAATTACGTGTGTAATATTGTTTGTATAGGAATCTGGTTCTTTCCCTTATATTTCTTTAGGAAATTTGGTCACTGGACAAGGCTGTCCGTGTCTGGGATGCTTATTCAGGCCTGGAGGGTACTGTGAAGGACATGACAACCTCTCTGAGAGCCATTGCAGAATTGCAGAACCCTGCCCTCAGGGACAGGCACTGGCAGCAGCTGATGAAGGCCATTGGGGTGGGTACTGGGGTCACCTTCATGGGGTAGTAACTTCTTAAGGTGTCACTCCTAGCTTGCCTCATCTGAGGTACAGTGGAACATGTTGGAAAGCCTCTGATCATATGCATGAGGTCAGGTTCCTTGAAGACCAATGAATGGGCATCCGATGAGCCCGCTGCTCACCCTGAGGACCAATGAATGACCAGCATCCAAGGAGCTCACTCCATCATCCCCTTTATAGCCTACTGGCTGTGTGACCTTAAGAAAGTCCCTTCTATAGTTTGGGTTTATTTTTACTTTTATTGTGGGACAGATTCTGCCTGTTTCCAGAGAGTACAAAAAGCAGAACAAGTGTTGTCCTCACAGGACTGCATTCAAGATGGCTTTTTTTTTCTGCAGCTACCTAGCTGGACCCCTTATCATTTGTAAAGGACATAAGGTAACTTCAGGATGTAGGAAGAACCAAATGCTTGTTAACCAAATTCTGGGTAAAGGAATTGGGGGGGGGGGGAATAGAGATGAATGTGAGTTCTTTCACACGATGAACGCAAATAACGGCACGAGTAAGGGTAATTTTTGCCAAGCCACTATGATTAAATTAGTGGTGAAACTAGGTCATATCACGAGCGATTGGAAATTATGTTCTGTGAGCTGGGAGCTTCAGGAAGAAAAGACAAATGGGCTGCTGCCTGGTTCCTGGAGTTTCAAGCAGATTATAATAAATGAAGATTGGGAGCCTTCCTTAAGAAATTATAGGCAAAGGCAATCGGAAATGGGTTGAAAATGGAAAGGTACGAAGTAGAAGACAGCCCTGTGTTCGAACGTGATGAAAACTTGGCCCCGAGATTCTACAGATGTGACTGCACATGAAGGCTCAGGAGCCATGTGCTGAGAGGGCATGACTATATTACCACATCTTTCAGGAGCCATCATTAAATAAAGTCTGCCTCTCTTTCTTCCTAATCAGGTCAGATTCTCCATAAATGACAGCACAACCCTGGCAGACTTGCTGGCAGTGCAGCTGCACCGGGTAGAAGATGACGTGAGAGACATTGTGGATAAGGCCGTGAAGGAGCTGGGCACAGAGAAGGTATCATCCTCAGGCACTGGTGCTGGGCTTGTGCTTCTGCACAGAAACCATTTGGAAGACTTCACTGACCTGGGAGTGTGGAAGCGTATATTCAAGTTTTTCCTCTGCCGCTGGGTGCCCTGGGCAGGATTTTGGATTATTCAGGGGCATAGAACACGCAGCAACAGGAGGGGCAGCCCTGATGAGGGGAGTCGGGGCCGACTATGTATCTCTTCCTTTGCAGCAAGCACCACTCTTAAGTGCTGAGTTAACACAGTTGGCCTCTCATAATAGTAAGTAGTTATTATTTCTGGTGTATAGAAGGGGACACTGAGGCATAAGAAGGTAATTAACTTACCTAGGTTTATTTAGGAGCCTGAGATTCACCTTCAGACCCTACCTACCTTCACCCATCTCATGCTGACTACTATATGAACACTATCTGCCCTTGGTGTGGCCTTTTAAACCTTCTCATACTTGCATCCCTTCAGGGCGTAGGATGTAAGACTCTGATCCAGTAATAGAATAGTGTTACTGTGGTGTTCAGTCCTTTGCAGTGAAGGCATTTACAGTCCAGTCTTCTCACCATGAATCATCTAGAGAAAGAAAGTGAGGCCAGTCACATTTTAAAAATTATTGATGTTAATTTTAATCATTTATAAAGTTATTTATAATTTATAAATATAATTTATTTATAAATATTAACATTAATATTAAACTTTTGGGAATTCTAGGTCATGGCTGAGAGATTGGCCCTAAATTTTATGTGGATGCACTTTAATTAATGGATCCTTCTAATTGCTAGGTTATCGCTGATGTCAGCCACACCTGGGAAGCCCTGGAATTTTCTTATGAGGCTCACCATAGAACAGGCACCCCGCTGCTGAAGTCTGATGAACAGCTTTTTGAGACTCTAGAACACAACCAGGTAAAATGGATTTTTTTTTTGTAGATTTTAATTAAGAATTTTAGACGTTGATTTTTCAAAATCACATACAAAGTCCTATTCATTTGTTTACTGAGCACCTACTCATGCCAGGCTCTAGGTGTAGAATCCTTTGGCATTCAAAGTATGAACACCTGCTTTCAAGGGACTTATAGTTCAGAAAGCAGATGACACAAAGGAATCCTCTAGAATACTAAGGAGAGACAGACAGATTCCTAGGAGACTAAGGTGAGACAGTCAGCCTAGGAGACTAAGAAACAGACAGACTCCCAAGAGACTTAAGAATAGACAGGCTGACTCCTAAGAGACTAAGGAAAGACAGACAGACTCCCAGAAGACTAAGAAGAGACAGACAGGCTCCCAGAAGACTAAGGAGAGACAGACAGGCTCCCAGAAGACTAAGGAGAGACAGACAGACTCCTAGGAGATTAAGAATAGACAGACTGACTCCTAGGGGATTATGGAGAGACAGACAGACTTCTAGGAGACTTAAAAATAGACAGACAGACTCTGAAATGGCAGACAGACTCCCAAAAGACTAAGGAAAGACAGACTGACTCCTAGAAGACTAAGGAAAGACAGACTCCTAGGAGACTAAACAACAGACTCCTAGGAGAATAAAAATAGACTGACTCCTGGAAGGCTAAGAAGAAACACTCCAACAAGATTAAGGAAATACGGTCTCCTAGAAGGCCAATGAGAGGCAGAGGCCTTCCAGTCAGAGTGTGAGAGTGTCAGGTTTCTTGGAAGGTGATGATGCTTAAGCTGACCTTAAAGGATAGACTGGCCAAAAAATGGCCATCAGGAAAGGATAGCTATGTAGTAGGGCCAATGATGTTAGTGGTGTTGGAACATCAGAAAGCAGCTACCTCTCAAGGGCTAATTGTTTTAGATTCCTTAGAATATACGTTCCCCCCACCCCAACCCCAAACCCCCATGGAATTAAGGAACAGTAAGCCTAGAGACACAGATGTGAGCACAGCATATATGGCTTGAATTGTAAAGCTAAAGAGAGGGGCATCTCTTGAGACCTTTGTGAGAAGAAATGTAGATGAGAACAACGTCTGAGAAGGAAATGAACCTGTCACTGTGATGAGTCATAAACCTAGGGCCTGGGAGCACCAAAATTCTGGGCCGATTTGGTGTGAGCATCATTTCTATAAAGACAAAAGTTAGCCAGAGCCAAGGCTCAGTGTAGCATGAAGGTTGGGAGGCCATTGTCAGTATCCAGTGAGCAGGATAGAGAGAGAAAGGAGACATGGCCCAGCGCCTTGAGGGAGGCTGCTTTTGGTTAACAACAGAAAAGGAGAGGAAGGGTAAGAGACTGTGAACAGGGAAATAAGGGAACAGGATATTGCATAGAAACCCAGGGAGGGATTTTGCTTCAGTGAGGAATTACATGTAATAAACCCTTAGAGTGAAGTAGAGCCAGAGGTCACTATGCAGTGAAGTCTGGAGATTTCAATGTGAGCATGTTGAGAAGTGCCTGTTACACTGTTGCCTGGGAAGGCAAGTCTTAGCAACAAGATGGCTGTAGAGCCTAACAGTTGGCTGAGAGAGAAGAGGGAGCTTACAGGAAGTTTTACATTAGAGATCTATATGCATATACATGTGTGTGCTTACACACACACACACACACACCCCTTGGGAATGGAGAACAGGTAGGGCCTAGGGATTGAGTGAGGAAAGAATACTTTAATTCTGAAGGCTGGCTCAGTATATCTTAGGTGGTGGTTATCTTTATTTTTTAGAGATAGAGAGTTTCTCACTAGGACCTGGCTAGGCTGGCTGGCCACTGAGTCTTGAGATCTGCATGTCTCTGCCAATTCCCATGCTGGAATATTACAAGTGTGTGCCACCACACTTAGCTTTCTTTACATGAGAGCTCGTAGAGATGCAAACTCAGGTCCATATGATCTCAAAACAAGTACTTTGTGGACTGAGCCATCTTCCCACCCCCCCACCCCCAATGTAGATTTTTGCCTACATAGAAGGGTATGACCTTCTTGTAGAAGATGTGTTAAATACATCTCATTTCTTTGGTTGCGTTCTTTGGCTCATTTTGTAAAAGTTTGATAGAGCCTGTCTGGGTTCTATGCAAGATGCAAGAACACAGAAGGAAGCCGGGCAGCCTTCCTCACGACCCTGAGTCCCCTAGTCATTTGCTGACAAGTGCCTGCTGCCTTTTAGGTTCAGTTGCAGACTCTTCTTCAAAGCAAGTATGTGGAATACTTCATTGAGCAAGTCCTAAGCTGGCAAAACAAGCTAAATGTAGCTGATGCAGTCATCTTTACTTGGATGCAAGTCCAGCGAACCTGGTCTCACCTGGAAAGCATCTTCGTTTGTTCAGAAGATATTCGAATCCAACTTGTGGAAGATTCCAGAAGATTTGATGAAGTAGATGCTGAATTTAAGGTTTGTCAGAGACAGGCCAGTCCTGTTCTAGTAAAGTTTCTATAACATTCAAATTCATGTAAAATGCAACAGTAAAAAAAATCTATAATGTGTTAGATTTATAAAACACAACTTGTACATTTCAGTACATAGGAGCCAGAAAACTGAAATTTTTGTTTTAACAAATCTTGCCACCTCTATATCAACTGCTCAAGGCTTTCACTGTGGCATGACAGATGCCATGAAGACAAACAGGTATGATCGTTCAGCGAAGTAACACTAACAAACACTGTTTTTTACACAGAAACAAACACGATACTAGGCATCTCCAGAGTCTCCTGAACACCCTTCACTCACCTGTTGCACTCTGAAATTTTAATCCCCTCTATTGAAGGAAAAAAGATGAATTTCTAATGTCTATATTATACTTTTATGTAGGAGTTAATGTTCAAGACAGCCAAAATAAAAAATGTCTTGGAAGCAACATGCAGACCCCACCTCTATGAGAAGCTTAAAGATTTTCAGCACAGGTAAGAAAGGAACGGAGGGAATCAGTTGACACATGTTTCTTTCACATTCTAACGATGTTTAACCACATGTAATAGAGGTTGCTCTGTGCTCCCTAGTTGCCTTGTGTGTATTAGGTCAGGTTCCTGATAACTGGTCAATTCTTTTGTTATATTGTTCTGCATATGCTGATTGAACACCTACTGTGTGCCAAAAGCCACGACAGCTCTCACTTGCTCATAGTCCTTTAGTCAGTGTGTGTGTGTACGTATATGTGTGTATATATATATGTATATATATTATATATAATAAAGTATATTCCCTTTCATTTCCCCTCATCTCATTGTTCCCCTCCTTTGTTACTTTTTAGTAGTTTTGATTCCAGAATATCATTGAACTCCTGCCTCAGCTTTCCAAGTGCTGTATTATAGACATGAGCTACCTGCCTGCTTTATACTTTCTCTCAACTGTATATTACCCTCAGGGAACATCTCAATGCTTTCAAAATCCTTTTCCTAAGGGCCATTTGTAAAGTCACATTAACATATAATCCATAACAGCATCCACAAAGAACATTCGGGCTTTTGCTTTAAAACAAGCTAAGCAACCATTCAGACAAGATGCTTCCGGATAGGATACAGTTGTTAGTATTTAGTCAATGGCTAGGACTTAGGATAATAACATGGCAGCAGTTCCAGATCTCACGACTCCCCTGAATGCCAGAAAAGGTCAAAGTCACTTGTGTTTTGCAGATATCCATTGGGGAAAAGGCTTTGCCCCAGTTATAGCTTACTACTGCAATTTGTGCTTTGCTTGAGCAATGCCAAATGCAGTCTTCATCAGGAGAAGCAATGAGTATCATAAACCCAAGTCTGGCATACAATGGTGTATGAGTGTGTATGCGTGTGTCCCCCATGTCCCTGCTGGTCATGTCCTGTTTGTAAGCAGGATGTTGAAGGTGGAGGGGTATAGCTGTGAAACAGTGAGCTTCCTGGTTGAATGGAGTAACAGTAGGTGTCAGTGTTCGAAGCACAGGACATGCTTAAGAAGGGTTTTTGTTCATGCAGGCTCTCTCTTTGTGAAAAAGCCCTGGCAGAGTACCTGGAAACCAAGCGGGTCATGTTCCCTCGCTTCTACTTCATCTCCTCTGCAGACTTGCTGGACATTCTCTCCAAGGGAGCGCAGCCGAAGCAGGTAATGGTTTTGGAAGTCCTTTGCTCTGCTGATTAGCTAAGTGTCCCAGTTTCTCCATCATTATCAGATGCCATCTGTCACATCACATGTGCCAGGAACTAGAAAATCTGCATTTAAATTTCTTAATGTAGCAACAGAGGGAAATAAGAGGTTGAGCTGGGGGGAGTAGTAGGAGCAACTGCCCTGGCGCTAAGCAAAAGGTAGCATCCTGGGACAGGGAACAGGCCTGTCTTCTTGCTTTCTGGATTCCCCTGTCCATGCAAAAGTGATGGTACCGCCCATTCCCAGATTTACACATCAACAGTGAGAGCAAAGGAACGCTTCTATTATTTCGTGTAATCTGAGATCTCAGAGCAGAGACAAACTGTACCAGTTCTGAAATGGTCCTCCTGGGAACATTTAAAGGATGTCCCTCCTCAGACTCATGGTCTCCGCTGATCTCCCTAAGGTTATGAAAGTGCTGGTGGCCACTCCTAGGACACAGTGTTAGTCTCTAGACTGAAGTTTATGTTTCATCATTGTGAAGTTTATATACCTCAGAAAAGCAAAAATCCTTCTCTAGATACTTTCATGCCTTCTCTGCAAAACTTCTGTTTACAATGCAGTTTTATGATACAATTTGCTGTTGGCTAGATACAGTAGTTGTAGTGATTACTTTTTCTTGGTTATAATTTAACTTTGAAGATTGAACTGAATAACTATTCTTGTTGCTCCATACAAGTGAGATATTTCTACAAATATTAGAGTTGTTAGTCAACACAGACAACATTTTCTGGGGTCCCATGAAGATCGTTTGGTTTTCATGCTTACTCCGGGTTGACTCTCCAAAAACAAAAATCCCTCTGGTTGGGTTACATGCATGCTCTGCATATTTATGCAGCATGCAATTAGATTCTTTAAAAAAAAATCTAATTTCAAACATAATTATCATCACCACACTTACACTCCAACAATCCTCACAGATGTCCTCACGACCAGTGGGTGGAGTTTTGAGAGGAGAGCTGTTCCATTAACCTCTCAAGTCCCAAAGACATTTCAAGTTCAAATGCTTATAATACAAGTTCAAATTCCTGCATGGAAAATAAATAAAATAAAGTAAGTCTATAACATGATGATGTTGTCTTTCTTTTAAGCCCCTCAAACACAGTAAACATGTGTGCCCACAGTGTTAATTCCATGGAACACTAAGCACAAGATACTAATATTTCCTGTAAACTTAACCCCAAATGTCCCCTGTTAAATACCTTTATAGTAGTAGCAGACCCTTTTGTAACACTTTGGACAGGTATCATAAGTCCTCGGTCTATTTTTCTCATTAAAAATTAATGAGTATCCTGAAAACAATCAGTCAGGATCAATCTGGAAGCCCCAGCGCATGTCAGTGCAAAGGCCAGGCTTTCAGGCGATACTTGGGTGAACCAGGGATTGTCTGTTCCTTTCTCTGGCTACTTGTGATGAGGAAGAGTTTAGGAGGATGGTTTGTGATGCAGGGGACTGAACCAGGGCCTCATTCATGCTAGGCACATGTTCTGCAGTTTCTCAACTAACCCTGATTCTCAGGCAGTAGCTACTGTTTACCCTCTCAGTACTGAGGCTCCATGTGCGGAGTGTTGTGGAACAGGATCACAAATCCTCATGGGGAACCAAGCAAACATCCCGGCATAGATATTTTAGTTCTACCCCAACTTTAATAGCTTAAAAAAAAAAAAAAAAAGACTTCTGAAAAGTGTATGTGTATGTATGTATGCCTGTGTGCATTTACGTGCACCACAGTGTGCAAGTGCCCATGGAGGTCAGAGGGCAGCAGATTTCCTAGAGCTGGAGTCATAGGCAGTTGTGAGCCACCTAGTGTGGGTGCTGGGAACTGAACTTGGGACCTTTTCAAAAGCAGCAGGTGTTGGTAACTGCTGAGCCATCTTTCCAGCCCAACTCCCATAGTTCTTGCCTTTACCAGTACACCGAACCACCAGTTTCATCTTCTTCCTCCTATTCCTTAGCAAGGCACATGCTGGAGAATGACTCCCACGGGTTCCCTTTGGGTCCCAGCCCTTTGCTTATCCTTAGAGTAGAAATCGGGAATACATTGTTTCACTTTCCCCCCAAGCACTGAAGGAATACCTTGGCCTCCCACTCTGGGCTGTTTACCTACCTCTGAGAGGAAGCCCAGCCCCGATCCATGGACCCGTTCATGGAAGAGCACATGGTGTTGGATGAGGAGATGGTGTTAAGATGTGTAGAACTGAACACTGAAGGGTCTTACCTCCTCTAACTTATGTCTACTCCCTTCACTGTGCACAGATAAAACCCATGCCTGTTTGTCCTCAGATGAAGTCCTAGACTGTACAGGAGGGGAGGATCACTCAACGTATTCTTTTAATTAATGTGTGTGTGTGCGTGTGTGTGTGTGTGTGTGTGTGTGTGTGTGTGTGTGTGTGTGTACTCACCTGTTAGGACAGGTGGGCTGGCCAGCCAACCCCAAAGTGCTAGGATTAGAACATGTGTCACTGCACTCAGCTTTTTTGCCTTTGTTCTGGAGATGAGACTGAGGTCTGTATGCTTGCAAGGTGAGCACTGTACTGACTGAGATATCTCCCTAGCTTTCTTTCTGATTGTTAAAAAAAAATGCCTAAAGACTCACCTAGTGAATGCTCCACAGCCTTGTTGACAAAAGCCCGTGACAAGGTCTTCATTCCATACTAATGACAGGTCAGGTCACATGGCTGTAGGGATGGTGTGGTTTATCGTTGTCTTAACCTATTAGCTTTGAAGTAGTTTGATTTCTGATTGAGTCTGCAATTTTCTGGAGAAGTCACATTATTTCAAATAACATGAAATGTAATTTCATTGAAATCATTTAGAAATATTTTTATATTTTGAAAGTTTTATGCAATGCATTTTTACTGAGAATTATACATATAATATAATGCATTGTTTTGCACGCATATAATATAGTGTTTTGGTCAAATCTATTCCCCATTTCTCTCCTCCCCCTCCATTTTTTCTTCTCCCTCTACTCTGTCTCTCCTATGACTCTGACTATTACTCCAGTTAATGCTGTCTGCATGTACATGGATGTAGAACCACCTCCTGCTTCAGGGTAGTCTTTCAGGGGTGCATCCCTGAAGGAAACTTGCTCTCTCTTCCCAGCATCCATCAGTTACTAGTAGCTTCTCAGCTAGAGGCAGATTCAAGAGCCCCTTGCATGTCCACACTAGGAGTTCAACTGGCTTGATCCTGTGCAGTCATAGTTGTTGTGAGTTCGTGTTTGCAATGCCCCATCATGTCCAGCAAATGATGATTCATGAAGATGTCCACCACTTCTTTCTCTTAGAACCTTACAAACCCCTTCTTCCATAAGTATCCCTAGCCTTGGGTAGAGAGCATGTGGAAATCTTTTTGTTATGTTACTTCAACTTTGAGTCATTCCAGTTCACTTAACATGTTATCAAACTATTAATAACATAGTTATTCACCAGCCTTGGTGGCACAAACAGCAACAACAGGGGGACCTCTTTCACAGGGGATAAGTAAGGTCCTTAGACTAATTTGTGTCTTCCAGAGCCATACCATGGTTCACTTCATTGTCTGAGAGGTCACCATGCATTCTGAATTCTTGGTTACTAGCTATAAAACTGTTTATGTCCTGTGCATTTGGTCAGTATAGCTTAGCTGTCTTCTCTTACCCCTTTTGCAATATCAGAATCCGTTTCTGACCACCGGACAGAGCGTGTCCCTCTCTGCCTTTTATGCTGACATTCTTAAATGTGCTCCTGGTAGTGTGACCGAGATAACAGGAGATGATAGCTTGTGAAGTAACAATGCAATCGGCCCATAAAAGGCACCCCTGTGTGCAGATAACTCATCTTGACATTTTGTGAATGGCTTGAATTCTTTACTCACCCCAGCCCCCAGACTTAATTTAAGAATGTTGGTCCAAGAGTTAATTGTGGAATTTGTTCAGCCTGAACTTTTCAAGCAGGGAGGTCTGATGTGGAAGCTGCTTCCATTCTGTGAACTGATTTAAGGGACCAGGGCGGAGATGCCAGAGATTCAGTTCAGTGTATCCTGGATGTCTGCAGTCAGTGTTGGCAGTCACTAAACTTGGGTTAGCTCAGGATTTGAAGATTTCTCTCCCTTTGAAATCCAGCCCAACCTGCTCAGTGTGTAGCTTATCTGCAGGACAATGGAGCTTCCTTGTTTATTGCTGCAGAAATAAAACTTTACACATACTTGTAGCATTCATGGGCCCCATGAGGTAGTGATGTGTGACAGATTCTTCATTAAAAATTATTTATTATTAAATATTAATTATTTACAAATATCCATGGGTGTGTGTGTGTGTGTGTGTGTGTGTGTGTGTGTGTGTGTGTGTATGTAAACTAAACAAGGATAGTAAAGTTAAAGGATACTAGGATACCCTTGCATGCCCTTCTAAGGCATAGCTGTAACTCAGTGTAACTGACAACTCTGGATAGTTTTAGCCAGTGGGCTCTAATGAAGTGGCAGGTAAGGTTTTCCTAGGAGAGTTTTCTTTCCCTGTATTCACTATGGGGAGTTTAGCTGGTATGCGATGATTAGCTCATGGGAGACTTCTCCATCATGGAGCTAGACTGAAGAAGAAGCATCTAGTGCTATAATATGATTGGTGTGCTTGTGTCATGGGCCACAGGTAGCTATTAAGTACCTGAGGTGTAGCAACCAAATACTTGGCTTTATAATTTTAACCAATTGTTCAGCTATTGGGAAGCTTCACTGGGCTTACAACAGCTTGGGTGAGTCTGCTGTTGACCTTGTATATCTTAGGAACTCTAAGGACAGATGAAGTATTTTTGATGAAAATTTCTGAACAAAATATTCTATAAATATGAAACAAACACCTTGTTTCCAAGACTTATTAGTAAAAGAATGTAAACCATTTTGTTAAGTTTTATGCTCACCAACATGTTAAAACTATGTGTTGGGTGTACCAGATTAAATATGTTAAAGCAAACTTCACTTGTAGAAACACTATTGTAATGTGGGTGCCAGAAAGCGGCAGTGGTAGAACTGGGTTCACCAGGTATCCTTTGAAGTAACAAGATGAACAGTGCACATGCTCAGGGAATGCCCTTTAAGGGCAGAAACACTAGGCTACATGAGAGGAAATGGGGCAACTTATC
The DNA here is from genome assembly GCA_028551405.1 of Uromys caudimaculatus. Taxonomy (NCBI): domain Eukaryota; kingdom Metazoa; phylum Chordata; class Mammalia; order Rodentia; family Muridae; genus Uromys; species Uromys caudimaculatus. Next base: position 117,758,198 of record CM052705.1, on the reverse strand, counting down.
TTTGAAGAAGTCTTCTACATTGAAGCAAGGAAACAGATGGCTTGCAACAGATGGTTCTTACACACTGTCAATATTGGCATTCAGGAAGGTGATTCTGAGAGACTAGCTGAATATTAGATGACAGGCATTGCAGGATCTTAGGTGGGCACTGACTAGACCACAGCCATGTGCAGTGTGTTTTCACAGGCTCACATCCATGTGCAATGTGTTTGCATAGAGATCAGCATCTGTATGCAGTATATTTGTTCAGAGAACCATGGCCATGTGCAATGTGTTTGTGCAGCAGGACACCTTGAGACTGTATCCTACTGTAAACAGATGCCTTTATCTCAAGACAGCCTGACATATAGAAGATTAAACATTTAGGTATGTGTTTAAAAGAATGGTATCTAGTTTTAAAATAAATATATTCCATATCTAATGGAAATGATCTATTATTATCCTATCAATGTATTTAAAAAAATACTTAAACATGGGTTATATAACAATGTGTCTTTTTCCTTCTGTAAACTGTGTTGCCACTGCTTAGAACTCTACTAAGGAAATTCCATCACTGGAATTCCTTCCATAGCCAATTTGTATACTACACAATAATATCAAAGAGTTATAATGTGAGAGCAAAACAAATGCCTCTTTAATGTTATAAGGCTTTGCCAGCAAACAGTTCTAGTCCTATCCTTGGTTTGGCATTGCTTATTAAGGCTACTTGGCTTGGCTTTACCTAAGTTCAATGGGTAGGGCTTTCTGAAACATACTTTCCTTCGAGGGAAAGGAAAAGCTGGATAAAATACTGAACTGAATCTGTTTAAATGCAGTGAAGAGCATTATCTAAAGGACATTGGAGAGAATCGGGTTTCAGGGACAAAGATAGGAGGGGAAGGGAGACACAGAGACCATTGCCTGGCATTGGGCGTAGCTCTTTCTCTTGAGATGTGAAGTGATTCATAGATGTGTCAAGCTGGTTAGCATTCTCCTTAGTCTTGTAGAACTTGAAAGAAAAAATAAAAATACAGCAAAACACCAAATGCAGGCCCACCAGGAAGGACATTATCTGGAATGTCAAAACAGCAAGAAATGGCTTTAAGGTCAATTGGGTATAAATTTGCTGGAGTTCAAGGCAGTAGGGGGGTTGGGAGAGAGATTATATTACATAACTTATATAAAACTCAGTTCCACTTGGCTATAGGTCGTCACAGGAAGGGTAACACAAGGAAATGGAGTTAAACATGTTGGGGAAGATATCCTTATAGCCTTGAATTTGCAAAATTATCTTAAAATGGATGCATAATATTAATGGATATGTTTAGATTTGATTATGCTGACCTTAAAAAATGAAAAAAATACTATTGAGATTAATAATGCAAAACCCGAAGTGGGAAATGATGTTGCAATGTGTTAAAAGGTATATAGAGAATATATATGTATAGGATACATACATACACACACACACATACACACACACACACACACACACATACACACACACACACACACACACACACACACACACACACGAACTCTGTGAAGGCAAGGCTAGTGGTACGCTAGTATACAGATGAGTAGAACCTTCACCTGGGCAGTTCATGTATGGGTGTTTCCTAGTGGCTGGCCAACATAAGCAACCAAATCATTCAAGAAAAGCAACAAAACCCACAGTGGGCCACACATGGTTCTGCTTCTGGCCATGATAGCATAATAGGAGCTAGATTTAGTCTCCTACCTAGAACTAACATCTTTGATGAAAGACAGATAGTGTTATTAATCCTGGATGGTAGACAGTAGAAACTGTGATTTACAAGGAGAAGGAGCAGGCAAGTGAGTACCATGATGACTATCTTGGGCTCCAGTCTTCAGAACAGGACATTTGAATGTAAGAGAAGATGATCTCTAAACACATAAGAGGCTCCTGTGAGTGAGTTATGGGGGGTTTTGATTAGTGAATGTATGTGAGGAAATGACCCATCTGAGAGGATAAGAGGCAAAAGCACCAATGTTCTCACAGGCTGGAATAGTGCCTGTTTCCATGAGTTAGGCCAGACACCCTTAGGATTTATTGGTAGAGTACAGTGAAGCTCTTGCTTGGTCATGAGGAATAATTAGCTCTGGGTTATATACTATTCTAATCCTGCCAAACAATTTTTTTCGTAACTAAATCTTCGAGATCAAAAGTTTCTAAGCCATTTTACTGGATTATGGATATCACTGAAGAACATATGGATGATGTTTTACTGCTGTCAACAGACACCATGACCAAGGCAACTCTTATAAAGGACAACATTTAATTGGGGCTGGCTTAAAAGGTTCAGAGGTTCAGTCCATTATCATCAAGACAGGGTGCGTGGCAGCATCCAGGCAGGCATGGTGCTGGAGAAGGAGCTGAGAGTTCTACATCTTTATCCAAAGGAAGCCAGGAATAGACTGTTTTCAGGTAGAAAGGAGAAGGGTCTCTAAGCCCAACCCCACAATGAGACATTTCCTCCAATAAAGCTACATCTACTCCAACAAGGCCACACCTCCTAATAGTGCCACTCCCTGGGCCAAGAATATTTAAACCACCACAGATGAGAATATTATATTTATCATTCCTGGCATTTCATTAAAGGCTACTGTGAGTATAAAGAAGTCAAGACAATTCAATCCATAATAGAAAAGAGAAGTAAGTAAATGAAAGCTGGTCTCAAAATAACCCAGGTGACAAAGAGTATCAATTATTTCATGTATACAAATGGTAAGCAAAAGTACATCCAAAACTTTCCAGATTGGTGGAAAGTGTGTATTTATAAGACTTAGTAATACTTGGGTATAATCCCAACACCTGGGAGTTGAAGCATGAGGAATATGATAAACTCAAGGCTAACCTGGTATATAAAGTTAGTTCTAGGCTTGTCTTGGCTATAGAGTGAGATCCTGCCTCAAAAATCCAGAAAGAAGGGAGAGAAAGGAGAGGAGAGTGAGGGGCAGAGAGATAGGGGGAGGGGAGGGGAGGAGAAGGGGAGAGGAGTGTGAGAGGGAGAGAGTGAAAGGGTTAGAGAGAAAAAATGAAGAAAACTAAAACAACAACAAAAACTGCTCTGATTGTTTACAACCAAGAAGAAATAGCCCCAAACACCTAACTACAACCCACCAAGCCCCAGGACACACAAAAGAGCAAAAGAATGGATGACAGCTGATCTCACATGGGAAAGAATGCAAGTGATCAGACAATTGAGCTTCAGTGTACTGCAAGTCTGTCAAGCTAGAGTTCTCTATCAGAGAAAGGATTTCTTTAAAAGATTTAGAGAAAGTAAGGATGTTTTCTTCAGATCCACCAAAGCTAGATGGTTTCACACCAGCAAACTGGTGTTACGAGACATGTTAAAGGAACTGCTTTAAGCAAAAGGAAGATGATGCCAGCTGGAATTATAAAGTCTGAAGACTGAAATGCTAACTGCATGGAACCAGATAAGACAGGCATATTAGCCATCCATCAGAAAGCAGGTAGTATAGAAAGAAGACTTTGAAATTGTATGAACATGAGATTAGCTCCTGGCTCTGTTGCCTACTGTATCATTTCATTATACTTTAAATCCTTAGTTTCTTTGTATCAAGTAGGAAAACAGTAGTGTATTTCTGGATTATTGAATGATGATTTAATTGTATAAAAATCAAGAAAATTTTAAACATAATATGGTAAAAATAGCCACCAATTTGTCCACTCCGCTGTCTCATCTTTTCTTCTGTCAAGCTTGTTTCTCCCTTTGCACTGCCCTGTGCTTGTCTAGTCAGGTAGTCATCACAAAAGGTTCTTGAACTCTTTTACATTAAGCCATAGCATTTTGCTGCTCTTTGAAACCTATGGCGACTCTACACAATGAGTCAGCACTAATTTCCTGACCAGTGAACACAGGACTAAGCCATCACCTGGACCACCATCACCACGTTAGAGAAGCCACAGATACCAGCAGACCACAAGTCTGCAAGAACTGGGACTGGCTGATGCAATGGAGGATTCCAACACACAGTCACAATAAGCTGCAGAACTGCCACAATGCCAACCCACTAAATCTTGGGAGTAATTAATGATATTTTCAAAGCTCATCGATATTTCATTGATTTCATAGTTATAAGCAGGCATGTCCATCAAGACCTTTATAAGCTACTGCTTTAGGACGAAAGGTTGTATGTGGAATTAAAAATATGAAGTTCTAATTTATGAGGCTAGTCTGCCTTCCTCCCTGCTCTCTTTTTCTGTTTACTTTTTTCCCTCTGCCTTTCCCCCATTTTTTTCCTGAAGATGCCTTGCTGTCAGCTTGCATTGTTTTGACTTGTGAATCGGGGATGGCTGAGGTAAACGCCATCAACCCATGTGTTGGAGAGTGAGTATCCATTGCTTCTTTTTAATTTGTGTAGGTGTTTCCCCTAATCTTTGACATGATTTGGGGTTCACAAACTCACATCATGAGATACAAAGACCAAATGCACCAAGAGGCTGACATTTAAAACCTCACAATCTGAAGTCACAGGAGTCCAGAAGTCACAGGAGAGGGTAGGGCACATTGCGTGAGTTTGCTTTTATAGAGGTTTATTGTTGGTCCTTTTGAAAGCGTCCATTTTGAGAGGAAGAGAAACTCAGATGAGCCATGAGAAATGTCTGGGTCATGGTCTTCTATTTCTATTCTTTTTTTAAAAAATAATATTTTTATTCTTTTGAGAATTCCATGCCATCTACTTTGATCACGTTCACTTTCTCCCCCCACTTCCCCCCAGTTTCCTAACCATCCTACTTCCAGTTCCCCCTCCTTTTCTCTCCCCTCTTTCTCCTCATTGAGTCCAGTTTGTGTTGGTAAAACTACCCTTGGATGTAAGACCTACCCTGAAGGATGGTTGATACATAAGTTGTCACACCATTAAAGAAAACTGACTCTTCCTTTCCCATCAGCAATCCAATGCTGATGGCTCCTCCCCTTGTCCATGTTGGGGGTTTGTCTGGCTTTAGTTGTGTAAGTCTTGTCCAAGTTGTTAGAGGCTCTGTGAATTCATATGTACATCTGCCCTGCTGTGTCTGGAAAACACTGTTTTCTTGAAGTTATCCAACTCTTCTAGCTCCCTTCTGCATAGACCCCTGAGCCTTGAATGATGAGGTTATAAATGTATATATGTGTGCGTGCACACACATGTGTGTGTGTTGTATATATAATATATAGTATATATTGTATATATGTATTATTATATAATTATTGTATATATGTATATAATATATGTGTGTATATATGTGTGTGTGTGTATACACACACACACACACACACACACATATATATATATATGTCACATTAGGGCTGAGCACTCACAAGTCTCCTATTTTGTTCTTTTATTCGGCAATGGTGTTGCTATCTCCAAGAATTGTGTCTTCTGTGTAAAAGTTCACCCAGTTGAATATATGGGTTACCTCATTTTCCTCCATATGAGTTTCAGTTTTTGTAAGTTTACTTGAAAATTATAGAATTTATTATATTGGATTACCTTATGTAAAATTATACAATATATACATGGCAAAAAAGACAGAAATCAGCCTAAGATGCACTGTTCTTAGAATGTACTCCTGGGTGTTCTTTCTGGGTTAATGTACTGCTTTATGTATCTGTCCTATGTATTTAATAAAACGGTCATATTACTATGCAACCTGGTATATGATGACTATTTAAAGTTTTACTATGTAAATGTGCTATGACCAAATCTTCTAAAATAGATTTAGACTCCCAGTGATGATGTATCACCACCAATAATAAATTCTATTCTAAAACAAGAATAATTGTCTACTATTTTGACAGATTGGCTTAAATATTTATGCACATGATAATAATAGGATGGACTCACATCCAGTCTTATTCTAGAGACTAATAAGGCAAAACTGCCCGCGGTTAAGTTCTTCTATGGTGGTGGGTATTGTCCTTATGAATGAGTGAATGAACACACCAGTGGGCTCCTAGGTGCTCACCAGGCCTGCTGTGCTGCAGCTCTGTGTGTGTTTTGTCTTAGCGAGTAGCAGCATCTTCACAAACACTGAAGAGACATAAAATTAGATGACAGAAGTAAAAGCCAATGGTGAAGTTTGAGACAGGAATTAGACAGGGCCTATTTCATCTTTCTCCCCTTCATTTCCTAGATGAATAGCAGATGGAAGTCATAGGCTATGTTATTAGTTTGCATTGTAAAGTATGAGATAAATGTAAGTCCTTACATTTTATAGAAGATTCTGTGCATGGTTCCAACAGTACAGATTTCAGTTAGCAAGGGCCAATAACATAACCCAGTTCCCTGACAACATGATTCACGTTTGAGATGATAGGCCATACTGGTGAGGAACAATAGAGTAAAGCCTTAACTGCTTGCTTGTTGACCCACAGAAATCACACATGTACAACATTATTGGCCATTTAGATCATATTTCAAATGCTGTCAGCAATAAGCCACTGTTTATCTTTTGCCAAGATATTGTTGTGTGACCTCAGTGTCCCTAGGATGTTCCACATAAAATGTACAACAAGTGACAAAGACAGAGGATTGGTGGAAAGTTGAATACATAGAGTCTTGTAGAAAGTGTGTCATCTGGGGACAATGCTAGAAGTAGATGTCAAGTCAAACACACTTGGAATTCGAAGGACAGGCAACCGGAGGGTGACTCCTCACCCTGAGGGAGCCTGCACACACAGGCAGGCATGCAGCTTATGAAGAACACGATTTCTGACGTGAACGGCAGCCATGGTTAGAACAAAAGGGATGGCTTGGTTCAGAGTAAGTGCCTGCAAGGCGATAAAACAAAACCCCAAACAAAACAAAGGAAACCAAGAAACAACACAAAACAAGCCAGATGCTATACCTAAGAAACATAAAGAGGCTCACACCACTGAGAGCTCCAAGAACTACGAGTCAGTACATGACCCAAATTCAAAAGAAGTTCTTTGCCAAGTCACAGAGGAGCTGCTACTTCTACTGCACAAGCCAGAAGAGACCAGCACTGTTCAATGTCCCCAAAGTCTTCCACAACCCACTTGCTTCAATGCATTTACTATTTTGAATGACACTATACCAAATAGCTTGGCTGCTTTCTCTAGTTCCTTACACATTTAGACCCCATGGTGAGATTTTAATGTTTTGCCATTTTTCCTATTAATTAATTAATTAATTGATTAATTAACTTTATATCCAACTGCAGTTTCCCCTTCCTCTTCTCCTTTTTCTCTTCAGATGTCCCATGGATATCACCTAGTCCTGGTAGATCAAGTTGCAGTAAAACTAGCTACATCCTCTCCTATTGAAGCTAGGTGAGGCAGCCCAGTAGGAGGGAAGGGTTCCAAAGGCAGGCAACAGAGTCAGAGACAGCCCCTGCTTCTGCTGTTAGGAGTCCTACATGAAGACCAAGCTACACAGCTGCTACATATGTACATAGGGGCTAGGTTAGTCCCATGCCTGCTCCCTGGTTGGTGGTTCAGTCTCATTGAGCTCCTATGGGCCCAAGTTAGTTGATTATGTAGGTTTTCTTGTGGTGTCCTTGACCGATCTTTATCAAAACTTTTTAAAGGTCTTTGCACTGTCATAAGTTTCCCTGTTGCTTATTAAGATGGTTGATGTACTTTCGGGTCACATGACCATATTTTATGAACACACACTACTGTGCCAAGCTAGGACCTATGTATGCATTAGTCTGCACAACACCCAAGTAACATGAGGGAACATTCTTCAGTTTTTACTGACAATCTTTTAGAAACACACCTAGAGCATAATGAAGATTTAGTTTCTTTAATAATAGTCTGAAAGGGTTATTTTAGTGTATGTTTTTAGTTGTAAAATAAAATCTTTTTACCAACCAGTTAACCAGGAAGAAGAAAATCCAATTTCATTTAAAATACAAAGACACTTCATCAGAAAATGTTTGTTTTTAAAAGTCCTCTTAGAAAATTTCAAGAAGAAAGAAGCATCTGATTTCAACAACACCAGATTCAAGTCATGAGGATTGGAAGTTAAGAGATTTACATTTTCTGGCAACTGCCAGGGCAGCTATGAGGCCAGAAGTTGTTGTGAAATTATTTTCTGAGCAAAGCAATAATGCGTGAGGGTGCCCGATGGCTGAGGTCTCATTTATCCTGCAGATTTTCAATTGAGTATTATCTAGGCCCATTACCCGGTAGGAGCCGTTTGACATCTGTGCGCTTCCTGGCCATCTCAGTGGGGAGAGTGAATGGTTAGATTATTGCAGAGATGTTCTGTATATAAATGTCCTTTGGGTAATGTGCAGAGACGGCAGTGAATATGATAGTCCAGGTAGTGATCCGCCTATCCCTCTCCCTGTATCTAAAGTAAGGAAGACCCTTAGAAACCCATCTGTTTTAAACTTGAAGATGTCCTGATGCTATTTCCTTAATGCTAAAACTGCAGATGCAGCAATGTGTGAAGGGTGAAGACTTTAAAAGATTAAGTTGCCCCAAAGGAAACTTACTGATACTGCTGGGCTTGTCATCAGATAGCTCAGGCAGCTGCTGTTACATACCAAGTCCAGCTAACGGATAGCCTGAGAAACACTCGTGACAGAGACGAGATCTGTGTCACATCAGACTACCTTCTGCTGATAGTAGCCTTTGTTTTCTGCTAAGGAAAAAAATTATAGCACAGAAAATCAGCTGTCTTGAAGTGTACAGTTTAGTGTTATTTGCATGTTTCTAGTGTTATATAACCACTTTACTACCTTTCTTTTGTTTCCAAGACATTTTGGTCACCCCCAGATATACTTCTATACCCATTACATTGCATGCCTATGTCTCTCCCCCCAGCACCACTAAGAACCACTGGTCTGTATCTGTGGATTTACATATTCTTGGTATTCTGTGCTGATGCTTACGTAGTTGATGGGATTGAATGACTGGCTGCTATTGTCATTGAACTCAGTGTTCTTAAGGTTCATTCACATTGTCTTCCCCCCCCCTCCAGAGTTAGATATTGAATCCAGGACCTTGTATGTACTAGACAAGTGTTCTACCACTGATCTACATCCTATGGTTCTCAAACAGGGTCTCACTAGATATTCCAGTCTGGACTGGAAGTCAGTCTTTCAGCTTCCACTTCCTCAGTTCTAGGACAAGAGTATGTGCCAGCATAGAGTCTTTGTTATCCTACACACACACAGACACACACACTTCATTCTCTCATGTGGCTGTACAGTATTACACAGTATGTACCTTGCACAATTTGTTTATCCATCTATTTGAGTGGATGTTTCTACTTTTGGGCTACTGTGAACCATGGATGGAGCACTGGTATACAACTGTCTGTTCAAGTGGCTATATTCAGGGAATATCAATGGTTTCTTGATGATTCTGTTTAATTTGCTGAGGAACCATGAGACTGTCTTCCACTCAATGATACCATGAGTCGAGGAGTTGAGTTCCTATCATTGATGCTTCTTCTGGGCCTATCTCTGGCCATGACTTAGTCTTCTCCAAAAGAGATGAGTGTTTTGGCTGATGTCTGGGTGTGAGTCCACCTACTGAAAAGCTGCCTTCCTCTTTAATCCTCCAGGGCAATGTTAGGCATTGTTCCTAAGTAGGGGCATGCTATGACTTTTATTAGGGTCAGTGGAAAGAGGGTATGGCTAGTTGAGGACTTGTGTTTGAAGGCCAGTTAGGTATTTTTCCTCAGACTGACCTCTTCAGATGAGAGGTCTGCTGATGTTCATTCTTCATTTTAACCTTTATTTATCAAATTTCAATAAGATGAATCATGTTTAATGCATTGGTTTCCTTTTGGGGAATGCAGGCTGGGGGAAGTAAGGACATGGACTGTGGTCTTTATTAATGAGCCTTGGACCTGTGAGTCCATAGTCTTGCTGTCATTCAGTCTCAGCAACATTGACTTGGAAAACTTACCTAATAAATCAAAACAGGGAAACAACATTCAGCCTCTTTATGTACCAAGAATGCATAAGACTCAAAATATCTCACCGAATAAATGACGTCAGTAGACCCCAAACCATAAGATTGTCTTGAATTCGTATGTTTATTTTAGATGTTCTTGTAATTCACACCCAAAATAAAAATCTGAACTTTAGAAGTTTGAACATAGAATTTCTACTAAAATGAATGTCCCAGTTGTGGTACATCAAATCAAGACAGATGGGTGAGCCTTCGGGCACTAGGCATAGTGAGCACTCAGCAGGCATAGTGAGCACTCAGCAGGCATAGTGAGCACTCAGCAGGCTACGTATCACGCTGGGATCAGAAGTCTGGCCTCCTCTCCATCAGGTTCACTTCAGGCACTTGTATCTTATTAATGACCTTGATTTTGAGACAATTCTGGAAATTTGTGAATAAAGGTTAGTAACTTCACATGGCTTTATTTCTCAATTACCAAGGATCTTTTACAGAATGAAACACTCAGCTTTTCTTTAACATTCTGGTCTTAGGTAACACGCCACCTTGTCAAACTCTTTGACAGCATCTCGGATCTGCAGTTTGAAGATAATCCAGAAGTTTCCACGCACAAAGCAGTTGGAATGTTCAGCAAAGAAAAGGAGTATGTCCCATTCCAGGCCACCGGGTGTGAATGCATAGGCCATGTAAGATTTGATTTTGAAGTTTTCTATGCAAAGGGGGTAATTTTAGGGCAATTCCCCAAGGTTGAATTAGCAAGACAGTTTAGTTCATGTTAAAAAAATAAAACCAAAACAGGCTCTAGTTGGTTCTATGCTAGGAGATTGCTGTTTGCCATCTCCAGTATGCCAAGGAGCTCCTGGCTTGTGTCCAGTTTCTCTCATTTATCTTTAGCATCCAGCAGGGGTCAACAATATTTGGAGTTCAGCTAGACAGAAGGGATTGCCACTGAGTGACTAAGACTCAGGATCATAAGCACATGCTGCCCAGTAAGTGGCTTTACCTATCCCTCAGAAGCTGTGGGAAGGGAAGAAGTTTTATAGCTGGACATTCAGATGTGAATACTGTGAATGGCTTCTTGTGTTGGTAAGGTCTACCAAGATAATGTCACTTAACCCAATTACTGTGCAGTTAACTGAACGTATTCTCTACTCTCATGGGAAAATCCCTAGAAACATTCTTACCAGTTACCCACAAGGAAGAGTCGTTTGCTGTATAAGAGCTTAAAGCACAGTCTGGAAAGTTAGAAGTTGTCTTTGTTAAGGCTTCTGTTGCTGTGATAAAGACCATGACCAAAAGCAACTTGGGGAGGAAATGGATTATTTCATCTTACAACTCTTAGGTCATGCTCCAGCACTGAGGAAGTCAGGTAAGGAACCTGGAGGCAGGAACTGAAGCAGACGCCATGAAGGAACACTGATTACTGGCTTGCTCCTAATGGCTTGCTCACAATACTTTTGTCCCTAATTCAGAACTACTTGCCCAGAATTGGTACCAACCACAGTGAACTGGGCCTTCTCATGTCAATAATTAATCAAGAAAATGTCCCCACATGCGTACCCACAGGCCAATCTGGTGAGAGAATTTTCTCAATTGAGGTTCTTTTTTCTCAAATATCTCTATCCTGTATAAAGTTGATAAAGACTACGTAGGACATGCACTCTTTCTAATGAAACATGGCTAGCTTAGTCTAATTCACAGAGTAACCCTGGGAGTGGTTTCTATGAGAGACCCTGGGAGATGGCTTTCTTGAAGTGTTCTTTGCAGAAGTGTCATTGCTTACCAGGGTTCTCTTTACTCCTCTCTTACTTTTTAATATCGTACCAGAAAATGCTGCCAAATGAAGGGGAGGCAGATGGTAGGACACTGTGATTAAAAAATATTTTTGATCTCTTGGGCTTTTTAGGATATTATTATAGTGATTAGAACAAGTCACCATAAACTATCCTGACAAAAGTATGTTGCTGTCTGCTGCCTCCCGGCAGACTGTTCATCAGCTGGCATGGTGCCCAGAGGGGGATCGTCCGACTGATGGATGTGCTTGTCACTAGCAGGAACTCTTGATATTGGAAGATTTCCTAGGGCTCTCACTTATTCTATAGAAGCAGCACATGCTGGAAACTTCTGGTCATAGATAGCATTCATTCTATGGTTACCTTTGTTTTATATATTTTAAAAAAATGCTTTTTGCTTTGTAGTTTTATGCTTTCTCCACACTTTTTATGATTGCTTCTTCCTAATTTAGTCTGTTTAAATTTATTTACTTATTAAGTTATTTATCAGATTGGGCTTTTAGGGGTCAGAAATGAAGAAGCCATGGCCCTTGTCTCACCAAAGAGATGGATATATATGGCTAGTACTAACCAGATGTAGTCATTTTTATCATAGGCTGGGCAGAATGTCAAGAGGTTTCAAAAGGGTAGGACCTGGCAAACAGTCAGAACTCAGTTATAAAATCATACTGTTAAAGATGTTGGCATAGTCATCCGAACATCGACTGGTGTGTCGGGTTCCCTGTACTCTTCCCTAAGGGAGTTCCTCAGGACAGACAGATCTGCTGAGGACATATATCCTAGAGTTCAAAGGAGATGTTCAAACAATGACTGACCAATGAGGGTGCTTGCTGCATGACTCTGACTCTGCACTTCATTTTATTGGCTAGGGGTCCATAGGACCATGAACTTGTTCATGTTAATAAGGCTCAGCTTTAAGCAAGGGAAACCCCTTATAGTAGGTGGCAGACCATGGCCAGGGCAATGTGTCCTTTCCTCCTCAAGAAGAAGGTGTTCAGCTCATTTGTGCACCATTTCTTTCCAGTTCCCAAAATGGTTAGAATGTTGCTGCCATCCTCTGGGAGCCTGGGAAAGAAATCAGTTGGAACATCTTAATCATCTCCTATGGCCCTTGGAATCTATTCATTATAGCCATTTTACTGCTAGCTTCTAGTCTATATGAACAGTCTATATAGCCTTGTAGTTATATGCCCAACTAGAAACAGATGCATGGATCAATCTAACAAAGCACATTTGAACAACATGGGAAACTGGCCAGAATATATTTACGGGAACAAAATGAGCTGGAAGGAAAGTTTTTAAAAAGATTAATTTTCACCAGTCAGCAGTTGTTCTATCTCTAAAACCACCATGCTGTCTAATTTCTGACAAGTGTGAAGATTGGAACCAGTAGGAATATAATTAAGATATTTACTGAAAACACTTTAGCTTAAGACTAAGTACTGGGAAGATTTTTAGAGGGGAACTTTCAGGAAAATAAAACATGGTCAGAAGACACAATTCTTAAAACTGTGATCCTGAAGGCTTTAGGCCCCAACAGAATGCTGTGGTGTTTGACTTCTTAAACACTCAGTAGAGAGGCTCTTGTCTAGAACCCCCTTATCTTCAAAGCTGAAGAATGAATGACGGAGTTCCCTGTTTAGGAAGTCTGTCACCCACATAGAGGTTGAGAAATTAGCTATAATTTGGGGAGGAGAAGACTTGATTAGAGAAAACCTTCATCAGTTAGTAGTTGAGGTTCCCCCGTGAGTTCTCCTTGTGTGTTTTCTGGATGGGTTACAGATGTCTACTGTGGTGCTGTTGCATGGACTACAAGCTAGATGGAGCATGGGGCAGCTCTTCAGCTGTTTAGCCTGAGCCCTCACATTTCAATTTTCTTCCAAGGTGGAAAGCTGGCTTCTGCAACTCGAACAGACCATGAAGGACACAGTGCGCCTGGCAATCACAGAAGCCATCGCAGCCTATGAGGAGAAACCTAGAGAGCTGTGGATCTTTGATTTCCCAGCGCAGGTGGCTCTAACCAGCTCACAAATATGGTGGACCACAGATGTAGGAATCGCCTTCAGTCGGCTAGAGGAGGGCTACGAAACAGCCTTAAAGGATTTTCATAAGAAACAGGTATTTTCGGAAACCTCAGGTTTGGCAGTTAAAGGCGATTGAACAGGAAGCTTTATTTACTTATCATTTCCCATTAGCTTTTGGAGAAAAATGGATGCTTAGTTTTCTAATCTGAGGAAAATGAGAGGTTGGTTTTAATTTAGTAGATTTAAAGTTAGACCATGCAGATTAAAGACATCGCCAATCTCTTCCAGGGTTGATCTGTTGATATTTATTCCTCGGTTATATCTATAAAGTGAGGACATTTAAAAAACATTAAAATAATATTCTCTCAACTTCCAGATACCATAGGTTGGTGCTGGAGCTGCCATCTTTCTGCACATCTCTGATTTTGTACTTAATTCTCCCTTTCTCCCTCCCACTTGCTATTTCTTGATTCTCTGAATATTTATTTCTTAAAATAGTAAATGACATTCTGTGGATATGTTTTTAAATCAGGTTTACTATTTTTAACTGGATGGCTTATTTAATTATTTGCTTATTGTTAAAATGAAGAGGAAACATCCAGGAAGAGAAATAGAAAAGATTCACTTTCTCACGAAAACCATCGATAGCATTTGGCATGTAGCCATCCAAAGGTTTCTTTCTGTCTGCTAGCTGTCTGTCTTTCTGTATGAATGTGCATGTATGTGTAAATAGATATTTGTAGCTATTCACTTTGAATTGTATTATCTACATTGGTAGGTACACATATCACAGTCCACATATTTTATAAGTAGCTTTGGCTAAACTTACTTTCTCTCCTACCTCCTTTGAGTTTGCCATGATTGTCATCTTACTTTGGCCCCAAATACTTCAATTTTTATTTTTAAAAACTTACCTGTTTTAAATGATAAGAATTTATATACTTAAGATTGACAACTTGTTTGGTATACATGTACATGGGTAGAATGGCCAAATCAAGCCATCTGACATGACATAACTACTTTCTGTGGTTGGAACATTCAAATCTGTCTTAACAGTTTTTGAATACATACTGTGGTATGTGCTAGGCTCTTGACTGTGTTCTCTTACTGAAAGCTGGGCATCCTGATTCTCCTTGCTTCTCATAGCTGCTACTTCACATACATCAATGAGTTCTATTTTTTAATATTCCACACATAAATAAGATGATGATGTAAGATGTGCCTAGTTTATTCCACTTAACAAAACATCTCTAGATTCATGACTGCTGTTTCAAATGGCAGAATTTGCTTCAGTACTCCACTGTACATATCGTCATTTCTTTATTCATTCACTGATGGACATGTAAATTATGGCATATCTTAGTTGTTATGGTAACACTTTGGTGAACATGGGAGTGCAGATGTTTCTTTAGACCCACAGATTTCAGTCTTTTATATATATAGTCAGAGGTGGGATTGTAGGATCATATGGGAGCTCCATCTCTGGCTTTCTAAAGAACCATTATACTAGATTTTATAATGACTGTCCTAACTTAGTAAGAATGTCCTAGGATTCCCTTTCAATTATTCACTATTCTTACTTTAATAGTTTATTTTCATTGTTTTTATCTGTTTTCTCCATATTCTCTCATGTGTATGTCTTCATGTTTGCATATGCAAGTACATACGCCTGTCTATTCATATGTGTATAGAGGCCAGAGATAAACCTCAGGCGTCATTTCTAAGGCACCTTCACCTTGGTGTAATGTTGTCTTTTGGTTTGTCTTGGAAACAGTGTCTCTTGCCAACATGCAGCTCATGGATTCTGCAACACTGGCTGACCAGTGAGCTGCAAAGTTCCACCTGTCTCTGCCTCCTCCACTCTGAGATTGCAAGCATGTGCCTGGCTGTCTGGAGTGGAAGCTGAGGGGCAGCAAGCCCTTGGCCATCTGAGCTATTAGTCCCTGAAACAGTTCTTTAAAATGGCTTTTCCACTGTCCAGTGTTGTGATTTCCAGGATTTTCTGTCATGTCTTATTTCAGAGATAGTTAATAGATTTACATAGATCATTGCCAGCTAAAGACATTGAACCACTGTGCTGCTGGTTGTTTGGATGGTTCATTTTTTCAAGTTGCTGTCTGGGTTTGTTTTGTCTGCAGGATCTCTCTACCCTGAAATGGGCAAATACTGTGTGTGTGTGTGTATGTGTGTGTGTGTGTGTGTCTGTCTGTCTGTCTGTCTGTCTGTCCAGCCTTGTATATTTATGCTGTACAAGATTTTCTTTGCTTCTTCAGGATAGATTGGCAGAAGTAAATATTCAGGTCAAATCCCCTAGAAGACAGTACAAGTCTATCC
Organism: Uromys caudimaculatus; assembly: GCA_028551405.1. Taxonomy (NCBI): domain Eukaryota; kingdom Metazoa; phylum Chordata; class Mammalia; order Rodentia; family Muridae; genus Uromys; species Uromys caudimaculatus. The sequence continues at coordinate 117,742,148 of CM052705.1, read as the reverse complement.
CTCAATGTTGATGCCAAGAATGTCTTCTTCCTTCCCTCAGTAAGGCTGGCTGTGTCAAAAGATTCCTGAAGCATCACTTAGCCAGATAATATAATCAGTTTTCTTCTCTCTTAATGTTTTTGTAAGGATTTCCATTTTTAAAAGACTTGTTGTATATACAAATACACAGATCTATATGAGATATATGAGGAATATACACATATCTATATGAGACTTGTTCCACTTACAGATATATTTATCTATATGAGGCACATATGATAAGAACAGAGAGTGGGTTATGAAGATTTAAAAGCTTCTGTTATTATTATTGTGTATGAGAAAGAGGAGAGAGAGAGAGAGAGAGAGAGAGAGAGAGAGAGAGAGAGAGAGAGAGAGAGAGGAGCATGTAAAGCTCAGAGGACAGTTTGGGGGAATTGGTTCTTTCCTTTCACTGTGTTAAGGCAAAATCTTTGTTTTTCCTGCATTATGTATTACAGACCAGTTGTGGTCTGCAGGCCTCTGGGAGTCTCCTGTCTCCACTTCCCATCTCACCATAGAAATGCTGGATCACAGATGTGAACCACTGCATCTAGCTTGTCTTCCTTTACATGAGTTCTGAGGATTGTCAGGCTTGCACTGCATTCACTTGACCACAGGAGCTTCTTCACCAGCTTGTGATAAAAGCTTTAATGAAATCCTTCAGCGCCCACTGGAGTGTTTGACAGACTAGTCACATGGACGCCTTCAATAATGTTCCATTTTGCAATGGGTACTAGTGCGAGTATTGGAGAAGCTAATGCTTGCACACTTCTAATGCTGTAGTTAGGGTCAAGAGAAGTCTCTGCTAGAGCCCATTTGGTAATCTTTTTAAAGTGGGTGTAACCAAGACTGCAGAGATGGCTCACTCAGTGGGAAAGAATGCTGCTGCACAAGCACCAGGGCCTGAGGTCAAAAGAACATAGAAGCTGAGCATGGCCACACCTGCCTCAAACCACAGAGTTGTAGGACAGAGACAAGAGGGTCACTGGGGCTCACTGGCTGCCAGCTGAGCTCCAAGTTCAGTGAGAGACCCTGTTTCAAGGGAATAAGGTGGAGAATATAGAGCAGGATACTTGATGTCTTCCCCTGCTGTCTATGTGTGTGTGTACTTGGCACACATGCACACCACATACACATCACACACTGCATATCACACATACACGGTGGATGTAACCACCTGCTGCAGTTAATTTTTAATTAGAATTGCTCTGATAATAATGGGAGAAGCTTTTAAAATGAACTTTGGAACTTTAAAAGAGCTTAGTTTTGTGCCTGGGCCACCAGGGGTCCATAGCCAAGGAGCACCAGGAGAAGGCGACCCTCCCAGGAGCATGGAAAAGTCATGAGTGGGGTTAGGGTGAGCACCACTGCTCACCAGGACCCGCCTGGAACCCTCAGGTCATAGGGACTGGGGTAAAATCGGGGACAGGAACTTTCCTGTTTCTATCTGTGCCTGGAGACCTCAGCCTGGACCACGGGGTTCCAGGGGAAAGCTGTTATTCCAGGAGTGCTGACACACCTTTGAGCACAGGGGCCACCACTTCTGTTCAAGCTCACTGGATCAAGAGGGACCCTTGCAGAGCCATCAGGACATAGGAGCCAATGGACAGCTGGGGACATGATCCTTCTGGTTTCTGTCTGTGACCTGACCCTGTGCCACTGCTCTCTAGGCCCAAGTACCTCTTAGAGAGAGCTGATCTTCAAGGAGTATTGACACAGAGGCCTGCAGGAGGGGCAAGCCACAGCCAGACAGAGTAAGACTAGCTAACATCAGAGTTAACAAGATGGCAAAAGGCAAGGGTAAGAGCATAAGGAACAGAAACCAAGGCTACTTGGCATCATCAGAACCCAGCTCTCCCACCAGAGCAAGCCCTGGATATCCCAACATACCAGAAAAGCAAGACTCAGATTTAAAATCATTTCTCATGTTGATGATAGAAGACTTTAAGAAAGAAATTAACCCCTTAAAGAAATACAAGAGAACAGAGATAAACAACTAGAAACCCTTAAAGAGGAACCACAAAAATCCATTAAAGAATTATAGGACAACTCAAACAGGGGAATTACAGGAAAACACAATCAAACAGACAAAGAAAATGCACAAAACTATACAGGAGCTAAAAATAGAAATAGAAACAATAAAGAAATCACAAAGGGAGACAACCCTGGAGTTAAAAAACCTAGGAAAGAGAGCAGGAGTCATTGATGTAAGCATCACCAACAGAATACAAGAGATAGAAGAGAGAATCTCAGGAGCAGAAGATACCATAGATAACATCGACACAACAGTAAAAGAAAATGCAAAATGCAAAAAGCTTCTAACCCAAAACATCCATGAAATCCAGGACACAATGAGAAGACAGAACCTAAGGAT
>CM052705.1:117662428-117739256 GCA_028551405.1 Uromys caudimaculatus | reverse complement strand
CTCCAACATGTAATAAAGACACATGCTCCACTATGTTTATAGTAGCCATATTTATAATAGCAGAAGCTGGAAACAACCCAGATGTCCCTCAGCAGAGGAATGGATACAGAAAATGTGGTACATTTACACAATGGAGTACTACTCAGCTATTAAAAACAATGACTTAATGAAATTTGCAGGCAAATGGATGGAACTTGAAAATATCATCCTGAGTGAGGTAACTCAGTCACAAAAGAATGAACATGGTATGTACTCACCGATAAGTGGATATTAGCCCAAAAGTTCGGAATACAGAAGTTTCACTTACGGTAACCACTGGACTGAGAGTGAGGTCCCAGTTGGAGGAGTTGGAGAAGGGACTGAAGGAGCTGAGGGAGTCTGGAGCCCCATGGAGGGAGCAACAGTGTCAACTGGCGTGACTCCCTGGTCCTCCTGGAGGCTGGACCACCAACCAAAGAATACACATCGAGGGACCCATGGTTCGGACCGCATATGTGGCAGAGGAGGGCCTTGTTGGCCATCAGGGGGAGGAGAGGCCCCAGTAAAGGGGAATGTCAAAGTGGAAATATGGGAGTGGATGGGTGAGTGGGTGGGTGGATATGAAATTCCCTCATAGAGGTGGGGGAGGGGGAGGGGTTAGGTGGTTTCCAAAGAGGAGACCTAGAAAGGGGGAAACATTGGAAATGTAAATAAAGTATCAAAATAATAATAATAAATAATCAAAAAAAAAAAAAAAACCAAACAACAAAAAGAGCTTAGTTTTAAAACTGGGGGTCACAGTCTTCATTAACAGATGCTCTGCCTACAAATCATTGTTTTTCTTGTTTCTGCTTGTAAAATCAGTGAGATGAATAAACGCAGATAATTGTTTCAAATTCTGATTCTTTCCCGGAGACATATTGTCTTAGTTATGGTTTTATTGCTGGAAGAGACACAATGACCAAGGCAACTCGTATACATAAAACATTTAACTAGGACTGCTTACAGTCTCAGAGGTTTAGTTCACAATTCTAGTTTAGTCCATTGTCATCACGGTGGAAAGCATGGCAACATGCAGGCAGACTTGGTCCTGGATGAGCAGAGAGTTCAACGTCTTGATCCTAAGGCAACCAGGAGGAGGGTCTCTTCCACACTGGGCAGAGCTTGATTACTAAGAGACCTCAGAGCCCTCCCCCACAGTGACACACTTCATCTAACAAAGTCACACCTACTTCAACAAGGCCACACCCCCTAATAGTGCCACTCCCCATGGGCCAAGCTTTCAAATACGTGAGTCTATGGGGGCCAAACCAATTCAAATCACACCACCTATCATTATTGCATGTACTATGACATTAGATGAAAGCACACACAAACTCACAAGTACACACATACACAGCGACACATAAGACACACACACACACATACATACATACAAACACACACACACAGCCCTCTGCCTTGCTTTGTCAGAATCTTTGGAATAAGACAAATTGGATAAATTGATTCCTTAGATTTGAAAGTTCCTTGGCAAAAGTGTTTTTTTTTTTATGTTTGTTTGTTGCTTGTTTGTTTTGCTACTGTTGCTGTTTAGAGATTGAGACCTTGTGAGAAACATCCTTCTGCTCTTATTACTGAGCTGTGTGGGGAAGCACCAAAAAAAAAAAAAAAAAAAAAGGATAGTAGCATTTTACACCTGAAAAAAATTACTGTGGTGTGCTTAGACTTCACCCAGAGAAGTGTGGTTAAAATCATGACAAAAGCTTTGTTTTTAGTCCTTAGTGGTATTCCATCATATCTAAATTCCATAAGTTCTTTATCTAGTGTATCAACTTGTATTTGCCTTTCTAACTTGAAGCTTCACATTGCTTTTGCATTCTTGAAAAAAAGTCTTTTCCTGGATAAATATTTTCATCTCTTCTGGGTGAATACACAGAAGTAAAATTTCTTGGTAATCAGAGCATATATTTAAATATCAGAGATGCAGACCAAGTGACTTCCTCATTGTTGCACGAACATTTAGATGCTTCCTCTACTTCCACGTCTTCATCTTGTCATCCTCCATAGCTGCAGCCATTCCAAGGCCATCAATAAACATCTCAGTGAACTTTGAACTTGAATTTCTCTAATGTCTGAAGACTTTGAACAATGGATCCATATTCATTAGTATTCTGCTTTAGGTTGTGGTGTCACTCAATTTTTTAAACATTTGGGTGGCTTGCCCTTTTCCTGTTAGCTCCAAGAGTTCTTATTTATTGGGGATATAAATTCTTTGTTGGAGAAAGTGAATGAATTACACATTTTCTTCTGACACCCATCTACCTTGCTAGCGCCATAAATTGCATGTTTTAATGAGCATTGTTATGAATAGAATCTTGTGGCTTTTTGATGTAATATACCACATTTTCCCCTCGTATATAGTGCTTTTTGTGTCATAGATAAATTTTCGTCCACTTAAAAGTCATCAAAGTATCTACTTCCTTCAAGGTGCTCAATAGTTCTCGGGGTCATGTTTAGAACTGTGGCCCATTCATCTTTTCTTGTTTCCATTGAATTAACTTCCCACCTTGATCTAAAGAAAAAGTCAGTTTGCTCTCTCTCTGTTTCTCTCTCTGTTTCTCTCTCTCTCTTTCTCTCTGTGTGTGTGCATGTGTGCGTGGGGGGGAAGAGAGAGATTTTTCTCTATTTTCTTTCTTTCTTTCTTTCTTCTTTCTTTCTTTCTTTCTTTCTTTCTTTCTTTCTTTCTTTCTTTCTTTCTTTCTTTCTTTCTTTCTTTTTCTATCTCCATGACAAAACCATGGTCTTAATTACTGTAACATTATAATAAGTCAAGTTTCATATCTCTTAAGTTTCCTCCTTCAAAATTGTTTACACTATCCTAAAATTTTAAAATATAAATTGTTATTACCATTGTGTTTATTCCTTGGGGAATAATTTTAGCCTAATTAAATTTTTACTAGACTAACCATGATAAATAGAAAGTTTAGGATAACGATTCTTCTAAGTAAGAACACATCACCTCCCCACTCAGTTAGATAATCTCTGTTTCCTCTCTGCAGTGTCTTTGCAGTTCATTACATAGTAGTCTTGTTCATTTCTCACTAGATTTATCTTATTTGTGATATTTCAATTCTATTTTATATAATACATTTTTGAACTTAAACTTCAGTATATATTACTAATCATGGACATATATTGGATGAAAAGATATTTACTTTGCATTTTAGGAGTTTGCAAAATCTGCTCTCTATCTTTAGTACTTTGTGGTTTGTGAAATGTGGACTGTGTAGGGTTTGCTGTGTATATGAACACATCCAACTTAAGCAATGACGGTTTTATATCTTATCTTCTATTCTTCTACTTGCTCTTTATTTCCTTTTCTTGAAGTACCTAGACTTCCTTGATTTATGAACAATTCAGGGAAGAACACTTTAATGTGTCTCTATTAAGTCTGAACTCATTTGTTTTTGGAGACATCCTTGGTTATGTGGCTTTTTCTGGGTAAATGGAAACAAATGCTCATTCACCCAAGATAGGAACAATTTCAGCCAAGTCTAGCTTGGTGAGCCAATGTTGGTTGGGGTTACCAGGTACATGGGGGGTACTTTTAAGAGCACAGGTAACTCTCAAGCAGTTGAACCACCTCAGAGTAGGTGACAACTCTCAAACACTGCATTTCTGGAGTTCCTATCCATCTTGTAGGCACCTCCACCAAAAATTCTCCTCTTCCTTGCCAGCATTAGCTTCTTGTGTAACCTAGAGGGAAACTACGGATCTTCTACCTTCCTGAGCTTGATTAATCTTTATTTTTGTAGTTTCTTATTGAGCCTTTAGAGTGTCTGTTTTCCTGTTGGGAGAGAATGTTTCAATTCAGAGGAGCCACAACAGCCCCACAGAAGAGAAATCCTTTCACCAGGTAGCGAAAATGTTTTCCATGAATACAGGTAGTTAATTTCTTGTCTTGAAAAGGCATCGAACCTTTTCTGATCCTCTGAGATGACCATGTGATTTATCTTCTGATCTGTTGCTGTGAATTTTACATCTTCATTTTGTGTTAAAGATTCAGCTTGTACCCTCCTAATGAGCTAAGCATGCCCACTACAGTGAGCAACACCCACAATCCTATGGAAAAATTTGAATGTTAAGCCAACATTGCATTCTTGTATTATTAACTTTAGTTGGTTATACTGTATTATCCCTATAAAAAGTTGTCTCTGTTTGTTAACATTTTATTAGTAAATTATGCCTTTGTTTTTCACTATCATTTGCTAATGGTTCTCATTTAAATGGTTTGCTTTTGAGAATTTTTATATATGTATACAATGAGATACGATATCTGTCCCCCATTGCCTCCCAACTTCTCCTAATTTCCTCAACATGTCTCCTCCAAAACTTCATGGCCAAACTTTCCATATATGCATGAAGGCGGAGCCATCCATTGTAGCATGGGCATGAGGCCACACCCTCAATACAAAATGATACCCTCCTCCTACCTCCAACATCTAACCACTGCCAATAGTTCCTCAGAAAGGGGTGGGTACTGAAGATCAACTACCCATCCATGCCAGATATTGACAGACTTAATCCTGTGTAGGTAACTGCTATGAGTTCATTATAGTAATAGTGATGTCATGTCTCGTGTAGGTAACTATAGCATCCAGGAGTTCATGATTGTAATAGTGACATCATGTCCTGTGTAGGTGACTGTAGCAGCCATGAGTTCATTATTGTAATAGTGACGTCATGTCTTGTGTAGGTAACTATAGCAGCTATGAGTTCATTATTGCTTCCTGTAACATGAATATAGCCTTTCTAGGCAGCCAACCTCTAACTTCACTACACCATAAATCCTCATTCTTTAGGTCTTAACACAAATATTCTTCCCTTCAAAATGCCTTTCCAACCCCTGTATTAGGCAAGGCCCCGTTTCTGTGTGCTGTGAGAGTACTGTATACATTTCCTAATTATTAGCTTTCTCCTTGGCATAGGGGCTTGGGAGCGATAACTCCATGTGTCATCTTATATGAATGAGTCGAAAGGAAAGTTCTGGTGAACTGTGTCATTCATTTTCTTGGTTCTTTCTTCTTTCCTTCCTATAGTGCTTGTTTTCCGAGCACATCTTTGTACTGGCCAGTGTGCTAGGTTGGGGATTATAATACAGAATGAGACACACGTGGGCCTGGAACCTTTAGAGCTCATGGCTAAAGGAGAGGAGAGAAACATCTGATAAACAGCAGCTGATAAAATCCTTTTAAGTTCCATAAAATGGGATTCTATGTAATGTTTGTCAGGAAAGGCCTAGAAGACAGTATGGTGGAGAAGGTCAACCTGAGAAGGTAAACAACCACAAAACGTCTCAGGGAAGATGAGCCTTGGTATATAGAGCCACAGCTGTGGCTTTGAAGTGGCCATGACAGGGAACACAGAGAAGAGCAGTGTGGCTAAAGCAGAGGACGACAGGAGGAGAAAGGGTACAGGCAAGCGCTCTGCTTTGCAGACAGCGTGGCTTTTACAGTTAGGCTACTTTCTACTGCCAGATATCCTCCATTCTCACGGTCTGCTTAGAGCCAGGGTACAGAATGAAAACAGCCACTTGGGGCAACTGTCCTTGACCCAGTAGAAAGCCAGACAACACTCCTGAGTCAGGGGCGAGAATAAGCATGCATTTATGAGAAGGTGTGTTATTTTGAAAAGCTTCCATAGACTATTTTCTATGTCATCCACCCATAAACATGGGTGTAATTATAGTGTGACCATTCTGTAATTGCTACCTGGAGCCACTTCCCAAATTCTAGACATTTTATGACTGTTGTTATGGTTACAGAATCTCATTTTTTTCTGAGAGGATATCATTGGGGAAATCTTAATCTCAAGAGACTATGAGTGCAGCACACAATGCTGTGCACATAACAATGGTAAAGCATCATCTTAATCATCTTGCTTTGACTGAACTTCTGTGAGAAATGAGTCAGTAATGTAAATCACAGGTCGTTTGGAGGGTTAGACAACGAAATGCATGAGAAACACTAGAAATCATAAATGTGCTTAAGTATAAAGGTATAAGGTATTGTTACTGTCATAATGAACTGGTTAGGCAAATTCTGCTGATGTTGTAACAGATGGCACTGTGGGATTCGGATATCTTGGCCCAAATGAGGAAATATCCAACACCAAATACCTCTTTTTCTACCCAGCATATGAACACACGCAAACACACACACACACACACACACACACACACACACACACACACACACACACACTGTGTATGTGCATAGACAGACATGAGAGAATCCACATACATATAGATATATAGATATAGATATATGCATACATATTGATTACATACACACACCATATGTATAACATATGCATGTATGTATGTATGTATGTTTGTTTAAGATTTCAATAAAGATCTCTACAGATGCTTATAATTGTTTTCAGTGCTGCAATCCAGTATCTGTTTGACTCACACTCTTGACAGCTCTTTAGTGGCTCAGGGGACAAAGTGCTGACTAAGTAGACAATGTCCTTGCCTTCCTGGAGGCTGACATCTAGTGATGAATTCTGAGCGTGTCATACACAAAAGAATGGCCACATCTGCTCTTGGTGAAATTGAAGGTTTGTTGCAGGATAATAAGTAGGTGAGTGAGTATTGTCACCGGTACTTATTCTCTGACATCCTCAGGGTGTCAGACTCTGTCTTATGTGGGTTGAGTCTTATCCCTGATGACTGAATGTGATGAGCATATTTTCACATTACAAGTTGATGAATTTGTCTATGGGGGTGTTTGGCTCATGTTTGAGTCAGAATACTTGAGGTTTTTTTGTTTGGTTTGTTTTGCTGATGTGTAGGAATTACAGTATTGGGGTATTAAGTCTTCATCAGATACATGGTTTCCAAATATTTTCTCCAACTCCTCATGTTGCATTTTAATCTTTTTTATTGTTCCCCTGCTGTACAGAAACTTTTCACTTTGATGTAGGCCCACTTTTTTTTTTTTTCTCTTTTGTTGCTCATGGTTTTGGTTTCAAATCCTAAGACTCATCAAGAGTTCTGTTCTCATGTCTGCTTCTAGTAGTTCATGTAGAAAGTTTGAATACAGTATGCATTGAAATTGGTGTAAGTGGGAAGGCCCAGTTTGATTTCTGTTTTACGTTGTGAAGATGGGTCTTGTGTGTCCCAGGTTGGCCTTGAACTCTTGGTTCCTGAGGGTGACCTTGAATTGCTCAGTCTGCCACTACCTCCTGTGTACTGAGATCACAGACATGGTCTCACATCTGCCTTCAGTGGTCCTACACCATTTGTTGAAGATGCTATTCTTTCTTCAAGCATATTTTTGTTTCTGTATTGAAAACTAGTTGGAAATTTCAGATCCATTCTGTTAACTACTGCAGTCTTCTGGTATAATTTGAGTCAGACATATGGATTCTTCTTCTCTCCCTTTTTGCTTAAGATTGCTTTAGCCATTCAAGGTCATTTGTGGTTTCATATGCATTTCAAGTTTTCTTTTTATTTCTGAAAGTGCTATTGGGGTGTTGATATAGATCACATTTAATTTATAAATTTCTTTGAGTATTTTGGATACATAAGAAATAGGAGTTACTTCAACCCATGAGTCTGGGATCCATTTAGATTTACTTGTGTCTTTTAAAAATTTCTTTTGCTGATGTTTTGTAGTTCTTAGCAATCAGATTTTTTTTTACTTCCTTAGCTATTTCTACAAAAGACATAAAATTGTTTTGATGGATTATTTGCATTCCACTCTTTATTGCAGCTTTATTCACAACAGCCAATGTACATAAACAACTTTATTTTGCTGATAGATGAAAACCATCATACATATTGATACACATATGCAGAATGGGATACTATTCAAACTTAAAAAATAGAATATCATGCCACTTAAGATAGCATGGATGAATCTGAAGTCTATCACGTTCAGTGAAATTCAGTAGGCACAGAAATGCGTATGCATTACCTCATGGACATGAAGAACCCTTAAAAAGCCAAACTCATGGGGATAGAATAGTTGGTATGAGTGAATACATCCTGAAGCCCTCATAAACTACACTGGCAACTACAACTGGTACTGTTGGTACCTGTGGGTTGTACCTTTGTGAGGTGCTGAGAGGGTGGATCTCAAGTCATCTTACCAAACCACAGTAAGCATCCACCATAAGAATGGGTGCTCAGCTGTGGAAATCATGCTGTAGTATACACACAGGCCAAACTACTATGGTACATAAGTAATTTCTTACTTGTCAATCTTCTCTCAGTCTGGGGAGAAGCAGTAGATGGTGTTGTGTAGGCTGGTAAGCTAGGCCAGTAGGTAAGGATATATGCTACCAGAGCAGATACAAATTCTGGTACCTAATTTACATATTTTATTTTTATTTTATAATACTAAGAAATAAACCCAGGACCAAATACATGTTAGAAAAGTACTCTACCGTTGCCCTGTATCCCCCAGCTTTCTTTTGAGTTTGAGGTAGTTGCTCAGGCTAGGTTGAACTGACTTTGTAGCCCAGGCTTCCCCTGAACTATGCTCTTCCTGTCAGCCTTCTAATCAACTGGGTTTATGGGCCTGAGTCACAAGGCCCAGCATATATTTTATTTCTCTGAGTAAATAGGACTTTTTTGTTTGACTACAGTTATTTCTGGAAGACTTCCTTCAAGGGCATAATCCCTCAGACTTATCAGTGGTAGCCAGGTTAGGTCAGGGAGTATGAGGATACTCTCTGACGTCACACTGTGAGATCTGAATCCCTGCTCCCAGAATTGGTGATACAGTTCACAGATTTGTGATACAGTTTCCTGGTCGGTAAGGTTGGGTATTAATAGACTGTTGTAAAGTGGACGTATTCTTGTTATTGTTGAGTTCATTGCCCCTTGTGGTGTGATCAGAAAACTTGCTTTCCTCGGAGCATGGCGTAGAGAATGGGGTGGGGGTGGGGGATTACAATAAAATTCAATGAGTTGATAATGAGGCAATGTGCTTAGCCAGTACTCAGAAAACCTGTCTTCTAATTTTGTGTAAGTTGTGTATGAAGGCACCATCATGCTGCTGGTTGTATGAAGGCTTCACCATGCTGCCTTTCTTTTCCCCCTTTCTTCTGAGTCCAGCTGCACAGGAACTTCAGGGCCACTCTGGGATTTAGTCCGTGCATAGGCTTCTCCACAGACTGCTCACCAGGTCTGGGAGCTTCCACAGACTTGGTGCTCACTTCTTGCTCACACTGCCGTGCTCTGATGATTTTTAAGGGACAGGGCTCTGCAGAACTGGAGAAGACAGGGGACACTATTGTTATGTATCACGGCAGTGTATCATTAAGGCAGAGCTTGTACTTTTCATTTAGCAAATAAACCCTGAGTAAGGAAGAAACTAATAAAGGAAGCCTTTTGTGGGAATAACTACTCGAGGAAAATCAACCAATCAACCAAACACACAGCACCTGAAGACTATCTTTCCAAGTTTCTGGCCACACTTTATACCACAGGAACTGTGTTATTCTGATGTAATTCTCACATGTGTGTGTGGAGATCATTTCACAACAGAATGAACATCTTGCCGACTGTAGTGCTGCCTGTTCTATCCCACATGGCTCAATGGGTTGCCATTCCTGTTGTTCTAGTTCTTTACTTGCCTCTCAAGAAGAAAAGTGCTTTGAAAATATTTATCTGGGAGACAAATGAGCCTATGCAAGACTAGTAATATAAGTAAAAAGAATGGGCCAAAGTAGGATGCTTAGGTATGAGTATTTCTCATTAATCATCACTATAAATATAAAAAAATAATATGTTTATTGTTGGCCAATTCTTTTCTAAAGAATAAAACTGCCACTTAGCTCTTATACCTTTAAAAACATTGGTTTTTACCTCTTAGATCTTATAGTTCTGGATGAAAGTTGTAGGCTGGATCGTCATTAGGGCACACTATGCAATGTAGGCAGAATGCCCCACTTCTTCCCTTACTGTGGCATCACTGATGGGCAGCCTTGTCTCCACTGTGTCCTGGCTTTTTCCTAAAAATGAGGGAGCAGTATGTTTGTCTCTCCCTAGGTTTTTTGAAGATCAGCTAAGATAACAAGTTTGGGGTTTGTTTTATAATTAAAGCATTTTTTTTATTTTACAAATATTGACCAGTTAGTCTCTGTATTGACACCTATTGCTTCTTTTATTTATTTATTTTTTTAAAAACATTCCTCTAGATTTCACAGCTGAACACACTGATCACACTTCTTCTGGGAGAACTTTCGCCCGGAGACAGGCAGAAGGTTATGACCATCTGCACCATCGATGTCCATGCCAGAGATGTGGTGGCAAAACTGATTTCTCAGAAGGCAAGTGCGCTGCTGTGTTCTGAAAGTGGTATTTATTGTCAGGGTGGCTTTAAGAAATTCATTGTTTTTCAAAAGTTTCAGTTAGTCCTGGGAAGTTGTTTGGGGTACATTAGGTTTGATAGTTAGCAGAGTAATAGCCAATGGTTTGCCAAATTACAGCCTAAAAGTTAATGCAGAAGCAAGGACCATGGGGAGAGCCTTCATTTTTACAACCTTGTCTTTTGGCGTCTGTGCATAGCCATCTGCCTTGTGGCTCTTACCTCCAAGATGTACACAGTCAACAACTATAACACTTTATGCCATTTCAACCATCTTAAGAGGTGGGGTTAGGGAGCTGGCTCAGTGGGCAAAGTTCCTGCCAGGTAAGCTTAGGGACCTTTGTTTAGATCTCCAGACTCCATAGAAAGCAGGGAATAGTAGCTCAGTCCCTGTAATCCTGGGGGAGGCAGTGACAAAGGACTCATCGAAAACTCTCATGCCAGCTGGTCTGGATACAGTGGTGATGAGAGTCTGTCTCAAATAAGGTGGAAGACAAGAACTACTGCTGAAGGTTGTCCTATGATCTTTACACCTGTGCTGTGGCATGCATTGCCTGTGCACGTGTGCTCTTACACACACACACACACACACACACACACACACACACACACAGGCACACATATGCATACATACACACAGAATGCATGCATACATATACAACATTTACTACACAAACACACACTACAGACATATCCTATACATGCGTACATTATACACACTACACATATACACACACCTTCTATACACATACTGCACACAGATACACAACATACACATACATACTACCAACACTGACATACACACACACACACTACATACAAACAAAGACATACATACATACATATATACTACACACATACTACACACACTCACACATACATACACTGCATATACACAAACATACATATATACTACTCACACACATATACTACATACACACACACACACACACACACACACTTAAAAACCCATCTCTGTGTAGTGTGGATCCATTTCCTCCTGAAGAAATCAGTATTGGCCACAATTCTAGAGTACTTTGGCCAACACCTGTTAGCACTGTTCATGGCTAATAATATGCCTTGTTAAGAGGTTATTTTCTAATATTTTCACTAAATTGATGACTTTTTTTTTTTTTTTACCACCTATATGTTTTAAACACCCACATGTCTCTTAGGAACTGTCAGTATTTAATGTGAAAGAAAATGTTTTCAGTCTTCATTTCCTTAATTTTACTCTTACTTTCTAATGTTAGAAACATGCTTGTCTGATTCCTGAACAACACTGCTGATAGGACCCCTACACCCAATACCACCACAGACTTGATGGTGGAAAGAAATGGTCCTGAAATGACAAGTTCCTCTTTCAAAACAAAAACAAACAAACAAACAAACAAACAAACAAAAAGTCAACAGAAAAACTATGGGTTGGTTTTGTGTTGGCAAAAAGAGAGAAAGAAGATGGAGTTGAGTGGGTAGGAAGTTTGGGGGAGGTACTGCGGGGAGTTGGGGAGAATGTCTTTGTTACTTTTCGATTGCTCTGAAGAGACACCATGACCAAGCCAACTTAAGAGAAAGCATTAAATTAGGAGTTGGCTTAGAGTTTCAAAGGGTCAGTCAATTATCATCATGATGAGATGATAGGGCCTGGAGTAGGCAGGCTTGAGTCAATATACTGATTCCTAAGTGGGAGGGAGGGAGAAGGAGAGAGACAGACACACAGAGACACAGAGAGACGGACATAGAGAGAGACACAGAGAGAACATGAATGAACAACAGACAGAGAGAGAAACTCTGGCCTGGCATGGGTTTTGAAACCTCAAAGCCCCCCCTAGTGACACACCTTCCCCAACTGTGCTACATCTCCATTAATCTTTCTCCAAGTAGTGCCACCAATTAGGAACCAAACGTTCTAATATATGAGCCCAAGATGGGGAGTGCGGAGGGGTGGGAGGAGCAGTCTCTTTTGAACTACCTCAGATGGAAAGGAACGTGATCAAAATATACTGTGTGAAAACAATTTTTTAAATAAAAAGAAACAAATACTAGAAATAGAAGAAACAGAAAAAACAGGTATCTCAGCCACCACAGTGAATTTTAAAAAGATGAAGAGAAAAAAAAAAAATCACCGTCCTGGTGAAATTGAAGCAAAATTTAAAATTCTAAAGGATGCAAACAAACCTGTTAATCTTGCTTTTTAAAAAATAAAAATACAATGACAGTTCCATATCAGTTTGAATGCTTGCAGTGTAAAACACTGTATGCTCTTTTCCTACTTATTTCTCTATTGAAATCATTGAAATTCAAGAAAGTGCCTTTTCATTGGAAATATGGCCCAGTTAGTAAATACTTGCTGTGCAAGTGAGAGGACCAGGGTTCAGATCCCGAAATCTATACAAAAAGCCAAGTTTATGGCATGTGCTTGCAACCATGGCATTAGAAAAATGGAGACGGGAGCATCCTGGGTGCTGGCTGGCTAGCCGTCAAGCCAAAGCATTCAGTAGAAGCTTTATGTATCAATCATAAGGTGGAGAACTATTGAGGAAGACACCTGATGATGTCAACCTCTGGCCACTCAGGCCCACACATGTACATACACGAACATGTACACACACACACACACACACACACACACACACACACACACACACACACACACACACAAGTGCTGTTTCACATAAGCCTTAAACAGTCCTTGATCTAGTTACTGAATAGGAGATAGTAAAGAACATTTTTAATTAATCTCAGATCAATTCTTGCAAAGCACTACTTCCTGTGTTTTCTCATTTTGGGAATGAGCTGTTGACATCCACTCTTTGAATATGACCTTGCCTTTTCTTATATATTCATGCTTTTATTTGCAGTTGCATAAATCATGATTAGAATATATTTATTTTAGAAAGAGGTTATGCTTACCACTAAGCCACCAATGCAGATAATGTATTATTTTAAACTGAACACTTTGGCTCAAATGTCTATGTGGTGTTGATTCATGCCTAGTCTTTGGGAGATTCATAGGCAAGGGTTTTTATGACTTGAAGTGATTTCCAAGGAGCCCTAGAGTCCCACAAACTCTGAAAGAGACAGAAATTGTTTTCAAACTAGAAAAGTGAAACATAAAATTGAGTAATATATGAAATAGTAGCCTATAAAAACCATCTTCATGGAATCTGATAAAAATGAAGTTAAAAGTTCTGTACTATGAACACAGATAAAAGCATAGTTTATACTTCAATGAGCAGGAATTATGGTTTACATGCAATTTTAATACAGACAATGATTTTTTGTTGGATCTATGTAATAAGCACATAAAGATATAAAACTTACTAACCCCTGGGTGATGCATGAAAGGTAAAACCATTGTTTGAACAAACTGATATCTTTTGGCACAAAAGGCAGTTTAAAGCAAAGATTCTCACTGCACACATATTTCTGATTGGTCATGCAGCTGAGATCTGCAACAGGGTGCAAGAGAGCTAGCTTCTCCTGGAGAATTTAGGAATGAGAGTCAACAGAAGTGATGAGATTAATCAATGTGTTGCCTCAGAACTATCAGGGACTGGTATGTTAAGACTGTACAATGATTGTAGGTTGCCAGCCCCCATGCTTTTACCTGGCTGTCTCAACTCCGGCACGAATGGGAGGATTCGCAGAAACACTGCGTTGTTAATATTTGTGACGCCCACTTCCAGTACTTCTACGAATATTTGGGAAACAGTCCACGGCTGGTGGTCACTCCTCTTACTGACAGGTAACAGACATAGCTTCTCACAGAGTGGAGAACTAAGCCCCTCTGTCCTTTTTGTGTGGATGGAGAGGCATAAGAATGAAAAGAGAGGCTGAGGGGAACAAAGGGACCAGTCAGGAAGCAATAATGAAAGCAGCATAGGAAGTAACCGTGCAGGTCACCAAGGGTTAACTTTAGAGACACGATGAAGAAAATTGAATTAGACAGAATTACAGAAATCACACAATCATAGCAAACGGAAAAGAGATGTGTGGGTTAATGTGGCTTAAGGAGGCCTGGCTGTGCCTTAGGCCTTTGTCCACTACCTCTGCTGTCATTGTCCTCTTCTGTCCTCTTTTGGGAAGGACAGGCATAGCAAGGACAGCCTATGAAGACTTCCATTTTCCTGCATACAGTGATGAGAGAGATTCATTAAAGGAGTTGTCAAGTATTTATGAAGAACTGTGCTAAGAACTGTCCACAGTGTCACAGTGTCACTGTGTCACTTTTGCTGTCACATTGATCAAGTTCCAGTTGAGTGTGGTGCTCAAGTAGGTGAGGATGAGAAAAATTGCAGGTATTTATTTTAGGGTACACTGCTTGCTGTAACAGAAGTGTAATAGAGTGGTCTGTCAGAAAGGGTCTGGAGGGAATCATCTACTTCGGATTGAGTTTCCCTGTCTGAAATGCTTGGGTCCAGAAATATTTCCAATTCTGGATATTTTTGGATTTTGAAATATTTGCATAGACTCTTCAAGTTGAGCAACTTGAAAATGCAACTCTCAAATGCTTAAAAATGAGGTTTTAGAGCATTTCAGACTTTGGATTAAAATCTATGTAGACTAAGAAAACCTTTGAGATAAGACCCAAGTACAGAATCGGTTGCACCCAGATTCTAGGATAGAAATTTAAAGGATAGTTAAGTACTGAAGTTTCAAGGTAGGCAGGAGCATTGCTGGGTTAAAGGACAGGAAGACAGCCAAAGTGGTCTAAGACAATTGTAGGGCCAGCCAACTGATTGCTACCAAAAATTCATTGCTATTTCATGATCCACAAATAGATACATAGAGGTAAAGATGTTTCCTGGATGTGAATTCTTTTATTGGGATTCTAACTCCTATTAATTATGTGGTATGAGAAAGCACACTTAATCTTTGGCATTGGGGGGGGGGGGGATCCTACCTCAGTGTTTCTAACTATGTCCTATGATCAAGGTATAGACAGATTGTAAGATATCTGTGTGGCTGTGGTACCCTGGAGATTTCCTCTCTAGTTTAGGGATTGTTTGTGTACACATTAGTCTCATGAGTTAATCATTTATATATCATGCAGCTTCTGGAGCTGTCTAAATCAGTTCGCCTTGACTTTATCTAAAACTGCAGATCACCTTCCCTCGTTCATTTAAGTACAGTCTTCATGAAAAAGAATTGAACGTCGTAGCTTGATGTAATACCTGAAAGTAGCCACAGATACTGTGTGCATGCCACTATGAAGAGAGAAGAGGGGAAGAGAGGGGAAGGTGCAGGAGAAAAGAAGGGAAAATGTAAATTATTCCAATGTGTAAAGTTGGTTGCTTAGTAAATTTTGAGTTGAAAACTATGTGCTTCATTTGGAAGTTTAAAAGGTGCATGCACTTGTGATAGCGCAGACAATGTTGGAAAGGGTATTGGATGATGTGTTTCATTTCCGTTTCATCTGCTGGCTTACCTGTGAATTTTTGTAAGTGTGAGGATGCCCTCTAATTGCATCCATTCTGACACTTGATGCAGACATCTCTTTGGAAATTAGGTGGGGCCAATGCTGACTCCCTTTATGTCAGCACATTCAGAGACAGGCTGGCCAGTTTGCCACTGACAGACTGGTACTGCCTGCAGTGACTATAGTGATGAAGACTTTTCTGGCTAAGGTGTCATTAAGAAAAACACTAAAATTCAGTGTCTTAATGAACACAGAAGCTGATGTCTCACTGTAGTAAGTCTATAGGTGATCAGACCCAATCATGGGCTAGTAGGTGGCTGACCAACTGAATATGGCTTCCACAGTTGCTATAGCCAGTGGAAAAGGAACCCAAAGGAAGTGTCCCCAAGCAGGTTTCCTAGAAATGCCATTTATGCATACACTACATTAGTTAGGCACTTGGCTTCTACTGTGGACAGGCAGAGAGGACATGTTCTACAAAGAGGGCTCAGTTCCTGGTATAAGAGTCTTTCTCCTCCATTTTGCTGTGAAACGCTCTTCAACCTGCATCTGACAGAAGGCCTGTGGACCATTTTCTGCTTGTTTCTATTGGCATGGCACTTTGAACTCTTCAGAGCTTTTCCCCTGGACTTTCTTCATGCAACGCCGCAGTAAACCTCACTTTGTGGTTAAGAGGCCACAGGATACAGAGGTCAGAAGGCTTCAGGCTGATATCTGATAATCCACAGAATCGAGCTCAGACCTTAATCCCTGGTCTCCCAACTCTAGGCATGACTGTCACTATCTGTACTAACACAGAAATAATGTAGAGACCCAAGTAAAGATCATCAACTGTTTATAAAGATATTTGTATTCAAAAGCACAGCAATTAGAAAATGAGATAGTGGGTAAACAATCTTACCATTTGTTAGTATTGGTTCCTTTTACAGATATTAAGTTCTATTCTTTGTATGAGACTTTTAGTTTTAGAACCTCTGGCCTCTCCCTACCCAAATAAGTGTCATGATCTAAATGCAGCTGCGACACATTCCAAAAAATTCCTAAAATGTGTTGACTGTAGTGTTTCAGTCAATATAGTACTGTGCGCTTGCAATTGCCTTCTGTATTGAAGTAGGCATGTATTTTTGCTCACTTCTATGTGTACATGCATATTTCAGCTCTTAGTATTTGTTACAGGACAATTTAATGCAGTCATGTTTAATTTATCATCATTTAAGATCCCTTCCTCCTCGCTAGTCTGTCTATACACAGTTTGAGGTATTGTCTGCCATATTAATAATATCTTCACCTAGAAGTATCAGATATCCAATCCTATCACAAATAAAGATATTTATATTCAAAAGCACAGCAATTAGAAGATGAGATAGTGGGTAAATAAAATAGCACACTCTTTTCTGCTTGTTTTAAGTGGCCAACCTAGAAGATTTGCCATGAACAAGTCCAAGCTCACAGGTGGTTTTTGCTCCTATGGTCTTCTAGGACTTAACTTTTTAGCCACTTTTTAAAAGAAAATCACTTATCCCCAGTGTGTCATGAAAGGGCAGGCTCTACTGCAGTGTTTGTGTTTTGTCGTGTGAAGGTGTTACATCACTTTAACTCAATCACTTCATCTGACCATGAGCGGCGCTCCGGCTGGCCCAGCTGGAACAGGGAAAACGGAAACCACCAAAGACCTTGGCCGTGCCCTGGGCATGATGGTTTACGTATTCAACTGCTCAGAGCAAATGGACTACAGGGTAAGTTATGAAATGCATAAAACGTGTTCTAGCCACATGGATCCTACTTGGAGAGAGTCATATACCTTGTCTGAAAAGCTCAGAGCCATGAAGTGTTTCTCACTTCTGAGTTTTTTAGATTTTACTATATTTTCATCTTCGTGATAGTGTAGGCCTGCAGTCCAAGTCTGAACATGCAATTTGTTTGCATATCTGGTGCATTTAGCTAGTTTAAGGTGACTTTACTCAACAGGTTGAGTTATTTTGTGCATGAAGTAAAATTTCACAACACGGAGATGTTTCCACTTGTGATGTCATGTAGGTACCCAATGCTCTAGATTCTAGAGTACTTTGGTTTTTAGATCAGGGCTGTCCTGCCTGTAAGCGTTCCAACTGTTCCACTCTGACCATGACACCTCCTTGTAGTCCATAGGAAACATCTATAAAGGCCTGGTGCAGACGGGAGCGTGGGGCTGCTTTGATGAGTTCAACCGCATTGCTGTGGAGGTTCTGTCCGTGGTGGCAGTACAGGTGAAGATGATTCACGACGCCATCAGGAACAGAAGAAGGAGGTGGGCCTGTGGCTGGCTGGCTGGCTGCCTTCCTTCCTTCCTTTTTTTCCTTCCTTCCTTCCTTCCTTCCTTCCTTCCGTGTTTCTTTTTTTTTTTTTTTTTTTTTTTTTTTTGGTTTCTCGAGACAGGGTTTCTCTGTGTAGCCCTGGCTGTCTGGAACTCACTCTGTAGACCAGGCTGGCCTCAAACTCAGAAATCCATCTGCCTTTGCCTCTCAAGTGCTGGGATTAAAGGCGTGCGCCACCACTGCCCGGCCCCTTGTTTCTTTTTACCCAACCCCTATGCACCAAACAACCAGAAGATAACCTTATCTTCTCAGTATTTTGTAACTTATCTCTGTCACGTTAAATGGATAAAATGATTTTGAATAGTAATGCTGAGTAACCCACAACCTATTTTTACTAGTAGCTTTGTGTTGAGGTCTGTGAAGAGGCTTCAGTATTAATATTTCTTGGCCTTCTTGCAAGTTTCGAGTTTGCTTCACCCAAGGCATAGGACACCCCCTCCCTCTGTTCTCCTCCCTCACACTATCCCTTTCCAGGTGTCCTCTCATCTGGAAAGTACAGGGCCTCCCTTCCAGAGCCCTATGTTAATGGATGGAAAGGATTTGGACAGGCCAGATCTCGTGGGCTCATGCTAACATGCCTTTCCCCTGTCTCCACCTTCTCCCTTTTTGACTTTATCTAGCTCCCAAGCTCTGTCCAACTCCATGCTGTCATGCCCAGGCACCTCCACTTCCTCTCCCTTCCTCTTTTAGACTTCTGAAAATGGCTGCATATGGCAACTCAAGAATCCACTTGAGGTCTCCTAAGCCTCTGTCATTTAATACACCCAAGGCCAAGTGCCAGACTTTCCATCTCTACCTGCAAAGCATTTGGAGTTCGATGACTTCAGAATAGGCATGATACACCATGGATATTTTGTGCAGCTATCTCTCTTGTGCATGCGAACACTTCCAGTCTGCTCACTGATAAGGGATTCCCATCCCATTCCCTTTCTCAGAGCTATGCACTTGTTCTAGAAGTTCCAAGTTTGTCAGAGAAGTATGTTTCCACCCTTGTAGGAAACCTCTCAGGGTCCTAACACCAGCTTCCAGATGCCTGCTGCCTTACCCAGCCCACTTCTAGTAGTGTGTCAGTGAAGTGGAAGTTTTTCCTGTTTGATCCCCAGTCATATTTGGCTTTTACTCAGAATCCCATTATCTGAGGAAACCCAAAAGTCATCCGAGGCCATCCTTTGTCATGCAGATTTATGCAATGGAGTCAGAAGTGATTTGAAAATTCCCAGGCACACTTGGTTGTGCCTCTGCCTGCATTTCTGAGAGCTCTCTCTTTTTTTCTAAGGCTTGTTCATAAACAGGCTGCAAGACTCCTTCATGGTCTCATGAGTTGATTAAATTCTCGTTACCCTGTAGGTTCTAAGCAATAGATCTAAGCTGAGTCCACCTGTTAGAGGCTCTTCCCTTTGCTTGGAGGCTCCTCCCATCATTGCTATGAATACTGGGGGAGAGATGCTTAGACCCTAGCGGAGGTGCTCACCTGGCCTCTGTAAGCTGAGCTTGCCTGCCTTCCCTTACTTGACATTTTGGAAAATCCTGATTTCTCCAGTTTAACCTGAGTCACTAAAATACTCACCTGCTGTTAGCTACCTAGTATCCCCGAGAAGTCCCCAGCATCTGTCTCCGCTCTCCCTCCTCTGAGACACTACTTCAGCCTTCCCCTTCTTTCAAGAGATCTTTCTGTGATCACCCTACATTTTGTCGACTTGGCCCTGTCTGAAAGCTTATCGAACTTATGTCTTTGCTGGTTACCATTTTATTGCCTTGATCATCAAAGGTCTAACTGGGCACTCATAATTTCTGTCTGAAAATCATTGTTTCTCCGTAACTTTGGCGTGGTGAAGATAGCAGTACTCAGCTAATATCCGTTGAGTATTCACTGGACCCTGAGCGTTGTGCTGTTAACCATTTATATTTGTATTCTTTCAAATCCTCACTGGTAAGTAGGATTATTCTTCCTTTTTATTAGATGAGGAAATTGGAACAAAGAGGATAATTGTCATGCCTAATGTGTGGCGTCGATGGCTCTGTACTCTGAGCACAGCAGAGCCTACTGGTCTGCTGTCCTAACCACCAGTCTGTCCTACCTTGCAGAGATGCTTAGTACAGATTTACTGAATAAGGGGAGGGCAGGTGAGTAAGCAAATAGATAAAATGGACAGGGAATCCTTCCTCCAGCTCCTTTGAGCATGGACACTCTCTGTGCGGTGCTCCATTCAAGGAACTGAAAGACGAAAATATCATCACCTTTCATTAAATGTTAAGTAGTCAGCTCTCCATTCTTCCATTTTAGGCTATGGGGAAGAAAAAAAAAGCTTCCCATATTGTGATTCTAGACAGGAAGGGGGGGTGTTTTTAATAAATATGCTTCAAAACATTTGAAATGTGTGTGCTTATGAATCTTAAAGGAAATTGCCCAGGACAAACAGCTTTCTAATACACATTTGCATTTTGCAGTGGCTTGCATTTGTCAGTGTGCATTCATGTTCAGTGAACACATTTAATTCCATCAACGTTCTCTTTATGGTAGATTTGTATTTCTTGGAGAGACTATCCCGCTGAAACCATCGGTTGGAATATTTATCACTCTGAATCCAGGATATGCCGGTCGAACCGAATTACCAGAAAACCTCAAAGCTCTGTTCAGGCAAGTGCATACCTCGCAGCTCACATGTGGTACACTTATGCCACCTAACGTTGGCTTACTCTGACCATGTCGTTCATCTTACCAGAGAATTTAATTTCCTATGGAAAACTTACCTCTTTGAGATCGCTTAATAGAGATAATTTTCTCCATGATAAGAGTGTATTGAAACCAGCACTCAAATCAGTATGTAAAAGTTATGTACTAATTCCAAGTATTTAATATTAACTTTCATTGCTGTTTTATTGTAAACAGAATTTTCGCAAATTATAAAGCATTTGGTAAATGCAGACATGTATAAAGAGAAGTTATTTGCCAACTGGATGTCATGATTGTTATAGTTTTTCTAATCTATTCTGTATTATATTTTATAATTCTGTATTTATATTTTATAGCATTAAGATATAGGAGGCATGATTTTATTTAGTTTTATTCTTGTAATGTTTTGACTTACATATTTTACCATACTATTGAAAATCTTTGGAAATATCATTTTCCATAACTACAAAATCATCCCTTTTATGACTCATCTACATTTTCTTGATCCTCTTGTGTGGTGTGACAGGCTTATTTTTTGTTTTTGTTTTGGTTTTTTTCTGATACTAAAATAGCAAGCTATAAACATTTATTCTTATTAAAATTACTTTTGTTCTAGAATAGAGCCTTTGTGTATATGTGTGTATGTGCTCGGATGTATGTGGGCATATGGAGGCCAGAGGTGTCTTCCTCAAATGCTCTCCTCCTTATTTTTTGAGGCAAGATCTCTCACTGATGCTGGAGGTCACCCATGCAGCTGGCAAGCTTCTGGGGTCCTCCTGTCTCCACCTCTCAAGCACTAGGATTGCAAGTGGGTGCTCCTGCAGCTAGCTTTTACACAGGTGGTGGAGACTAGCTGAAATCAGGTCCTCAAGCTTCTATGGCAAACTCTTTAGTGACTGAGCTCTTCCCCCAACCACAGAATAGAGTCTTAGATGTAAAATTACCAGACAATTATTAAAATACATTGCTGACATCCTTTCTCCAATCATTCAGCTAATATATACACCACCAGCAGCCTGCATAGGAGGACCTGCAGGTGCATCTCCAGTACCCACCATGACTGTTAGCTTTTCCATTACATCAGCCAGGTGTAATCTGGTCATCTGGTGTACTGGCATGGTCCCATCTAAGTGAGAACAACACAAGTATTCAGATTGAGATGACAGCTTCTAAACCCTCAGGAGCCCCCTTGTGCCAGTTGGAAACTAATCCCTCTGTCACACAAGACTCTCTGTGATTAAGGATTACATATATCTTTTCTGGAGTTCCTGTCAATCCCAACTTTCTAAACTGTGAGTCATGACTCCCTAGGGGTTCAAGTGACTAAATATGGGGCCATGAAAAGTTGGTAACAGTTTCTGAATTTTTGGCTGCAAGGCTAAAAATTAATTCAGAATATAATGTGTAGTGAATTGGAGAGGCATCTCCGTGAACTTCGCTGCAGTCTTGGTTCTGAACATAAAACATGCATGTTGTCACAACACAACAATAACCAATGCTACCCGAGATACCTTGGCTTAGATTCAAGACTATTCTGACATGTGAATTGTAGTACCTTAATGTACGTATATAGTTTACTGCACTTGTAGAGACATGACTTAATTACAGAAAAGGAAGGCTCTGCAACACACACACACCATTATTCCTCAACATGTTTCAAAATGTTTGGACTGTGTTTTGTTCTGATTTTGGATCCTGGAGATTACTAGCTAGCCAGCCTAGCCTAACTTGGCTAGTCCCAGGACGGTGAGAAAAAAGCAGGGAGGAGCATGAGTAGTGCCTCAGGGATGACATCAGAGGTTATTTTTGGCCTCCAGACACAAAATATGTTTCACATGCACATGTGTACTCACATGTAAATGAACACACACACACACACAGCCTTTTAATGAGTTTTGGCTTTGGATTAGAACTTCCAACCATCTCTGAGATGACTCTGAACCCCTTTTACCATTCCTGTGCTCTCAAAGCAGCATCTCAGAATTGATGGCTTTATAATCAAATGATTGATCAAGTTGGCGGGATGAATTAGCTAGAATGTAATTCGTGTAAAAATAAGTTCATATATTTTAACAGTATGTGAATTCAAATATATATATATATTTCATTTTTAATAAGTTGTTCTATAAATACCAAAGAATAGTTTTAAAGTTGGTTTCCTTATTACTTACCATCAGTGAATACTTGATGTATACACTTGGTCTGTATACCTGTAGACCAGGATCATGTACAATTCCCTAAGGCAGAAGGGGAGTTTGAGTGTGATGAGCCTACAGTTTCCTTCCTAATCTCCAGCATCATTATCTGAACATTTTGGTTCTGAGATCGGTCCAAGCTTCTGGGCTGATCAGGAGTTTGTTCTTTAAATCACTGAGTATTCTACTATACAGACATATTACACGCCCTTTATCCGTTCACCAATAAATGGACATTGCCGTGATTCCAGTCCGTAACCTTTGTGAATAAAGCTGCTGTGAACGTGGTGAAAATCTCTACATGAACACTTTTTCCTTTCTTCTAGGTGTGTAAGATTGGTCATGTGGCAAATGCATGTTTTACTTAGAAAAAATGTGCAATATTGCAAAGGCCATTGGATTCCTTTTATACTTTCACCATTAGTGAGTGAGTGTTCCATTGCTTTATGTTGTTGTTAAATATCTAATCGTTAGTAATGCTGACATTATGATATTAGTTTGGTAAGTTTTAGCTGATTTAATTGAACCATTGTAGTGTGTCATTATGAGTTTACTTTAATATTTCCATTAAGGCTCACAGTCTTGAGTAATTTTCCATGTGTTTATTGGTCATTCCCAGAGAGAGAAAGAGAGTTTTGTGGTATGTGTGTATTTGTGTGTCTGTATGTGTGTGTGTGTGTGCGTGTGCGTGCGTGCGTGTGTGGGTGTATAATGCCATATTGTGTATACGTTCCTTTATTAGATAACACACAGCATGAAACTTTTCTTTTATCAGATGGCTTTCCTTTTTGGAATTTTGAAGATTTGAATACCATGAAATGTGGGAACAAACCTGGCGTGGTGGAAAGAAGTCCCATGTGTCTGTCCCAGGCACTGCTGCTTTGGGTGGGACAGGAGATATGTGGGAAGTGGCCTAGCATCTTCTCACATAGTCCGATGGACAGGTGGGGGGTGTTGGAAATCTTTGCAGACCCTGCCCGTGTGGGAGGGAGGGGGCCATTCTTGGGGAATGCAAGGCAGCTGTCTGTCTCTGTGGTTTCTCTAGCCGGGGCACCGCAGTCGCCGCAGGGTGCTGCAGACAGGCTAGCCAGAGAGCAACTGGGGTTCCCAAGACCGGGTTTCGATGGCTTGGGGAGCCGGGCTAGCTGCTTAGGCTTGGGTGAATGGGTACCGTTTGGGAGCGCTGGGAAGCCCTCAGTGAGAGATTAGACTCTGCTCCTTAATGGAGGGCTGGATCCCTCGCTTCCCATGGTGGGTCCAGATGAAGAAACAGTCCATAATTCTAAGACTTATTTTTATCGTGTGAAGTGGCATGGATGGAATTGTACCCCCGCCCGCCTTTCTGGGAGAGGCAAGGCAGATATAGTAACTGGGAAGGAGTTTGGCTAAGCCTCTAGGTGTCTCATTAACATGGGGATGGCTTGGGGCTGTGTGGCCATGCCTCTACCTGAGGAAGGGTGGTAAGTGACCGTGACTGGAGCCTAAAGCCTCCTGGGAGCGTTGGCATAAAGTTTTCCAGTACCGCCGGAAATTAAAGTACACCTTTAATCCCAGCACTTGGGAGGCAGAGGCAGGTGGATTTTTGAGTTCGAGGCCAGCCTGGTCTACAGAGTGAGTTCCAGGACAGCCAGAGCTACACAGAGAAACCCTGTCTTGAAAAACCAAAAAAAAAAAAAAAAAAAAAAAAGTTTTCCCGTCCCTTGTGGATTGTTCCACTGGGTCGCCCAGATTTTACGCCGGTGCTCAACCGGGAGCCAGATTGCCTGTCACAGATCACTGCCCCACAATGAAATGTGATTTATCAATTGTCTTGTTTTTTAATATGCTAGTTAAGGAAGCTTACTTTAGCCAAAGCTTGGAAATTTTTCAACTGTGTTTTCCTCAGCAGATTTTGTTGTTTTGCAGCTTTTTAGATGTTTTCTGTTATTCTGTCAATTTATCAAACTATATCAATTGTCTTTCTGATGATAAATAGCCCTTCAATCTTATGTTCTCGGGATAAAAGGAGGCATTAATTTTACATATTTGCTGAATACAATAGGCTGTGATTTTGTTAGATATTTTAAAAAAATTTTACTACAGAGCATATTGGTCTGTAGTGTTTTCTGTGTAACCAATTTGGGTTTTGCATCAGAGAAATGCTGCCATCATGTGTCCTGCTTCTAAGATTTGCATGGGACTGGTATTATTTATTACTAAAGTATTTGATAGAATTAAGCAGCGAAGGTGTCTGGATCAGTATTTTTCTTCATGGGAATCTTTTCAGTAATGAATTTCTTTAATAGGATGTTATTGAGATTTTGTTTCTCTTTGGATTAGTTTTGATGATCTATATCTTCTATGGAATGTATCCTGTTGTCTGGACTAACAAGTGTTTTAGCATGCGTTGTTTCTGGGATTATCTGTAAGGACACCCCGAACTTCACACATGGTAGTAATAATTTGTGTGCTCAACCTCCTCTTGGTCCCTGAGGATAATCTAATGGCTTAACAGTTGATTTTCAGGAGGTCTTTAGGATTAACAGTGTGTCTTTAACTACTTAGCATGCCTTCAAAAGAATTAAGCATTACAAGAATATTTATAGTTTTTAGTGCAAATTCCTCTAATTCTAAGCCTAAAATATATTCATCCATCCAATTTTATATTTAATCATAATTCTTTATATTTTATTCTAATTTTATACTATCACTTCTAAAATATAATTCTTTTTTTTTTTTTTTTTGGATATTTACTTTAGTTACATTTCAAATGTTTTCCCCTTTCCAGGTCTCCCCTTCGGAACCCCCCTATCAAATTCCCCATCCCCCTGCCTCTATGAGGGTGCTACCCCACCCACCCACTCACTCCCATCTTCCCTCTCTGGCATTCCCCTACACTGGACCATCTAATACTCTCATGTCCAAGGGCCTTTCCTCCCACTGATGTCCAACAAGGCCCTCCTTTGTCACATATGTGGCCAGCACCATGGGGCCCTATATGTATATTCTTTGGTTGGTGGCCCAGTCTCTGGGAGCTCTGGTGGGGGGCTGTCTGGCCAGTTGACACTGTTGCTCCCTCCATGGGGCTGCAAACCCACTCAGTTCCTTCAGTCTCTTCTCCAATTCCTCCATCTGGGACCCCACGCTCAGTCCAGTGGTTGGCTGCAAGCATCTGCCTCTGTATTTGTTGGGCTCTGCCTGAGCCTCTCAGAAGACAGCTTATCATGCTTCCATCAGCAAGCACTTCCCAGCATCCACAATAATGTCCAGATTTGGTGTCTGTATATGGGATGTATCCCCAGGTGGGGCAGTCTCTGGATGGCCTTTCCTTCAGTCTCTGCTCCACACTTTGTCTCCATATTTCCTCCTGTGAGTATTTTGTTCACCCTTCTAAGAAACACTGAAGCATCCATATTTTGGTCTTCCTTCTTCTGAGGCTTCATATCGTCTGTGAATTGAATCTTGAGTATTCCGAACGTTTTGGGCTAATATCTACTTATCAGTGAGTACATACCATGTTTGTTCTTTTGTGACTGAGTTACCTCACTCAGGAAGATATTTTCAAGTTCCATCTATTTGCCTTCGAATTTCATGAAGTCATTATTTTTAGTAAGTGAGTAGTATTCCATTGTGTAAATGTACCACATTTTCTGTATCCATTCCTCTGATGAGGGACATCTGGATTGTTTCCAGCTTCTGGCTATTATAAATATGGCTGCTATGAGCATAGTGGAGCATGTGTTTTTATTACATGTTGGAAAATCTTCTGGGTATATGCCCAGGAGAGGTATAGCTGGGTCCTCAGGTAGTACTATGTCCAATATTCTAAGGATCTGCCAAACTGATTTCCAGAGTGGTTGTACCAGCTTGCAATCCCACCAGCAATGGAGAAGTGATCTTCTTTCTCCACATCCTCACCAGCATCTGCTGTCACCTGAGTTTTTGATCTTAGCCATTCTGACTGGTGTGAGGTGGAATCTCAGGGTTGTTTTGATTTGCATTTCCCCTATGACTAAGAATGTCGAACATTTCTTTAGGTGCTTCTCAGCCCTTCAAGTTTCCTCAGTTGAGAATTCTCTGTTTATCTCTATTCCCGATTTTTTAATAGGGTTATTTGGTTCTCTGGAGTCTAACTTCTTGAGTTCTTTGTATATATTGGATATTAGCCCTCTATTGGATGTAGGATTGGTAAAGATCTTTTCCCAATCTGTTGGTTGCCATTTTGTCCTATTGACAGTGTCCTTTGCCTTACAGAAGCTTAGCAATTTTATGAGGTCCCATTTGTCAATTCTTGATCTTAGAGTATAAGCCTAAAATATAATTCTTAAAATGAACACTTCAGTAGGTAATACAAAATGAGTATTTAATTCTGTTCCCTAATGTTCATCAAATATTCTAACATCTTATGTTGAATATTTTTCCTCTTCATACTGACAGCTTTCTCTAGCATAGTCAGCTCATTTTCTCCAGCCAGAAAATACTGCCACCCTGGCTATGAACGTAGCAGCTGCAGAGCACACATGTCTGTGCAGTGTTTTCACGTTCCTGACACAATTTACCTCATGGACTTCGTTCATTTGGGCCATAAAGTTTTAAATCTTTTTGACATTTTCATAAATTTCATTTGATAGACTACCTGCAGCCTTGTTTATATTTTGATGTTAGTCATGGGGTCGGGAACACTTTGATGCTTGGCTCTAATTGTCTCTAAATTTCCCCACTTACCAAGAACCATGTACCCTACAGTTCATATAGAAACTTCCGGGGACACCCATCAGCCTGCACCTCTGTAAAGGCAGATATGAAGAATACTTAGCTCTTAAGGTTGTTAGAATTAAGTGAGAGGAGGCAGGAGGTGTTAGCACCCTGTGTGATATGAAGTAAATGCACAGTAAATGCTAGTGCTTACAGACTGCAGAACATGGTTCAGTATTCTGAGTATGGTGCTTAGCATGCACTGGGCCCGGGGATCAGGTCCCAGCACATAAAAGGCAGATTACATTCTACAGGAAGGAGAAGGGCGGGAACAAGAGAGGATGATGGGAAAGGAGGAGAAAGACAGAACACTGTGTATGCTTTCTTATCTGCAGAATTTAAATTTAAATATATGTCCATACTTAAAGGACATGAAGGCAGGATGTGCTTTACAGAAAGGTAAAAGTTTTGGGGTGCACAGTCTTAACAATCTAAAGCTTGCAGCTTGTTTATTCATTTGCCTGTGGTCCATCTGTACCGGGCTTCGGTAGAAAGGTTTCAGATCTGGCTCTTTCTAGCTCCAGTCTTTGAGCAGGGACTTTTTGAAACCCTCCTGCACATAAAGGGGAAACTGAAACTACATTTTTCTAATTTTTCATCTGAAAAGCTCCTCTTTGTGGATCCTAGTAGCACTAGGATGCAAGAGATAACTTGTATACTCTCAAAATGTTTTAACATGTTCAGGGTTTTGCTTAATTGCTTATTTTAAGTGTATGAGTATTTTGCCTGCATGTATGTACGTGCATGCCTGGTGCCCACAGAAACCCACACTGGATCCCCTAGAACTAGAGTTATTGGTGCTTGTGAGCCACATGGATCCTGGGCACCAACCTGGGGTTCTGCTAGAGCATCCCCCAAGCCCCACTTGTACATTTTGAAGGTGACAGGCATTCATGAACTCTTTGAACTGTCCATTAAATACAACTAGCTTTGAAAACTAAAATACATCACATTTTGTTAAATAAATCAGAACAAGACTCACAAGCCCCTCATTGTTTTTGTACCAGTACTTGTGCTTTGGAGGTCGTTTGCCTGGGGGTTATTGAAAGCAACCATGGAGCGAGGTACTATCCTCCAGAGATCCATGAGCATTGTGTTCTGGTTGTATGTTTTACCTTTACTAGAACACTTTGATATTACTGTGCCTGTCATTCTAGGAGATCATAAACACGAAGTTAAGAGCCTGGAGTTAACTGTGAAGCAGAGCACAGGCTCAGTGTGGTTGAAGCTCTGACTTAAATCTCCAGCTCCACCCAACAAGCAAAGACCAAACCCTACCAATGGGGAGGGAGGTTAATGTATTGTAACCCTGTATTTTCTTTAAACTTGCCACCCCACCCCTATCCCAGGCGTCTACCATTTCTGCTGTCTCATCATCTCCCCAGTGTCCAGCGGAAGTGCTTTAGTTGAACTGAAGGGTTTTGTTAGTGGTGATTGACAGAGGCCGTCATGACCTGCGTAGGAGTGGTAAGAGTATTGGCACAGACTAATCACGTGATTGAGGTGAGACGCACGTGCGACCTTACGGTAACTTTTAAAATGACAGCTCATACTTATGCTGTAGACCCTGTGCCATGGTGGCTCCAGACACCAAGCTGATCTGTGAAATCATGTTGGTGGCGGAAGGTTTTGTGGATGCCCGCTCATTGGCCCGGAAGTTCGTTTCCTTGTACACACTCTGTGAGGAGCTGCTGTCCAAGCAGGTGAGAAGTCTTTGGCTATTATTTGGTTTTATATCACATTAAAATAGACGTTTTAAAAGGTGGACGTTGAGTAATTTAGCATTCAAATGACACAGACACTTGGAAGGATTTCATATTTTCTATGGGATTTTCAAATTACATGCTTTCCAAATCTTACTTTTTCCTGAAATTAAATTTCAAACATCTCAGTATGCTTATAAGTATCCTACTTATATTCCATATGGCTTTTTATCAACAAGTTATGAGATTTTTCTCTAAGCATCAATGATGCTATAGTTATAAAGGAGATTTCATGTTGCCTTTATTTCTTGTAGTGGAAAAGGCAGAAGGGGTCATAAGGTGAGCGAAGTTGATTCTGGAAAAGATTCTAGAAAGGTTGGCTTTTCTCATCAGTTGCTAATCCCTTATTTGAAGCTGTGTGGGGCTTTATTTGTTTATTAATCCTAGCCTCTAGTCCTCTTTACTGTGCTTCTGGCAAGTTTGTGAAGTTGCTGACGTGCCACAAACAAGTGTGTGTCAGCTGCAGTCAGTCTTCTTAAATTTAGCTTCCTGATGGACTTTGGACTTTTTGTGATGTCTCACTAATTCCCTGTGACATTAGTCTGTAGCTTTATATAATGGGGCTGTTAACCCACAGATAATTCTGCGATCCAGTGTATTTATCTTAACTTGCCCATGTCAGAGTGAGATATGGAACCTGAGAGATAAGGACATCCTGTCATTTCAAGGGTAGGCATTTGGGAAGGACACTGTAATGTTTAATAACACAGAGGAGTATTGTTCCATAGTGCCATGTGCAAAAACAGCTTCATTGGATATGGCCTCAGCTGTCAATGTGTTTTCTATACACAAAATGATTGGAAACATGTAATTTTTGACAGTTGTCTCTGCGGAGTAAGATTATTGGTATTTTTATTTTCTTTTATAATCTGAAATCTCCTTTAAACTTCGATTTATATTTTATAATTAGAAAATCCACTTCCCATGAATAAGGAAATTGTGAGCATGTCCATTACAGTAGTAATATGTGAACATCTAGTGAGACCCATCTACTGTAGCCAGGTAGTATGTTTGTTGATCTCAGTGACAGTGTAAGAGATAAACCAGATGAAACAGATGCTCCATTTTACTGTGAAGAGCTTGGAGGTTCAATTGCATGAAGTAAAAATTGGAAGAAGGTAAAGAAGGAAAAGAGTTCTCAAGGAGGGGAGAGGTCTATGTTTATAGAATAGGTAGCATTTATTTTCGGTTTGGTTTTGTTCTAAAATAATGTCTTACCCTAGCCCATGCTAGCCACAGACTCCTGGAAATCCTCCTTCCTCAGTCTCCTGAGTACTGGGATTGCAGCTTTATAGCTGCCTCGCCCAGGTACATGTGCTGTGTTTTACAATCTCCTCAAAGTTGGGTAGTTATAGTGCTGTTGGTCGGTGTGGACGTTCATGAAATTACCAAGTCCCGAGCTGACAGGTGTTGGAGGTTGGTGGGAGCTGAGCTTCTCCTAACTCTATCTAGTATACTTGGGACCAAATTCAAGAGGAAGCTAGGATGCTAGGCATCAGGGGTTGCTAGGCATCAGGCAGGAAGAGAAGAGTTCCTGTACTGAGTGAACGAGAAAGAAGAAAACCTGGCAAGAAAGGAGAGTTATAAGCACAGCTCAGAGACATTGCTGAGAGCTGAGAGGAATGGGAAGAATTGGAGACTGTCCCTGAAAGGAGTAAAGTTGGAAGAAAGTAGAAACGCAATGATAGTTTTCTAGGACCAGGGCTTATTGGATAAACCAGGAAAAGCAATGAGGGTTCAGTAGTCACAACGTTTCAATATTCAGGGGTTTTCTATGAACAGACTCTACGGCTTCTGCTGCATCCTCTCCTTTAGCATGGCTTCTTCAAGGACTTGGCCACAACCCAGTCAGCCTCTGTGCCCTGCAGACCTGTCAGTTCTTGCTTTTATCTGCCTTCTTCAGCCCTAGTCTGCTTTTGTACTTGTGACTTCCAGATGATCTCTACCATGACCGGCGATAAAAAATAATTTTCCTGCTGAGACTCTTCATGAGTCCATCCAGGTATTTGTACCCCCACACTCCCACAGATACACACCTGAACAAAAACGTTCTCCATGCACCCCTTACCTTTATTATCGGCATCACACATGGGTGTTTTTATTTCCATTCTTATCTGCTTTTATTACCAACAGAAACGACGGCCAAGACCTAATTTGGTTTTATTATCCACAAATGGATGAAATGGCATATTCATGTATTTATCATTTCAGTGTTCACAAAGCATTCATTCCGACAGGAACAACTTTACCCCTGTAGCCATCTGTAAAG
This sequence comes from Uromys caudimaculatus, assembly GCA_028551405.1. Classification (NCBI taxonomy): domain Eukaryota; kingdom Metazoa; phylum Chordata; class Mammalia; order Rodentia; family Muridae; genus Uromys; species Uromys caudimaculatus. Next base: position 117,707,484 of record CM052705.1, on the reverse strand, counting down.
TAGATGGCTACTCTACCTCTCTGCTGCTGCTGCTGCTGCTGCTGAGGTTTGGATGAGAGGTGACCTGCCTGTAGACAGAGCTGAGAAACATTTGGGAGAATTGTTACCGTGAGGATGGTGGATAGGGGACAAGGAAGAGAATGTTGGTCACCCAAAATCAGTTGTTTTGGAGCCAAGACTAGTAGGGCACACATTTAATCCCAGCAGAGGTACTATCTCTGTGAGTTCAAGGCCAGCCTGGTCTCTGTAGCGAATTTCAGAATAGCCAGGAATACATAGTGAGACCCTGTTTCAGATGTAGTCAATCACTTTTGAATTCAGCTCATGGAATATATGTTCACTGAGCTCCTTACTGTAAGCCAGGCTTAGGAACTCTGCAGACTGAAATAGACAGGAAATGCCTCCACCTTCCAAGAGTGCAGGGCCAGCAGCATTCATGTGCAAGTCTCAGAGAGATGCTGGCTCATAATTGAATTTTGTAATTTTTTTTTTTTTTTTTTTTTTTTTTTTTTTTTTTTTTGGTTTTTCGAGACAGGGTTTCTCTGTATAACCCTGGCTGTCCTGGATGTCACTCTGTAGACCAGGCTGGCCTCGAACTCAGAAATCCGCCTGCCTCTGCCTCCTGAGTGCTGGGATTAAAGGCATGCACCACCACTGCCCGGCCTGAATTTTGTAATTTTTATTGTATTTAATGCCAGCACTAGGGCAGAGTTATCTGAGTGACTGAAAGAATAGGTGACTAGCTGTGAAAGGCTGGGATGTGGATAATAAAGGTAAAGGGTACATGTATGAAGGTTGGTACATGAAAGGAAGGGAACCTGGGACCAGTCCAGGTCTGAGCCATCCACTTGACTGAAGATGAGCAGAGGTGAGAGATGGGGACTTGAGAAAAATCTTCAGTGAGATGCTATAGAAAGAGTCTGGAAAATGGCTGAAGGAAGTCAGACATGTGCCCCACAGACAAGATCTATAAAATTATTTTGCTTCCAGAATTATATTGTTGTAAATCTTTAAAAAAAAAAAAAAAGTGTCTATCTGAACTCTTTTGGCTTCCAGCTTTCACTTCTGGAATGAAGATCTCATTCAGTTTCTGAGAAAGACGTGTCTGTGCTTTTATTTTTAGGATCATTATGACTGGGGACTTCGTGCTATTAAGTCTGTCTTGGTGGTAGCTGGCTCCCTGAAACGAGGAGATAAAAATAGACCCGAAGATCAGGTACTGCAGTGCTAAATGCTGTTGCAGAGTGAGTAGCTAAAAGGCTTCAGACAGACAGACAGAAGAAGTATGTACCTGGCTGGGGAGGCACACATGACCCCATCTATAAAACATCTGTTCTTAATGCAGGATATTTTAAGGGTTGGCATTTCTCGTAAGTGGTCACAAGTGTTTCTGACCACAGAGATGGGGATCTGGGAAAGGAGAACGTGATTTTTATATAAGTGCTTTTGAGATATCCACCACAAAAAGTATTTTTGACAGCTCTAATAGAATATTTTAGTCAACGCTGTTTGATCTACTTTGAGAGATGTGTAAGAACCCCAATTAATAAAGTTGAGATATTCATCCTGAAAAGCCAGTGAGCTCACGTCAACCCAGTGGGGCACAGAACATCCACGGCTCAGAGTGGGCTTCAAGAGGAGAAGTTGACTTCGTGAAATGCACAGAGGTTTTGAGGCCACTGGGAGGAGTTCCGCTCTCCTCCAGAGATTGCAATGATGACAGCACAGCAGACATTTTTGTTGCTTAGGAAGAAACAAGAGACAGGGTGGTAGAACTATGCAAGTATGCATGTGGTGTATCTTGAAATGTAGGGTAAAGCTAGATCTATCTAGAATGTTCTTTTATAGTAAGGGACATTATTTGTCTTAAATTTGCTGATATTTCTCTTCTTGGTCTCTGCTCATGGTTAGCCAACATTTTCTTCTCCTTTATTCTGCCCAGTGGTGAGTGAAGATGGAGCATGTAGCTCGCAATGTAACTTACTCTGATGTTTGAGTCACTGCTTTTAAAGCCTAACACCCACTTTAGTTTCTAGCCAATGTAAAACAAAAGCCCAAATTAAAAGTATTTTTATTTATGATCCTGTGATTGCAGAGAGCTTCAAGCAATGTGATCTGATAAGCTGGTTCAACCTAGAATCTGAGTTTGGTGAAGGCAAGAGATGGGTGCAGAGGTGTTCTGAAGACCAGAACAGCTCCCAGGGAGGAGCAGGCCTCATGGCTCATCTTATTCTGAGGCCCATGTGTGCAAGTTGCAAGTTCCACTAACCTGAAAGTATTTGCCTCCTTGTGGACAGAGAAGAGTGTTCTCATATCAGATTTAGATGTGAAGGTTGAGAATGTGTTATTGCAGGTCTGGAAAGATGGCTCAATGGTTAAGAGCATGTTTTGCTCTTCTAGAGGGACTGAGTTTGGTTTCTATTACCCAGGTTGGGCAGTTCACATATGCCTATAAGTCCTGGTCTTCTGCCTTCTGTGGGGACACACACACACACACACACACACACACACACACACACACTAAATAAAAACAAATCCTTTAAAAATGTGTGTTAGTTCAGTAGGTATTTATTACACTTTGAAAAGTTACACTTGATTTTAGATAGTACATAACATAAAATTATACATATACATATCATATTAGCCCATGATGCTTCAATACAGTATGTATCATGTAATGCTTAAATTTGGTTAAGCATCTATCTCTCAAATATGAATCATTTATTTGTGATTAAAACTTTTAAAATCCTTATGTTTAGTGTTTGAAATGCACTGTGTCACCTTTAGATTCCGTGTCTTCTGTCTGCTTTCCTAGGTGCTCATGAGAGCATTGAGGGACTTCAACATGCCTAAAATTGTCACTGATGATGTCCCGGTGTTCCTGGGCCTGGTTAGTGACCTGTTTCCAGCCCTGGATGTGCCTCGGCAGAGGAAACCACACTTTGAACAGATGGTCAAGCAGTCTACCCTGGAACTCCGCCTGCAGCCCGAGGAGAGCTTCATCCTCAAAGTAAAAGACATATTACTGTTGATGGCAGGTGGTGGGATTGGTAATTCAAGTACCTTCCGAAGTGTTATTTATCCAAAACATTAACTGTATTACATGGCTTTAATATGATCCTATTAAATACTTTCAAGCATTTTATAGGGTAGTCAGCTAAGGAACATCTAAGTAAATGCTTTGATACCTAGTCTCTATCACTGAGGACTTAAAAATGTAGAAATGACTGTCACGACTCTAAATGTAACCATACCTTTGGTTAATTATGAAACTTCTGGGGAACATGTGCCAAAATTGTATTGTGTTCTCTCTTCTCCAATCCATGGATAATCAGTTATTCTTGTTGAGGGAGGTATGTCAGCTCTGAGGAAGGCGCTGTCTGACTTATACAAAGCTATGCCCAGGCAAGGCTGCACTGGGGTCAGCAAATACATGATCAACAATGCATAAAGCGTCTGTGTTTCAGATAGTTTATGTTATGTGAGACATCACTCCCCTGTAGGCAATGATGGTTATTCATCATTTCTGCTCAAAACTCTGTGAAGATTCTTTGGTTTTATAAGCAACTCCCCCTGCCATGTACCAAGTGCCATATAAAGTTATGAAATAGGGGCTGGGAGATGGCTCAGTGAGCGGGAGGGCTTGCCATACAAGCATGAGGACAGGAGAACCTGGGTTTGAATCCCCCAATCCATATGAGGCCATGTGCAGCTGGGTGTGCTTCTCACCTCAGTGTAGAGACAGACAGATGGAGGCACTACATTGTTCTCTAGACAGTAAGGTAAAGAATGAGAGAGCAGGGCATGCAGCATTAACCTCAAGCCTCCACACATATGTACACATGCATGCTGCCCAAGTGGTGCTTATGATGCTGCTGCTGATAGTGACAATGATGGTGATGCTGGTGACAATGATGACAATGATACTGGTGATGACAATGATGAAATGATGATGATGGGTGACAATGACAATAGAGATGATGATGACAATGGTAATGATGATAACCATGGTGGTGATGATGATGACCATGATGATAGAGATGCTGATAATGACAATTGTGATGATGGTGGTGGTGATGACAATGACAATGGAGATAATGACGATGACACTGATGACAGTGACAGTGATGATGACAATGACTATAGAGATGATGATGACAGTGATGGTGATGATGGCAATGACAATGGTGATGACAATGACAACAGTGAAGATGATGACACTATGACAGTGATGATGGCGATGATGACAATAATGACAGTGACAATGACGGTGATGATGACAATGACGATGATGATGACAATGACGGTGATGATAATGATTACAATGGTGATGATGATGACAGTGGTGAAGATATGATGACAATGACAGCAGAGAAGATGACAATGACAATGGTATGATGACAATGCCAATGGCAATGGTGATGAAGAAGACAATAGTGATGATGATGGTGACGATGATGAGTTCATATTACTCTTATGTCTGCTTTTTATGTAGGAAATCTCCAAGAAGCTGTGTTGTGGACTTAGTCTATTTTCCCATATGACAGAGTAGGGTTATAGGAGAGAGCTAAAGTGAATAAGCTGCCTTTTGGACACTCAGTCATGAAAGCCTGAGTGACAGCTGTCTGTGTGCAGGTTGTCCAGCTTGAGGAGCTGCTCGCCGTGCGACACTCCGTCTTTGTGGTTGGAAATGCAGGCACAGGAAAGAGTAAGGTAGGAGAACTCATGTTATACCTTTTAGCCTTGGAGGAATCTTCTCTGGAGGGCACGATTTTCAGTGTTGCTTGGGGGTCTCTTTGGTGAAGCCCCAATAATGTTGAGCTGGAGTCTGAAATCTATGGCTGCCATTTGATTATGTGACACTGCTCCTTTCATATCGAGTGAAGGTGAAATGGAACATTGTTTGCATGTTCTATTTCAACACACACCACACGCACATACCACACCACACATATGCTCCGTGCCATATACCACACCACACACATCACATATACATAGTACTATACATACACACCACACACACACAACACCACACATATCGTACACACACACACATGCACACACACATACACACACACACCCCCCCACACACACACACTACACCACATACCATACCACAGCCCCCTCACACCACACACCCACACACTCACACTCACACATATCACACATACACAAACACCATATAATACACACAGAGAAAGAGACAGAGAGGCAGAGACAGAGAGAGACAGAGGAATAATAGGCTCACCCAGACACCAGGCTTTCCACACAAGAGAAGGAGAATTCTGCCAACATATTCAGGCTTGCACCTGCATGCTAACGCCTGCCTCTTCCACCAAGGGGAAGAGTGTTCAGAGCGAGTGCCACCTGGCTTGCATGATTTGATGAGCACTGCCCACCTTTATCAAAACTACCTTCTTGCCTCTCTGGGGCCGTCTGGGGCCATCCTAAAGTCTCCTTCCCATACCATTAAGAAAACAAGTGCAAATAGTTTCCTTCATTACTCCTTTAGAGATTGAGCCTTCCTTGGCCTCAAAACAAAGCTTGAAAAGAAAAGAGATGACAACACCCACCTCTCTGAGGTCCCTATTGTGTGCTGGGCGGGGCATTGTATGTTTTTCTCTGCTGTGATGAGAAGCTCTAGGTGTTATTAAGCCCCATTTTTAGTTCACTGCTTGCTTCTGTTTGGCCTTCCTGACTATTCTGGCAGCACTCTTATTTTGTTGGTTGGCAGACGGTATTTGCAGAGCTGTGTGCCTTCCCATTCAGGGTGCTTGGGTATAAACACACTTGGTGGCCAACAACTAAAAATAATCGGGAGTGGCGTGTGAGCTCCGGAGCATGGCTGCGCACAGTGCTTGCCAGTCTTCAGGCTGAACCCAAAGGGAAACAGTTGCCCAGGGAGGCTCTGTGTGGAGTTTTTTTTTTTTTTTTTTTTTAGTGAAAAATGTAATCATTGCAATATTAAAGTAAATTACTGATCAGCCTATAATTACTTTGTTAGTATAACTTTCAGATGTAGGCCATGGTTCACGGAAGGATAAAATTAAATTCTGAAATTTCTAGTAGATTAATGGTTTCCAAAAATATAAGCTGCATATTCCTGAGGTATTTCATTTCTTTTCTTTTACTCTTCACCTAGTCAACACATGCTTAGACTGATATTTGCAGGACCGTGTTATTTACCCACTCGCCACCCTAAAGTAGTTGGCATTTTTAAAATCAGCCCTTCACAACTCCTGGGATTGGTGAGGATGATCTATATTGAAAACAACAACTTTGGCTTTCAAGGGACAGTAATGGACAACCAGGGCAGATATTTGGATCAGTTAAATAGATACATATCTAGTGAGTCTCAATTCTGAGGTTGTATTCCTCCAGTTTCTTTTGTTGATAAGCTAACCTCTAAGCACCAGTGACACTATACACTGAGTATTTGCTTACATGCACACCATCCAAGGTACTGACACATGTTGAGCAGTACCCCCAGCCTCTGCCTACTAGATACCCAGTAGCACCATTCTCACTTCCCCAGCTGAAAACTACATCTTGTGAAGGTTCACTCACTGCTGTGTCAGTGTGTCTTGAAGACTGTCTCGGTCAGCATTGTCATCCTGGAGTCTTTTTTAGAAATGCACGCTACAGGTCCTCCTCTGCCTACTGAGTGATAAGCTCTGGGAGGGCTTCAGCGATCATGCTGACAGCCTCCAGGCAATTCTGAGTTGGGCTACAAAATACTAGCAGAGTGACCTCTTAAGCAGGAATTCTTATATACATGTATGCATAGTTTGAGATCTTAAACTCACTCTATGTATATACAGATCTCAAACTTACTGTGTACATACAGATCTCAACTCAAACTCGCACTGTGTACATGCAGATCTCAAACTTACTCTATGTATATAGCTAAAGATTTAACTGATAAGGCAGTTTTCACTAGTCTAAATGCCTCTGGGAATCAGGTGAACTGATCCTATCACCCTAAGCATCCATGGCATTGAGTTTTACAAGAAACAGTCAACTTTCCTGATTTCTGCATCGCTCTAGACATAGGATATCCAGGAGCACATGATGAGTTAGGAGAATTCTTTATTTTCCACTGTCCATTTGGCCAACTTTACATAGTTTTCTTGGCTCACTTTTCTCAGATTTTGAGAACGCTGAACAGAACATATGTTAACATGAAACAGAAGGCCGTTTGGAGTGACTTAAACCCCAAGGCTGTGACAACAGATGAACTCTTTGGATTCATTCATCATGCTACACAAGAATGGAAAGATGGCAAGTCTCTCTCTCTCTCTCTCTCTCTCTCTCTCTCTCTGTGTGTCTTCCAGGATAAACCATAGTCATAGTCACAGATTGACAGTGGGCTATCATGATCAAAAGCACAGCTGATGACAATGACCTGCTGAAAGCAAGATTTGAGAAGTATTTGATTGCATGTGGCAGATTCCTGCTCGGTGCTGTGAGTTTTACCCACACCAGTGATGGCAGGGCTCCTTGTAAACCAGGGAGAAGTCAATGTGAATGCCCCATTTCTCAAGTTCCTGGTATGAGACACTGACTGAATTTAAATGGGCACCACAGGTGTGAGGGACACTGACTGTATCCAGGTGTGCATCATAGTTGTTGGGCACAGAAGGCAGTGGGTCCTGCTTCCAGCCTGGAAACTCTGGAACCAAAAACATTTTAGACATAAGTTTAGGGGTTCAGAATATTTGAGATGTTTGATTTTTAGGTTAGGAATGTCCAGCAAGTGAATCCTATGCAAATGTTCTGAAATTCCCCAGAGTTTGAAATCAGAAACACTTCTATTCCCAAGGTTTTTGGGTAAAGGATATTCAGCCTATATTTGGAGATAACCACACACTTTCCTTAAAAGCTTTTATAATTTTCTATTTCTAACAAGAATACCAATCTTAGTATAATCCTCAGTGTCCTGTCTCTCTGTGTTCCCTATTGTTGAATTCACAATAGATACTATATAGTCACCATCTTTAAAATGTATATATTGAAGTTGTATGTGGTGATTTGTGCCTATAATCCCAGCACTCAGATGGGTTACGTTTACAGTGACTTTAAGACTAGCCTGTGCTACAAGAGAGTTCTAGGCAAGCTTGGGCTAGAAGCTGAAACCCTGTGAGTAAAAGAAAGACAGTGAGGCATTAATGAGAACATGGAGAGGAGGAGGGGAAAATAAGAAAACGTATATATTTATTAAATGTCAGTGTATCTCCACAGATGCCACATTAATCCAAGCTGCCATCTTCCTGGTGTCCCAGCCTCTTGTTTTCCATGTAGAAATCAGAGCCTGCTTCAGGATGCTACTTCCTGGCTTTCAGATTGCAGTGTATCCATTAGCTGCACTAGGGGTCAACTCCTCTATGGCTGATGGGACTGGTGATTGGGTCTTCATCCATCTCTAGCCTCATTTCCTACACTCGGCCCTTCTGGAAGCCTTTTCCTTCCCAGTGCCTGCTGTTCAAGCCTCTTCCCACCCAAATCTCAGCACTGGATGCTCCCAACATCCAGGCCCTGCTCCCTAGGATCCACACTTCTGCTCACGTTGGTAATATGATTGGTCAAATGCCACTTGGGCGACCTGGTATTCTCCACCTGCTTACCTAGGGGTCACTGCTGATCTGATGGGCATGTTTTTTGCCACTGAGGGTCTGATTTTCACCACGGCAGGGACAGAATCATCAGCATTATACAGGAAACATGTGAAACCTGCTTAAAGTGAGAACCCTTAGAAAAGCTGTTGGCTTTTATGGTGGCCGATTTTACTAGCTGCCTTTTCTTTGGTTTGGTTTTGGTTTTTGATTGTCTGTCTGTTTTTTAATATTTTTGTTTGTTTGTTTGGTTGGTTTTGTTGTTGTTGTTTTGTTTTTGAGACAGAGTTTCTCTGTGTAACAGCCCTGGCTGTCCTGGAACTTACTTTGTAGACCAGGCTGGCCTCGAACTCACAGAAATCTACCTGCCTCTGTCCTCTGAGCCCAGCTGTGAGTCTCTGTGAGTTCATGGGGGAATTCTGCACAGGTACACTGAAAGAGGTTTGCTCGCTGTGTTTTGCTGGAGTTTGAAAAACACCAGCCCCTGTGGAATGCCCCCTGAGCACACAGCACTCAGATATGGGATAACTGCAAACAAGAATGCAGAATGAGACACTTCTCTACGTCTCATGTCATGGCAGCCTGGCATCACTCTCACGGCTGTGAAGAAGATGGACAGTACTTTGTAGCATGGACTTTCAAAATTTAAACCTTGAGTAATGTAATAGAAAAAAATAGAGAAGGTGAAATATGGTAGGTAGTCTAAGATAGATACTGAACATATGTATGTGGAAAAGAATAATGTCTTTACTTACTATACATTTCCAGTCTATGTTCATTACCATCTGTAAATCTCAGAATGGGTCTTCAAGGAAGGCATTTTCCTGTGTTTGACAGGTAGGTGGGAAAGCTCAGCCATTAAGGGTAAGGACCCTGCCCTAGAAGGTGGAGCTTGCCTGTTTGTAAGTCGTAGAACTAACTTACCCACCTGAGAGAGCTCAGAAAGGGAGCATTATATGCCAATCATGAAAAAGAGGTAGCAACTTCCTTTTATTAGTTGATAAAGGGGCTTCCAGGGGAAACATGTTTTAGAGACAAACAGCTCTTGACTGTAGGGTTATGGGTCCCACGTCTGCTCTGCTGAAGGGCTCAGCCGCTCAGGGAGGCAGGATGGTGACTATGCTTATCCCACACTGTTGCCAGGCAGGTGTTGGGCTGTAGGGAAGCCCTGGGACACTGCTCAGGGGTGGGAAAGTGCAGTCTGGTATGCAGGATAACTGGAGCTGACTCAGAGGTCACGAGGCCTGTAAGGAGGCTGTGGCCATCTGGTTCTCAGGCTCTTGGACACCCAGGCACTGCTGGAAGCTGTGGAAGAGCTAAGAATGGAGTGGGGGCCCATGGGCTGGATCTAGCCTGGGGCCAGGGGAGGTAAAGGGGGCTCTAGCTGGTCCCACTGGGATAGTCCTTGGTTTGACGGGTGGTGGTCTTGGGCTTGGTGGTGGTCATGGTTGGGAGCGCAGAGATTAGATGACAGCTCTGTAGGCAAAGGCCTTCTCCATGGCTTCCCATGGTGAATCCCAGTGAAAAGAGGCAGTTCATGGTTTTAAAGATTTTATTGTCACAGCAGAACATGATTGAGTAAAACCATACCCACTTCTCAGGGCAGGCCTGAGGTTAAATACTTTTGCAGGGAGGAATGTCTGGGAAGCAAAAGTTATTGGCTGAGCCCTCCTGGCCTCATTAAAATGCAGATCTGTCTTAAGCCTACATGACTTCAGTCACTTTCTTTGCATGTGGAGGGGCTTGGGACATTGCCCTTACATGACTGATGACCATAAATCTATGGGGGGGGGGGCACTGTGGCTAGTGACAGGGACCTGGTCCCTGGGAACAGAAGCACCTACCACCCCTTCAGGGTTTCTAGGGCTTCAAGCCTTAGCTCACCCAGGAACCAAGCTACCCTTCCTGGTCCCACATTCGAATGCGTTTACAGCATCTGCTCCTGCTCTGCAGGTCTCTTCTCATCCATTCTGAGAGAACAGGCAAATCTCACCCATGACGGGCCAACCTGGATAGTCCTGGATGGGGATATTGACCCCCTGTGGATCGAGTCCCTGAACACAGTCATGGATGATAACAAGGTGAATGTCACTGTAGTGCCTGCCTCTCCTTGGTGCAACTTCCGGGGGTGAGAGCGCTGTTCACCTGCTGATGTCCGTAATCTCCTGTGATCCTCAATGCACTATTTCTTATATAGTCACTGTTTTGATGAATCATATTTTCCTTATAGTTCATATTTAAAAATTGGGGAGGGGGAGAATGTGTTTCTCTCGAATCTGAATTGAATCACCATTCATAAAATTTAGGTACATAGATAAGAATTCAGTTTATCTGCCTTATTGTTTTCTAAGAGGCAGGCATTAAATTCTTATATTTTATGTGGTCTGATTAAATATTGATATTGAGACAACAAAAGAATGAGTTTGTGTCTTGTGATCACTGATAAAACCCGGCAATGCAAATTAAGCTGTTCCTATGGCTACAGATTATGTTTAAATGCTTTCCCAAGTATGCCAGATGGTTGTCCTGGGAACAGCAAAGACAAGAGGCCCGGTGTGATACCAAAAGAGCAACACAAGACCTGTTGTTGGGGCAGAGTGAGAGATCAGGAGCCACTACTACTCCCAGGTAGCATCAGTGGCCACTGCTTTCTGAATGAAGACATTGTTTATCAGAAAACAGAGGTTGGATTCTGCGTACCTATATGAAAGAGGACAGGATACTTGCTAACTGCAGTGGTACACATTCTCAGTTGTGGAATTCAGGTCTTATGGGAGTCCACTTACATTTGGATTAGTAACAGTTCCTACGGCTACTGGAGGCCTGGCCATTATGAGTCCACAGGGCAATTTTATTTCTCAAGGATTCAGCCAGAGTGCCTCCATGTGGGCTCAGATGTGAATTCAGGTGAGCCCACCTGTGGCTCTCCTACTAGCGGCATCGCTAGCTGTGGTGGTCTGTTGGCTGCTATTCTGGCTCCTGGTGGCAGCCTTCCTCTGGTAACCACCAACCACATGCTGCTCATTGTAGGTGCTGACCCTTGCCAGTAATGAACGAGTGGCCCTTACACCATCCATGAGGCTTCTGTTCGAGACCCATCACCTGCGGACAGCCACACCAGCAACAGTCTCCAGAGCTGGCATTTTGTATGTGAACCCGCAGGATCTGGGCTGGAATCCGTGAGCATTTCTTCTTTTCTTGCATGTTTTTGTTGTGAAGATGCGTGTGGCGTCAACATTGCTGCGTCACCATCGGTGAGGGCAAAGCTGTGTGGCAGAGAGTGTGTTGATTCTTGCCGCTCCACCCCCACCATCCACCTACAGCACTTGAGGAAACCTCTGTGCGGCCTCAGAAGTAACCCTCGCCTAAGTTCCTTGTAGCCTTCTAACTGATCATAGCTCCTAAGCTTGAGCACTCTAGGTAACTTATAGAAATTAAGGGTGTATTTACTCTTCCCAACTGTCCAACTTGCCTTAATGTCTTCAAAGTCAGTTTATACACTTGGTTGAGCTTATCCATTTGTGTCTTGATAGATATGTAGGCTGCCTCCGCCTTTCAGCTATTGTGAAACAATCCTGTGAATAAGGCATACAGACATAAATTACTCTTCTGGGTTCAGTCTCAGTCCCTTTGTGATAACCCCAGGATTGCCAGATCAGATGCTAATGCAGCTTTTGATCCTTAAGGACTCGCTACCATGTTTAACTAGAGTGGCTGTACCATGTTACCTTCCTCCCAGTACCACACAAGGGGATGCCGTGGGTCCTATAGGGCATTCCATGTCCTTAGTTTTCCTCACTGCTTGTTTTTCTAGGATCTTCACTAAATGGTATGTGGTGGTATCTCTCCGAGTCAACATTTGTGTTTCCCTGGTGGCTGTACCATAGGGCGTGTCTTCATGTGTGTGCTGTCTTTATGCCTATAGGGAAAGGTCAATACAACTCCTGGGTTCATTCCTTAATCAGCTGTTTTTACGTTTTATTTATTATTTATTTTAATCTCAGTTAAAAGGGCTTGAAGATGATACTACTTACTAATGTAATTACTAATGTAATACTCATTACATTAACTTAAATGTAATTAAATTAGTGACCAGGTGTCTAAGTAATTTTTTTCCTTACATATTACCTTGATCACATACTTTGAAAATAATTGGCACTCAGTAAGTATGTGTTGAATAAATGAACAAATAATATCTTATATGAAGCTCTTAGATAAATCATTTCATGAGCACCTGCATGCCTGTGTATGAAATATGTACATGTATTTCGACAATGAAAATGCTTCATTCAGAGCAAGGGTTTTGTATCTCAATTGCTGTGTGGTTATGTGTCTTCCACACTGTTCTCACTCTGCACAGTAGGAACCTCTGGGCTGAGCAGGTAACCACCTGCTCCTGCATCAGATGCCCTCCATCAACCCGTCTACCCAGCCTCTTCACGATGTCTCTGCCTCAGACGCTGTTCCATGTGACCACATAGCTGGGCCCCCTGCCCTCCTAATTCTGCTTCCTTTGGCTCATGAAGAACCTTGGCAGGAAATGAGAGGGAGAGATGAGAGTAAGCTCAGGCTAGTTCTTTCCTGATCCCTCCCTGACATAGTCATGTTAGGGTGGCTGTGGATCTCAGCTCAGGGCAGTAAGGTCTTCTGTCATTCTCCTGGACATGCCTTTCTCTAGGTCCTGCTAGTTATCCATTCTCATCTCCCAGCATTCATTGCTCTCACACTGTGCTAGGAAGTATCCCCTACTGTAGCAAATCCCTGAGACTTTCTGCATTTATAAAAAGAGAAAGCTGGCATGGTCTCCAGCAGCAGAGAGAGTCTCTTGTTATTTGGGCCCTTTGTTTAGGGGCCTGTGATGGAGCAATGCATTGTGGTGGAACAGAGCTGTTTCCCTTGTGACCACGATATCAGAGAGAGAGAACAGAAGAGACACCGGCCTCTACAGTCATTTTTAAAGACACACCCAGAGTAAGCTCACACTTCTACACTCCATATTTGACAGGTGCCACCACCTGAAATTAGCACTGTGTGTTAAGGATGAAACCTTTAACAACAAAGTCTTTGGAATTTCTCTAAACCTATGCCTTGACACTCTTGGCTTTCTCTCTGCCATGCTGTAACTTTTGTGGGAGGTCCCTCCAATCAACCTCCCCCTGACTGTACTTTGAGAATGACTTCTGCCCCCTCCCAGATGCTGCCTGTTGCTCTTCCTGTGTCTGATGCTCACAGGGGAGAACCAGGACAGGGTCTGTATGTTTTAATAAAGCTTCGTTGCATTTGTCTGAGGGAGAGTTTTCAGCCTCTACAGAGCAAAACTGCTCTTGGGCTAGCATCTTTCTCTATGTAGGATTCTGTTCCTGGGGCACTTCTGTTGGTTAGGACTGATCATCTACTCCCCCACCCCCAGAGCAGAGTCTCCACCGTTCAGCAGGCAACATTCCCTTTCTTCTGGGATTCCTCATCTGTCCCACTGCGTTCTGATGGCTCCCAAACCCTTTTGTCCTTCAGTCTGAGTCACATCCTAAGGTAGTTAGTGCTTCTGATAGCTCAGAATGACTGTCTACTTAAAGAAGGACTTTTATTTAAAGTCCCAGGTAGCTTCAATAGCCATCAAGTTTGTATCCAGTTACACTGCCTACTCTTTCCAGTTAAGTTTCCGTGTGTGCAAGTTTGTATCAGAGATAAATGTATCAGTTTTAATTTTCACGTGAGATAAATGTATCCATTTTAATTTTCACAAGAATGACCAAGGCCCCAGCTCAAACATTTCCAGAATAATGGGGTCTTCTCTAAGGGGATTTTAATTTTTCACTTGCTGTTGCCAGAGTCTTTCAGCTATCTCAGGATTCAGATATTTCCTTGCATTTTGCAATTATTAGATAGCTCACTACCTATTTTAATACCATAATATGAAAGCTTTATATGCATCATTTATTCAATATTCACTTACATTTTGAGATCAATATGTTTATAAACCTCATTTTTCTGAAGCAGTATTTCTTTCAAAAGTGTCAGTTTTCTGCAGCTGTTTGTTTCCAAGTGTTCAAAACTACAGAATTGGGAGCATACTATGGACTACAGTCATAAAACCCTGTTCCTAAAGACTTAGCCTACCATGTTTCCACCTTTCCTTAGTCTCTAGCTGACATGTACACACATACACACATATATAGAGAGGCCTGTTTTCTTCTGTCAGTGTTTGCCGAAATCCTTGCATGTAAGTTGGAGACATTAAAACATTTCATCTGTGAACACTTAAGCATTTGTTCTCTAAGAACTAGAGTACTCTTCTATAAATTCTCCCTTCTATATAGTAATTAGAACTAGAGTATTCTCTTCTATGTAATTCATATACCTACAAAATCTGTCTTGGATATTGCAAGCATTTTTTAAAAAATCTTTCCAGTTACAAATTTCATTTGTACCTTTAAAAAACTCACCATTAGAACAAGATTGTATTTATTTAGCTCTGTAGTGTCCATTTGTTTAGACATTCAGCCAACTTGTTCATTCATGACATCTATAATAAATCTCAGGCCCCTCAGAGGATGCCCCACTGGTGGTTTGTGAGTGGTGATTTCCTCATCCAGTCATTCTTCCTACATAGTTTTCTGTTGAGAACTTTTTTCTTACATCTACTTTCCTTTCTACTTCCCTCTTCTTATCCTTCCCTATGCTCCTTGTCATTTTCTATTCTTCTAGTCATGGCTTCTTGTAGTTCAGTGGGCTATATCTAACTACTTATCAAGATTGATTTATTTGTATTCTCAGATTATCATGGATGTTGTTAGGAAGAACCCCTCCCTTAAATTCATCTCTTCTGTACTCTTTACTTACCTTTCTGAGTATTTGGGTACTGGATGTCTAGTTTGTTTCAGAATTTCCTTATTTGAAATATAAACCAGCCATTTCTCCAAGCAGCCAGAGGAATGCTTTTAGTATAAGCAGTTTTGTTTAGAATCCAGGCTTGGTTCCCTGTCTTTGTTGCTTCTGAGAGACCATTGTTTGAAATTATATGTCCTGTGGTAATGGTCCTTTCCTGCTATTCATCTTAAAGTCTGTAGCATCTTTTGTGACACGGGAAGACTTGCAAACAGATGCACATCTGTTTCTTAGGTTTTTCCACATCTACATATAATGGTCCAGAGCTCTAAATTTTCTCTGTTAATGTCAGTTTTTATTAACTATACTCAACAATAATTTCTACACGAAAATTTCAACTGTCCATATTTGTTGATAGGAACTTTTAGTCCCTTTGCTGTGTGATGACACTGAGCTACAAGAGATGTCATTATTGGCCATCTTTCACTGACCACTTGGCCTCTTTTGGTCAAGCTTGCTTTTCTCTGGAATAGCTACTGTTCGTGGAGACAATGGGGCCGTAGCCTCACTTGCCATGGGTCTTGTATGTTTCCAAAGGAAGTTCTAGCTACTACTAGTGCAACTCAACAAACAGCTTTCACCTGTCCCCTAAATGCAAAGCCCACTTTGGGGCTCTTTCAGTACCTGCTGCTCCTAGCGATCTTTACAGGGGCTCCTGTTTCCCAAGTCATATAAAAACACTGTAGGAAAGTCGAGTGTGGGCTGCTCAGTGGAGCCCTACATGACAATTCTTATACTCAGCTGAAGAACTTGATGCACAGAGAGACAGAGGCAGGATCTGAGCCCAGGATTCCAATGCCACCAACTCTGTGATAGGTAGTAAGTTATTAAATGCTGACATCAATTCTTCATGCACATACATTTGTTTAGTGCCCACAACCACAGGAACTCCATAGCATCATCATTTCCATTTATAATACTCGTGATGTTAGCCAAAGGCCAAGGAAGCAACCATCTCCATTTAAAGCTGGAAAACCATTGCAGAGTTAAGTCACCTTCCCAAGGGTGACCTGGTTAAAAAGTAAGGAAGCTGAGATCAGATCCAGTCCAGGCTAAGACTTCTAGCTCTCTGAGCACAACTCCTCCTACCATAAGTTCTAGATACAGCGATTCCCTACTTGGGCTGGCGAGATGGCTCTCAGGTAAATGGTGTTTGCTGCCTAGTCTGCCAACCCGAGTTTGATCCATGGGTCCCACTCGATAGTAGGAAAGAACCAACGTGTGCAAATTGTCTCTTGACCGACACATTTGAGCCATGGTATATAGTTATCTCCTAGCCTTCCCACATACTAAATACCTAAATAAAAATAGCAGAAATTCCACTCTGGTTCTGCTGCCACAGAATCAGTCACTGAATACAGATGTGGCCTTAATGCCTTTGTTTGTCACCTCCCAGTAGCACTCTGCTGCACAGTTCTCATAAAAGTGAGCTCCTACTGAAAATCTGATAGCTGTCATTCCATAAACTAAACCACAGTATAATAATGACGGTGGCTCTTCCATGAAGTCTGTGGAAAGCACGGGAAGGCTTTGATTGAGCATGCATCTTACCTTCATTTATACCATATTCAAAATGCAGAATCTGATTTGCCTTTACAACAAGGTCTGGCTGTAATCAGTCTGTGGCAGCGCTGTTCATGTGCAGGCTGCTAAATGTCTTTATTACCACTGCTTCCTACTCAAGTACAACTTTCTGAGTGATTCTTTTTCATTTAGCGTCTCTTAGTTGCCCCCGAGAGGCCACTAAGGATGCCATCAAGGCGTTGGTAAGCAGTTTACTAAAACGATGGCAATGTTTAATGTATCAAAATAAACATGTTATAAGCTTGAGGCAGTTATATCTATACATCATATGAACATCAATATATCGAGGCATGGCATACCACTTCTGTTCCTTGACTGTGAACACATTATCTCTTTCAGGTTGGTGTTAGAAAATCCAGTAGAAAAACAGGGTGAAGTAGCCCCTATGGAATGTTCACCTCATTATTTATAACCAATTTCTCATTACTAAATAATTGGTGCCAAGATTAATCAAGAAAAGCACCAAGCTGTTTTCATAAATAAAGCCTCCTCCATGAACAGAGTCCACTCATTTGGGAAATGACATAGTACACTTCCCTCTAAATGCAAAGTAATGGCCTACTTAGGCACGATTATGTTTGCCTTCTAAGAGCTATTAGGAGTTTCTTTTGCATTCTTTTCATTAGAGTGAAAATGGCCATTAAAACACGTCTTTAAAGGGCCATTTAAAAATATTTTCCATTTGAGAAATCGAGTGAACCACTCAACATGTCCATGGAGTGCTGCACCAAGCTGTGTGGAAGGGGGAGCTTCGAACCCAGTGGCATCCTGCTTTTCAAGACTCTTGTTCGGTGAAAGCTTTTTCGTGTTCCTTTTCAGGTATGTGGCCAGTTGGATAGACAGAAGGCAGCATCAATCAGAGAAGGCCAATTTAACTATTCTTTTTGATAAATACATTCCCGTGTGCTTGGAGAAGCTAAGAACTAGCTTTAAAGCCATCACTTCTGTTCCAGAGAGCAGCCTGGTGCAGGTTTGTGTTCAGCCCCAACAATCGATTTTCTATGCCTGAGAAAGTCAGAAGAGCATACATTTTGCTTGCTTAAGGAGATGGGGGAAGGTGCTGGTAGGATTGCTCCAGGTATGCTCCTGGCATAAATCCTAGTGATTTAAGTTCCATCCCTGGGCCCACATGGTGGAAAGAGAGAACCAACTTCTACAAACTATCCTCCGACCAAGACACCCTGTATCCATACATGTGCACACATGCACATGCCTTCCCCCCATAAATTCACATAAATAAATTTTTAAATGATTTTCAGAATTTTTAGGTTGTTCCCACCCTCTTGCTATAGTCCTTCAGTCCTGAGAACTCTGTGAGGACCCCCAAACATGGAAACTCTTCACTTTTCCCCCTCCCAGAGATTTACATAGCTCTAGCACTCCGTCCTAAGTGCTAGCTATGTGTCTGTGGAATCGTTGTGTCATTGAATGCTGAGACAGGATTAGAAGGAAAAGGTTGCTACAGCTCATTTATTTTTCTACCTATCGCTGTAAGCACAATGTCTGGCGGAAACAAGATGGAAAACTCATTTGACTCATAGTTGTCAGAGGGTTCCAGTCCTTCATGGAGAAAAAGGCCAGGCTGTAAGAACAGTGAGGTCTGTTCACACTGTGGTAGGCTTGGAAGCAGAGAGTACTGGAACCAAGCTAGGTCATAACCTTCAACAGCCTGCCCATAGTGATCTGCACACACCAGCTAGAGACCACCTAAAAGTCTCTCTCTCCCTCACACACACACACACACATGTGCAAGCATTCTCTCGATAGATAGATAGATAGATAGATAGATAGATAGATAGATAGATAGATAGATAGATAGATAGATAGAGATATGTGTGTGTGTCTGTGTGTGTGTCTCTCTCTCTGTGTGTGTGTGTGTGTGTGTGTGTGTGTGTGTGTGTACACATATTACAACCATCTGGAAGATAAGCACTTGAAACGTTTCAGATTCAAACCATAACACCTGCCTAGAGAAGATGCTCCACCTGTTTTTGAAGCTCCGTGTGTCTTTGAATTAGATAAGTAGGTTGAAGTACAGGTGCTTGGTCAGTAAAAATAAAGCGCCTGATTGTCAACACACATTCCTGAACTCACACCTGTCAGTGTAACATCTTTGGGACCCTCATTGTGAGATGGCTACAAGCTACTGCCAGTAAAAGACACAATGGACTTATGGAAGTGACTCACAACACAGAAGTGAAGGTCCTGGTGATAATATAGCATGAATCATCAAACTTCCCTAAGGATTTACAATGTTTCTCCTCTACAGAAACAAAATTAGTTTCTCTGAACTTTGTTGCCATCAAGTTACTATGTTACCAAGTTTGTTTGAAGCTGAATTATAATAGTTTGTAGCATAGTAAGAAAGGAAAGTTCAGGTTTCTGGATAATTCACACACCAATTAAGTAAACGATAGTATTCAACAGTAATTATCCGAGGTATAATTTATTTCTGAAAGCAGGTCTGAATTTATTCATAATGAATTAATTATGTGGTTAGCCTAATTAGACTTCCTTCGGTGTAATGCTTGTGAAAAGCAGATTGCCCGCGTTCTTTCTCAAGTTGACTTGTGTATTTTTGTGATCCTCTGTGGTGTGAACTCTGCCATTCAGTAGTAGTGTGAAAACAGAGAAAGGGAGAATGAATGTGATCTCTGCTCTCCCCTCTTCATTCTGTAGTGTTCAGAAAGGCATTTAATTCTTAGCTCTTTTAAAGCTATTGCTCCTGACCAGTGTTTCCCGCAGTTTCTTAGCAGTATAGTAATTTAAGGCAAAATGAGCAGACAGGAGAGCAGCTTACAATGATGTTCACATATGGTCAACACTCTGTTTCTCCCAGCATGTGGGATTCCCTTAAGTTTGAGGAAGTGTGTTAACTCTTGGAGCTAACGTATAATTTTATTAGTTGCTTACATGGCGCTCAGAAATGTTTTCAATGTCTACGGAGTAGAGACATATCCAAGACCTACTGGTGGGTTACTGATGGCAGCCCACCACAGCCCATCAGTCCTTTTGCATTGGCTTTAACCATTCCTTTAGAAACTGTGGTTTCTCCTCAGATGTAGCAAAGCTGAAGAGATTCACACTCTTTCTTGGTAAGAAATTAATCAGTTTTATTATTATAGAAATAAAGAGATCTTTAAATGGAACAGTTGTTTTCCTGTTTGAGTGAAAGACACTTGCCCCTCTTTCCTAGATGGATAAAGTTAAATTTCTGCTGCCTCGGCCTGGAGCAAAAGGCTCTTAAAAGTGTTAGAGCTCATGAGGACACTAATTACTGAGGACTGTTTTGTGCGCTAGGAAACTAGTCCAAAAGAGGGTTTATTACTGTGGGGGAAAGGCAAAGGAAAGGGGAGAGGGGAGAGGGGAGATGGAAGAGGAGAGAGAAAGAACATCTGGTTTACCTAGTGATTGCTATTTGAGTAATTGAAAATGTTTTTTCCAATCTTTTATTATTTCAAAGATTGATTGAAGTGACTTTTTTGTGTCTCTAAATTTAGCAAATCACTGAGTTTTGAAAAATTGCATAATCTCTCATGAATAAGGTAGGATTTGTAAGAAAATTGCTTGACCCTTCACCAGCATTTAAAACAAAACAAATTGCCCAAAATTAACAGGGCTTTCTTTTTCTTCAGACTATTTGTACTCTTTTGGAGTGTTTGTTGACTCCCGAGAACGTACCTTCTGACAGTCCTAAAGAGACCTATGAAATCTATTTTGTCTTCGCTTGTGTCTGGACATTTGGCGGCACCCTACTACGAGATCAAGTATGCTGAAAATGAACTTCAAGTGATGGGTTTGCTTGTGGGCTGAGTTTAAAACATGGTTTGACTTTTAGTTGTCACTCATCTCTGTTGCCTGCCCTTCTTCTGAGCCTGGGAGTTCAGCACAGTGTCCCATACAGAGTGACAGTTCTTATCACCCTTCTGAGCTCAGATCCATTTCCACCAGAGTCACCTCTTGGTGCCATTCCTTGGCCAGTCACATTCTATGCCTGAGCAACACTTCTTCCCCTGACCATAACCAAGTGTATTATTCTCTGTGTTGCCTACTCCCTCACAGTGACAGATTCCTCCCTGCTTAAGACCCAGGAATGTCCTTCCCTTTCCACATACCATGACCTCACATGCTGTCTGTGTGATGGTCAAAGCAGCTGGATAGTCTGTCCTCTCTAAGACATCCCTACAACCTTACATCAAGGCAGATCCTCATGCTGCCTTGAGGTAGCCTAAACTACTGCAATATATTTCTCACAGTATTGGAAGTGCAAGCTTAGGGTGAAAGTGCAGCTGGAATCTCATGAAACCTCTTCCTCTATTACACATGACACCTCCTGTATCCTTACACAGCATAGAGAGCCTGTTAGCTCAGTGTTTCTCTCCTCATGAGGACACCCACCTCTTCCTGAGGGCCCTGCCATGACTTCACTTAAACCTAAACATCCCTCAAAGACGCTATTTCCAGACGCCATTGTTGTAGTTGTTACGATTTCCACACATGATCTGGTAAAATGCAGAGAAGATGGCTGTAGAACAAGATTCTAATAGCATCTAGTATCCTTCCTCCAGTCAGTCCCACCTGTAATCAGCTAAGACTATGTCCAGGGTTATCATCTGTGAGCCATATTCAATGCTGGGGAGACAATAGTCTCCCATGGCCTTTCTGCTTCAGGTAAATCTGTCCTCTTGCACAGCAGTCTGGCATAACCTTAAGGGTTTCTGATGTCTTACAGAAAACACTCAAAACACATCTTGTACAAGTACACACCTCACCCCACCTTCCCTATACACAAGCCTCTTAGAATTACCAAGTGCCAGAGACACGTGGGTCTCCCTTCCAGCATCTCTGTCACATCGATTTAAGGTATCCTTCATGTGTAGAGAAAACCAAACTTCGTTTCTCGGAGAGACAAATCACTTGTCCCCAGGTCTCCATTAGCTGGAGCATGGTTCTCACCCAAGTATGCCATTCTTCAAAGAACATACCTCATCAGTACCTCAGCATTTCTCTGGCCCCTGACTAAAAAAACTGCATGGTATTGGCGAGCCTTCCTGCTTTCCCAGATCTCCCCAGGCATAAGTCAGGAATCCCCCTCAGAAGGCATACATCTGAGAGTGACTCACAAATTCCTCATTGGTGATGGAACCTCTGGGCTGGCTCTGCTTCTTGCCACCAAGTTAACAGAACACACATCTATAAATAAGCTGAGTTTCACAGACCATTTTCTACCCATGTCACCTGCTAGATGTCCTTCTGTGTTCTCCAAGTGCTTCCTATGGAAGCAGCCAGTGCTGCTTTGAGTGAGTTTCAAGAGCTAAGTCTGACTAATTCCTCTGTGAGTCCCATCCCTGAGTGACTGAGGGCAGACGTCCCATTTGCTTCCTTACCTACTCCATAATAACCACTTTATTATAGCACATTGAACAGTCAGGGATGTATCACAAAAATCATTTTCATAATGGAATTTTTAGGCAAAGCAAAATTTGAAGTGAAGGAGAAGCTGTGTGTATTTCGTTCAAGAGAATAGAGCCAGGTAAGTCATTGTCTGAATTATTTAAAGTCACATTGGCTTGGCTTCAGACCAAAATTTGTAGGGAGATAAAATACTCCATGCTTCTGCTGTGAAAATAATTTCAGTGAAGGTAAACACCTTAGCACCTTGATGCTGGCTGCAGGAGCAGGGGCTCTGACAGTTTGGAGGTGGGGAGGGGAGGGACTCTCAGAGTACTCACCCCACCCAGTGTAATTCACAGTCCCCATATGCCTGACTGCTCATCAGTATGAACAGCCCAGTACTAAACTGAACCATAGTCCAAAGACCATAGACATAGAGACATCAAATCAAGAACTGGAAAAATGAGAGTTGAGGGGCTGGAGAGATAGCTCAGTGGTTAAGAACACTGGCTGCGTTTCCAGAAGACCCTGGTTCAATTCCCAGCATTCACATTAGAGGTCACAATTGTCTGTAGCAAGGGATCTGACACCCTCACACAGACATATATGCAGGCAAAACACCAGTGCATACAAAATAATAATAAATACATCTTCAAACAAAAAATGGAAGTTGAAGTCTTAGATGAGTACAAGATCGCCAAAGGCAATGATTACCCACAGTGTTTTCAGAGTTCACTGAAATTCACTAAGTCAGATCACTCCCAAGGATAGAGGAGTCCCTGCTCCAAGCCACTGAGTATATGAGTTACTAGCCCAGCTTTCCAAGTATATAGGAATTGATTGACCATCTGAGGACTAAGACCTCATTTTATCAGGCCGTTGAGGATATAGGGGTCTCTGGGCCAGGCCACTGCTGATATAGAAGTTGCTGGGCCAGGCCATCTAAGTCATGGGACAGGTACTTTCCAGTCTTTTCTCTATATCCTACACCCTAATCAAGTGTATGCATATTACTACATCAAACAACACCCCATTGTGGAAATGGGGCACTGCCCATGTCCTCCCTGAGGGATAGCAACTCATCTTTATGAGGTCGTCAGCCAGACTCTCAGATCTGTCCTGCTGGAAACCAAGGCTAGACCCTCCTCCATCCCTTCTTCCTGTGTACTGGATCTACTGCATTCTAGGTCTAGAATGCCGCGATGGGCTAAGTTTTAAGAAGGCTTTTGATAGTAAGGCAGAGTTGCCAGTATGTTACTTATTAAAGTGAAGACTTTTTTCTTAAGTAGTGTTTTTCTTTATCATCATTTTGAAAAAGAAAAAAATGTTAAATGGCAAAAGGGACCAGAAGCTGGGAACTCTAAAGGAAGGACAGAATGTCTATCACTTAATTTACCATAAAACATCCCCACGCTCTCTTTTTTTTTTTTTTTCTCCTGCCCCTATCAGTTGGTGCTGACAAAGTGGAAATGGACTGCACTGCTGATCTCCACTGCCCGGTAGTACTTGGCACAGCGATTTGTACCGTGATTCATTGTTAGATTTGATTAACGAGGAGCGGTGTAAGGGTTTCTCAATCTCGTTTCAAGCCTGCTTTCTATCCCTCACGGCTATCCGTCACTCATTACGTCCTATCTACACAGTGGAATCACCGTTTACAGCTCAGATCTAGCGATTTACTTAATCTGATGAGTCCGCATGCAGGAGTTTGGCACAGTACCCCACAGACTGTGCACTGAACAGAATTTGGAGGGGCTGTGGAGCTCAGTCTATGCTAAAAGGTTCTCTTGTTATCTTCATAGCTTTCTGATTATCAAGCCGACTTCAGTAGATGGTGGCATAAGGAAATGAAAGCAGTAAAGTTTCCATCCCAGGGAACCATCTTTGATTATTATTTGGACCACAAAACTAAAAAATTCTTGCCTTGGACTGATAAGGTCCCCCAGTTCACCATGGGTGCCAATGCACCCCTGAAGGTAGGTGCATGGAGCAGCAGGAGCCCAGCTCCCTAGTGCCTTTGAGGTTTTGGAGGAAAACAGCCCAGTTTTTCTCTCTTGCCAGAGGCACAGGTCTTTGTGGTCTGTGCTCTGGGAATGACACTTTTTCCTGGGAGAGAAGAGACAGCTGTAGGGATGCTTAGACAGGAGGTTGATATTTCTGCAGACGTTTTGACCCTTAGTTCAACATAATCCCCATGGGAGGCACCTTCTTAAAATTTCCTAGAAACTGTACAAGCTTTGTAAAACCAGAGCAGAGTTTAATTAACTCAATTATTCTTGTTTCCTTGCATGCAGGCATACACACACACACACGTATATATATATATGCATATATATATACATATATATATATATAATCAATTTTCACATAGAACTTCCTTCTTTACTACTCAGCCACAAAGGGATGCGTTGAGCTTTCCAACGCCAGTGTCCCACATTCTCACGGCAGCTGACGATTCCACACGCATCTTTCTTCTCTGTTTCTCCTTCTACATGGCCCATCCCCACCTCTCTCAGATTAGATTATTCTGTGACCAACTTCTGTTCTTTTAAATATATTTCTCATTTTGAACCACTCTAGAGCTTGCTGTCTGAAGCAGCGGAGGATGAATTGCTGGTAGGGGATGGTTGCCACCCCTGTGAGGACGCAACTGGTTCCAAGTAGCAGGAACTTGATAGCCTTAGCTTTCCGGAGCTGTCACTAGAGCACACAGTAAGGACTTAGGTGACAGGGTGAGGTTAGACATACCATTCAAGGTGTAGAGTAGGTGTGTTGACTCTAGTCTTCATTGACACTTAATACATGTGCACGTGGGTGTGCACTCGTGTGTGTGTGTGTGTGTGTGTGTGCATGTGTGTGTGTGCATGTGTGTGATATGTGTGTGTGTATGTGTGTGTGTGATGTGCGTGTGTTTCTGTCTTTCTGCTTTCAAATGTTTCTTCGACTTATGCTAGTTTATAAAAATGTCCATAACAAAGTAAGATATACTAAGTAGTCTAAACAATAGAAATTTATTTTCTCACAGTTCTGAAGGCTCCATGCCAAACAGACAGGGATGCTGATCTGAACTTTTGGTTCTCTTGGGGTAGCAGCATTGAACCCTTAGCCTGGAGTGACAACTCCACTTCTATATCCTCAGGCAGTTGTCCTATCCCTGAGATCTGGGTAGTATCAACCTGGCCTGAAACCTGAGGGACCCCACCCTCTTCAACAGAGTTAGTGCCCTTTGGGTCCATGGTGGCAGTGGCAGCAATAGAAATACTGATCCCTAATTGGTATTTTAGAGTCTCAGAAGTCCCAGACCTTTAGCCATGCTATTCTATACCTATACCCTTTAAGCTGAGAGGCCAGAGGGCTCCAGCCCCCTTCTTAGAACTTGTTGTCTGTGAGCTAATGGTGTCTACCAGGCCCTGCCTCTCAAATGATCTATCACCACTTTCCAACACTAACACACGGGACTGAGACTTTACCCCAAGAACATCTGGGGCTCACACATTGCAATGACAGCAAATAGCAACTTGAACACAGTGGAGGCTGGCAGGAAAGAGAGTCAGGCAGAGTGTGAGGTGTTAGGAGGCTCCCAACCATGTCTGTATTTCAGTCTCTCATCTTGTCCAGCCTACCTCCAACTTAGTTGCTCAGCAGTATTTCTTAGCTGGCTGAAACTGACAACACACCAAACAATCCTGAGAACAAAAACTGCTATGAAAGCTTGGTGCAACTTATCAATCATATTCAAAAGAGGACAAGGAAGATCGATTTTAGTCAACAGATTTTATTGAACCAAAAAATCAATTTTCTTCCTGGGAAGTTTTACACTTCCTTTACGTACAGAGGTACTGAGTGTGGCTGTCTACGAGCAGCCTCTTTTTATGCTGGAGCTGGACCATGGGAAATTAGAAATAATATCATACTTCGAGATCTTTTCTGAATAATTTAGATCTAGGAACTAATTTATTCTTGTGTGTGTGTGTGTGTGTGTGTGTGTGTGTGTGTGTGTGTGTGTGTGTTCATGTGTGAATGTGTGGTGTGGATGTGGGTGCCTATGTTTGACTACACTTGCACATGGGCATGAGAGCATTCAGAAATTAACACGATGACTGCTCAATCACTTCTCCACCTTTTTCAATTTATCACGGAGACCACAGCTCACTATTGGCCAGACATGCTGGCAGGAAAGCCCCGGGGCTGATTCCCTATTGCTGGGATTAAAGGCACTGTGGTGACTAAATTTTTATATGGGTACTAGTGACCCAAACCCAGGTCTTACAAGGCCCACATTTAACCAGCAAAGCCATCTCCCTAGCTGCAGTTAACTAACATTCTTTATAGCAACCTGGTCATTAGGTCCCATTTCATATGTGGAAAAACGGAAAAACAGAGCTGAGAAATGTTTCCACAGTGATTTTGGTAATGAGTATAAAATGATCAGTGATCCTCATTTGTCTGGGATTGAAGGCATTTGCCGAATGTTAAAAGTGTTAGCCTTTTAAACTAGGAGAGTTGGTCAGCTGGTACAAGCACAGCGGCCTATCAGTCTGACTTGCAAGTCCACGCTCTGAAGACCTGTTTGTGTTAGGAGCTTGTTCTGAGCTCAGACTCCACAGGGTGGATTTGAATGGAGCATCTGCACTCAGTTGCCAGCTGTGACACCTCCCAAGCTTTTCCTCTGAGGAGGAAACAGTAACAGAAGCATCTTACCGGTTGGCTGTGGATGCCCCAGTTGTATAGCATGTGTCCGTGCTTAATGGAAACCACCCAGCTCTGTAAGTGTTCCTTCCTGGTATTCATCTGTGAAGAAAAGAGCTGACAGCCAAAGACAAATCTGGTGATGGCAGCTGTGGGTGAGAAAAAAAGCAGTATCTTGTATGTTTAGAAGTCTAGTGTTGCTTAATGGCACAGAACACAACATGGTCTTCAGGAGGTGCTGGGTGTCACTGTTAAAAGGAAGTTGGAGGACAAATGGTCATATCAAGACCATGGCCTGGAATGACCCACAGAATACTCCATTTAGATCAGTATGTACTAACCAAGTAAGGAGGAACTGTATCTGTTATGATTATATGTGGTTTTTTATGTCAAAAATCAACCCTGTAAGTAGGGTTGTATGTCTGTCTGTGTGTGTCTGCATGTGTATCTGTGTGTCTGTATGTGTGTGTCTGTTTGTGTGTGTATGTATGCATGTGTGTGTGTGTGTGTGTGTCTGTGTCTGTGTATGTTTATTTGTATTATGTGTACCACTTTTTCATTTGACCACCAAGAAATGCACCAAAATAGCAGCTATATTTCAATTGCGCAGAATTCAGTCTCCATGGCTATCTTTTGTCCGAATATTTTATTTTGTTCTATATTTTCTGAGCCTGTTATCACCCATCTCTCTCTCTCCCCCTCTCTCTCTCTCTCTCTCTCTTCCCCTCCCTCCTCTGTGTGTGTGTGTGTGTGTGTGTGTATGTGTGTGTGTGTGTGTGTGTGTATGTAATGCATGAAATCTTGTGGAATCAGTCCTCTCTTTCTGCCTTTGACTTCTGAAGACTAACCTCAGGTTGCCAGGCTGGCACAGTAGTTGCTTTTTTCTGCTGAGTTGTTTTACCAGCAACTCTGAGCCTAATTTTTCACTCATTTTATTTTATTCTTGTAGATAGTTTATCAAATACCTGTGGAATATAAAGGTACAGGAATAAATATAAATAAACTGCCAAATTTCAGAGTATAAGAATGAAAGCTTAGTTTCTTAACATGGCAGTGTGTGACAGTTTCAGATGCATTTGGATCTGTGAATGCTCTACTAGTGTCTCCTTGCACTGAGCCCTTTTGTGTGGACTGTGCCATTTGGGCCAAGATACTGCTCCAAGTTTAGCTTCACTTCTCACTGTTCGTCAGCTTTCAAAGAGGGCGGGACACTGCGATTCAAGTCGGCTGTATTCTCTCCCATACCTAGGACTGCTGGGGGAAGGAAGAGGCTCTGGGAAATGGAAACAGATGTGAGAGTGAGTCCTCACCTTGAAACTATGTATCGGTTGCCTCTGCTATGCAATTGATGGCACTGCCCAGCTGCCCTCCTGGAAGCCCTGATGTCTGCTTTACCACTCAATCTTTCTTGTTGGGCATAAAGTTGTATAGAGAGCTCTTTGGGTCTTAATTCGAAACTGACTGTTGAGTCAGCTCTGAAGCTTTGTAATGCCTAGGTCTTTCTCTTACTTTTTCTCCTGATTTTTTTTCTCCCAGACAGTCCTGGTACACACACCAGAGACAACTTGTCTTAGGTATTTTACTGAGTTGCTACTTGACAAAGGTAAACCACTAATGCTGGTTGGAAATGCGGGAGTAGGGAAAACAGTCTTTGTGAGCGACACCCTGGCAAGTCTTTCTGAGGACTACATAGTGTCCTGTGTGCCTTTCAACTACTACACGACATCAGCAGCCCTGCAGAGTAAGTGCCTCTCCTCCGTCTAGACAGAAAGAATACTTTGCTATAGTCTTTACTTCTGCTTAGGACTCTGGTGAATTTTTACTCAGCATCACCCTGGATAAACAGATTTTAACTATTGCTATGAGTTTGTTTTGTGTTTTGTTTTCAGACAAAGAATTACCATATATCCCAGGCTTTCCTGGAACTCCTGTCTCAGCCTCCTGAGTGTCAGAGTGACAGGCCTATGCCACCATGCATGGCTAAGTTCGACCTTTATTTCACTCATCGTCTTGTTCAGTTATTACTTTATATACTAAAAATTTACATTCACAGTGATAATTATGTCACCTCTAAACCATTTAATTCCCTGTAATTAAATCATGGAACTGGCAATACAAGGGTGTTAAAGAGGATCCTCTTGTTTCTCTTTCAAGCAAGGAATTGATTCAGGAGACAAAGTATATTAATGACATGCCCAACTTTGAGTTCTTAATTGCATTTTTCCATCACATTTATTTATTGTGTGGGTGGTATACATGTTGAAGACAGAGGACAACTTGCTGGAGTCAGTTCTATTTTTCCACTCTATGGGACCTAGATATCAAGCTCAGTTCATCTGGCTACAGGACCCTTATCTACTGAGCCATCTTAGTGGCCTTGTCAGTCACAGATCTATTTGTGTGTGTGTGTGTGTCTGTGTGTGTGTGTGTGTCTGTGTGTGTGTGTGCCTAATGTTTACCGATTAGGTAAGTGTATTGTTGTTGTCAGAAGAAGCACAGGGTAGAGGAGACACAGCATAAAGAGCTGATGTCAGTACTTCTGCCACTGCTCAGCACGGAGAGGGACAGTACAGCACTCCGATCTTTAATTGCTGGTTAAAACTGTTGTGTGGCTTTCCAATCTGGTCAGTTTCTTGCCCCCTCTCAATGGTTTGCCTTTGCTATCATGTGAAATACAGTGAGCCCACATTACCCAGAGTATTCTGGAACTGGACAGCTGAACACCCTGTCTACAGCAGAGCTCTGATTGGGCCTCTTGGGAAGAGGAATCTGAGGTCAGGAAGACCAGTTCCACTGAACAACATACCAGCTAATGTAACATGGCCCTGGGCATGAGGCCAGAGTGAAAGCAAAGGAGGTGGCACTGGGAATCTAAGGACATGGCATAAGATACCATTTGTAGGTTGTGGTTGGGCAGATGGGGCCAGAGTGAATTCCTGTTTGACTTTCCTGGCTGACGAGAGTTTTGACCTCATAATCAGGGACACATGAACACAGGAAAGAGGGAAGAGCTGTGTGTGTGTGTGTGTGTGTGTGTGTGTATTTGTCTGTCTCTAAGTGTGTGTGTATGTGCCTTTCTGTTTCTGTGTGTGTCTGTCTGTATGTCTCTCTGTCTCTATATCTCTCTGTATGTGTGTGTATGTGTCTGTCTCCATGTCTGTGTCTGTGTGACTCATCTCTATATCTGTCTCTGTATGTGTGTGTATGTGTCTGTCTTCAGGTCTGTGTCTCTCTCTGTCTCTGTGTATCTCTCTCTTTCTCTTTCTCTCTCTCTTTCTCTCTCTCTCTCTCTCTCTCTCTCTCTGTCTGACTGTCTCTGTGTCTCTGTTTCTATATGTGTGTCTGTCTCTATGTGTATCTGTTTGTTTCTGTGTCTGTCCATCTGTCTCTGTGTCTGTTTGTCTCTCTGTCTCTCTGTCTCTGTATGTGTGTTTGTCTGTCTGTGTGTCTATGTCTAAGAGATAGTGTAGAGATGTGTTTGGAAAGAGGCACAAGTGGCAAGGGACTAACAATCCAGCATCTGGAAATGTGCAACAGTTCTTTGCCAATGGTGTTTATTTACTGTAGACTTCTTTGTTTAACAAATGATGAATAACAACAATTGTCACCAGTAGGATATAACAACACACACATGCACACACACACACACACACACACACACACACAAACTCATGCATGGTCTTCCTTGTTCCTGAGTTATTTGCAGTCTGAAGAGTCAACATGATTACTGTATCTGAGGAAACATAGTACTCAGAACCCTTTCCACCCTGACTCAGAATCATCAATAACAGAGTCATAGACACAGGAAAAACAAGTTATACTTGGGTAGTATCACACACACTGTCTTGGTGACCTCTAGTTAATAGGAGGGAGATGAGCAGGGACCAAGTTTACGGACAGTTGCAACCAGAGACATATCTCTGGTGTGAAACTGGCAACCATGACATAAACAAATCAGCGCAAAAGAGGAAGAATTTGGGGGGAAATAAGTAAAGGCAGAAATGTGACATCCCATCAGCCATTTGTACAGAAAATTATCTATATATTTTTAGGAATTCTTGAAAGACCTCTAGAGAAAAAAGCTGGTCGTAACTATGGTCCAAGAGGAAATAAAAAACTGGTTTATTTCATTGATGATCTGAACATGCCTGAAGTAGATTTGTATGGCACTGTCCAACCTCATGCACTGCTTCGGCAGCATATTGACTATGGGCACTGGTAAGTAAATGTATATGTTTGTGCAAATATGTGCGCATGTGGAGGCCGGAAATCTATACCAGATACCAAATCTCCATCTTAGTTTTTGACACAAAGTACTTCAACGAACCTGGAGCTCCATGGTTCTAGACTGACTGGGCCCAGGGATCTTCCCGTATCAACTGCTAGGAGTACTGGTGCAAACTGTCATGCCTGGCTCTTACTTGGATGCTGGAGATCTAAACTGGGGTCTTCGTGCTTGTGTGGCAAGAACCTTACTGACTGAGCCATCTTCCCGGCCCCATCTTTATATATCATTTCATTCTATCAAACAGAACGGTTTCTCTTCATATCTTTGCAAGATTGGATTGGAAAGTAGCTGAGCAACATAGCAACTGTGTATAAATTAAGTCTTACTAAGTTATTGAAGAAAATCTTGGCTTTACCCTGTGGGTTATGAATGTTTGATCATATTTGGGCACTGTTCTTTACTATCCATGAAAATAAACACAGGGTGAGGGGTCCCCAGCCCACCCAGTAAGCTTTACTATGAAGACAGCATGG
Organism: Uromys caudimaculatus; assembly: GCA_028551405.1. Taxonomy (NCBI): domain Eukaryota; kingdom Metazoa; phylum Chordata; class Mammalia; order Rodentia; family Muridae; genus Uromys; species Uromys caudimaculatus. The sequence continues at coordinate 117,675,559 of CM052705.1, read as the reverse complement.
TTTCATGGTAAGGGCCACATGAAAATCAATGATCAGTAATAGTTTATATTGATATGTTAGAGCTTAGGCCTTCAACACAGTCTGTCACCTTCCATTTTCTGAGGTACAGTTCTGATGTCCCTCAGACATGGCCCAGAAGGTCAAGCTTGCAGAATTATTGTGAAGATAAAGTGTCTACGATTAAATCCTTCATGAGCTGGTGGCTCGCTGTTTTGTCATCTTGTTTTTGGATATGAGGTTCTGTTTTCTATCCCTTAGGTATGATCGACATAAAGTTATGCTCAAGGAAATCCGCAATTGCCAGTATGTGGCCTGCATGAATCCCATGGTGGGCAGCTTCACAGTCAACCCGAGGCTGCAGGTGGGTGTACATGCTACTCTCTCGGGTGCCCTCATATGTCGTACTCAAAACTGTGGGAAACAGTATGTTGGCACACTCTTGAAATGCCAGCACTAGGGGATTGGGGGTGGGGGCTAAGGCAGCCATTTTAGGAATGTAGGCCAACCTAAGCTATGATAAATTCCAAAGAAGATTGAGCTTCATAGTGAGACCCTCTCTCAACAAAACGTCACATCTTGTTTCCTGGTGCTTATGATGTAAGATTCCTACTTCCAGGTAATTAAGTAGATATGTTCTTTCCCAATCAATATAGAATTTTTAGTTAACTTTTACATTTATAGCAAAGTGAGTCAGAAGAATTTCTGTCTAGTCCCTCATCCACCCACCACCTGCTACATTTGAACTCTTATTAACCTCTTTCATTAGTTTCACTCGATGAGATGGTGTTGACACATAATTACTAACTAAAGCTCAGAGTTTCCACTGGGGTTTCTTCCTTGTCTTACTTGTTCTGTACGGTTGACAAATGTATAGTGACAGGTGTCCACCATTAAAATATCACACAAAACAGTTTCTCTGCCTGAAGACTGGTCTTCTATGTAATCACCCTTCCTTTCTTTGCCTCTGCATCCCCCTCAATCATTAATCTTTTGAAAATCATTTTTTCCATTTTGCTATTGTGGTTAAATACATGTTACATAAAACTTTCCTAGTGTAACCAACTATTCTAAGTGTGCAGTTGAGTGTACTAGATGCTTTCTTATGCCACACCATCTGTCTCTGTAAGACTCTGATGTGAAACTGAAACTCTGTCCATCAACAATGACACCCTATTCCCCTCTCCTCTGACATTCTTCCTCTCCCCTCTTTGCCCAGGCAGACACCATCCTTCTTTCTGTCTCTGTGACCCTGATTTCTCTAAGTATTTCATAAAAGAGGAAACCTAAACTGTTTGTCTAAGGACTGGTGTGCTTCACTTAGTGTTGTGCGGAAGATCACACAGGTAGCATATTGCAGAATTTCCTTTTGTAGCCCAGAGGAGCTGCTGTTTTGTCTTATATGCTGCATTTTGCCTGTCTGTTCACTCAGCGGTGAACACTGGGTCACTTCCATCTTCTTGCTAGGGTGAATAAAAACATAGGTATACAAATATCTCTTGGAAATCTGTTTTCAGTTCTTTTGACTATCTATCTACCCAGGAGTGGAATTACAAGATCAGACAGTAACTTGATTAGTAGCTTGAGAACCTGTCATTTTGTTCTTTCAATTGCCATGTCATCTGTCACCCCCACCAACAGTGCACAAGGGTCCCAGTTTTTTATATTTTTGTCAGCATACTATTCCTCCTTTGCTTCTTTACAGCAACCCTGTTAATGGGAGTGAGGTAATATCATTATAGTTCTTTTTTTGCATTTCTTTGTTAATAATTGGAAATTTGAGCATTTTTCATGTGTTCCTTGTATATTTGTATATCTCCCTTGGGGGAGATGTTATTAAAAATATTTTTATTAATTTTTGGATTAAGATTTTTTTTGCTGTTAAATTTTAGGCATATCTTCCATATTGTGGATATTTAATTCTTAAACACCGATCACTTTATTATCACAACAATTTGTTATTCTCCAAAATAGTCTATAGTGAGAATCACTTTTTAGATTGGCTTCTTTTAGTTACCTTATCCATTGCAATAACTACTTAGAAGGTACTCTCTCACTTAGCTTAGTCCTGCAGGTAAGCTAGCTGTCTCTGCTGACCTTGCCTACGTCACTTTGAATGTCTGGGGTATGACTCTCAGCTGATCTTGTGTGGCATAGGCCAGAGTGGTAACAATGACAATATGTCTCTGCCTTCTGGACCTTTCCTTCTTTACAAGCTTTGAAAGATCAGGGAAAGTCAGAGGCTTAAAGGAACAAAGATGGAAACTAAGCCTTGACAGTGACTAGCATTCTCTCTGTGGGGTCAAACAGGTTACATGGCCAAACCCAGTGTCAGGGAAGATGGCAGTAATAGAGTACATGGCAGTGATCCTAAGTAAAGAAGAGAGTAAAAACCAACTGCTTCATTTGTTTGCTTTATTTGCATGTTCTGCTTTGGCTGTCATCTCTATTTTGTACTAATTGTTTTTCAGAGACATTTCACCGTGTTTGCATTCAACTTCCCATCTTTGGATGCGCTGACCACCATCTATGGTCAAATCTTCAGCTTCTATCTGCAGCAGCAAGCCTTCTGTCCGTCAGTTCTCAGGACTGGCCCCTCTTTGATCCAGGCAACAATTGCGTTCCATCAGACGATGGCAGAGAGCTTTGTGCCCACAGCTATTAAATTCCATTACAATTTTAATCTAAGAGACTTATCAAACATCTTCCAGGTACCTCAACTGGCAAGACAGCTCCTTGAGTATCAGAATAACTTCTGGCATTCGATTATAGAATGATTTCAGTTTTAAACTATGCTTTGTTGCATCGTGTCTTTCTCTTTTACTCATAAACCTCTCTGTGAGGTGACATGACAAGCTGCTCTGCCTTCATCGGTGAGATGATGGGTCTCCTTCAGGTTGCACTATATATCTGTAATAATACAGCAAGGTACCTGAGACTTGGTAATTCAAAAGCAAGGAGAATTTATTGTTCATAGTTCAGTGGTGCTGAGAAGTCTACAGGCAGAGGTAGTAGCAAGTTCAGCTTCTAAGGGCCTGGTCTGGTGGTGCCTTGAACATTGTGTGCACAGCAGACAGGATAAAAGCACAAACACTTAGCACTGCTCATATGAGGTCACTTCTCTTAGAAGAAGTCCCACCTAGTCATACATCTACATTGGCAATTAAGCATTTTTTCATTTAGTGTGTGGCAGGAAGGTTTCTACACATGCTTGTGGAAGTCAGATGACAACTTCATGGAACTAGCTCTCTCTTTCAACCTTTACAAGGGTTCTGGGGGTTGAACTGAGATCATCAGGTTCACCAGCTGATCTGTTTGTCTCACTGGCCCCAATTGCTTCAAAACATAAATTTAGGAAGACATACAGACCATAATAGATGGTGAGTTAACAGTAGCAGTAAAGTAGAAATTCGTAATTTGTAAATTAATGGCTTATTATTTTAAGTGCCAAATAAGACTAATTGGTCATGTTTTTTTGCATAAAACATCAATATTATCATTTTAAACATAAGTATGAAGATTTAAATTATAGATCATTTGATTTGATACTGAAAGTTATCTTGATTGTGTAGTGTGTTAGGGACAGACACAGAGGCATACCCTAGTGACCTAAAGTGGGGTGAAGGGCCATTGAGATCCAAATTGTAGCCTGTAGTAAAGGGACAATGTTTACTATTAATTATATAAAGGAAATTCTAAAGAGGGAATTGAAGGCTTGAAATTCCTAAAATGGAGCCAGGAGGTGGTGGCGCACGCCTTTAATCCCAGCACTTGGGAGGCAGAGGCAGGTGGATTTCTGAGTTCGAGGCCAGCCTGGTCTACAGAGTGAGTTCCAGGACAGCCAGAGCTACACAGAGAAATCCTGTCTTGAAAAAACCAAAAAAAAAAAAAAAAAAAAGAAAAATTCCTAAAATGGATGTGGTGTATTCTATGTACAGTGAAGTACCTGGGGAATTGTCTAAGACTCAAAGTTCTGTTGTGCAGGAGAAAATGAGAAAACTTCTAGGACTTCTCCAGCTCTCTTCAGAATCCCTACCACAGCAGCAGACAATAGCTTGTGATAACACAGGCCGTTTGCTTTCACGTCTGCATTTCTAGTAACTGCCAGAAATGCTCGTCTTAGTAAGATCTTGTCTAAACCAAGTCTTGCCCTTAGCAGAAAAGGTGATCTAGGATGTGATCCTGCCTGCTTAGCCTACAGGTCCAGTCTGCCAACTACATCTGATACCTTCAAACACTGTCAGCCTCTCAAAGGTTAATTCTCCACAGCATCCTCTTGTTCTCATGGGTGGAGAGCAAACTGGCTGTTCTCAGGTCACCTGCACCCCAGATGCAAGGGAAACAGTGAATCCATGCTAGTTCCAGGTCTACCTTCCAGGACAATCTACGTTTCAGCTTTGAGTATTTTGTTTTGTTTTGTTTGTGAAGTAAATGCTTTAGTTTGGCTTGTATCAAAGGATTAAAAACAAGGAAACTCTGTATCCTGTTACTTTCATTCTGATTGTACTTTGGTTTCATAAAATCCATTTATATATATATATATATATATATATATATATATATATATATATATATATATGCATAGATGTGTCAATTAGCTTCCACTGATTTGAACTAGTTTTAGTTACATTCCTAAAAGCGGTTATGATGACAGAGCTGGAGAGATGGCTCAGGAGTTAAAAGCGCTTGCAGCTCTTGGAGAGGTTCCAGGTTCAGTTCCTAGCACCAACATGGTGGTTCACAACTATTAACTCCAAATCTCAGTAATCTAGCTCCCTCTTCTGAACTCTGAACTCTGAGAGTTTTGATCATACATGGTACACATCCATACAAGCAAAATACCCATGCATATAAAATAATAATTAATCTTTTTTAAAAGCCATTTATGATGAGGTATATAGAGTTGACTCAGTGTTTGAGAGTACTGGCTGTTCCCCTAGAGGACCCAGGCTCAATTCCCAGTACCACCTCTGGGTCACAACCATCTGTAACTCTAGTAACAGGGAGCCTGGTATCTTCTGATACCTCCAAAGGCACCAGGCACTCATGTGGTACACAGACACAATTTTTTTAAATGGGTATGATACTAAATTCTTATGTTCCTACTTATCTGAAATGAGTTTTATTGGCACGTGTATATACATACCCACTCCTGTTTGTTTCTTTCCATTTGCTAAACTCAGTACAGAGTTAAACAATACTAAAATTACTTATTTAGAATGACACTGTCCTCTGAATTAAAGCTGTGTTCCCTATCCCTCTCATACAGGGGATTTCATTTGCCTCTCCCGAGTGTTTAAAATGCCCTGAAGACTTAGCACGCCTGTGGCTTCATGAAACGTCACGTGTTTATGGAGACAGACTGATAAACACAAATGATATTGACTTATTTCAGAGGAAAATGCTGGAAACTGCCCATAAGTACTTTAAAGTAAGTGAGTAAGTGTGAGAGGTCTCTGTTCACTGGGCTCCAGCTGGTATGAGGCTTGCATTGGAGAGTCTGTGAGCTGCAGATGGGCAAGCATACTGCCTTTCCTGCAGTGCCTGAGATTCACAGATGTACTGGGTCTGGGTTAAGAGGCATTGCCCTACTTCCTCATGTGCAGATCTGCTGGCTTGTGATTCCTCAGGCGGCTCTCATACCACAGTCTGTGCTTCCTTCTACAGGGTGTAGATGCTAACACGTTGCTGCTGCAGCCCCTTGTCTATTGTCACTTTGCCAATGGTGGGGAAGGCCCTTGTTACATGCCAGTGAAGGACTGGGAAGGGCTAAAGGCAGTTCTTACAGAGATGGTAGACAACTACAATGAACTCCACTCCGCGATGCACCTGGTGCTATTTGAAGACGCCATGCAACACGTGTGAGTGAATCGGTTGTGGTGGCTATCAGTCGGCAATTGTTCTTACAGCATTAAAATAGGCACTGCTATAAATTATGTCACAGTCTTAATCATGTACATTCAGGAAAACTATTTTCTGAAGGGCTGAAGATCCAATCAAAACGTTTCGTCTCACTAGAGTCTTGTCAGAGAAGAGTATTAAGTAAGAGGAACAAAAAGTATTTGTGGGATTTGTGGGTAGGACTTAACCTGACTTAACCTGATTTTCATGGATTAAGTGAGCCGTGCTGGGCGCCTACCGCATTCCAGGTAGCAAGATGGCCAGTTTTTTTAATGTCTCACAGCAGTTATTGAAAACAAAAGGGTACGTATACCTTCTTAGAAGAAAATTAGAAAATGTTACCTGCCTTGGGGTAGAGCTTGGCCATCAAGGCTCTCGTCCTGGTCAGGGCACCTCCATCCAATTTCTTCTTCAGTGAAGGCAGAGTGCTCTAGGTAAACATTTACCAGAACACAAGCAAATGAGCAAGAAAACTGTCTAAGACTAGTGTGTCATGCCCAAGGGTGCAACAGATAGACAGAAGAAAAAACTGTAGTTTAAGGGTGCCTCAACCAAAGACCCGGGAGCAGAAAGGTATAGAGTCTCTGATATTTTCCTCAGGCTTTGTAGTATGCATGTACTTGGAATGAGATGTCTCCAACCAACCCAGAAATTTATTTACTTTTGATATTAAACTTTCTGCACATGGTGTCCAGGTACTTTTAGTGTAGCTGAGATTTTACTGTAGTCTGTCTCCTAGACCCATAAGATGTTTAGGGCTTTAGAGCAAGTAAGATTTTGGTATAAAGGAGGCTCAGTCTCTATTAGATTTCTAAAGAGAAACTGGCTATCTGAGGAAGGCAGTGGCATTAGTCTGAGATCTGCATGATAAGTGTACTGTATTATAGAAAGATAAGGGAGAAGCACATCGCAGAGGGCTGTTGTGGCTCTGAATCATGAATGTCCAAATAACAGCATAAAGGATGAAGGTGACTGTGGTATATGTAGCATGGGTTTCAAACAAAGCAAGCAACATATGATGAAGCCAGAGAGGCTGAATAGGCCTTATGTACATAGAACATTTTCTTATAACAGAGGTAGGGGGCTAGCTGAAGGAGCTGTTGGATGCTGGGGTACAGGATCTTGATCTGCTAGTCTGAGCAGTTTCTGTTGCCGCCAGATGGGAAGTCAGTTGCATCTTTATAGCCAACATAGTTCTCCCTGCCTAGCTGCCCTCACTCCCCAGTGCCTTTCTATTAAATGACAGTGGACAAGAGTTACAAACTTAAAAAGTTACGTCATTAAAATAAGAAAAATTGTTTATGAAATGAAGAGAATGTGGATGGGGTGAACGCCAGGAAATTTGAGTTTCAGAGAAGTTATTATAAAACGTTTAGCCTTGGGACTGAAGGGAAATGTGAGGAGACTCCCTACTGTCACCCCCACCATCACTTGCTGCAAGCTTAGTGAGTATCAGTAGTTCCACTGAGTCTTTTCAGTGATCTCAGGATTACACACACAAGGGGAGCTTAGGTGGGAACCAGTGAATTACTGGCCACACTTTCCCTGTGGGGTCATGAGACTCTGACACTACATGTGGCAGATGAAACCAACACCCTCCATCACTGAGGGGAAAAAAAAATACTTTCCCATACAGGGAAGCTCATAGGATCTTGAGTATGGGATTCTCAGGGGCTCAAGCCATAACATGTTTCTCTGATCAGGGATTATGGGATTAAAGCTGCTTGACTCAGGATTAGAGTGTCCTTAAGCCTCAAAGAAAGGCGTGTTGCCACTTAGCAGTCCTGTTATGCAAAAACTTGGAAGCATGCATTAAGATGCAACCAAAGGCTGTCTCTGGGCTTGGGGTTTCTCTTCTGCTGTATCTTTCCCAAGACTATTTTGTTCATGTGGTCATATGACATAAAACTTAAGGGAATCACCAAGTTTGTAAAAATAGCTGTCTTTTCAGACTTGAAGTGATGATACATACATTATCAGTCATGGTATAAGTGACTCCAGCATCATTTTCCAAAAGGAAGAACAATGTGAGTCTTTCAGGGCTGGGATTTAAGTTTGTTTCAGAAGAACAAACATCTAGAGGCCCCAGTAAAGGGGAATGTCAAGGTGGGAATATGGGGATGGGTGGGCGGGTAGGTGGGAGAAGGAATTCCCTCACAGAGGCGGGGAAGGGGAGGGGATAGGGGGTTTCCAAAGAGGAGACCCAGAAAAGGGGAAACATTGGAAATGTAAATAAAGTATCAAAAATAAATAAATTAATTAATTAAAAAAAAGAAAAAAAAAAGAAGAAGAAGAACAAACATAATATGTCCAGCTTTTGCAGTTGGACTTCTATATACTTTTTATTTTGTAGGGTTTCTTTTTAAATTCGTTTCGTTAAACACACAAGCCAGTTCTTCAACTAAATGAACATTACACTGATGTGAAAACCAACACATTCATACTTGAAAAGTGTAGCAGTGACATCAGTAGTGTAAACACTCAAAGTCTCTTGACTAATTCTTGCTTTGTCCTATGCATGGCACTGCCTTTAGTGGAAAGGAAGCAAGGGTCATATCAAGAAACAATTGAAAAGGTTAGAGAGGAGACTCAGCAGTGAAGAATACTTTCTGCTCTTGCAAAGGACCCAGGTTCAATTCCCAGTACTGATATAATGGGTCATAACAACTTGCAACTATAGTTCCAGGGGATCCAATGCTTCTTCTGACTTCCTTAGGCACCAGGAACGTACTTGGCATACATACATAGATGCAGATGAGAAGCACTCACATAAAAATAAGTGTTTTAAATAAGCAAGTATTTAGTCTCCTTGAATGAAGCACATGGAGGTATCCATTAATCTAAGCCAATCCATTTTTTGCAAAGTGGTCCTATAGCAAAGCTTCCATACAAATGGAGGTCTTTGTATGGGATGAGGATGGGATTTTTCTTGATAATCAAAAAAAAAATATTTTTTATTGGAGCTTACATACAGGCCTTGTATATATTTTCAAATAGTAAGTACTAATGCAGGAGGAATTCAAAATGTGATTCCTGGGAAATTTTTTAAGAAAATAGAAGCTATATACTGTCTTTGTTTGATGAGGAAGCATACGAACAGATTGAAGGATTCTAATAAAATTCATCATAAATCTGCATGTTTATCTAAAACATAAAGCAAATACCACCCAGGACGTTCTACATCATGTCTCTGATGAGGGCTGCTACTTTCTTTCTCCAGGTGTCGAATCAGCCGCATTCTTCGGACCCCTCAAGGCCACGCCCTCTTGGTTGGAGTTGGAGGTAGTGGCAAGCAAAGCCTATCTCGGCTGGCAGCTTACATCTGCAGCTTGGAGGTCTTTCAGATCACTCTGACAGAGGGCTATGGGACCCAAGAGCTTCGGGTGAGGAAAGTTGGAAGGCAGAGCAGTCATCACTGTTATCCATAGAGAACTAGGGCCCAGACCCTGATGCTATTCAAGTCTGTGGATGGTTACCTTCCTTCTGTAACCTGAACATGGTCCTGTGTGCTTTACAACACCTAATGTTACATCAGGAGTTGCTGAGCTACAGTGCTTAGGGAGAAACCACAAGGGAAGAAAGGCCATAGGTGATGAACACACACACAAAGCGCCCTCAGATTTTTGTTTTGTTTGTTTGTTTGCTATTGGCTGGGTCTGTGGCTGTGGAGGGCTGGTTGCATTTCTGACCCGTTTGTCTGGCAGACAGAGCATAAACTGATAGTGAATCCATGTCAGCTATGAGATGTTGACAGGAACCTCCAACCCTACAGGAAGAGGGGATCTCTGCAGCCGCCTTTGATGCCTTCATCTTCATGGTCAAATACACAACACATTTCTATTATTTGTATAGTTTCAATAACATAAGCCTGGATGAAAAAGAATATTGTCTTAAATATACAAGCATGTTTTTATTTCTGCCTTAAATGGATTCAGTATTCAGTGCTATTCGTGTCCTTATTATCTTAGGGTTTTACTGCTGTGAACAGATACCATGACCAAGGCAAGTCTTATAAAGACAACATTTAATTGTGGCTGGCTTACAGATTCAGAGGTTCGGTACACTATCATCAAGGTGGGAACATGGCAGCATCCAGGCAGACATGGTGCAGGCAGAGCTGAGAGTTCTACATCTTCATCTGAAGGCTGCTAGCAGAATACTGACTTTCAGGCAGCTAGGATGAGGGTCTTAAGCCCACGCCCACAATGACACACCTACTCCAACAGGGCCACACCTCCAAATAGTGCTTTTCCCTGAGCCAAGCATATACAAACCATTACAATGACAAGGGCAGAAAGAAAAGATACTTCTTTTGGAACTTCAGATAGGTTTTCTTCCACTTTGGAGGAGAGCAACTGAAACAGCATTTTTAGAAAACTATCCTGTGTCCTTAAATATTTGCCTTTCAATCCACCATAGTACTTACAAAGCAATGCCTAGAGTTTGTGGCAAAGGCTATTTTATACTTTAAAAAACATGCTTTTAATATTGCTGACCAAATAATAAAGTAAAACTACTTTCAGTGAAGAGGCAACTCTTGGGATGAGCAGAGGACTGCCACCATGCAACTTGACAAAGGCATCATTGAACTCGCATCTGCTCTGTTAGAAGGAAGACATGGCTGCCCCCTAGGCTCCCCCAAGTCACATGATGCTCACTAGTAAATGCCAGAGTTGGAGGTGATGCGACGGGTTACTGGGAGGGGAGGCTCAGCCGCTGCCCTGCATCCTCTTCTCTCAGTGTCTCCCAGCACCCAGCCACACACTCCAACATCACATCAGCATTCTAACAGAACATGAGTGATGTCCTGTCCTTACAGGTAGATCTGGCCAATTTGTACGTCAGAACTGGAGCCAAGAACATGCCCACCATGTTCCTGCTGACAGATGCCCACATTCTAGATGAGAGCTTCCTCGTGCTGATTAATGACTTGCTGGCATCGGGTGATTAAATGGACACATTTCTTGAAAGATCTTTCCCAGTGACAAATTATCTGTAGTTTCAATGAACTTTAAAGAGAGATAATTTGTCTTTGAGATGTTTGCTAGGGCAGTCTTTGGGGAGAAAGCTATAAACCTAACTAATTGGAACTGTATTGCTTTCTTAGTCAGCTTGTGGATGAGAAGTACCTCCAAGAGGCCCAAACTGAAGTAAATGTTATTCTTCCTTGTGCAGGTCTGAGGGTATGGGGGTCTAGAGGCTGCACAGGTCCAGTGGGGTGCAGGTTTAGGGGCTGTGTGGGTTAGTAAGTGTAAGGACCAAATTGAGTATGGGTCTAGATGGTGTGCACATTCAGTGGGGCGCAATTCTCAGAGGCTTGTGGGTCAACTGGGTGTGAGGGTCTGATAGGTGTGGGTCTATAGGATATGCAGATCTAGTAAGTGTGCAGGTAATTATTTGCTCTCAGTGAGTTCTGTGTCTAATCAGAACAAAAGGCAAAAATAAAAAACGTCATTCCTAATTTCAAACTTTTTTTTTTTTGTCTTTAAATGGAGCTTTATCTTGGTGTGTCTTTCTAACATTAGAATATTCTCTATAAAATGTAAATGACAAGATTCTTCCATTATTCTGTCCATTCTTTGGGGATAGGAGACATCCCAGATCTGTTCAGTGATGAAGATATGGACAAGATCTTTTCTGGGATTCGTAATGAAGTTCGTGGCCTCGGCATTGTGGACTCCAGGGAAAACTGTTGGGAATTCTTTTTGGCCAGAGTCCGACTACAGCTCAGAGTAAGAAATGTTTGCTTTACCTTTGTGCTGCTTTAAAGCTGTTGTTGACACTCAAACATGAATCTCAGTCAGAACTCATGTTATGGTTTGAGTTTCAGTGACTTCTTTGAAGGGGCTGGTGCGTTTATCTAAGCTGTGTCTGTAGTGTGTGTCCCTGAGATCAGGTGTGGTGTTGAGTGCCTGGGAAGTCCTGGGCTGGGCAGTGTGTTCAATGTGATATTAAAGCCATGTTCCTCTGTCTTAGAGAAGCTGACATTGTTGTAGAAGGTAAGGCATGTCACCAAGAACTTTCCTGTGCGACAAGTATAAATAGGCCCATGGGAAAGCAGGAGGCTGCAGCCTCCTCCTTAATGGGAATAGGTTTAACTCAAGGCAAGAGCATTTAGGGAGAAGAAATAATATTGCTGGTTTTATTTAGATTTATTTATTCTATATGGATGTTTTGCCTGAATATATGCATGTATACCACATATGTGCCTGGTACCTGTGGAAGTCAAAAGGGGTGTCATATTCCCTGGAACTAGAGTTATAGATGGTTGTGAGCTGCCATGTTTGTGCTAGAAACTGAACCTAGGTCCTCAGTAAGAGCAGCAAGCACTCTTAACTGCTGAGTCCTTTCTCAGACTTCTTGAGAGAGGAAACATGGAAGGTGAGCTGTGAAGAACCTGTTTGGAAAAAGCTGAGAGAGCTCTAAAGGGCCAAAACATGGAGTTCTTATGGGGAGAACATGGTCATTGACGCTGGAGATGTGCACGGAGGTGAAGTGAGGTGCTTACATCATCAAGTGAACAATAGTCACATTCTGTACTAGTGTGTCCTTTGTGGAATGTGATTTAGGGGTGTCGTTCAAATATTCTTAAAGCCCTTCCATTTAAGTTACACTTTGCTTTGGGGCTTCATAGAGAGTTAATGCAACTGGACAGCAGCATCAGTGAAGGTCGAGTGTTGGAAGACAACAGACACTCCAGACTTGCAGATGCCAGCCTCCGAACACTGCTGCAGCAATTTTGAACTTCCTAGTACAAAATTAGAATCCTTGAAAAGCTATTGCTTTGCTGTAGTGTGTGTCCCTGAGACCAGGTGTGGTGTTGAGCTCCCAGGAAGCCCTGGGCTGGGCAGTCATGTTCAATGTGATATTGCAGCCACATTCCTGTCTTAGAGGAACCTCCTCTATCTCTGTACCTCTCAATGCAGTGAAAGGCTCTGTGGTACCTACAGAGCATGGGGCACTGGAAAGGGATGGATGGACAGCAAACAGTGACACCAGCCAGAAATGCTCAGTTCCTTAGGGAGAAGCCTCTGAAGCAACTGAATCTTGGATGTGAACCTTCTCAACTCAGCCCAGAATTACTCAATAACATTAACACAAACATCCAAATCACAGACCACTAAGGAAACTTGCTCTTCTGTCAAGTTTAGACAGGGTAGTGTGACAGCCTTGGGAGTCTCTTATCAACTTAGAAAATCCTCCTCCTCCTCCTCCTCCTCCTCCTCCTCCTCC
>CM052705.1:117644809-117662328 GCA_028551405.1 Uromys caudimaculatus | reverse complement strand
CCTCTTCCTCTTCTTCCTTTTCTTCCTCTTCTTCCTCCTCCTCTTCCTCATCCCTCTTCCTTTTTCTTCTTTCTTCCTTTTCCTCCTTCTTTCTTCTTCTTTGATTACCTTTTATCTTTTTTATTTCTAGACTAGAACTAATACTGTAGCCCAGGCCAAGTGGGGACCCAGAAATCCTCTATCTACCCAATGCTAGGATTACAAGCATGTGTTACCCAGCCCGGTCTTCCAAAGTTATCTTGCTTAGAGCAGCTGTTCTCAATCTGTGGGACATTACCCCTTTGGGGATGAACGGCCCTTTCACAGGGTCACATATCAGATATCCTGCATATGATATATTCAAATTATGATTCATAACAGTAGCAAAACTACAGTTATGAAGTAGCAATGAAAATAGTTTTATGGTTGGGGGTCACCACGGCATGAAGAACTGTATTAAATGGTCGCAATTTGAGAAACTCTGGCCTAGAGGCAGTTGTAACTCACTGTGGCTACAGAGGAGAAAATCCAGCTAATCCAGCTAAGAGCACCTCAGGACCTCTCCCACCTGTCAGCCCAGCCTGGCCTGCTAACCCTTGGAGAGCTATGGTCTCATCAGTCTTGCATCATCTGGATGCCTCATTCTTCTCATCACAGAGCCACAGAGTACACTCACATTCCAATCAGGGAGAGGAGGAGGAAGAAAAAGAGCTGGTTACCTGTTTCAGGAAACTAGAGCTCACCCATCCCCAAATACCCTGAGCTGTTGTCTCAGTAACCATAAATATGTCACAGCTATAGTGGGCTCAGGGGAGGCAGTATTTAATCTTCACACATTTTTTTATGACATAACATTAAAAATGAACTTGGGAACACAAGTGTGCCTCAGCTTACCACAGGGTGATGATCCAGTAAGCCTTCCATAGGTCAAGTATCATAAGTTGAAAATGTATTCCCCTGTAGGATTAGCCCCGCAATGCACTAGACCCTCAAGACGGGATGACTGGTCATCATCAGAAGACAGCTGAATGCATGTCACCGGCTTAGGAAAGGCTAAAAATTAATTCAGTATGATTTCTACAAAATGTGTGCTGCTTACATGTCATCATAGAGTTAAAGAATCCCAGAGTTAACAATCACAAGTTAAGTATGATTTAGTTTTTAAGGAGTGCTACCTCTAGAAAATATTTCCTACGCTATGTGGTGAAGAAAGCTGAGAGACATCAGGTTATTTTGCCCCCAAGGATATCTTTATCTTAACACGGGATGTTCCTTTCCCAACAGTTTCATGCATCATCCGTATTAAATCAGGAGTAGCTGTGGTTACAATCTCTCCGGATTCTCCGTTCTCTTTCCCTGCTAAGCTCCATTGGTTTTTAACATTGCTCTGTGCAAATTAGCAATACTTTCTTTCTTTTTTTTTTTTTTTTTTTAAAGATTTATTTATTATATGTAAGTACACTGTAGCTGTCTTCAGACACTCCAGCAGAGGGCATCGGATCTCATTATGGATGGTAGTGAGCCACCATGTGTTGCTGGGATTTGAACTCAGGACCTTCGGAAGAGCAGTCAGTGCTCTTACCCGCTGAGCCATCTCTCCAGCCCTAGCAATACTTTCCTATGTATTCTAGTATCTACTAACTGTTTCTGATCAAGCTATTTCTTATTCTCATGTGTTTGTACGTGTGAACAAGCACTAGAATCATATTGTCACATTCTGCCACCACCTTAAATCTGACTAAATCATGCTAACTACTTAATTTCTGTAAGGGGGAGATTTGATTTTTATGATATAATGTGTTCTACTGTTCAGATAAACTGTCTCTTATTTCATTATGGAAAAAATATTATCTTTTAATTTTGTGACTAGCTAATTTATCTCCTGTTTTCCCAGTTTGGTTGCTGGTTTTCATGTATACGTGTGTGTTCATGTGGGTGCATGTGTGTTCAGGTACATGTCTACACCGATGTACACTGTAGATGTATGTATGTGAGTTGGAGATCAGAGCAACCCCACTTTCATTCACCCAGTGCCTTCCATCTTTAATTTGAGACAGGGTCTCTCAGCATGCTGGAACATCACCAGGTAGGCTGGCCGAGCCGGGCTTCTAGGATTTCCCTATCTATTTCTGTCTCCCACTTCACCCTTGCTAGAATTACATGTGCACAGCAACCAGTTTTTATTTTGTTACTTGAGACCTGGTTAACCTGGTAACCTGGTGTTACCTGTGACTTGACCTGGGCTAGCCTCAAACTTGCAACCCTATGGCTTTAGCCTTCCAAGTGCTGGATTACAGGCCTGCACCACCCGCTTATGCCCTCTTAAAGCAGTTTCTAGGAGTTGGTTGATGTCATATAGCCTTCAGGGAAAAAAAACAAAACATGTTTTGACTGTGCAACTTATCCCTACTCCTTGGACTGCAGAAGACAAGTCCAAACAGTGATTGTTTCTGGATCCTGACTTGGGCAGGAAGTACTTCACAGTACCATCTATTGGCTTTTGATTTCACACATCCATTTTGTCAAGGAAGTCTCTCCTGAAGTCCTTTTCAGTGTCTATTGAGATAATTACATAGTTTCCTTGGGCTTATTAATATTCCCAGAGTTAAGACTGACACCCTGCTGTTCTGTGTGTATACATATACACACACATATATATTACAACCACCAGTCTTTTTGCATTTCTTTCATTCCACACATGAACAAGGCTTGCTGAGATAGACACCTGCTTGTGCCTTACTCAATCTGCTGACCTCTTCACCCAAAGGAGAACTGGTATGCAGAAACGGACCACCTGCCAGCTTTCCAATTAAATGACAGCTTCAGACTCTGCAACCTCTGCATATGACCTTCATCTCTGCTACCTGAAAGAGCCTCCGACATTACTCTGATGTTTTCAGACTGTGCAGTTTACCCGTTCAGGCTACAGATTGGTTTTCTGAAGAGTTGGTATCTTCTTTGCCTGTGCTTCTGACGAGACAGGAGTTAACTGTGCCACAGGGGTTGCTGGTGCTACCCATCACTCATGCTAACTACTAAGCATTGGTCTGTTGGAAACGCAGGGTTGAGAGAGTCTATTGACACATAGAGGTTGTCTTCTGAGTCCACAGGCTATTCCCCATTACCAGTGATCAAACGCATGTCCTTGGATTGCTGCAAAGGAGCTGATGGTCTGAGCCTATGTAGTATGAGACTTCCTACAGGGTCCTCATCTTATACTAGAAAAACATCAATTTTATCTCTCCTCCTGCAGACTTGAATTAACCCAAGAAATTTTGTTTCCTTCCTGACCCTGTGATATGGGCAGCACTTGGCTTATTTACCAACCTCTGCTCTGTATCCAGATTTAGATATCTGTCCATTTCATTATCTGACTGTCTGTCTAGGTATATATAGAGAGATCCATTTCTGATAATATAAGAAACACAAAATCATTGTAGAGAATATAAAAATACAGAGCTGCATAAAGAAAATAAAAACTATCTTTATATCATCTAAAGATAGCACACTGATAAATTGCATTCAAGTTTACTGAATAGAAACACAGTATCTATATCTACATATAATTAATGTAAATTCAGAAAGGCTTTAGGTAACTTTTCCTTTAATTTTTTTTTTTTTATTTAATGTTTTTAGGTTTGAAGGCCTACCCAGAAAAAAAAAAGTAAAATATTTCAGGAATTTGATGCACAGGATAAACCATTTAAGGCAAATGTGATTTATTCTTAATAATTTATTAGAAAGTGTCCATTTGTCCAATGTCCTACTGGTTTGTTATGATTTTTGCATATTTAAAGGAGATTTTTCTGTAGTGAGTAATATATGTCTGTAATATCCTTCCCTGTTCTACGTGTTGCCTATTTTTCTCTAATTTATCATAATTCTGCCATCATTCTTTATAATGTCTCTGTTTTACATTTACACATATCTTAACTCTGATACCTTCTTTGTAACTTTTGTGTTAAGACTGCATTGCAGCATTTAAAAATATTACCCTTAATTTTATTTAAATTTTAGTATTTGTAATGTTTATCCTTAGACTTTTTTATATCATATAAAGTGATTTTATCATATTTTCACCATGAAAAATTTACCCAAGCCTCTTCCAAGCAACTGTGTTTTTGAAGTATTACCTATGACTATGACAGTCTATGACTGTTGGTAAATTGCAAAGAAATTAAGGAGACAAAAGATGCTGTCTGTATCAGTTAATGTTCTGTTGTTGTGATAAAATACCAAATCCAAAATTCTTTAGAGGAGAAAAGGTGTTTGTTTTGGCTTATGACTACAAAAGCATGGAGTCCTTCATGGCAGAGAAAACATGGGAACAGGGATGGCAACCAGCCAGAGCAGGAAGCAGAGAGAGGGAGGGAGGGAGGGAGGGAGGGGGAGAGAGAGAGAGAGAGAGAGAGAGAGAGAGAACAGAAGTGGGATGAGGCTATAAACCCTCAAAGCCTGACCCAGTGACAGACTTCTTCCTCATATTCTCTACCTCCTAAAGGGTCCATAACCTTTAGCACCACTACCAACTGGGGACTAGGTATTCCACCACAAGAGCCTATGAGGGATAATCTTACTCAAGCCACCACAACATCTTGTGCTATATATCCGAGCTTCACAAACTTTGGTATGTGATAAGCTAGCACACCTCAAAATATTATGACACAAAGTATTAGTATTCTGTTTTCCCAAATGGAGCTTCTGAACTGCTACCATTTAGTCATTTGTCATTCAGTATGTGTATATTGGGGTCCTGTGATGTGTCCTGGGGAGATGACAGGAGTATGGCAGCCCAGCCCCAGCCCATTTGGAGCCCACCTCACTGCAGGGACAACAGTCATTGGTCTAATAGCTACCATAAGTACTATAAACCTACATCTGTGAAATGAGAGGGGATTAGCTGCCGTAACAGAAAGCCCAGTGATAAAGGTTTCACTGAGGAATCACTAAAAAGTAGATGTCTTCTCTGTTATTTTATACTCTAAATAGTATGTGTGTATACATGCACATATGGGAGTGAACATTCATTTTTATTCAGATGAATGTATGTGTGGGCGCAGAAGCATATGTATAAAATGTGGATGCCAGAGAGCAGTTTTGGATATCACTCTTCAGGCGCTATCTACATTTTTCTTTCTTTCTTTCTTTCTTTCTTTCTTTCTTTCTTTCTTCCTTCCTTCCTTCCTTCCTTCCTTCCTTCCTTCCTTCCTTCCTTCCTTCCTTCCTTCCATCCTTCCATCCTTTCTTCCTTCTTTCTTTCTTTTCTTTTCTTTTTATTGAGACAGAGTCTCACTGGCCTGGAGGTCTCTAAGTAGGCTAGACCAAGTGGCCAGAGAGCTCCAGAAATCCTCCCATCTCTGCCTCCCCAGCACTGAGATTGTGAGCCTGCACCACCACACCTGGCTTTTTCATATGGCTGATTTCTAGGGGTTGACTAAAGTTCTCCTACGTGCAAAGCAAGCATGTGAATCACCGAGCTGTCCCATAAATCTTTCAAAGAAACTTTTAATACCAGCAGTGAAAGGCTCAGTCTCAGAAGAAAGGTCACTTTCCACCGAAGGTACTTTGCATTTAGAAAAACAGACTGTGTTCATAGTATTTTCCAGCAGAGAGTGAGGCCTGTCCTTACACACGTGGAAGATGATACCATAGTAATGCCAGCAGTTCTAACGGTGGTGCCACCAGAAACTGCACGAGGTATCTTAAATAATGACCTCTTTACAAGAAATATAGATATCAATTTTTTTAAAAAGCTAACAAAAATGAAGGATTGCATTAAGGGGCTGCAGATTAGCCTGCAAAGCAGTACATAATCACTGCAATCCCAGGAACAAACACCGGGGGAAGGAGCTGCTCCTCCTGCCCGGGTTCCTCAGGATTAGATGCATTCCTCAGGATTAGATGCATTCCTCAGGATTAGATGCTATGGAGATAATGCGTGCAGCACATTCTTTGTAAGTACTGTGATTTCCTTGTTTTTAAAAAAAATGGAAATAGAGGCTAAGGAGATAACCTAGTAGGTAAAGCCTTTCTGATTAGGACTTGAGTTCAAATCCCAGAGCGCACATAAAGCTGAGTGAGGTAGCACAGGCCTGTAATCCCAGCACTCCTACAGTGAGAAGAGAGGTAGAGACAGAAGTTGTTGAGCCAGCTAGCCTGGTTTATGCAGCAACAGCTAAAAACACAGAGACCTGTCTCAGACAAGGTAGAAGTCAAGGACAGACAGACACACACACACACACACACACACACACACACACACAATTAGAGAATCAAAATGAATTGAAATTCTCTGGTACCAAATATTGCTTTTAAGTAAAATCTGAAATTCTCAGTGTTCCCAGGTCAGAAGTTCCAAGATGATTATGTTGCACGCTGTCTAAAGCAGAAGCTCACATCGAAGTGTCTTATGTGTACACACTTTGAAGACGCTGTTGAATCTTTTTAGAAAGAATTGAAATTAAAAGCTGGTTAGATAGAGGATACGGTAACAAGGCATGAGGAGGATGAAAAAGTGACAGGTTTTCAAACAGAGCATGCATGCGTTCTGTGATAAAGCCCCGTTCCATAGGGGCTGCCTCAGCAGACTCGGGGCTTATTATTCTTGAAATATACCGGGGCTTTGGATGATAAATGCAAACATAAGTTATGGATAGATGCTTTGGAAGTAAATATGTGGGAGGATTCCTTCTACCTGAGAATAAACTACTTCAACTGGAAAAAAA
The DNA here is from genome assembly GCA_028551405.1 of Uromys caudimaculatus. NCBI lineage: Eukaryota > Metazoa > Chordata > Mammalia > Rodentia > Muridae > Uromys > Uromys caudimaculatus. The sequence goes on along the minus strand of CM052705.1, from coordinate 117,655,624 downwards.
AAATACAGTGACTGTAGCAATTCAAATTTCCATTAGGAGATGAAATGGCCTGAGTCCTGTTAGTAATACACAAATAAATATGAACTCAAGGAGGGATCGTATCTACAGGAAATTGAAACGTGTTACAAAGCGTGGCAAAATGTGGGTGATCGCAAATGAGTCATAGCACCTGTGTGGGGAAAGGAAAAAAAAATAGAAAATTTTATGGTATAGATCCCAAAAGCAAGTTCTTGACACCTGATGCCCAAATGTCAGAGCTGCGGGAGGTGCGTCTGCAGTGATTTCTGGGTTTGCTTTTCTACTTGGGAGAATTTGCTTTTAGAAACGGTACAGCTGCCTTCCACGGTTAACTTTGTTTCCATCTAGGTCCCCACTGATGGTTCATTTGGCATTGTCAGGCACACCTTTGCAGGGCAGATGACTATTGCATTGAATATAGGTACTTCCTTAAAGGTAGCCAAACTGAATTCAGGTAAGGGGTGGGGTTCTTTTCTCTAACACACACTAACTTGAGTTTTACTTCAAGGCAAGGAGATCTGATTCTGAACTCTGCTTCTCTCCCCAAAGCTCGTTGATTAGCACCTCTTGCAATCTGGTTTGTGGGCTCATTGCAGTCCAATTCTTAACTTGTGGAGACATGACTAATGTTTATGTAGCAGGGTGTTTTCAGGCAGATGTGGCAGAGCTACTGTGGTAGGATGAATCTGACCATCTCTTTGGGATCCTGTTTACAGTCTCCAGCTAGGGGTACAATCATTAGAACATTTAGGATACATCTGCACAGACATGCACATCCCCACACATATACATAATTAAAGAGAAAAAATATTTCGCTTAAGTATTCCCATGGCAAAGTCAAACTAGCATGATACTTGAGAGTATCAGATTGACCTTGAAAAGCTTAGTCCATTTTGAGCTGATTATTGCATAGTGTAAGGTAAGATTATATTTCCTCTCAAAGTTCTTCCTCCTCAGTATCACATGTGCCCACGTTTTTCATGATATACATATTGATGATCATGTATTCATTATTATCATGACATTAGTTGTAAATTGATTACTCAAATATTACATGTTCTAAGAAAACTTTGGTGACAATGTCTAATTTTTTTTAATTACAGTTCAGGTCTTAGGTTTCTCCTTCCAGCCTTTTCTTCTCCCCACACTCAAGGATTCCTCTTCTCTTCCCAAGATGCTGGCTCTCCACAACTGATTCTCTTTGACTGGCATGATTTTACAAACTTCATTTGAGTACAGCAGAGGCAGAGAAAAACAAAACAGCATCTCATACTTGAGGTTCCAAGTATTTTCCCATGACTTCTATATTTAATCTATTTCTATCCTCATCACTGGCATACTGTTGACTCTTAAAAATAGTGTCTGAATCATATATATTCAGACTTGGGAGAAAAATGAACTTTTTGTATTACTTTACTACCATGCCTAACTTATTTATTGAAAGATAATAACAAGGTCTTTCAACAATCTATTTTTGTTTTCCAGAATTAGAGATATTTTCTTGTGTCTTGCTACTAGTAAATAATTAAACAAGAATCATCATCACATAATTTCACACTGGGATGGGCACTAGATAAGACACATGGCTCTCAAAAGATACTCTGAGAAGTGACTATATATTATAATAAAGTCTAAGCATCAGGAAGTCTGACAGGACAGCTTGGCAATATATGCTCAGGAAGCAACCAAAAAATATATGGGCACATAAGGGGAAAATAGGCATAAACAGTGGGAGATTATTCTACTATAAACATTTGCCACACCATAGATGACCTTTGATGGCACTGTGCTAAGGCCATCCCAGACAGGCCAGTACTGCGTAGTCTGCTTATACTATATCCACTGAATTAAACTTGTAGAAGCTGGTACAGTGTCTGCCATAGACTCAGGAGACTATGAGGAAGTTTCTGTGGACAGATAAAGAGTTTAATTTATAAATGATGAAAAAGTTCAAGAGATATACTTCTGCCCATAGCTGATAGCACCATATTACACACTGACACAATTTAACAGTGTAATCATTGAAAAAGTATTAGCATTTGTCTAAGATATTAGCATTTGTCTGTCTTGAAATGTTGACTACAGCAAATAAACCTGTTAAATGAGGTATTGTATAGGTTGATAAATGCTAGAATTTTTTTCTCACATGAATTTAAAAATGCCATAAGTAACAAAGAATGTCCTCTGAGACAGTGACAACAGCCATTGGCTGACCATGGACTTGACCTCAGCCTTGGAACCTGGAGGGCCTCATTTTCTACCATCAACTTGTCCTGAGAAGAGAAAAGAGATACTCTCCACTCAGGCCTTTCCCAGTTAACAGATTGCCTAGTTTTCAGGTCTACAGAGGTGGGGTTGGCGAATAAAGAGTGCTTCCAGGTTCCTGTGTCTTCATGCTCCCCCTGAGCCTCTTCTATAGCTCAGGACCCTTGAATGGGCACAACAACAGGGTCACACCCACTCTGCTGACAATGAAGTTACTCCCATCCACTGTCTGTGACGTGGTATAGCAACCAACCTCAGGCTCTACCGACAGAATCCCTGTGTCTAGAGAGAGTATACAAATACACAACTGGCTTCCCTGGCTGTCGTGCCCTCATCCATGAATCCCACCAGCTGTGCAGTGAAAATATTTGAAGAGGAACACAACTGTACTGAGTTGCACACTGAGCATGCACACACTTCTTTTTATTGTCTTGATTCCCTAAATAGAACAGAATAACAACTTCCTACACTGTTTACCTTGTCCTAGGTACAATAGGTAATTCTAACAGGAAGGACTAACAGGTGGATGAAGAGTATAGGTTTGATCTGTGAAAGTAATATATCTTTCACACAACTGTTTGGAAAAACCTTTGAGTTATGTTAGGGGGCCTGGAACTGATCCCTATGTTACCCAAGTCTTAAAATTTTCTCTGAAAAATCTCAGGTGAGAACTAAAGCAGATATTTTTATTTTAAACGCGAGCAGAAATTGGTGTCATTTGTGGTGATAAAACTGGCTTTGTTATTTTATATTTTGTTTTGCAAAGGGTTTTTCGGCTTTGTGAAACCTACTGAATCACATAACAGAAGGAATTTGCAGGTGGAAGTATTGACAATCTTACCTATGGTGACTTATTTTTATGTGACTTGCGTTATGGAATAAGTAATATGTCCCACTCCCAAAGGGAATCATGAGCCATGCTTAGGAGAAGAGGGGCTACATTTTGAGGAAAGCCCAACTGTACTTCTGTCTGCCCTGTGGCAATGCCACCCCGAAGGTCAATGCTGCCTTGCACCAGTGGCCTGGGCTGGGGTAGCTGACCAGTATGTTTGGCCTCTCTCCCTCCTTCATTGTCTGTGATTTCAGTGTAGTGATTGGCATACACATTCCTCTGTTCTTTCTGATCTGTCCCTTCTCACCTCGCTCTCTACAGATGGTTTTTTGTTTCTCACCGGTTGGTCACACACTTCGGGGTAGAGCCAGGAAGTTCCCAGCCATAGTTAACTGCACAGCTATTGACTGGTTTCATGCATGGCCACAGGAGGCTCTGGTCTCAGTCAGCAGGAGGTTCATTGAAGAAATCGAGGGGATTGAGGTAAGTTGTGTCAGCCTGAGGTAGGTACCCAGTGTGGACATTTCTCAGTACCCTATTGGCAGGAAGCAGGGGTCCGCTGCTTTCAGTTTCACAATCTCTGTATCAAATATGTATCTCTTTACTTCTTTTGTGTTGTTTTTCATTGTTTCTGATTTTTTCTGCATTGTTGGGGGTGAGATTCTGGCCTTATGGGGTTATAAGTTATGTTTGTCTCTTCTTGATGAGCTTGGTACCTCCAGATATGTTTTTTAATGTCTGCGTGAAAAAAGCAGGTCTAAAGAGTAAAGAAAGCAACTGAAGTAAGCCTCCCGATTCCCAGATGTGGAGTTGAGGTCCAGATCCTTTCTGATTAGAGAGATTGTGTTAGGGTGTGACTCCCAGAGAGCTTTGCCCTTGCCTCCCATTGAGCAGTAAGTTGGGAGTGCCTAGAATAGACCCAGAATTAGTGGAAGTGGCTCTCTGAGCCAAAATTGATAGGGGACGTATATGAAATAATGTCTCAAGTCTTCATCTTCTCCCTTACTCCAGAAGCCATGACCACCCCCTTCCAAAGTAGCATTGCGGCACTTTGCTAGGTAGTATATCCTTGGGTGGCCAGAGGTTAGAGTCTGGGTGTGTTTATGAACTTGAGCAGTTAGGATGCAGCTAGCTTTATTGTTTGGTATGTTACTTTTCCTTTGCTTCTACTTAAAAAGGTAGTAACCATATGAGTGTGTATATCTCGGGAGTGGTGAAAAGTATTCACTGCTGCATACAGGTTTTCTTTTCCCCCTAAATATGTCTATGAATCTGTTGATCACTGGACTGCCAGGGGAAGCAACTGTTAACAGACAGACACATCTGGGATGGGACCACATGTCTGCCTCCCCTTTCCTTCTCTTCTCCACAGTCATGTGACCAGCACATACATAAAGAAACAGAAAAGAAACGGAAGGTCTTCTGAAGTTTGGGGGCAGAGGGGATTAGATCTTCACATCTAGAGAGCCATTAGTTGTGATAAAAGTAGTGTTAAGTGTTACTCCCAGCCCCTAGGACAGTTGTCAGATTCCTTGCATCGGAAGTACTGGGGCAGCATCTTGTCTTCCAACAATGAGAACAGAGGCCGGAAGTTCTGAATCTACCTGTGCCACATATTACTAGCAGATTTCTAGTTTCCTTGGTTCATTTTGTCAGGCTTGAAACGGAAGGAGTGGGCTGGTTTTTTAATATAGTTTTGATTTTCCTCGGTTGGTAGGAGATCCGAGCTAGCAGCCCAAGGGAAGCATACCTGCCGGGCTTTGCTGTCCTGTGTCTGTTTCTCCAACGGAGCAGCAGCTCAGCCTGGCCAGGACTAGCGACACCTGCTGGACGAGGCAGGCTTTGCAGTCCCGAGGGCTGCACGAGATGCTGCCGTCTATCTGACGGTGTCATGCCGCCTCCTATAGGATCCTGGGTGTCAAATAGGAATCGTTTCCAAGCACTTCAAGCTGAATTACACCTGCTAACAATCAGCCAGATGATTTCCTTTCCGTGTAAAGTGCTTATTTAATCCTCCCACCTTCCTGATTTGTCACACAGGAAGTACTAATTATAATTCAGAGTACAGTGGGACCACATTCCCCTAAAAACATGTGGTGTCTTTCCTGTAGAGGTCAGAAACAGCTTGAGTGCTAATTTGATCACCTTCTTAGTCTTAATTTCCATCAGCAAGACTGAAAGTTATCTGCATAATTTTGGTACTTCTTAATTATTGACTTCATTGGGTGAAGAGAAGGTACTTATACAAGGTGACCTCCTTTGGCCAACAAACCATTTTATATACATTGACATGTAAATCCCCAACAGTACAAACTCAGCACCCAGGGCTATGGCAGTCCACAGCCCTGACTGCATCTGAATGGGTATGCTATTTTTTTTGTTGTTGTTGTTACCTGATACTGAACTAAATGACAGCTGACAAGACCAAAAGCAGTCTGACACCTAAGTGTCAGTCACTGTGTTGCTCATTAGACACTCATGTGAACATGTACTGCCTCTCGCTGTGAGGTAGGAAGTGACACTATAAGGCAGGATGGAGGGACAGTCCTGTATGCTGCTAGAAGTCTCGCTGAAGATGCAGACGGAAGCACGCTGGGGATGTGCTTGGGTGGAAACCTTACTGGTTAGTGCTCAGGCTCCAGTTAGGAATGCATGGGGTAAAAAGTGGACGGTATCAGGAACATAAGAGAAAAACATTGATTTTGTTTTGTTTTGTTTTGTTTCCCAAGGCAAAATGAGCCTTAGGCATCATGGAGAGCAGGGTCATATGAAAGGACACATTTTAATGTAAATTAAAAATATGAGCTGACAGGGAGGGTAAATTCTGTTGCAAGGTTTGAGGACAGAAGCAACCCATGTCACTTGGGCATGGCGTCTGACTGACAGAGGAAGGTCTGCCCTCCTGAAGTAATGACACTGCAGTGTGGGCTTGCAGCTCAATGTCATGCCGCCATCACAGTTAAATGCCGTTTTGCCGCCATGTCTGCAACCCACACCTGAGAAGGTGTAGCATAGAATGGCAGGGGTGATCCGCTTAAATAGAAAAGTTATCTTTCTGCCAGATTTAGACTTGATGTTTTTCCAATGCATACATGTGTGTGTGTGACTACACATGTACACACATTCACACACACACACACACACAGAGAAACACACACACACACACACACACACACACACACACACAGAAACACACACGCACACAAATTCATAATGCCAAACAGGAGGGGCATTATATTTATTGCATCAGTGATAACTATGCTATATTGATTATTTTGACCACAATTTCTTTCTTTGAAATATCAATTACAAGTGTTAACTTATAAAGTCCAAAGTTGACCATACCATATAGGAATCCTATTGAGGAAAATACCACTGAACAGTAGAACAGACGTTACCATAACTTTTAAAGTAGAATGCTGAGCCCTGTTGGTTACCCCTAGTGAACTGAGTTTAGCTATGCATACTCAATACAATGAATAAAGACACAGAATGTGGAAAGAGAAAAGAGAGTTCATTTAATGTGGTCACATTGGAGAGAACATTGAAGAGAGAGGCCCAGTGAAATCTCAAGTCCATCGTTAAGCTACTAGCATAAGGTTAGGTTTAAATAGAGTGCGTGAGCTTTACATGATTAGGAAGTCCTGATCCAGCTGTTCCCCCCAAACCCCCATGACCCCTTCAGTGTCTTACCTACAATGTGTCTGATAAGCTGTATGAAAACTCTCTTTCTGGTCACTGTCATAGCGGATTCAACCTTTCCCTTTTCCTAGAGTAGGATTCCTGGACCAGTTCTAACTCTTTGGGGCCTGTTGTTTCAACAGTCTGATAGCTGAAGAGAGGTGTGTACACATCCTTTTAGAATATCTAGTTTCCTACACGGTAGTTACACTAAAGCCATTTTGAAGTACCAAGACAAAACCAAGAGAAGTTCTCAGGGATCTGCTTAAACTTCACCCTAGCCTCAACTTCTGTCTTCAAATGGGTGGGAAAGATCCATCGCTGTTCACACCCTTCTCCATCTGTCTTCTTTATCTGTGCATGTATGTCATTCCATATTTGGTGCTCTGTGCCTATTGGGCAAATTTAGAATACAGTTTTTAAAAGAATGCTATTTTCCCAACATGTGTTTTACAGCTTTCTAAAGGTCAGGAATCCTACCACCCATGAAAGCAGGGTCCAGTTCTTATGGCTGTCCAGGATCTGAGTGTATTGTTCAGCCAGAACCAGCTCTACATAAAATTTCATAGTTTTGTGGCTTTTCTGGATGTGTTACTCTCACCAGCCACAACATCTCCTGCCTTTTCTCCCTGTAGCAAGGGTTCTCTGGGGCTGGGGAAGTCTCTTGATGGGTACCAAGCACCTGCCACACAAGTGTGTGTGTGTGTGTGTGTGTGTGTGTGTGTGTGTGTGTGTGTGTGTAGTTCTGATCCAGCACCCACATGAATTCTGGGTGGGGATGGCAGCACTAGAGAGGCAAAGAAAGGGCACTCCCAGAACAAGTCGGCTACCTAAACTAGCTGAACCAATGTATTCTAGGTTCAACTGAAAGACCTTCCCTCAGTATATAAGGTAGAGAGTGATTAAGGTAGCCTTCAACATCAACTTCTGGTACACACTTATGTATGATGCAAAATACATACAGGATGGATGGATGGGTGGATGGATGGATGATGGATGGATGGATGGATGAGTGGATGGGTGGAGGATGAATGGATGGTTGGATAGATGATGGATGAATGGATGGATGGATGGATGGATGGATGGATGGGTGGGTGGGTGGAGGATGGAAAGATGATGGATGGATGGATGGATGGATGGATGGATGGATGGATGGATGATGGATGATGGATGATGGATGATGGATGATAGATGGATAGATGGAAAGATGATGGATGGATGGAAAGAGGGTAGCTGGGTTTTCTTGAGTTTTCTCTGGACTTTTCATTGCATTAATTCTAAGTCACTTCAATGTTCCCATGTTGCGGAAGAGTCTCTAGGAGCCACCTCTTCTGATAGTAGAGCCTTACCCGCACTGTTTACCTCTCTGATCCCAGCCTCTTGAGAAGGGCCTGTCCTTGCATAGGTGACAGATGGAGGCTGATGCTCAAGCCTGTGGATGGTTCTCAGAGCCCAGGCTTTCCTTTACTGCATTTGTGCACAGTTATATAGAAAGCATGGAAAAGAATTAATGCAAAGGAACCTTTTTTTTTTTTTCGTTTTTTGAGACAGGGTTTCTTTGTGGAGCCCTGGCTGTCCTGGAACTCACTCTGTAGACCAGGCTGGCCTCGAACTCAGAAATCCGCCTGCTTCTGCCTCCCAAGTGCTGGGATTAAAGGCGTGCGCCACTACTGCCTGGCCAAAGGAACCATTTTTGTAGGCAGAAGGGAGCAGGGGGAACACTTAATTTTTCAGACCTAGGTCCTAGGGTTCAAACCTTGTTTCTGCTTCATCAGTCTTTATGTTGGGGTGAGGGAGCTCTGTGAGGGGCTTAAAGGTACTCAAATGGAATACTGTTCCTCTGTTTTAGTATTAAATCCTCTTTAACAAGACTCCTTGCCCTGACTATCTAATTCAGTCTTTTACCAACCCACAAAAAAATGAATTATAAATAATAGATTTTATAACTTGGTAGTTTGACATTTAAGTTCAACAAATGATTTCTGAGAAAACACTTCAAGACTCCCTACAAGGCTATGACATCATATGTGACAACATTGTCCTGGGTTTAACTAAAACGAACAACCAAACAACAACCTCGTCTCTTTTCATTTGCCTTTCTTGCAAATCCAAATTTAATTTTATAAACAGGTATAGTCCGCTTTGCTGTTCTTGGAAAGAAATAAAATACTTAAAAAAAGAATCACAGAATTTGCATTCACCCTCTGCTGACATTCTCAACAAGAGCACTGGGTTAGCACTGGCTTGTAGAGCGGCCTCCTGAGAACTTGGTATGGTAATGAAAGCCAGTGCTGGAGAACCATCCCACCAGGCACCATAGAGTTTGTTTCTATGTTTACAGCAAGCTAACTGAGAGACTAGAAAATAAACATTCCTTTCTTTATATGAGGAAAAACCCAGTCTTATCTGTGCATTGAATTTTGCAAGGGAGACAGCATGGCTTCCCAAAGCAATCTTAGCAGGAAAGCCATGGACTTAGTGCCATTGCACAACAGCACTCTGCTTATTTTTATTTTTGCCTTCCCCACTATTGGCTGCAAAAGGACGACAAAGTGTAGTCAACCGGTTCCCCTGAAGGGACAAATCTGGCAGAAAAGATCGTCTTGCCTGCGTCTCTGGAAGTGTGAACTATGGCACTGGGTTGCAGCAGCCCTCAGCAGCCCCTCTCCACCCCCCTCAGAAGAAAACTGGAGATAAATGAATGGCAGAATAAATAATTTATGCTAATGAAATTACTGCAATTAGTAGTTCTACAATGACCCTTTTAAAAGCCACAGCTGTTAATGTCAGGAAGTGCTGTCACTACTGACCTTATCATAAGAGAAAGTGACAAATTGAGAATGCAGGGAAGACCAGTCATCAAAGAGGTCTGTTCTGGAACGATTAGAGTTTTCTGAAAAACAGTGTGAATTACAACCAGCTGCTCCCTGGCTTGGTGAGACTCCCATGCTGAGCCATTTTGTTAAGCCTGATAACAATAGTTATTTTGCCCCATTGAGACAAGTTGTGTCGGGCCACTTCCAGCTCTCCCGGAAGCCACTCTTTCCATCAGAGATTTACAAATGAAACTGTTGTTAAAAGGAGCATTCAGGGCTGCTGAGGAGCCTCCTCATAAGGATCATGGTTGGGCAGAAGCCAGGTTTTTTTTTTTTTTTTTTTTTTTCTTTGTAAGGAGGTTACACTTGGCTGAGGAAGTGTTTGTCTCTATCCTAGGAAGGTATGTGCGAAAGTTCTTGTCAAAGCAAGACAGGACGGGAGCAGCCTTGTGCGTGGTTATATGGGAGCCAAGCTGTTTTGAAAATAAAGTCCTCAGGGAAATATGATGCCTGTGACATTTATAGACACTCATAAATTTCATTTTCTGAGTCCACTAATTGCTAATACTCATGCATCTTGGATCCCCTAGAATCCAATACAATTCAAGTTTTGTATCCCTGAGTTTTGCTTTGAACACACATTCTTTCAAGGACTAGTGAGACAGATTTTCCATTGGTCCAACGGTGCACTTAGGTGAAGATTTTACCTACATTTGGGGTTTGTCCTGAGGTTAAGGATCTGTGTGCTTAAGGACACTGCAGAGAAACAATCCACTGCTCACTTTACACTGCTGCTGCTCACAGGAGCTTCTGGTTGCAATATTGATGGTCCAGGTTTGAAGCGTTTAACTGCATCATCGGCCACTTGTGTGCAATTTTCCTGAAGCTGCCTGAGTGTTATTGACAACACTTTGGTAAATTATGTGTGACTTTCCAAAGAGTTGGTGTAGCTCATTTAATTCATATTAATTGATTTTTAGGCTTCCCTTGATTAATTGAACCAGGTTCATCTTGTTCAGAGTGCAATAAATAATCATTAGAATGAGGGAGATGTGGCTGTACAAATTAAAAAGTTAACTATTCCAGAAGTCACAGAGGACACATGGAAGGGACGGCAGGCGATCTGCAGGGACTCTGTGTGGGGTGGGGGAGGGGGAGCTGTGTTGTGGGGGAGGGGAAGGAGGAGAGGGAGGGGAGCTGTGG
>CM052705.1:117618967-117644709 GCA_028551405.1 Uromys caudimaculatus | reverse complement strand
GGAATGGGGGGAGGGGTGGGAGGAATGGGGGAGGGGTGTTCTGCCTTGTGTTTGTTTTGTTGTTGATGTTCACTTCTCCAGATAAGAATAGAAATGAGCATCATATTTTCCCCTCAGAATGAGTGGTTTGGATGGCTTGCCCATCTATTCAGTTTGACATGGGTTCCCATAAAGCTCTGTTTTTCCACTTGTTTTGTCCCCCTAACTTTGTATTGATTCTTTTTGCCTAAAGTTCAGCTTGAAAGCAACATCTCCTCCTAAAAAGTATCCCTCCAAATATTGTCATGCGTCCTCTCCTTTTCCTTTCCTTTCCTTTTCTTCCTACGCACTTGATAGGTAAAGATCAAGTTGTGAAGAGTGGGACTTTGTCCTTTCTGTTGGCTTCTGGGTTTTGGTTGAGAACCACATAAGACATCCTTTTTCCTACCTACTAGCATGATGGTGACGAAGGCCAAGTGCTTCATAGTTAACCCCTCCAGTCCTGTGGGTGTTTCACGAAGATGAAGTCATAGTTACCCCTCCAACCCTATGGGTGTCTCATGAAGACGAAGTAAAATTTCCTAACATCTACTGTGATTCCCCCTGGCTTAAAAGAAATGCTGTATAATTTTTGGTGGTTTTTTTTTCCCCCTTTATTTTCTAAATTGTATTTCCAACTTGACAGAATTTCATGAGAAATGTAATATCTGTGTTGTTTCAGCCACAGCACAAAGATTCTATCAGTCTTTTCATGGCCCACGTTCACACCAGTGTAAAGGAAGTGAGTGCCTGGTACTACCAGAACGAGAGAAGATACAACTATACTACCCCAAGGAGTTTCTTAGAACAAATATCACTGTTTAAGAGCCTGCTGAAGAAGAAGCGAGAAGAGGTGCAGCGGAAGAAGGAGCACCTGGGAAACGGGATCCAGAAGCTGCAGACTACAGTCTCACAGGTGTGACCAGGGGGACAGGCCCTCACAGGTGTGACCAGGGGGACAGGCCTAAGAGGTGTGACCTGGGGGGGAAGGCCCTCACAAGTGTGATCGGGGAACAGACCTCAGAGGTGTGACCAAGAAACAAGACTCATAGGTGTGACTAGGGGGGAAGGCCCTCACAGGTGTGATCAGGGGGGACAGACCTCACAGATGTGACCAGGGGATGAGCCTCAGAGGTGTGATCAGGGGACAGGTTGTGACCAGGGGAAGGCTCTTACAGGTGTGACCAGGGGACAAGCCTCAGAGGTATGACCAATGAACAGGCCTCACAGGTGTGACTAGGGAAAAGCCCTTACAGTTGTGACCAAGGGACAGGCCTCATGGATGTGACCAGGGGATGAGCCTCAGAGGTGTGATCAGGGGACAAGTTGTGACCAGGGGAAGGCTCTTACAGGTGTGACCAGGGGACAAGCCTCAGAGGTGTGACCAATGAACAGGCCTCACAGGTGTGACCAGGGAACAAGCCTCAGAGGTGTGATCAGGAGGCAGGATGTGACCAGGGGAAGGCCCTCACAGGTGTGATCAGAGGGACTGACCTACAGGTGTGACTAGGGAATGGGGTGCCTCTTTCTGAGAGAAGTCTCTGCTTGCTCACAGAGAGCTAGGAGTCCTTGTGGTTTTTCTGTTTTCGTTTTTTCTTTCTTTCTTGGCTTCTTTTTTTTTTTTTTGAGATTATCATATGATTACAGCGTTTCTCCCTTCTCTCCCCCCCTCCCCCCAGAAACCCTTCTACACGCCTTTCCTCCTCTCTGCTTCAAATCCACGGGCATTTCTCTCACTAATTGTTATTGAATGCATGAATGTATCTATGTACGTAATTCTAAATATAGCCTGCTAAGGCCATTTACTGTTAATTGTGTTGTGTTTTCAGTGATTGTTGGACACTCTCTTGCATCCAACTTTCCTTGGTTGCTCAAAGTTCTGTGTGTGGGTCTGAGGCTTCATGGGTTTTCCCCCATCCACTTAGGTATGTTATTTGGTGGTATTTCTTGTTTCACCTGTGTTTAAGCAGTCATGCCTGGGAGTCTTTACGGATATAGTTCTGACGTTACTAGGAGACAGTCTCACAGCAAATTCCCCAATCCTCTGGCTTTCTAAATCTTTCTTTCCTCACTTGCACAATGTTCTCTGAGCCTTAGGTGTGGGAGCATTTTGTAGACTGGAATCCACATACACTCTGTGTTTTGATGGGTTGTGGGGTTTTGTTTTGTTTTTGTTTTTGTTTTTGTCTCTGTCTATAGCAAAGAGAAACTTCCTTAAGAAGAGTAGAGACTACACTTTTCTGTGGGTGTAAGGACAATTTTTTATAAAATGTTGCCCTTAGAGATGGAAGGTAAGTCCCTATTGTTGAAGGATGTCTAGTTTTACCTTGGACAGTTTAACGACAGGGCCGCACACTATTGTGGCTTTTCTGAGTAAAGAAGGGATTTACTAGTTACTTTTTGCCAGGCTGGTTTGAGGACACACCTTCTCTTCGCAGTCTGAAGCTGTGCAGAGCAGTGTGGATTTAAAGGGAATCACTTCCCATTTCCTCTCTGGTTCCTGACTTCTTAGGCTCTGGTTTGTAGTCAGGAATTTTGACATGTCGCTGGGATGGAAGTAGGATTTCCTTGTTGTCTTTGACACTCAACCCCAGCAAGGCCATCATGACCTGGAGGATGACTATGGAGTAGCCCTTGGTTCTGTACTTCTCCCTGACCTCAAGAACTATGCGCCTGCTTTAGCTACCAGCTCTCAGATGCCCTATCCTGTCTTCAGGCCCCTACTATGTCAGAATATGCTATCCCAACCTAAAGAGCAAATGAAAGACTTACTACAGTGTCAGAGTCTCATTTCGTTGTTAAAGTCAAAAGTGTTTCTTAGCCCTTAGAGATTCCTCTATTGAGAGTTCTCTCTTTAGCTCTGTATCCCATTTTTGATGTCAAAGTCAGTCCTGTTGAGCCAAGAAGGCAAGGAAGAAGTTGTGTTTTGTAGCACTTAGGTTCCTTTCAATGATATCCCACACTGAACCTATTGACTTTGCCCCAAGAAATAATAGTGTTGTTACTCAAACTGAGCTGTCCGTTTCCTTGCCTTTGGCAAAATTAATGATGATGATGATGATGATGATGGTGGTGGTGGTGGTGGTGGTGGTGGTGTCGTCGTCTCTACCACACTTAGAGTTGTCTTCCCAAGTACCAGAGCTAAAGGCAAATAACATAGAACCTTGGATAACCTTAGAGGTGTCGATGTCTCAGCCGCTGGGGAAAAGAAGAAAGCCTGTGGTTTCTTTTTTTTTTTTTTGGTTTTTCGAGACAGGGTTTCTCTGTGTAGCCCTGGCTGTCCTGGAACTCCCTCTGTAGACCAGGCTGGCCTCGAACTCAGAAATCCATCTGCCTCCGCCTCCCAAGTGCTGGGATTAAAGGCGTGCACCACCACTGCCCGGTGCCTGTGGTTTCTTAATCACCCCATCTAAGTGTTGAGGAGTCAAAGTTGGGGAAGAAAAGAGAGGAGGAGGAGGAGCCAGTCCACTTTCTCTGCCAAATACAGGACTACCTGGGGTCTCACCTGTTCCCCTCCGCTAAAAACTATAGGAAAAAACTTTATGAAGCCCTTAGGGTAAGGCATGTGGCTGGATCCTTTTTACTAAGTGTTCGTACTTGGAATGTTCCTAACATTAGAAAGGTGGTTGGATGTTTAATAGCTATTTGACAGTTGTGTGAAAATCAATTAATTTTGTAAGGGAGGTATGGTTTCCCATGTGGAGACTTGAAGAATCTTAGAGTGTAGGACCCGATTATGTTTGAGACAAAGTGTCTTTTTCTCTGGATTTGCCTGCCTAAAGCAGGGTTGGCTAGTGTGTTTCAAAGTCAGTTGCTTCCCTAGAAACTGTAAGTAGGGCTTGAAATTGTATCCTGCCTCTATCCCATTCTCTTAAATGGCTTTGACCCAACAGAAGACTAGTGTCAATGACTGAAACAACAGAGAAGCACATGTGGACACACAGAAAGGGCAAAACTCAGTCCTAGTTTAAACTGCAGTGGGTAGGTACACCATGGCTGTGCTGCTTGTATAGAGTATAGACGGCTGTGTTTAGATGGATGAGGATCACAAACTTACCCGGACACGGCCCAGTGGGATGTGTGCCACAGACAAAGCCTCCCTAGTGTCTTTATCAAATTAGTCAAAATAAATACTTACTTTGCTCTTTCTGTCTATGAGTTTAACTCAGGGAAGGTAGGAGAGAGAGAGAGAAGTTATCCCAGTTTCATGTTTTGGAGGCAGAGTCAGAATCCTTTAAAGTCATTCTCTGCTTCTGCTTTCTTTTACACAGTCCTCTTAGGAACCAAATGGCTCCTGTTGAAACCCAGGAGAATCTCAGCTGAAAATGGGCAGAATCAGTCATTTTAGCTAACACATGTCTTGATGTCACAGAAAGATTCTCTTTCAAGAGCTAAGTGGGCTGTTCAGTGGTGAGCCAAGGGAAAAAATGCACACAGGGAGCATGCTCTGGGTTTTTGTAACCTGTGCCTTGTTGGCCCCCCAAAGAACACATTTAGTTCACCCTTCTCAGTAGTACTAGGTTCTGTATTGAATTCTCTGTGTGACTCTACATTAACCCGACAGAGGTGAGTTAATGAAGAGTCATGTTGTGTTAGATGAGAGAAGGAAAGACCAGCTAGTTGGCACCGCAGTATGAGGCCAGTTACTCTGCAATCAAAGACTTTTACATTATTGAAGCTTATAGCAGCTTTCCTTCAAGAGTACAGGCAGGTATCACTAAGCCCATGCTCCATGGCCTTTATGATCGTGAGCCTGGGTTTAGAGCCAAGGAGCAAAGAATCTTGAGGTGGCAAATGCTCTGATAGACACCTTTGTTAGTATTTCCCTGAGCATACAGGTTTAGAATCCAAGAAGAACTTCTGCTCCATGCTGACACACAGTAATCCTTCAAAGCTATAGTCTTCTTTTCTCGAGCTACCAGCTCTCAGATGCTCATAGCTATACATGGAGCTATGTTTTGGCAAATAGGAGTAGAAGTGAAATCGGGATAGAAACAGACGCGTGCTACAAACTGCTAGGGACCCCTGCATCCATGCTGAAGACTAAGCCATGATCTCATCAGAAGTTGCTACAAAGTGACAACTTTTCCTTTCAGGTGGGAAATCTGAAGTCCAGGCTGGCTTCTCAAGAAGCTGAGCTGCAGCTCAGAAACCAGGACGCTGAGGCTCTGATCACAAAGATCGGTCTTCAGACAGAGAAAGTGAGCCGGGAAAAGGCCATCGCAGATGCGGAGGAGCGAAAGGTCAGGCTCATTCCACCATTTAGAGTGCTGAGCTATATTTAGCACAAAATAAACCTTTGTAGGTGAACAATTTTGAACAACTTCCTCTCCAGGGAGCATAAAGTCTAAGGAATTATTATCGTTACACATGTAACAGCATTTCACACCATGATTACCACTTGACCTTTCTTTACATTATGCATTTCCCCAACCTTTTAGCTCTTTAATGATATGAAAGAACAATAAATACTGAGCTCATTCAAGCATATAATGGATGTGGACCTTGCACATCAGGCCTATTTGTAATACAGTAAAGGTCAGGGAGTCACCTCAAAGGTTTCTAAAGGTTTCCAGTTTTTAGGCAAATTGAACAACTCAATTGTTAACAAAGCCTGTTCCTTCACTTTGCAAGATGGTTTTCAAGTTTCGCATTTTAATAATACAACTAGCATTCACTCACTATGAAGTCCTAAGCTAAATGTGTTCTTTTCGATGGGACTGAGGCCCTGGCATTCTGTGCGATGATTTGCTGTTGAAAACAATAGTCTTCCAGGTTTTCTGGGTGATGTTTTCTTCGAATTCGAGTTTCTAGCATCTCCAATATAAATAAAACTTCACGATCTTTATTCAGCCAAATGGAACATAGTTCCTGTGGACCTGATTTCCCGAAAGATACAGAATGGGAAACTTAAATACTCATTCATTAAAATTAATAAATGCTTACCACCAATTATTATTTGTAGTAAAAGATTACAATCAAGGCTATTTTATTAGAAACTGGGAATTGCTTGTAGTCTCATAACTGTGAGTCAGTAGCCATTATGCTGTTATTTTGCATTTCAGTGCACCAGAAAATCTGGGTTTTTCTGGTTCCAAGTCATTCTTGCATAATCAAAAAGTTTTTCTCTTTTCTGAGGTGTACTGAGCATACTTTGTCTTGAGTAACCAAAGGTTTGGAAACTACATTGAACAAACTCCAAACAGTTAAAAACTATGACCCAGCACTCTTGAAGCAAATAATAAATGCATTACGCTCAGCCAATAAGCGTATCATACCTAATTTTCGTACCGTATTTCTACCAAGTTTTAGATATGTGCAGAATGTCTTTAAAAGTATATTATGAACTTAAGCAATCAGGTTTCATAGGTGGTGTGATTACCAGAAACTAATCCCACCCAGGGGGCCTATTTAAGGCATCACACAGATATGTGATAGTCTAGTAATTATAATTACTAATAATTATTAACTTACCACCATAGATACCTCTTGGAAATCTTGAAATTTAACAAGGATTTGAAAAGGGTTTTTTTTCCACATTTTTTCACATAAATTCCTAAGGTAAAATTATCAGCATAAAGGAAGAAAGACATTTTAACAAATTATAACATACCTGATAGGTTATTTCATGAGGTTTGTTAGACATAAAAAAATATATTTTATATCCAATATATACCAAGAGGTATAAATAATGTTTATGGTTTTTGCAGTAGAGCTTAATTTTATTGTATTAATTTAGTGTGCATATGCTTTTTTTCCTTGGGTGTTTTGTGTGTGTGTGTGTGTGTGTGTGTGTGTGTGTACCACATTTATTTCATTGTTTTGGTCTTGGGGTGATGGGCACTGTCCTGGGATCTTAGAATATTTGACAATCATACCTTGCAATGGGAAAGCAGTGTGTTGCTTTTATTGAACCATACTGAAAGGCTTAAGCAATAAGCTATTTTTCTCAAGTTCAGGAAGCTGATATCAGGATCCAGGTATTGGCTGGTTAGGTTCTCCTGAGGCCTCTTCTTGGCTTGTTAATGGCTGCCATTTCACTGTGTCCTGACTGGGCCTTTTCTTTATTAATTCTGATGTCTGGTGGCCTTTGATGTGTTGAAAATTATCCTTTTCTAGAGATATTAGCAAGAGTGGAGTAGGGCCCATCTTAACTCTTTTTCACTTCTTTACCTCTGTGCAAGTCCTGTCTCCAAACGTAACCACATGGTGGGATACAGGGCTGAAGGTGTTGACAAAAGAATTCTGGACGAGTTCAAGTTACCCCCCCCCCTTTAGACAGAGTCTCATGTATCCCTAAGCTGGCCTTGTGCTCACTATACAGCTGAGGATGACCTTGAACTTCTGATCCTCCCGCTTACACTTGTGAAACATCGTGCTTGGTTTATGCAGTGCTGCGAACCAAAGCCAGACTTTCAAGACTGCTGGGCTAGCACTCTGCCAACTAAACTACATCTCCAGGTCAGCTTTTAACACGAAATTCTGGAGAATCTGTAGTCAACATAGATTCTTATGAAAATTTTCAAGGAGTCTTTGACTAGTAGATAGCAGAAAATGTGTGGTGTCCCTGAGAATGGGACTATCTCCGATTTCCTGGTGTAGTGTCATGGTAGAGGGAAACAGGCATCAGAGGCAGGCCGTGTAGCTGTTGACTTTCTCCAGGCTGAGCCTTTCTGATCACTGCCTTGCAGCCAATCAACAGAGGAGACTGCCTGGCTGCAGCTTGGTGACTCACTAAGATCTTTAATCTTTCCAGTGCGATGATATTGTTGCAGAAAGTATTAGGAATGAAAAGTGAGTGTCACCAACATAGAGTGCTTTCTTCATTTGTGGGATTGTTTTCAAGATGATTGCCTTGTCTGCAAAGTAACGATACTCTGTGAGTAGACTAGGAGTCCAAAGGTCAACAGCTACAAGAAAAGGTCCTCACAGTTTCACTCGCTGCCAAAAACTGATGAGACCAAAGAAAAATTATTTTAAATGATGCCATTATAAATGCTATAAGGAACATTGATGAACTCATATCTTTATGTGATGCGAATAACCCCCTCACACACACCGTGACTGTGATAGTGTTCTCCAACACTGCTCTGTCAGCAGTGTGCTCAGAACTCCATGGTCCGCTTTTGGCCCTGTTCTTGGGATATGCTTTTGAAGGAGTTCTTAGTAACCACGCAGTTTTCTTATTTACATTAGCAGTGGCTGTGTGTGTGTTAGCAGGAGATCACATCTCTACCCTGAACCAATTATGCTCATAAAAGGTACAGTACACAGCAAAATAATGGTTAATCAGGAGAAGGCTAATTACTACTAATGAAGCTGCCGCAGACAACATAATTTGTTGTGAGCCGTGTTTAATTTGATGGTGTGGTTGAACCTGTTCATTCCAAACACATCTGAGGAAATGCACTTCTGTTCCAACTTTATATCCCACAATCACCATCACCCCAAGAACTGTCCCACCAGGACTTGATCCTGGTGCCCAGTGCCACAGCTTGAAACTCAAACCTGCTGGGGATAAAAATTCACTCAGACTTGGCGCTGAAATTCTATAGCATTCTATGAGGGGAAAGATAGAACTCCAGCCTGGAATACCAGGTTAGCTCCCCAGCACAGCTTCCCATAGGGAGATAAGGTGGCTTATGTAGGAAAGTTTATACAAAGCCCTGTCAAGAGAACAAACAGGTAGGTATCAGGGTATTTGTTACCTGAGAAATACTTGGGAGCATCAAGGGCTTCTTATTAGTCCATCTTTTTAATAAAAATTCTGTCTGTGGTTATGCATGCAAACCATGATCACAGAACAAAGGATCTTCTGTTCCGAAAAGAAGAGCTTCACACATTTGTGTGTGTGTGTGTGTGTGTGTGTGTGTGTGTGTGTGTGTTTATATGTTACATGCATTTATATGTTTTCAGGTGAGTATGTGTGTACTAGTGTGAACATGCATGTGTGTTAGAGGCCAGAGACCATCCTCATGTGTCATATCTTAGGAGTTATTACCTTGGCTTTGAAACAGGGTCTCTCACTGGCTTCGAGCTCACTGGTTCAGCTAGCTTGGCTGGCAGGTAGACCACAGGAATCATGTTTCCACCTCCCAAATGATGGGATTGCAAGCACGTCCTGTCTGACTCTTCTATGTGTGTTCTGAGGATCAAACTCAGGGTCGCATGCTTCACAGTGAGCACTGTACTAACTGAGCCAATTCCAAAGATCTCAACTATAGTCTTAAGGGAATGGCCAGCAAGCAAGACTGCTGAGTGATGGAGAATTCTAAAATACTCTGTGGACTAGCTTCCTGGTCCAGGCTGGATTAGCTTTTAATGGAAGAAGCCCTAAGGTTAGGTGAAATCTAAGAAAAGTAGAAAACAGAAAAATGGCTGCTTACTCTCTCGTTTTGTGTTTGTTTAATTATTAGTGGCATCTTATAAGCAAATGACTCTCCCTTTTAGGAGCACTTCAGTATTAAATATATTTGTTTGGGTTTATTATCATAGGTTTACAAAGTTCTCAGAACAAATTGCACTGATGGGAAATTCCTCACCTGTTCAAACTATAGGCAAATGTATTGCCTAATAGTGAATTAGATGTCTATGCTTTGTTGGAGATCCCTAAGATGATAATTGGGGGTGGGGAATTGGGGTCTTTTTCTCTAATTACCCTCTCTAATCAGGTGGCTGCCATTCAAACTGAAGCATCCCAGAAGCAGAGAGAGTGTGAAGCTGACTTACTCAAGGCTGAGCCAGCCCTGGTGGCTGCTAAGGATGCACTCAATACACTCAACAGGGTAAACTGCCTTCTTTAATGCTGGGATCTTGTTAAATAGTCAACGGTTATGAAAGTTTGAATAATGGAACAGAGTGAGTGCCTTGGGCAGCCAGAAGGCTTCCAGAAGGACAGAGCATACACACAAAGTTAAACAAACCTTCGAGACTGCCTTTGTAGTTTCACTTCTTCTCCTTACCCACAATATCATTCTATAGATCAGTGTCTCCTAATTCTGTTTTTCTGATTTAAATGTGTAAGCACGAGACATCTCTTCCTTAAACCATAGTGAATCTCAACCGGGAGGGGACCATGGATGCTGAACTGTCTTTCCTACTGCTTAATTCCCTCCGTGCAGAACATGGACTTACAGATAATGGAATTAGTTGTTAAATCAGAATGAGATCGAGAAAGGATCCTCTAGAGCAGGCATTTGTACCTATTGTCCTCTGCCCCCCACAGGTATACCCTGTCCTCTAGACTTCTAAGAGACAGTCTGGTGAGCAATGATGAATGCTTCAGTCTTTTACATTGTGTGCTACCGAGAACTAGCTAGGGTGTTCTTTATTTCCTCTCAAATATAAAAAATATTTTTAAAACTTGGTAAGACCCCTTCATAGTATCCTCGGTGGGAGCAAAGAGCCCAAGATCCCCAGAGGAAGACCTTATGGAGCATTCTGATTCTTATGAGAGAAACGATCTCAGTTAAGCACAGGGTATAGCAAGGGAGACTGTGGGCAGTATGATTTTTAAAGCCCAGAGATAATCTTGTCCTGAGTTGTTCCAGGCCACCAACAGAGAATCCAAGGAAATTGCTAGACCCAAGTTTCTTAAGATTCAGCTCTAAAGGTAAAAGGATCATGATTTCACAAGGAAATCTTCAGTTCCTTTTCTGAGTCTTTTTCTTGGGGGGTGGGTGGGAAATAATTATGCCCAAGAGCCTCGTAAGAGTTTTATGGTATTATCATAAAACTGAGAAATTGTTAAGAATGTAACTGTATCAGGAGAGATTATTACATGCTTATTCTACTGCCCTAAAGTGATGTTATTAAATATTAGTGAGCCAGACAGAAAATGTTCACAGTTAAAGTAAAACATACCGTAAAATGAAACAGCCGTGACTCATTTGTTTGAACAGAACATTCATATATATTGATAGAAATTATAAAATAAAGTAAAAATTGAAAAGTAGCTGATTACCTCTGACATATGAAATGTTTCTAAAAATTTGAAGATTTTTCTCTAAATATGTTTATTCTTTGTACATGAGAGGGTGCAGTAATGAAACTGCCAACAGGACTGCTCCATGATATGGTTAAGGCTTTTATTGTAAATCTGAGAGACAGAACAGCCAGAGGCATCTGGAAGAGTCCACAGCACTGAGAAAAAGGAGATGGAATGTGACCAGCCTAGTCAGCATGCCCAGGGCTATCTGTGAGAGAAGGGAGAGTAACCAGAGATAGAGAATAGAGGGAGCCCAGTGGATAGCAGGGGTGGGGGTGGGGGTGAAGGAACCTTGTCTTTATAGAGAGAACAGAACAGGTATCTGGGCAGAGGGAAGCCTGGGGAGGCAAGAAGCCAGCATGCTAGGGTGGAGGCTTTGAGATGTGTAACAGGTCTTGTGATGCTGAGGGAGCCTAGAGGCCAGCCTGGACTTCCACATGCAGCCACAGGGGCCATGTGTCCTTCTTCCAGAGGTCAGGGAACTGACTCCTTCTGGCAGATGGGAGCTGGTTTCACAAGTTCCTGAGGAATGCTGGCTTTTATCTAACTACCAGAAATCCTCCTATAGTCCAGGCTGAGCTGGAACAAACCAGTATCACCTGCAATGTAGAACTGGGTGTCTAAGTGATGAGAAATCCTAGCTAGCCAAATCCCAACATTCACAAGCATTCTGCTCTGCCTTCCAGGCCTGTTCTAGTTTTTGTATAAAGAGATCGTTTTGAGTAAAGGAGCAGAATCACATTTGGTTTTGCTTTTAGATCATGTATTATGGAACTGCATACTTCTAATAGGTACAAATGCCTGCCCCAGTGGGTCATTCCTCGATCTCCCTCTGATTTAACCACCAGTTCCACTGTCCATGAGTCAGCATTC
Organism: Uromys caudimaculatus; assembly: GCA_028551405.1. NCBI lineage: Eukaryota > Metazoa > Chordata > Mammalia > Rodentia > Muridae > Uromys > Uromys caudimaculatus. The sequence continues at coordinate 117,632,831 of CM052705.1, read as the reverse complement.
AGCACCAAGGGAAGTAAACAGTAGGAAAGGCAGTTCAGTGACCATGGACCCCTCCCAGTTGAGATCGAATGTGGTTTAAGGAAGAGATGTCTACTTATACATTTAAAACAGAAAAACAGAATTAAGACACATTGACCCAGAGAATGATATTAACGGGAGAGTCCGATATTTACAGGAGGGTCTGATTAAAACACAAGTACATTACATAGTGAGATAGAATCCATACATAACCTATACATGCACAAAATCTCATGGGTTCTGTACCCGGGGCTGTGCAGGAATGGTATTTTCTTTTTTCTTGAAAACAACAAAATTGCAAGGTGTTTCCAGAGTATCAGAGAAGTGCCCAGGCAGAACGAAGGCCCCAGTGCCCCCAAGGTAGAGATCCCAGCCTATAAAAAAAACTGTTAGAGGGGGGATGAATGAAAGCCAGTCTGGAAACTGAGTGCCCCCAGAGCCCCTCGTCTTGAGTGTCTGTATAACTGCTTTGTTTCAGGTGAACCTCACAGAACTGAAAACCTTCCCCAATCCCCCAAATGCCGTTACCAATGTAACCGCAGCTGTGATGGTCCTTCTGGCACCCCGAGGCAGAGTGCCAAAAGACAGAAGTTGGAAAGCAGCTAGAATCTTCATGGGAAAGGTATGATCAGCCAGACTGGCAGGAAGAAAATCTTAACCACTTTGACAGTGTTCTCATTATAGATACACTTGACAGTAAAAGATGTCTAAATCCATTTTAAGTCAAAAGGCACATCTCTACAGTTGGTCAGTGTCAGCAGCCACCGCTCCCTAGACTATTGTCTAGCTTTTGCTGACCAATTTGGAGGTTAGCATGAGGTGTTGGTGTACCTAAGTCAATGCCAGCAGCAGGTGGAAGGTTGCTAATTATTTGCAAAATTACGAAAGAGGCTAAGCGTAGGAGGGAGAAAATTACATGGATTTCTTAGGCTGGAAAGAAAATGTTACTAATGTACAAGAAAGTGAAGCAGAGGGGCTTTGGGGTATGTGTTTTTCCCTTTTCTTTCCTGCCTTTCTTTCTTCAAACCGTGAGCACCTCCTGCGCTGGTACAGAATGTTTTACCCTGGGATAGGAGAGGTTTTAAACGTGTCCATTGCTAATTCTAACGTCGTACTGTAAAGGCTGAAAAAGCCAAGCAGTGGGATAAACACAGCGTGCCAATTGCCCCTTTGTAATGCAAGCCCTAAAAGCTGAATTTAACTTTTGATCTTGGAATTTTCTCTGCAGCCAGAATAGGCTCATTGCAGCAAGTCCTCTTGCTTTACAGGTTGACGATTTCCTGCAAGCGTTAATTAACTACGATAAAGAGCACATTCCAGAGAACTGTCTAAAAGTAGCAAAAGAACAATATTTGAAAGATCCAGAGTTTAATCCAAACCTGATTCGGACCAAATCTTTTGCAGCGGCTGGTCTCTGTGCCTGGGTCATCAACATCATCAAATTTTATGAGGTAGCCAGCCCTCTGTCTGATACTGGTTTTGGGTACCGTCTGCCAAGGGCTATGAAGATCAGTGTCTAAAATTGTTTCCTCTTTTTTGACAATTGCATCTATACAATGTATTGTGATCCTATTAAACCCCCTTTACCCTCTCACCCCTCCCCGCTGAGTTTAACTACTTACTAAAGCATGGCAGCTTACCTGTTGCTACATTGTTAAAGAAAGTAGCACCCCCTTACCTGGCAACCATTAATTCTCAGTAGCTTATCTAGGAGTGGTGGAGACTCATGACCCATTCCTCCATCCATGGAATCCCAAATGGCCCAATCTTGTGCCTGTCTCGTGCATAAGCCACAAGTGCTTGTGAGCTCCTGAGTGCAATGGCCATGTCCTGTCAGAAGACAACATCCGGTAGCATTCCCTCCTACCCTCTAGCTTTTAAACTACTCTACAGTGCTCCCAAGGCCCTGGGTGGGGGTAAGATAGATTTATTTGTTTATATATAAGCCGGATAGCTGTTTATGGTCAGTACTTTGACCGGTTATAGATCTCTGCAATTACCATTTAGCTGTAAGCAGATGTTTCTTTGATCTAGGCTGAGTTGTACTAGGACATGGACATAGCATAACCATTAGAAGACCATTTAGTTATCTCTCCATAGGAAAATAACAGTAATAGTTTCCCTCTAGGCCTGGACCTCACTGGCCATAGAATTTCCCCCAAACTTACAGTACTAGCACATGTGCCCTCCTATGGAACGGGCCTTAAGTCTAATCAGAAAGTGCTTGCTTTCTCTCAGCCATGACTCTAACTGCACCAGTGGGCATATCTTGCTGGCAGGTCAGTGTCACAGAACGCAGAGCCGGCAGCAGGATGAGACTGTCTCTGCTATCAGATTAATTTCTAGGTCAGCAGAAAAAGAAAAAGTAAAGTTATTTAGTTTTTAGTTTTTGTAAGAAGGGTATATGATTCTGAGAATGAGACATGGTATGTCAGAGTTAAAATTATTCTAAGCAAGAAGATACTTGATAATGTTGGAGAGCACTGTTTGTGTAGGGAAGGGTGGCTAGCTAGTTTCAATACTTTAAAGCATTTTTTAAAAAGTAACAACTGATTTACATATACAAAATATGTTAGCACTAAAATATTCATTTTATGTTGACCTGAGACATCTGCAAGTATGAATTCATATTGGATTAAATGAAGCCCTACTGTTAAACATTTTATTTCCATCTCTGTTATAGGTACACATGAGTTGAAAAAAATAACTATTTGCTTTAGTGTTTAAATGACATTAATTTTGCCTTTTGTAATCTGGCAAAATGTAAAAACAGATGATCATTTCATTCAGTCATTATTTATCCAATACTTATCACCTCTCAACCATGTCTTCAGCCCTTCTCACATGTCAGGTATAAAGGGGAAGTATGTGTGGCCTGGACTCTAAGAACAGATTCATTTTCCTGTGGAAACTTGTATGTCATATTCAGATTCCAAACTACAGAGTAAAAGCCAATTATACTGTCATTTCTCCAAATTATCATCATAAAATCTGGCCGTTCCCTTCACGTGTAAGGCCTGTCGTAATGGGACTCCATTACTCTCTATCTGTCCCCCAGTGTAGAAACTTTCACACATGGTTAATACAAGTCACAGTGCATCTATGGCCTCTCTCTACAGTCCATTGCTTAAGTGCTGAGGTACCTTTTGTTTCCTGGGGACAATAGGAAAGAAGATGAATATAGAGCTATACTATGGCTACACTGAGCTGTTTCTCCATAGGATAGGAAATAGCACTTGGTCCACCCTGATTCTCCAACCATCCGTTCAAACAACATGCACGTGAGGTAGTCAGGAACTTAAAACAGAGTTCCAATCTTGTGCCTGTCTTGTGCACAAGAGTTTAGCATGAATGGTTTAAAAGGTGTGGGGGATATCTCTCCCTACCCCTTCATTCAGAGAATTTCTCTACCCTTAGCTTGCTGCCTCTCAGGTTAATACACCTCATCTCTGCTTGGTTAGATAGCTTTCATAGGGGCTAATCATTTTAGGACAGACTGGATGGTGTTTGACTTAGGTAACATTTTATGCAAGAGTTTATTGCTCTAAAGTCCAGAATCAATGAATATTGGAAAATTGGGGAGCATGCAGAAGGCTGAGTCAGCTGAGGTAGTGAATAGCAAGGAAACAAAGGGATCCTTGCTCTCTGCTCTGGGGATTTATGCTGGAGCATGGGGTTGGAGCGTTACTGTCCTCTTTGAATCTGCTTTGCCTTCTGAATAAACCTCATGTGGATTTTCAGGTTTATTGTGATGTGGAGCCCAAACGCCAGGCATTGGCCCAAACAAACTTAGACCTGGCTGCAGCTACTGAAAAGCTAGAGGCCGTCAGGAAGAAGCTTGTGGTAAGTGTCACCTAGAAAACCAACATTCCCATGGGGACGGTTCCATACCAGCCTTAGAATCCTACTTGTAGACCTTGCCACACCTGTGGTCTAGCAAACAGAAAAGAACTTGGTCTTTCATTAACCCATTCACCAACAGACTAAACTTATAGACATTTCTTATTTCCTGTGTGCTGGACTCAAACTATCATCACTCATCCCTGTACTTTAATAGATTTCTCCAGTCTAGTAGAAGAAGCAAAGTGGCCTCTGGGATTGAAATCAAGGCAGATTTACTGGGTTGGGCCTGCCGTTTACAGTTCTACCTGTACAAGTTAGTTAACCTCTGATAACAGAGGATTTCTCATCTGTGGCTTGGTACAAACTAAGCACTCCTTATTCAAAATCCAAAATGCTTCGAAGTCCAACACTTCTTTGGTACTACCATGATGTCCCAAATGGAGCATTTTGGATATCCAATTTTTTAAATTAAGAATGTTCAACCTATAAAATCTATATAAGTATTCAAAAACCTGAGATGTCCTCAAATCATACAGGGACTGTGTAATAATAGCATCTTGTTACATAGATTGCAATGATTAAATGCATAGTTTATATTAATTAAGAATTTAGCATGGGGTCAAGTTTACACACTCAATGCTTGGGAAATATGTATAGCTATGAACATCATCACTGCTATTAGTTTTACAAACATACCCACTAGTCGTTTGGTGTGACATTCTAAGCATAGACAAATGCAACTACGGTACCAAGCACTGTATAGCCAGGGAGATTAGAAAGCTGGTTAGTGAAAGCGTACTTGACATGCCCTTTGAAAGCTGCCTAGGAGTCACAGTGATAAGGACAGGAAAGGCGTTCCTGCAGGGATGAAGGACCAGGGGAAGATGCAGGGGGACTATTGAAGAATCACAATAGGCGAGGGCACCAAGACAGATGCAGGAACACTGACAGCAGGAAAGGTTGAAGACAGGGAGGGATGAAAGGCATTTGCAAAGATAAGCAAAGGCCTTCTTAGCCTTTCACACTACAGAAGTTCAATTTTATCTGACTGGGAGAGATTTTAATAGGTTAATGACACCATCAAATAGCTTCTCAACAGCTGAGAGTATGCTGGAAGGAAAGACGTCTAAGGACAGAAAAATAAGTTCAAAGGCAACCAGAGAGGGCTTTGTGGGGGACCTCCGCCGGGGCAGGGACAGCTGTGGCATAGGGCCAAGGTGGAATCACAGCTAGCTGACATATGCAAAGAGCAGGAGGAGGAAGAAATGTGAACATAGAGGGGGTGAGGTACAAGGAGGCAAGCACAGAGAAGCTCCAGCAGACTGACAGCTCACAGAAGCCCGCCCACCTCCAGGTTCTCTTCTGTCATTTGAGATGAAAACAGCGGCTTCTCATGAGGATATAAGTGAGTGTTGGGGTGGCCTGGCCCCAAGTCTGCCTTCTATGAGGAAAACCAGCCTTCATTATCTGTGAGACCCTCTCCCACCTCACAAGACACTCATTTAGCTGGAATGACTTCCTGGCTAAGGCCTAGATACATATTTGATCTGCCTGCTGGATTGAGAGACCCTTTGGTGTAGAGCAAACAGGATATTTTGTAGATCCAATTCCCATTATTTTCCTATAGAAAGTCTGTGTGGTGGTGGTCAGGACTTAGAGGATTTTTTATTGAGAACAGATTGGAATGCTTGGGGTGCTGAGCATGTTCGCCAGGCTCACCATGTAAATGTGTAAAGAAAGAGCAAGGAAGGTTGAGGGTATATGTCAAGCCATTGCTGTCTAGAGCTCTTAAAGTGTCCCTGTGGCCACATAGGCCTTTTGTAAGACATATTCTAGGCCTACTGTATTATTGGCCACTACTGGTCAACTAGATAAAAAGGGGTGAGCCATTTCCTCATAGAGTGTCTTCTAAAAAATCTCAAGGCAAGTTATCAAAATCAGTGAGATCAACTTTCCAAGGCAGAGACCAAAGCAATGACTCCCTGAATATCCCAGGAATACACTGAGTTGTGCCCGCCTGTTGTAAGGCCTCTCTGTGGCAATGGTTTGCATAAGATGGCCAGCTATCCTGGAAGATTTCTCCTTTGACAACTCTCTTAGTAATTCATTCCCTTCTCTCTGCTAGAGAACCCATTCAATAGATCTTTACTGCCCCGCCTCACCCAGGTCACTTGACCATACCCTCCTCCTACCTAGCCAGCATGCTCTTCCATCATACCCAAGGACTGGTGGAATAGGAACAGGTCAACAGCAGAGATAGCTCTATCTATCTATCCTAGGGAAGTCTAGGATAAACATGTATAACAATGATTTTCACCACCATTCTCACCCAAACTTAGAAAATGTTACCTATTCTTAGTGGCTTTGTATAGCCATTAGAAGAAATTTAATGTTCATAGGAAAAATGATGATGCTCAAATGACCGTCGAGCTGACCGTGATCGTGCAAAGATAAGTTTGTAGATTTAGTAACCTTTTGGAACAGGTTGCAGGCTGCTGGGAGGTGTTTAGACAGACAGATTTCACAGAGACTCAGCACACATATTGATAAGCTTCAGAGCTAAATACTCAACAGAGAAGAGGGCAGAGTGAAGCTGAAATGTCTACCAAAAATTAGTTCCCTTAAGCCTTGGGCAAGGTTGGATTTCAAAGATGCTGCAAGTTCCTCCAAGGTCCACTTCGCTTTCAGGACCACATGCTAGGGACAAGGTACCTCTGTATAGTCTCAGCCAGTGATACATAGTACATAAGATCCAAACCCAGGAAAAATCTCAGCCTCTGCTGGCTTTCATGGTCTCCACCATCTCATTGTGTCTCCCTTCTGTGTTTTCCTTGCTTCTGATCTTAAGCCAAGTGTCTTGCTTAGAGCAGTAGGGATTTTCTGACAGCCCATCTGGGCTGCCCTGCAAATTCATTCAAATCAATGTGCTATCTCTGTGTCTATTTCTAGTTTTAGAATAAAAGATAGCCGTATAGTGAAGACTGAGTGAAAAAATTTGCTAAATTCAGTGGAAGAAAGGCTATCATGCTCTATCATGTCTATCATCCATCTCTCTCTCTCTCTCTCTCTCTCTCTCTCTCTCTCTCTCTCTCTCTCTCTCTCTCTCTTCTATCTACCTACTTATCTATCTATCTATATCATCTTTCTATCTATCTATCTTCACCACCACCACCACCATCATCATCATCATCATCATCATCATCATCATCATTATCATGTAGGGGGATGCCCATAAACACACACACACACACACACACACACACACACACACACACACGCACACATGCTTTGATGCATACATATCTGGAGGTCATCCCAGGTGTCAGCCCTCACCTTCTACCTTGTTTGAGGCAGGACCTCTTGTTTGCTGATGCACGTGAAGCCCACCAGCTTCCAGAGAATCTCCAGTTCTTGCCTCCTGTCCTGACGAAGGAGTGAGATTACAAATGCATGCTGTTGCACCAGGCTTTACCTGGGTGCTGGGGACCTGAACTCAGGTCCTTGCCCTTGTACGCTACTGCTGAATCTTCTCCTCAGCCATCTATTATGTATCCTAAAGATGACTTAAAGATGATCAGGCTCTTTACAGTCGTGTCTCTCAAAGTGTGTTCCCAGACCAGTAGTAGCATGTGTCATGTGGGGACTGGTTTAGAAGTACAGATTCTTTGACCCATGTTCAAATGGAGTCAGAAATCTATTAGTTGATCCCAGTAATCAGTATGTTTAAACAGGAAGTAGCATGAGTCTATAAACCCTCAAATCCATATTTGATGCTACAGCTTGCATGAGCTTTAGCATTTTATTAAGCTAGTTTTGTTGTTGTTGTTGTTGTTGTTGTTTGTTTTTGAGACAGTCTCACTATGTAGTTGCTTATTGCTTATAATGGTACAGTTTTTCATTTGCATTGCTACTGCAGTACAAATGTACAAGAATATATAATGTCAAATCTGTGAGAATTGGCAACATCTATGTTCTACTGGAAAATAAGATGGAAATAAACATTATAGATTTATTTCAGCTTGTTATAAAAAAATGTAGCTTCCTGAACTTGGGAGGCAGAGGCAGATGGATTTTTGTGAGTTCAAGGCCTGTCTGGTTCTCAGAGTGAGTTCCAGGACAGCCAAAGCTACATAGTGAGACTTTATCCCAAAGAATCAATAAATAAGGATCTGGAGAGATGGCTCAGGACATAGGAGTTGTTCTTGATGAAGTCCTTGTTCATCCAGAGGACTTGTGTTCAGTTCCTAGTACCCACCCTAGGCAGTTCACAACTCTCTGTGACTTTAGCTCCAGGAGATGCAATGCCCCAGGCCTCTGTGGGCACCAGTATGTATGTACACATACCCAGGTGCACAATACACACACTTACTAATAATCTTAAAATAATAAAATAAGTAACAAATAGGTTGTGTTTCACCACATGTCTTATCAAGAGATCTTAGAATCTTGCATATGCTTATAAAAGCAGTGTTGTAAATCTTAGGTCTCTGAGAATTTACAAGTAATAAGATGGCCACAGTGAGATATCTCATAACCATCTGACATCTTTTTGGCTGTATGTAAACTCTCTAAAAATGTCTTAAGCTACAAATGAAAATCACATGACTGACAGGAGAAAGTGTGGTTGGACTTCTCAAGAAATGAGAAAGCTCCCATAATGTCCCTTGGAAACCCTCGAGAATGTACATTGGCTCATCTTGCTTCTCCTTACAAGAGCCTTTGATCCTTCACTATTTAGTTTGCTTCTCTGCATCCAGGGTTGAAGATGGTCTCCCTCTAAAGGAAGCAACTCCCACTATCAAATCGACATATGCATGTTTTGGGGTTTTTTTCATTTTTGTTTTTGTTTTTTGTTTTTTTGTTTTTTGATAAGACAACATATTATGTCTGAGTCTCAATGCCTAATTCCCAGAAGAGAAATCCAGTGAGCCAGATTGATTTGGTCAGAAGGGGTCCAGTAACTGACATCTTCCTTCTTTGTCTCAGTTCTGTACAGAATTAATGAAGAGTCAGAAGATGTAAAAGCAGAAACAAACCTCCACCATTGGCACAGGTGCCACTGGGCCAGGCACGGGCACACACCTATAACCCCAGCACTCAAGAGGCAGAGAGAGGGCAGTTGAGAGATCAAACCAGTCATAGCTACTCCTGTAGGATAGGACTTATGTATCCAGACGGGGTTGGCACTCATAGTGTATTTGAGCTTAGGGAACATCACTTGATTCAGTTCCTCTGTGCACCCCACCCAGATGTACAAGAGCAGTGGAAAGAAGGGGACTCATTTTGAGTCAGCAGGTGTCTCCCAGGGGCTGTAATGTTTGTCATAACTAAAAACATCTCTGAAGTTGATTTTGACTCCTTCTTTTAGGATCTGGATCATAATCTGAGCAGACTTACAGCTTCATTTGAAAAGGCGACAGCTGAAAAGATCCGGTGTCAGGAAGAAGTGAATCAAACCAATAAGACAATCGACCTAGCCAACAGACTTGTCAGTGAACTTGAGGCAAGTTATCTTTTCTTCAAAGCTCTCACTGAAATATTCTTTTTTTTTTTTTTTTTTTTTGGTTTTTCGAGACAGGGTTTCTTTGTAAAGCCCTGGCTGTCCTGGAACTCACTTTGTAGACCAGGCTGGCCTCGAACTCAGAAATCCGCCTGTCTCTGCCTCCCAAGTGCTGGGATTAAAGGCGTGCGCCACCACTGCCGGGCTTACTAAAATATTCTTATTGGATGATCGTTTGTTCTCAAGGACTGACTAAACATAGTATTGGAGAATATTTAATCATTACCCAGACTTAAGGATACCAAGTTACCAGAAGGAGGAAGCCAACAACCATAGACCCAGAAACAGAAGTGTATGCTCAGCATTTGGGATTTGGAGGCAGGAGGACCAGGAATTCAAGGTTATCTTTAGCTACAAAACAAGTTCAAAGTCATAGTAACTAATACCAGACTCTGCCTGAAAACAAAGCAAAAAATGACCAATAAGTTTTTGGATATGTATACATGTATACACGTGTATGTGTATATAATGTATGTGTGTATATGTGTATATAATGTATATATCCATGTCAAAACAGTCAAAATTGACCTGGTTTTTATACTTCCACTATTTTCTACCACCAAAAGGAAGGAAGAAAGACAAGAGAGAGAGAGAGAGAGAGAGAGAGAGAGAGAGAGAGAGAGAGAGAGAGAGAGAAGAAAGATCTGCGACAGAGGTAGAACTGAACAATTAGCTTTCTATTTTCTTTCATGACTTTTGGTTATCTGTCAAATGCAATGTGAAACTCCACAGCCTCAGAACGGCTGTTCTAACTCCAGAGAAGTTCACTGGGGCGTGTAGACTTCGTATCTGGTTAATTTACGTATGTCTTTTCATTTGCAAGTGTTTTTATAATAACATTTTAATTAAAAAATACCAGTTTCCTCAGGACTTAGTTGTGTTTTAGCCACTTTGAGATGATGAGGTGTGCTGTCTGGTAGGTCACCCACTAAATTTTTTTCTCCCATTTTTCTCTCTTTGGTGGCTTTCCCTAAGATATAATATAGAGCTCAGGACACCTACGAGGCCATTTGCCACTGACTGACTCCAGCAGACCATACTATTATACTAAAATTGACTGTTTACATTCGTGGTGTTCACTCTTCTCATGGGTGACTGGCACACTAACACAAATGGCTTTCTATTGATAAAAAGTCTTAGAGTAATTCTCATTAACTCTCCCTTGTAGGAGCATGCACAGTTGACCTCAGGCATGCAGAGTTGAACATGACCTCAGGCATGATAAGTTGCTGATACCACATTTTATTTGTTTTGTTATATCACATTAAATGATTGAGACAAGTCCTTGAAGCTCTTCTATTTTGTTTTCTTGTCCCTTAAATGGCTATTTGGATAATACATAAAATGCATTATCCATGAGCAGTTGTGATAAAGCTTGTGTTTCCTGTGAACCCAAAGAACTATAAGCAAGGAACATAAGTAGACATTTCTTCATCTAAGACTTAAAATAGCCTAAAGGCATGAAAATATGTTCAACATTAGTCACTAGGAAATGCATATCCAAACTACAAGGTAACTACTCTGTGCCCTATAGGATAAGCTAAAATAGAAAACATGGGTAATTGCTGTTGAGACTATAGGGATATTGTGACTATCGTGTGTTGTTTGTTGAGATGTAAAATAGATCAACCTTTTTGGAAAAAACACATGGGGAACTCCTCAAAATGTTAAACATGAGGTTATCACATGATTTAGCGTCTTCATGGTATTCCAAATTAGAAAGAACTCAGATTCATCAGAAGATGCACAAAAAAGTAATATATCCATGCAGTGCCATGACACAGATAAACCTCCAGAAGACCTTGCTAACAAACCAACGAAGACCCAGGTACATGAGACTCCTAAAGCAGGCAGGCTTGTGAAGACAAAGGAGTTGTCAAGGGCTAGACATGTTTCTAGGATTCAGAGAAGGATCTCTGGGGTAGAGGAGGGGGAAACAAGAAGAACGTTAGAAAGTTACACAGTAGGGAAGGTTACACAGTGCACGAGTACACTGAAAATTCAGTTATGTACTTTAAAAAGGAATCTTCATAGGCAGAGGCAGGCAGATTTCTGAGTTTGAGACCAGCCTGGTCTACAGAGTGAGTTCCAGGACAGCTAGGGCTACACAGAGAAATGCTGTTTCGAAAAACCAAAAAAAAAAAAAAAAAAAAAAAGTAAACTTCATGGTAGAAGAATTATATCTCAATAATGCTGTTTAATCATAAGGTACATTAGGCACCAGGATGGTAGGGTATCAATTATTAGTATATGAATGCTTGAAACTATACAACCTGTGAATGCATTACTAAGAAGTATATGGCCATGTTACTAAAACTGCTTTCAGATGAGAAGTATATAGCAGTAGTCCGAATGCATTTAGGTGAAATGGATAGAAAATTTGATTTAAAGTTGCTTCAACATATTTTTTTTTTAAATCACCAAGGGCAGACAATGCTAAGTATTCACTAAGGTGATTAATGGCGAGATACTTTTCTCTTGCCCTGCTTCTCCGTGCCAGGCACATGGCCAGTAACCCTTATGGGTTTTGCCTCCTGTCCTAAGATAGCTGCTACAGTCTATTGCCTATTCTGTGAACTCTTCCTTTTTGTTGACGATATGCACTACAATTCCAAATTCCTCCAGAGAGAAAGAAAAAAAAAATGTAGGTATCTGAGATTTTCTCTTTTTATAAAACACCTAGCTTTCCTGGAATGTGGTCTGGCAGACTCCCACTTAAATGTATTTATAGAACTAGATTGGCCACTCCTAACTGCAAAATAGGCTAGAAAGCTAAGAGACAGATATATTGTTGGCTCACTCAATCACAGTCTATATCGTGAGGGGTTAGACACTTGGTCATCTTATTCAAAACTAGGTTCTCTTAGCAGGAAAAGGATGTGCGAGAGAAGGAGTCCACAGTGGCCTGGTTTCTCATGACTGTATTAGGCTAGCTGCTCTGCCCACACACACTACCCCACCCCATACACACTACCCCACCCCACACACACTTACCCACCCACTTCCCTGACCTCCCCCACACCCATACACACACTTCTGAGATAGTCTAACTCTCCAACCCAGGCTACCCTTACAATGTAACTGAGACTGGCTTCTGATTCATGGTGATCCTCCTGTCTCAGCTTCCTAAGTACTGATATTTCAAGCATGAGCTACTACACCAACCTTATACTGTAGTCTTCTAAAATCCAATTTAAACTTGCTACAACTTTAGCACACCAAACTTCTGAAGCTCATGTTACAGTGTGAGCACAAGGCTCTCCTGTGAACAGTCTCTGTCCCACCAACCTCCTCTTGTGCTTCTGGCCAAAACCTTTTAAGCTTTGGATTGGCCTTACTTCCTCATGGTATCTCAGAAACAGCCAATTCATTGGAGGGTCTGTGGTTCTGCTGTGGAAGTCAACAGAATCTGATTGCTTCTTGCCTTCCTTGCTGGTCCTCATCGCCAGCATCTCCTTGGAGTAGGTCTGTGCTCCCCATTGCTCACTGAGGTCTGTTTCTCCCCTTGCAGTTGAGAAACAGTGTAAAGGCTCAGCCAGCCCAATGCCACCACTTTGCCTGAGCTCTCTCTAGAAACTAATCACCTTGCTCAAAGCACTCTCTGAAGGCTCTAAGTGACTTGCCCCCAGGATGACTCCATGTTTCTCTTGCTGTATTTCCATACCCACCTTGGTCCTCCTCGGAGAGTCCACCTGTGGCTTTTGACCTTCTCTTTCTCAGGGCCTACATGGGTCCATACTATAGGTGGCTGATTCCTCAATTCTTTGCTAAAAGTTCTTTTCAGCATATGGCTCTCTCAGACCTTGGTGTGTCCATGTATTCAGCTTAACCTGTTCAAGCTCATACACACACACACACACACACACACACACACTCACTCACACACACTCACACACACACATACACTCTCACACACACTCACACACACACTCACACACTCATACACACACTCACACACACTCACACACATACACTCACACACTCTCTCACACACTCACAAACTCATACACACTCACACACACACTCACACACATATACTCTCACACACACACACTCATACACACATACTCACACACACTCACACACATACACACACTCTCACACATACACTCATACACACACATACACACTCTCACACACACACACACATACTCACACACTCACACACATACACACACACTCACACACTCACACTCACACACACACTCTCACACACACACACACACACACTCTCACACACTCACACACACTCACACTCACACACACTCTCACACACTCACACACATACTCACACACTCTCACATACACACTCACACTCACACACACTCACACACATACCCACACACACTCTCACACACACATACACGCACTCACACACACTCACACACACACATACTCACACACTCTCACACAACACACACACACACACACACTCACACACTC
>CM052705.1:117593590-117618467 GCA_028551405.1 Uromys caudimaculatus | reverse complement strand
GTGATGGCTTTACACGCCATCTTTATGCTGCTGACCCCCTAATGTGTACCTCCAGCCCAGACTGTGTGGCCCCTGTACTTGAATGTCTAAAAGTTGCCTCAGATGTAGTAATATGATCTCCTGACTTTCCCTTAGAACCTCCTCCACTCAGTTTTTCCTGTGTTTTTTTTTGGCAGTTCCCTGCTGTCACCTCCATGTTCCCTTTCATGTCACATCAACACCCAATCCATCCAGAAAGCTGTATATACTGAGAGTCGAGTGTTTTTTTGCCACTTCTGGTACTGCCATGCTGGCCCAAACCATCATATTCTCTTAGATTGCTTTAAGAACCTACAAACTCCTTTCTACAAGTCTAGGCTTTGTTGTCTGTCCCTTAAGTTGCCTCTGAATATATTATCCTGTCTGAGCCTTCAAATATGAAAGCCCATTTTATTCTTAAATCCCTTGAATGATTCTCCATTGCACTCAGAACAAAATCCAAACATCCTACAAAAGCTTCAGAGTGTTACAGGTTGTTGATTATTTCACTGGATCGCACTCTGATTTCCTTCCTCTTCTGCTCTTGTCTTGCCATCCACTTCATAAATGTTCCAAGTAGTTCAACCTCAAGCCTTTGCACTGTCTTCCTCCTCTGCCTAAGATTATCTTCTCTGAGGACACCCTGCATCTCCAATCCATCAACTCCTTTTTCAATTAAGCTTATCCAAAACTAGATGTGATTGAAAGCCCATCTCCCAGCATGCCTCTCTCCTTTAGCACAGCCCTTGCTTGTACATTTGTTTTGCAGTGCTGGGAAGCATGTCAGGTAGTTTAAGAGTTTGAATGTTAGAAGTTAAAGGGAAATGTAGATGAATTAATGCATTATTTTATCATTCTGATATGGAGTTGTGATGTGTCCCCTGTAATTCTGTCATATAGATGACATTACACAGAAGAGTGGAGGTGAGTGACAGAACTCACAAGGGCATGAGTTCTAATCCCCCATTTTCCATCAGGAACAGTGGATTGAACTTTCTCTTGGCATAGGAAGTCCCCAAGGGAATAGAAGTCTTTATTTATCATGACTATAGTCACCATAATGATGTTACCTCAAGGTCTAAGCATGACATGAGAAAACAGGGATACTGAATCCAGCCAGGCACAAAGGTTTCAGGCAGATAGCCAGAAGTGTAGGAAGCAAGGAGTTCATGGGACTGGCAGAAGAAAATTAAAGTATAAGAGACACATTTTAGACTAGCTAGAAACCCGAGTTTAGCTGAACATTGATAAAATATAGTAAGATACATCAAAACCAAATAAACAATTACAATTATGACTTAATAACCCTACTCATGAATATATGCCCCAAAGAAGTAAAATCAGAGACTCCGGTATATGTTTGCACGCTCAAGGACCTAGAACCATCACTAATGACAAACCAAGAAATCCAGGGACAGGTGAATGGATTTTATTTCATGAGGCATAGGCATAGAATAGAATATTTTTCAACATAAAACAAGAGATCTGCAGCATGGATAAGTCTAGCAGACATGATCCTGACTGAAATGATGCAGGCATAAGAACAAACCCTGCATGAATCTCCTTGTGTGAGGCAGAGAAGTCAGATTCATGATGACAGACACAGAAGTAGTAGGATGCTGGAGCTGGGGTGGGGGGAATGGGTAATGTTCTGTTTGGGAGGATGAGAAAGGTCTGTAGATGGAGATGGGTGATAGCCCCATGATACCACGAGTACGTGTTGCTACTGGACTATGAGTATTTAAAAAGCAATGTTTATGTTTTGTATGATTTACCATAATGAGAAGGAAAATCCACGGTAGGGTAACTGCCTACATGTCCTAAGGCTGTTGATGTATATAAAGAGGGAAGAGAGGTACAAAATAAGAGAATTGGATTTGAAGTGTCAGATGAGTTGTAAAATAGTTTCATGTATTCTAAGATCAATAGCAGTAACTGCAGTCCTACACTTAAGACATGGTGATATCACACATGGAGAGGTCTGTGCACAGAAAGAGGAAGATACATATGATCTTCTTGTTCCCACATGCCTGGCCAGGATGGTAGCGTGGACAGAGAAGAGGTTCTTTCTATGCATTCAGGTATTGAGAGTTAATAGCAAAACTTGGAAAGCCAAAAGGGACCAGAGGAAAGTAATCAGTATGGTGAATAATAACACAGAAGACTGTACAGCTGGACCATGTCAGCCTCTCAGCTAATGTTTTAGCTAAGGATGGAGGGGCGGTGGTCAGAGTGCCCACTTTTCAGGGATAGAAGTACTCAGAATATGAAGTGTCTCCACTTAAGAAAACCCTTAAGTGAAGTTAGTTCCTGGGCCATGCTTCTCTGGCACACATTCATGGTGAGTAAAGCTACAAAGAAGAAAAACTGTTTAAATGTATTAATGACAGTGGGAGCTGCCATTGGGCTGAAAAGGAGAAACCTGTTGAGAGATTTAAGACCCCTTTTGACTGTAATAGACAGCCCGGGTTTGAAAGCTGCTTGGGGGAAGCTAGGTTTGGGCTAAAACAAGAGGATGGGAGAGCAAGGCTGATAGTCTTAAAAAAAAAAAAAAAAAAGGGGGAAAGACTGTCAGAAAAAATGTCGAAAGTGGAAATAGGTTCTGAGGCCAGGGATGAGGAGCGCAAGGCTTTATCCCCAAAAGGTTACCATCTTGCACATTTTGGTGAGGGTGGCATGATTTCAGCAAACTGCACAGACTTGACTAACCCACTCCAGAAAGGGAGGCAAGATGGATGCAGTTGATAAAACAGTTCCTGAATTCACAGCTGACAGGATTCTGAAAGGTCTGTGTTCAATCAGTTTCACAATGCAAGTTGCATTTGACTTTGAGCAGTCTGTGGAGAATTCACGTGTGTTCCCCTGACTTCATTTTCTCTTGGCTTCGGGTTCATTTTCTTGTCAACTACAATCAACCCTTCTCCTCTGCCACGCTGCTAGCTGACCCCATTCAACTTTGATTTCAAAGGTTTCCATCCCAATAGCAGAAGGCCTGGACTTGATTGCCATGTTGACAGACGATGCTACAATCGCCACCTGGAATAACGAAGGGCTACCCAGCGACAGGATGTCAACGGAAAATGCCACCATTCTAACTCACTGCGAGCGTTGGCCTCTGATGATCGATCCCCAGCAACAGGGAATTAAGTGGATCAAGAATAAGTATGGGCCTGACCTGAAAGTCACACACTTAGGCCAGAAAGGGTACGTGGGTGTTACCTGCTGGCAGGTGGGTCTGATCTGGATAAAGCCTTGACCTTTCTATCACTTTACAGCATCACAGTTTGGTCCCACTTGTCGATTTGCTAGCTCATATTTCCTATAAAGTATTTCTGTCGAAAGACATTCATGTTAGGCAGCATCCAATTAGTTGAAGGGAAAAAATATTGTATCTGAGATTGAAAATATATTAATTCCCTAGGCTAAGAACGAAATGCAATGCACTCCTTCTCGGGAGTTCTGGGTATATCGTGACATAAGAATCATGCCTGTAGGCTAATGATGATTACAGTCAAGGCTCTGAATGTATTCTTTTCCTAGGGAGGATGCTATCATGGTTATGGTTTCCCTCACTGGATGCCTAATTTCCTAGACTAGCTTTATTGGTCATTTTTGAAAGCTGAGTCTGCTTAGGTGCCATGTCACTGTGCACTGTAACAGTGAGGTCTCAGCAACAGGATGCTGTGAACTCTGGTTGGCCTTTATTCAGTGTTGAATGGAATCTTTTGGACCTCTAGATACTGCCTTGAGTCCTCTCCTGTCCTGTCCTATGTAGTGAACTATGGAGTTTTTGCAGCTGTGAGACACAAACCTTGCTAATCTCAAACATGACTTTGGTTAAGGAAAGATTGTTTTGAAGAGCAGGCATGACATAAATGATAGTTTACCACTTTATGGCACTTAAAGCTATAGAAGCCAAGGGCTGTGAAGATGTTTGCCCTGAAAGCATGAGGACTTGAGTTCAGTCTTCAGCTGTACTGGCTGGTTTTGTGTGTCAACTTGACACAAGCTGAAGTTATCACAGAGAAAGGAGCTTCAGGTGAGAAAATGCCTCCATGAGATCCAGCTGTAAGGCATTTTCTCAATTAGTGATCAAGGGGGGAGGGCCCATTGTGAGTGGTACCATCTGTGGGCTGGTAGTCTTGGGCTCTATAAGAAAGCCAGCTGAGCAAACCAGGGAAAACAAGCCAGTAAGCAGCATTCCTCCATGGTCTCTGCATCAGCTCCTGCTTCCTGACCTGCTTGAGTTCCAGTCCTGACTTCCTTTCGTGATGAACAGCAGCATGGAAGTGTAAGCTGAATAAACCCTTTCCTCCTCAACTTGCATCTTGGTCATGATGTTTTGTGCAGGAATAGAAACCCTAAGACACCAGCAAAAAACGAAATATAGATTGAAATCCCAGCACTGGGAGGATGGAGTCATATGCGTCAGCAAGTTCAGTCACAAACAAGGCAGATAGTTCCTAAGAAACAGTACCAAACAGTACACACACACACACACACACACACACACACACACACACACACACACACAGAGAGAGAGAGAGAGAGAGAGACAGAGACAGAGACAGAGACAGAGACACAGAGAAAGGGTTAAAAACTAAAAAAGTAAAACCCCAGCCATTTAGTTCCCTTTATTCTTTTTTAAAGATTTATTTATTTATCTATTTTATGTTTATGAGTGCTCTAATTGCATGACAGAACAAGACATCAGACAGAAGAGGGTATCAAATCCCATTACAGATGGTTGTGAGCCACCATGCAATTGCTGGGAATTGAACTCAGAACCTCTGGAGGAGCAGCCAGAGCTCTTAACCACTGATCCATCTCTCTAGCCTTAGCTTCATTTATTCTAAATGGGCAAATGAAGTAAATTTATATTTATAGTACTTAGAGCTTTTGTAGTTATTTCAAACTACACATATGGTAGGAGAGGGGGCCAAGCACTCTTATAAAAGCTTCTTTTATGTGTGCTATAATGTTTCCTTTAAGTTTGTTTAAAATAGCTACATAAAATACAATTTAATAATGATCATTTTGAACATTTCCCTGTGGTTTTTTTTTTGTTTCTTTTTTTTTTTTTTTTCACTATCTTGCTTATTGTCTCGATTCTGGCTTCACTTTCAGGTTTTTAAATGCCATTGAGACAGCCCTGGCCTTCGGTGATGTCATCCTAATTGAGAACCTCAAGGAGACAGTGGATCCAGTCCTGGTTCCTCTGCTTGGCAGGAACACCACTAAGAAAGGAAAGTATGTATTATGTTGTTTCTTAAAGCTATGCCTTGCGCCAAATGAATTGCTGCTATCTCTGGTTCTTGGCCTCATACGCAGACACCATCCACCGGCATCTACTTGGTGGTATTTCTGAACGACATCCCATGACACCTGTACCCTGCAGCCAAACCAACCTCAGACAACCGGAACTCACTCCTCGTTCTACTTGGCAAGCTCCCCCTGTGTATTTACTTCCTGCATCATAGACTGGGAATATACTGTCATCTGGGAACAGTCCAGCATGCTCAGTTCATACAGCTCATTCAAACCTCAGCAACTTGCAGGGCACTCTCTCTGTCTACCCTTTCTGCACACCAGTTGCGATTAGTTAGTATTTTCTCAAAATAGACTTTAAATGGCCAATTTTTTTAATCAACACATAGTACTATAATAGCATCTAAAAAGTCATGAGTTCACTGTGTCAACTCTTAGTACATACATATTACACACACACACACACACACACACACACACACACACACACACAAAAGAGAGTATATCCCTGAAACCACATCCACACACCCAGTGGCTGGTTATCAACAAAAGGCACTGTACACTGCCTCACCTCCAGTCATACGTGTAACTGTTCAGAGGGCTTCATTCCCCTTGAGACATTACATGCTCGAACATCTTCCTAGGGGCATCAAAACCACTTCAGGTGAGTCATTCTGTCACCTTTCTAAGCCAATCAGAAGCCTGCCCGGGGCAAGAGACTGGGCTGCTTTAGTCAGGAACTCATTTTTGAGGATGAGGACATGGCAGTGCAAACATGGGGTCTGAGTTTATATCCTACATAAAGCTGAGTCTCATGGCACTTATCCATGCCAGACCTCCTACTATGAGGTAAGAGATGGACAAAGGAGGATTCAAAGACTCTCAAAGGTGGGCTAACCTGGTATATGCAGTAAAGAATAACACTGTGCCTGTCTCAAACAAGATGAAAGGCAAGGATGGCCATCTGCCTCTGACCTCCACAGAGGCACCACGACACAGTTATGAACAGTTCCTCACTCACGTGCACGACATGCATACACACAGATGAACACATAAATCATTCCTAAACTGACTTCATTGAATAACTGGGTTTTTTTTTTTTTTTCATTTTTTCTTCACTGAGGTAAAACTTCCCCAAACTCGTTCTTCTTTGTCTCCCACTCTATCTCCGAGGTGTCTGTCTCCTTTTGTGTCACTGAACTTCTCTTAAAAGTAGAAGTGGGCAGACGTAAGGGTGACTAACTCTTAGTCTCCAGTCAATTACTATGATATTTATTATACAGCTTCCCAAGTAAATCAATTTAGAGTGACTGACAACTTATAATTGTTTAATAAACCAAAATCTACCCAGACATGCATTTAGAAAATCTAATAAGCCACCTGACAAACTGTAACTCCTAACACAAATATAATTGCAGCTTTGCATGATGTGTTAAAGTACAGTGTAGAATCCGGGATGCACTGAACTGAAATCCTTGTCATTAAGGCGCTGGCTCTATTATGAAGACCTAAAATTTTCGTCAGTAAAATATGTATTCTCTGAGCTTTAGCATCAACTTGCAACTGCATAATTTATGTATAAAAAATGTGATGGTTCTCCATCACATATGAGTTTGGGTAATCTGAAATTGCTCAGCACAGATAAGTTTAAGACATGACTTCTCCTGAAGCCGGGTGTGGTGGTGGCGTCTGGAGGATCCAGAGGCTTGAGTTTAGACACAAGACGTGCAGAGATCACTGAGTCTCTTCACAATGTCAGACCAGACAATCCAGACCCACAGGCTAGCTCAGCAGCTAAAGGCACCTGTCACCAAGGCTGACAATCTGAGTTCCACCCACATGGCAGAAGGGGTTCAAATTGTCCCCTAATTTCCACTTGTGCACCTTGGCATTCACATGTACACGCATGTACGCACACACTGTAAATAATAAATGGCAGCTAAAAATATTTTAAAACCAAATATTCTAAGTAACATTTAATGAGTATGTATCTCTTGTGGTGCCCTATATCATCTTAGCATTTTAAGATTAATTTATTTATCATACACACACACACACACATACATACACACATACACACACACATATATGTATATGTATATATGAATATTCTGTTTTCATACACACCAAAAGGGTGAATCAAATCCCATTACAGATGGCTGTGAGCCACCATGTGGTTGCTGGGAATTGAACTCAGGACCTCTGGAAGAGCAGTCAGTGCTCTTAACCACTGAACCATCTCTCCAGCCTTTTCATTTTACCATTTTAAGCCAAGAAAATTTAATGTGCTCCATAAGAATATAACAGGCAAAGACTGGAGGACTAGCTTAGCACTGAAGAGCACTAACTGCTCTTCCAGAGGACCTGAATTTGATCCCAGCACTCACATCAGGTAGTTCACAACCACCTACACCTTCAGTTCACACGTTAGTAATCCTAGCTGCTCAGTATGTGTGTGAGAACTACTTGCTTCAGGGGAATATTAACTCAGTATCTCCAGTTTTGCCTGCTTCCTTTGTTCATGCAGAAGGTTTTAATGTTTCTTCAAAGATTACAATGTAGGTGGCATCTTTCTATATCTTTTTGGTACAGAATAAACCCCTGGCTACTGTTGTATGTCAGACACAGCACTGGAGACTGCAGACTCAGTGTGATGGGATGCCCTGCTCATAAGGACAAGACAGGACATGTCCTTGAGCAAAAGCCAACTCAGAAACAGTAAAAGCTGCTGAGTAGACTGGCCCCTTGCTCCCACCGTGGAGATGTGAAAAGACTTTACAGGGAAAGTTATAGTTGATTACATCGATAGTTAGTAAAGGTCTTAGAATATGAGTGAGCATTTATCAGATGGGCAGGCAGAGACAGAGAGCCCTAATACCAAATATCAAAACACTCAAAGTGTCCAGTGGTTCTTGAGCACAACAAATGGAATCCAGTGGGTGGGGAGTCTGAGTGGGCCATGCAAGGAGGGCAATGAGCCTAGAGAGGAAAGCAGGACCCCAGCATGAACTTTCATGGCTGTACCACAAGTCGGCTTGTCTCTGTAGGTATATTATTCTTCCCTCAACCCCAAACACAGCCAGGGATCATTCCCTGTCTGTTCTACTTGGCAACAGCAACTGTCACCAGACCTCCCTGGAAATCCCCTTACTTTCTTTGAGAACCCTGAGCAGAGCAGATGAAGATTTTTAAGTATACTGTGAGGATTGCATTTCTGAAGCCACCCTGTTGGGTTGGGCATTACTGGTGAAAGAAAAGGACAGACCAAGAGTTATTTCCAGTCTTCTGTCAAGTAAACAGTTGTATGATTTATGGAGAGATGTGTTGTAGGAATACATGTGTGGAAAGAGAGAATGGCTTCTCTTAGCAGTCATGGAAAGATAGAGGTTGTTTGTAAACATTTATTACCCAAAGAGAAGTAGCAGTTGACTATGTGAATGTGGAGCTTAATCAAATTTGGGCTAACTGGTAAACAGAACAGCCGCATAGAGAAGAAGTGGGTGATTCAGGAAACAATATCCAGTCAAAAGAGCAGATTCTTCATATGAGAAAAATGGGGAACAAGAAAGCCTAGCTAGGTCTTCTTGGATGTTATTTGGCACAGACAGTTCCATATGGAGAGACTTGGTTTCTTCTCTCTCCACCTTCCTTCCCCTCCTATCTCTCCCTCCACACTTCCTTCCTTCCTTCCTTTCCTTCTTTGGTTTTTAAAAATAACTTACTATCTTTTATGTTATGTGCATTGATGTTCTGCCTGCCTCTGTGTCTGTGTAAGCGAGTCAGATTCCCGGGAAGTAGAGTTACAGACAGGTGTGAGTTGCCATGTGGGTGCCAGGAATGGAACCCAGGTCCTCTGGAAGAGCAGCCAGTTCCCTTAACCACTGAGCCATCTCTCCAGCCCCCTTCTTAAGTTATCTGAATCAGGTCTTTTATATCCCTAGCTGGTCTCATACTCTGTGTGTAGTCAGAGATGACCTTGGACTCCTGACACCATGGTCACTGCCTCCCAAGTACAAGGATTGCAGGTATGCACTGCCACATCTGCATTTCTTAGTAAACTCTTCCAGATGAGTTGGTGCTGTCACCTCAAAGGTGAATTTCTATTAGTGCCATGTATATAATAGAACTCTTGCTTCTACCTTCTGGGGTTGTTTTCTTCTTAAATCTTGGCTATTGGGGGATAAGGGTAGCATGCATGTGCCATGACATGCCTGTAGTGGTCAGAGCAGTCTTGCAGAAGGCTATTGTCTCTTTCCACCAGTGGGTGCTAGAGATCAAATGAAGTTATCAGGCTGAATGACAGGCATGTTTTACTCACTAAGCCATATCACTGCTCCCTTATTTATCTATCTTTCTACTATCTATCTATCTATCTATCTATCTATCTATCTATCTATCCTATCTATCTATCCATCCATCCATCCATCATCTATCTATCTCTCCTCTTCTGTTCTCTTCTCTCTCTCTTTTATTGCTCCAGTTAAGTATGTTTATTTTTGTTCATTTCTGAGCTCACTGTAAGATCTCTGTAGAGAGGAGCAACATACTTTGTGTCCCTTTAAAAAAAAAAAAAAAAAGTTATCCAGGACAAAAATGGAACCATGAGGTAGAACTCCATTTCTGGAACTGTGGCAGTCTGGGTATATGAATACTGGAAAACAAGTAAATGTATCAGCTAAAGGTTTTTTTTTTGTTTTTTTTTTTTAAATGGATCACAAAATTATAAGAAGAAAAAAAAGTATAACCGAAAACAGAACAGGGAGAGGAAGCAGGTTTTGCTTCCTGCGGATATCTGATATAACTTGATGATCTTGGGTTTCCTTCTGATGGATGTACGGTGTTGAGATGCCCACAGATATTTAGGATCAGTGGTGGGCTAAGAGATTCCTACATAACACTGTGAGCCACATCCTCTATTTACAGTAAACTGTTTTAAAGTAATAAGAATCAGTGTGTAACCATGAGAGAGAGAGAGAGAGAGAGAGAGAGAGAGAGAGAGAGAGAGAGAGAGAGAGAGAGAGGAGCCTTGCATTTATGGGTTTTTCCCTAAGAACCTTATTCTAATAATTTATTTGGAAGGGGTTTTGTGTAGATCCTGCTCCAGTGACATTGACAGAATCTAACAACACTTCTGACTGGAATGCTTAGTGAGTTGCCAAAGACATGATTCTGAGTAACATCAACTCATAAGCAAATAACAGAAGACTCAAAAATATTGAAATAAATAACCAAGAGCTGAGAGAATCCTGGTCTCATTGAAATCTAAGAATTCTACATTTTTCTCTTGATGACAATATACTCATCAGTCATTTAGTGTCCCTTCTGTGTCCTGGACTATGCATTGTTAGCTTTCTATCACATGCTATCATTTTAGTTCTTTTTATCCTGCTTCAGGAATTCTTTATCCTGCTTAGCAACGTGAATTGGGTTTACTGTGACTAAGTGTACTTCTCTATCATCTCCATAGACTTTGGCAAAGGGAAGAAACTTAATGCAGAGCTCAACCCACTGTCTAGACCCAGTGTGTGAACATGGCTGAGAGCCTCTGAGGCTTCTGCAGGAGCCTTTTGGAATCCAGTGTTGGAGTAAAAGTGCTGACAGAAAGCTCGCTTCAAATCTTAGTCTATTGTATTCTACGTGGCTGATTGGGAGTGAGCTATTTAGTCTGTTTTACAGTGTTTAAGGTTGTTTTTTTGGTGTTTGGTTTTGGGTGTTTTGTTTTGTTTTATATCTGGTGAGGAAAAAAAAAGATCAAAGAACATAGTATATTGTCATGAGTGCACTTTGCCAGAAACAGACGGCCATGTCTGTGTCTTCCCACAATGTCAGAATTTATTGAAAAGCAGTAAATTGACAAGATTTAGCAGCTTCCATGACATCAACTTATAATAGAATCAGTCTCCCTGGATAGCTTGCCTGAGGTGAATGCAGGTGATTTTATCCAAGTCTTATTTACTAATATTAACTAACTCTCATATTGCACAGCACACAGTAAATGTATCTGTATTTATACCTATGAGTTGCTGAACAAACACAAGTTTAAAAGGCTGTAGCAGAGTCCAAGAGGCTTCAGAAGTGGCTGAGAGAGTCTGTACTGCTGAGATAAGGGACCAGACCACTGTCGGGAGGGGTTGCTGCTGGGCCTACTGGAAACAGGGTTATGAATGAAGCTGCAGATTTCAGCCACTTAGTGAAAGGCCAAACCAGGTCCAGAGCAGGAAACTGGTTAGAAACAGGACACAACAGTTCATGGCCAGAAGGGCAAATGGGCAAAGGTAATGGTCAGACAGGCAGTTGAGTAAGGAGTCCTCACCCTGTTACCAACGTACCAGGTACCAGATGGTAGGCTACTGTTTGCCATCACAGCTTTAGATGGCCATCACTTTGCAGGGGTTCGGGTGAGGGAGTTACACCTCTCCTTAGTCTAGCATGTTCAATAAGCTATTAGACATGGGTTTCCTGATGTAATTTTAACATACCCATGTGCCCCTACAGTCTCAATATACCCCAACAAATTTAAAGGATTCTTTTCCCAGTCTGTATTGGATGTTACCAGATAGTCCTAGTTTCTGAGGCTACCCAGGGACTGTGGTCATCCTTCTCAAAGTGTAGCCAAAAGCTGCTTATATAATGGAGTCTCCTAGAACAAAGCACAGCCTGAAAAATCACTACTTTATACAACATGGACAAACTTACCTTAGGCCGTCGCCTGACCTCAACATACATATTTAATGTGTATTCTTTGCTTTGACTACTTTTAAAAGCATTTGCCATTTGGATTATCGCTGGCTCCCTCAAGCTACTTGGGCCCCTCCTTTCCTATTCCGCCTCCTCTTCCAAGAGCAATCGAGAAGTTTGCATTTTGCAAAATTATTTACAATAATTTTGTCATATGTGTGCGATCACAAATGATATACTGCTTAGCTTTGTTTGATTTGGGACTATATAAGGAGTCCATCACACCATATGCGGTTTAAAATGCGACTTGATTTTTTTATTTGATACTTCATTCTAAGATTTACTTACTGGTTTTGGCTCTAGAGTATCCCTCTATTTCTTCTACTTAAGTCTTTTATAGTGCTAAAGATTCAGCTCAGAACCTTGCGCATGTTAAACAAATCCTCTTCCACTGAGCTCTGCACTGCCTTCTCGTTTCATTATTACAGTGTTCAGTGCTGTCGTTTTCCCTGTATTAATGTGAAGTTCTTATTGCCAGGCATTTAGTTTAGTTTATTTTATATTAGAAGCTACACAACTCTAAATATTATAGATTATTCCTATAATAATCAAATATAAGGTAGAAATCTATTGAGGAAGACAAGTTGATTTCTGGCCTCTACATAAGCATATGTACACGTTTATGAGACCACACACACACACACACACAGGAACACACATACACACATGTACACACACATACACAAGATAATACACACAATGATATCACTTGGTTTTCCAAAGTTTTTAGTGCTTATTTTCTCACTGATAGTATATAATTATGGCATCTTTCAGAAAGCCAGGTTAGGAAAAATCACTCTAGGTGTTTTTATAATACAAAAGATTCCTAGATGTAATACTACCTCGTCCTATGAGGGACCACTCCCACCTTTTACACTGTCTCTACTCTTACTTCGAAATGGAAAATCTATAGGTGCCCCTGTTCTGAGAGTAGGTTTTTTTTCCCAACGAGAGATTAAGAAGTACTTGGAACAACAAAATCTTAATATTTTAGAGATCTTATTGTCTCCACCTGATGAGGTATTTAAAACAGAATAAATTCTTGTTCCTTCATTTAACTCATGTTTTTATTAAAATAAGGAACTTCAAAAAAAATCCACATATATGAGAGCTTGCAGGGAATATGGAAACAGAATGACAGGTAGAAGGACAAATTGTTTTTATTTGTTTAACTCAATAAATGAAAATTGAGAGAAAATAACATAAGAGAAAGTGATGATGGGGAAAGCTGACGTGTTCTGTGTAGAGAGATGTGACTATGTAAAGCAACAGGACCAGGAATGTGTGGGCATTGTTTTGGTCCCTCCCAAATTAATTCACATTTGTAAATTTGCCAGTAGACCTTGCTTTCTGGAACATTTTGCTCAAGTGTCTGTTCCTCTTATTTCTATATCAGTCTCTATGTTTTTCTTTGTAGTTCAAAGACAAGGGAGTGTTAAAATTTTAAAAATGGGGCAGGAGAATTTATAAGTATCACAAAGCTGTAATATTTCTTAGCAATCCTTTGTCACAGTCTCTGTGAGCAGGAGGGACCATGTGCTCATCCTCCTGCTGAGAGCTCTGAAGCTCACAAAGTTCTCAACTCTGAATAGTGTTTGTATTTATTTTAGTCATTTATTTGGGAAAGGGCTTTTGAGAACACTGTTAGTTTATCTTTTGCTAATAATAAATGTATGTGTGGTGTTTCTGATAGATACAGTATAGTCTAAAAGTTGAAGTCCATTAAAAATTGGAGTGTTGTGGAGTATGAAGTAATGAATACTAATTACTCCTTTCATGTCTGACAGCTCCCCGTAGGCCAATACATCAGCCTAGACTTTAATTTGGTTCGAGTAATGGTTTCATCAATAGTGCATTAAATCTGTGTTTGAGAAGATATACAGTTGAACCTGACCCACACTGTAGATACCTGCCATAAAAGGGCCATAGGCTGACAACAGATGGATAATTGCAAATAATTAAATCCACCTAACTCCAGACAATCCTAATTTCATTTAAAATATATCTTAACGTATTAATCGACAGAAAACATATCTGGGAAGATTTATCAACATGTATTTTTTTCCCAAAGCAAATTTACTGGCTTACATATTGGAGAAGTTGCTGAACTGAGAAGCATCTTTATAAAATTATATCACTTTAATCTTTCAAATCCCCACAAGTATGATGGAAGTCAGTTCCGAACTTTAATCTTGCCCAGTGTAACCTCACTGCAAGATGAATGTTCGTTTGTTTCTCAGGATATAAATATTTTTTAAAGATAATTTTTACTTCTTCCTGCATTTGCTCCCCATAATGTTCTTTTAACAATAGTCTGTCTTAGAAAGAGACCCAGTATTGGTTAACAGATGTATTACCTATCTGATATAAATTTTCACTTTACCAAAATAATACGGTAAAAAGGAGACAACCTTTTGTTGACATTTGTTTTATAATGACTGGCTTTCCTCACAGTGGTGGTAAAATTAATAAAAATTGCCGTGTCAGCTGGTTTCCAGTTACTAAATGTTATGTTGGTGGTGGAATAATTGTGTCATGTTTAACTGTAGGCCTGTCTGAAGGAGTCTTGAGTAAGACTCTTTTTGTAAATTCATTCTTGCTCTCCAATAATTTAGCCTATAATAATCCAAAAAATCAGTATCTAGTCTCCCCTACCCTCTATAGTCAAAATAAAGTTTTTATTGTCAGGAAAAACCACTACAACACCTTTTCCATTCTGAGCATTCATCCAGGTTATGAAAGGAAATATAAACTGTCACACGAGGGTCTTGTGGGCATGACTCGATGTCACAGGGTCTGGCTCTTAGATTTTTATCTGAAAATGATTACTAAACCCTGCTAGAGATTTAAAAGAAACAGAACCCTTTGCATTCTTTTTCAGAAAAGCAATCCTCCAAAACATCGGTTTGTGACCCTTTAATACAGTTCCTCATGTTGTGTGACGCCCCAATCATGAAATTATTTTCATTGCTACTTCATAACTGTAAGTTTGCTACTGTTATGAATCGTAATGCAAATATTTTTGGAGGTAGTTTTACAAAGGGGTCACAACCCACAGGTTGAGAACCTTTGCTCTAAACCAGTACCAATGAACCCAGAAATCTTTTGGTTTTGGCACCGTGCTATAGCATTTCAATATGGTAGGGGTGTGTGTGGTGTGTGTGTGTGTGTGTGTGTGTGTGTGTGTGTGTGTGTGTGTGTTCTTCCACATGCATGCCTGCATTTATTCCAAGGGAGGTAATTGTCTTTTAGCTTGCTTTTTGTTTTTTGTTCTTCTATGCGGTGTTTCCTGGAGTTCTAAAACATGTTTTTTGTTTCATTTTGAAATTCCGTTTGAAGTCATCTTTTACGTAGAGGAGCACACTGGCTATCTGTGCTCACTTGTGTGAAGGAGCGAGCAGATTAACTCATTTCGGGTTTGCCAGCTGTGAAGCTTTCAGCCCAAAGCCTTTCGGGAAGAACTGGGTTTGACCAAGGAGCACCGCCCTTCCTGCTGGGGTTGCTAAGTTACGGCTCAGCGCTCAGCACCACTCACCTGAGCTTTTTGGCTACACTCTCAGCAGTAGCAGCAGGGACTCATTTTAAACAGCAGGGTGAACCGGAAGGCTTTTAGATGTCCATTGAAAGTTGATTTCTTCTCTGGAGTGTGCTTTTACGCTCAAGTAGTGGGGCTCTATTATTTATTTACCATAAAACCTAATTTCTATCTTTACCTGAATTGCCTAAATTAGAACTGGGTATAGAGTACTACTCAATATCTTTAGGCAGTTTCTCTCCAAACCTCAAATCCTCCAAATCCTTTCGAAAGAGTCCGTCTGCAGCCATTCCTAGTAAAGACACGGACGTGTCTCCAAAGCCCGTCTTTACTGTAAAGGAATTATGCTGTTTTCCATGTTTGGTTTTGGATGACTATAAAAAATAGTGATGGCATTTGTTTTGGTACTCAGAATGTCTGGTCACATCAGAGATCTGTTATTCTGTCATTCAAAACAGGTAGCATCTCAGCTGTAACTGTGCTGTCTGGAAAATGGCTCCAGTAAATGTAAGAGACTTCCTTGGTTTGTAGATGTGCATCTCTGAGATCTGGACTCCTCATTCTTCCAAGGATAATGATGAACACTTTTTTTGTTTTGTTTTGTTTTCGAGACAGGGTTTCTCTGTGTAGCCCTGGAATTCACTTTGTAGACCTGGCTGGCCTCGAACTCAGAAATCCACCTGCCTCTGCCTCCCAAGTGCTGGGATTAAAGGTGCACGCCACCACTGCCCAGCGATGATGAACACTATTAATATCATCACTTTCAGGCAGAGATTTGTTAGTTCCAGGCTAGCCTGATCTACATAGTGAGTTCTAGACCAGCCAGGGGTATACAGTGAGATCCTGTCTCTAAAAGAAAGAAAGAGGAAGGAGGGTGGGGGGAAGGAGGGAGGGAGGCAGGAGCAGGGGGAGACCTCCACTATCTTGGTTAGGGTTTAGGGCAAGGAAACACCATGACCTAAAAGCGTATTGGGTAGGAAAGGGTTTATTTAGCTTATACTTTCACATCACCAAAGGAACTCCCACAGGGCTGGGATCTGGAGGCGGGAGCTGATGCAGAGGTCATGGAGGAGTGCTGCTTACTGGCTTGCTCCCCATGGCTTGCACAGCCTGCTTTCTCACAGAAACCAGGACCACTGGACCAAGAATGGACCTACTCACCATGGGCTGGGCCCTCCCCCATCAATCACTAACTGAGAAATGGATCTCATGGAGGCATTTCCTCAACTGAGGTTCCTTCCTCTCTAGTGACTCTAGCTTGTGTCAATTTGACACAAAACCAGCCAGTACATCCATGTTTTTGTTTTTGTTGTTGTTGTTTTAATTTTTTTTTCCTGAGGAGAATAATTTTTATTCAAAAAGCAGGATGGAGATGATTTGAGAGCAATAATAACACTTGGGAATGAAGGCAGACTGAAATTCAGAAGGCACAGTGCTCTAGAGAGCATGGTGGAGAATGTTCTATGATATTCCTCATATACTTTTTTTAGCTTTTATAAAATTTATTATAAGAACTCTCCAAATAAGTAAAACCATGACACACCAAAGTTAACCAGAAACAAAATGTATTCAACTCAGTAAGAGCTTACATACAGTTAGAGTAGGCACTGAGCTATGAAGCTTAAACACATTAGACCTTACACTTTCAGTAGCAATATATTTTTACCTTATCCATCACCCAAACCAAGGATCTATGACATAACCAGAACTAAAGAAACAATCTTTCAAACCTTGTAGCCATTACCTGCTTCATTGTATCATTTCCTCCCCACTCTCCCTCCAGCCCCTCCCATGTCTTTCCAGCCCCAGATCCTCTCAAACTCTCATCCTCTGTTTCTTTGTCATTGACACAGACTACCTAAATACATAAATACAACCTGGTGAATTCACTTCATGTCTCTTGTATGTATGTGATTTAAGAACTGACCCCTTGGTACCCTTGGTACCGGACAACCATTTTAGAGGCTCGGCCCTGGGGAAAATGATTTCTCCTACTCTTTGTATTCCCTAGCTGCCTGTACTTCTTTGACTGTGTGGGGGCTCCCCTTCTGTGTTAGCATGTCTCTTGGTGCTGTCTGTGTTCAGGCCTTGTTTGGGCAGCCATGTCACTGATGCTATCATGAATGAAGCTTCCCTGTCATTTTTAGGAGATATAATCTCATGGCAGACTTCCTGGTTCTCTGGCTCTTACATCTTTCTGCCCCTCTTCTGTGATGATCTGTGAGCATCAGTAGCAGAGGTTGAATTGTAGATGTATCAACTGGGGCTGTGCACTCCACCATCAGATGCTTTTCTGCATTTTGGCTAGTTCTGGCTTTCTGTAAAGGTCTTCCTCCATTGCAAAGAGAAACTCCTTTGACAAGTGAGGGAGCTACACTTATCTATGGGTATTTAGAGTAAGTATTTACATTTCAGCAAGGAATTATGTTTGTTTAGTAGTTTAG
Organism: Uromys caudimaculatus; assembly: GCA_028551405.1. Lineage (NCBI taxonomy): Eukaryota > Metazoa > Chordata > Mammalia > Rodentia > Muridae > Uromys > Uromys caudimaculatus. The sequence continues at coordinate 117,600,464 of CM052705.1, read as the reverse complement.
TGCTAGTAATAGATTCTCTTCTAGGATCCATGGCCTTAGCCCAGGTAACTGACTAGGTTTTTAGTGCCAGGTATGAGTTCCCTCCTTTTGAATGTACCTTAAGTCAAATTAGACAGCTGTTAGTGACTTCTGAGACATGAGTATCACTAGTACACCCTTAGGGATGTCTTGCCATGAAAGACATAGGGTTCTTGCTATGAAAATTCAACATTTTAACTTTCAGTTTCAGAATCTTACCTTGGAGACATTGCTGCTGTCCCTAGAAGGCAACTCTGGCTTTTAGGAATCTCTGGTAACAGCCACTGTTAATATAAGACTTTCAGAGAAGTGCTGTGAGAATCAGCCAGTAAACCCTGCTCATTTGTTCTCCAAGTAATGTGTGCACCCTACAGTCAGTAAACCCTGCTCATGTGTTCTCAAAGTGATGTGTGCATCCCACCACTACCATAATGGTGACCTTCAATGGCTGGAAGTAATGAGATATCTTTTTATTCCAGAACACTTTTGAGCTTGGTTGTGAATGAACTTTGAAAGAATTCCTATATTCTGAGTATAACAAGATTTTATTCAAACCTGACCTATGAAAGCTGAATTTTGGTTAGTATATATTTGCAGATGATTAAATTTATTTCAGAATCATTAATTCCCCTTTATATATCCTTTACTCTTCCTGGAAGCCAGAAGTCTGTAACTTTCACATAAATTAAAAGAATTATTTTTAAAAGATATAAATTAAATAAATAATTCATATAATAAATATATTTACTAGAAATTACAGATCCTAGACTAGGTTTGGGTACTTGAATAATCACAGCCACTTTCTTTCACAAACAACAGAATATCTAAGCAAAAGATCAGCTGGCCATGTGCTCTGAGCCCTGTCTGTTTTTCCTCTAGCTGCCTCGGGTTAGTCCCAAGTCAGCTGTATCTTCTATGCCCTCTTGTGAGCAATGGCTAAAAAGGTTAATAGAGACATTGCAGGCAGCCTCTGTGAACACAAATTAGCCTGCAATGAGATACAGTGAAATACATTTACACTAAGTATCCAGAGACTAGGGTCTTAGTAGTCCCAGCTCTGCTAGGCAGCAGAGACCTTGGGCAAGTCATGAACTATTTGGGTCCATAAAAAAAATCTAGAGGGGTTAGGCTTGCTCTAAAGTTATCACTCAACAAGGTGAACCAGAATGCCCTTGACTTACCCCATGTCCTGGCCAATTAGCCCATAATGTTTGCCCTGGGAAAAATGATTTCAGTTCAGTTCTGAGCTGTCCTAATAAGTCTCTTGCCTCCAAACCGGTCAATCTCATCCAGCTAGGTGAAGGGTAGCTAACTCCTTGGGAGAGTGTAAAAAAAAAATGCCCTCCATGGGCAACTGTACCCCAGATTTGGAAGTTCCTCCCACCTGTGAGTCTCACTGTGAGGGAATAAAAGAATATTCTGTTCTTGAGTGTAGCAGGCGAGGAAACAAATTCAGACAGACTTTGCTTTAAGCAAAAGTCTGCACTTCCTACTTCTGTGCCACTTGCTGCAGCTCCAGTGAGCCATGGCAGCCTTGAATACCGGAAGGCAACCTTGGGGTTCACACTGTTCACAGAAGGAATGACATTTGTCTGTCTGCTTCTCCACCCCTCTGGTTAATGCTGTTGTGGTTTAGAGTCTTCAAATCAGAAGAGAGTATTAACAGTCTGTTTAGTTTTCCCAGACAGGAGATTAACCAAAAATTAACCTAGCAGCAATGATAAAACCAACTGTGTCATTATGCAATTTTTGCCTTTCATAGATCATAAACACCCCAATTGAGGATAATTTACTGTCCCTGGGAAACCTAAAGCTATCAAATGATGCTTCCAAGCAAGGTATAAAAACCCAGTTTGTAGGCAGTTCTCTTCCACAGCACAAGTCCCATCTCTAGTAACTATTTTCTTTTTTAAAAACTTATTATTTGCCAGGCAGTGGTGGCGCACCCCTTTAATCCCAGCACTTGGGAGGCAGAGGCAGGCGGATTTCTGAGTTTGAGGACAGCCTGGTCTACAGAGTGAGTTCCAGCACAGCCAGGGATATACAGAGAAACCCTGTCTCGATAAAACAAAAACAAAAACAAAAACAAAAACAACCATTATTTATTTAGTGTATGTGCACATATGCATGTGCCTTCATTTAGAGGCCAGAATTTGACACTAAGCATTGCCTCCATTTGCTTGCCACCTTCGTTTTTTTGAGACTGAACCAAGAGCTCACCAATTCATCTAGCTGGCTTGCCAGCGAGCCTCAGGGTTCATTCAGTTTCCATATCCTCAGTGCTAGTCCTACAAACATGCACCACACAGGTATCATTATGTACACAATGAGCACTTTTCTACCTAAACCATCGCCATTGCCCCCTCTCACTCCTCACAGGGGAAAAAAATCAGACCTGGAAAAGTAGATACATACCCTGGCTCTTAATTTGCAAATGCCTCATAATACACATAGGTACACAAGGGAGATACACAGTTGACCATAAGTGCATTACAGTGCACTTGCTGTAAAGCAGATATTTGGCTAAATATTTAACCAGCTAAAACATCTAACAATGACATCATGAGGTGTCCATGCTTAATGTTGGCCTTTCTTCTGGATTGTCCTTGAAAACCTAAAGAGAGGTTATTTGTAGTGAATGATCAGAACCATTGGTTAGTGTGGGCTTTTAGCAGAAATCATGCTACCACACTAACTGATGTGATCCTTTAGAAAAGAGGTAAGCCAGTAGCCTGCCAAGGTGTGACCTGTGAGTGAAGAGTGACTTTAAAGGGTTGGAAAAAATGAGAACATATTATTATGGAGAGATCCACAGAGCTGATATGATCAGGTCATTTGACAACAAGCATTGACCAGTTTCTCCACTAAATAGATTTCTTGCTGAGGCCCAAACATTATCTGCAGACATAATGTCTTTCATTTGAAATACTAGAACCAGAAGTATTTCAGTTTGAAATTTCTTTTAATTTGAGGTTATCTATCTATGTATCATCTATCTATCTATTGTCTATCTATGTATCTGCAGATACAATGTCTTTCATTTGGGATACTAGAACCAGAAGTATTTCAGTTTGAAATTTTTTTTAATTTGAGGTTATCTATCTATCTATCATCTATCTATGTATCTATCCATCCATCTATGTATCTATGTATGTATCTATCTATGCGTGTATATGTATCTATGTGTGTGTGTATGTATGTATGTATGTATGTATGTATGTATCTATCTATCTATCTATCTATCTATCTATCTATCTATCTATCCTCTATCTACCTGTGCCATTCTTTCCTAAATAGAAACTGAACACCTACCTATACTATGCCAGGTTGTCAGAGAGCCTTCTAAGCACAGGGAATCTAGTTATTTCCAAAGCAAATTAGATCTCTGCTCATACAAATATTAGTTCCTAATAATAGGCATCACGAGTACAGTATTTTAAGTATCTGTGTATCAGATACCCACAATATGACAGGTACATGGATGGATAGATACATAGATACGTAGATGATAGATAGATGATACATAGATACATAGATATATAGATAGATACATAGATACATAAATCCATGAGCATGGTATCACCCAGAAACTATGTGTCATTGTGAACATGTGCTGTCTGACCCTTTGTCATAAAACAAGAGCTCAGGCCACCATGCTCATCAGCTAGCCCAGCACCCTTGGTCCATCCATTTGTAAAGGTTCTCTGTATTCCAACAGGGATGCCAACACTCATCATTCGAAAACAGTTCTTGTCTTTGTTTTAAAGGGGGGAGGAACACAGTACAAAGGTGTACACTGGCTCAGTTAAGAGTGGGTTGCTGGAATAATGGCTCTTTTTCCTCCTAGAAAAGAACCAACAAAGCAAACAAACCAAAACCAGACACAGCGAATGACATCACCTTTCAGCTTCACAAAGCCTGTCTCTAAAGTGGGCTGCTGGCTGTCCTGTCTCCAGCTTTGAGGCTAACATTTGCCATGATTTTTTTTTTTTTTTTTTTTTTTTTTTTTTTTTTTTTTTTTTACTACAAATGGAAGGTCACTTTTCAGTGGAAACAAAATTTGAATCGGGTCACTGCTCTACTCAGTCCTTGGGATCCTTAATTCATATTCAGGCAGTTAAAGCTCAAATGATATTAGAAAATGACCATCTTTATCATCTTTCCACATTAGAGCAAATTGTCTCAAAACTTCCTGCAAATAGTAGTGAGTGGGTACGAGATACTTTATTAACATCTGCACTTGATAGTCACTCTGTAAGGCGCAGTCACAGAAGAGCCAGAGCCAACAGCCCAGATATGCCACAATTTAGCATCCTGAGGACCTCTGCTCATTTTTGTTTTAATTGTTAGAAATAGGTGCTAGATGTGGCACACTGTCATTTCTTCTGAATGTGCTCAATTACCAACGTTAATACACTGAGTAAATACCCTCTCACCTGCAAGTCGGCGAGACAGGCAGTAAACAGTTCTCTCACAGGTTGTATAGCATTCTGTCGTTAGATTAATAGCAACATGGTCTTTGTGTGACACTGATCATCATAACATTTCAGTAATCAAGTGTTTCAGGAAGCGGTGCTGATCGAGCAGCCTAGAGTCCCTCTACTCAGGAGGTTTGGGCAGGAAATTTCAAGGTTGGGGCTTAACCTGGACAGCTTAGTAAAATGTGTCACAGAATGAGAAGGTTAAAAGAGGGCTGGAGTCAGGATTCAGTGGTAGAGTGCCTGGTTGTCTAGCCTGCATGAGGCTATGGGTTCAATCCCTGAGACCTCAAACATACAATTTTACAGTTTTAATAATGAAGAATTCAGAATTTCCATCAATATTCAAGATTAAGTGAGAGTGAGAAGGTGTTCCTCAGTTTAGACACTCCAAACTTTTTATGTGCATTTTCAGGCCACCTCAGCAAAATGTTCGAGAAGCTGAATCATCTATGGGTTCAATTTCTGTTTGTCTGTCCGTCACTTGAATTGAAGAACTCTGCATAGTGAGTTCCTAGCAGAAAAGAAAATATAAGCCAGGCAGAAATTGTAGAAAACAATCAACCTGAAGATGCATTTCAATAGCTTAGTTTTAGAAACATAAGCGACTATTAATGTATTGTTACTATATTTAATATGGTGATAATATGTTAATATAATAAGTAAGGGTAAGGTATTGTTTAATAACAATATATATATATATATATATATATATATATATATATATTTTAATATTTTGGCAAGTAAAATATTCCACTCATGGCATAGTAATATAGTTTAGTGTAGACACAATGTGTGTGTATCAACACATGTGTGCTTTGTTCTATACTTCAACAAGAGCAGTGTTTTCCTATGATTCCACCTGAAAATGCTTTGAAAACAATAAGACACTTTAAGAAATAGCAATGTCTGATATGTTTAATCCCAGAAAGTACAGTAAAAGCCGAACTATTCTGGTTGTCAGAGCAACATTGTATGGTGAGTGGTCACAGTGTTACTGGTTCACACATACAGAGATAGACGAGGTCTAGTGGCATCCTCTGTTCATCCTGTGACATAGGAAAACTGGGGTAACTGGGAATCCCTAGGCCTGGCCTGCTGGTTCAGGAGTATTACCAGAATCAAGGAATGGAACGGTAACTTCCCATTCTCATGGTCTCAGGGATCTCCTGGGTGTCTGTGTTGTGGCCCCTGTAGGTACATCAGGATTGGTGATAAAGAATGCGAATTTAACAAGAACTTCCGCCTCATCCTACACACAAAACTGGCAAACCCACATTACAAGCCAGAACTACAAGCCCAGACGACCCTCCTCAATTTCACAGTCACAGAAGATGGTCTCGAAGGCCAGCTGCTGGCAGAGGTGGTCAGTATTGAAAGGCCGGATTTGGAGAGGCTAAAGGTAAATATTAATTACTGCATCACCCCTGGAACTTACCTGTCACCCCCGCAGCACAGATGACAATGCTAGATGCTTGCCTGTGAAGTAGGATTCTGTAACTGAGGAAATTCCTCCTGAGAAATGCCAGGTAACTAGGGCTGGGCCCCATCTGGAGATGAACCAGGGCTCAGGCTTGGAGCCATCCTAGAAGTTATCAGTGTCAAATAAGCATCCACACTCTAAACCTTTAGATTCTAACTAAATGTTAACATGCTGTCTGAATTTTTTAAAATAATTTTCATAGTTGTGATCAGTATGGGTTTTTTGTTTGTTTGTTTGTTTTTTGTTTGTTTTTTTGAGACAGGGTTTCTCTGTATAGCCCTGGCTGTCCTGGAACTCACTCTGTAGACCAGGCTGGCCTCGAACTCAGAAATCCACCTGTCTCTGCCTCCCGAGGATCAGTATGGTTTGTTTGTTTTTTAATTAATTTTTGATACTTTATTCACATTTCCAATGTCTCCTCTTTGGAAACCCCCATCCCTTCCCCCTCCCCGCCTCTATGAGGGAATTCCACCTTCCACCCACCCGCCCACCCATTCCCATATTCCCACCTTGACATTCCCCTTTACTGGGGCCTCTGACACCCTCAGGCCCAAGGGCCTCTCCTCTCTCCCTGATGGCCAACGAGGCCATCCTCTGCCACATATGTGGTCCAAACCATGGGTCCATAGATGTGTATTCTTTGGTTGGTGGTCCTAACTCCAGGATGACCGGAGGGTGGGTCAGGCCCATTGACGCTGTTGCTCCATCCTTGGGGCTGTAAACTCCCTCAGTTCCCTCAGACCTCTCTCCAACTCCTCTATCTGGGACCTCACTCTCAGTCCAGCGGTTACTGTAAAGTGAAACTTGGGCATTCTGAACTTTTGGCCTAATATCCGCTTATCAGTGAGTACATACCATGTTCATTCTTTTGTGACTGAGTTACCTCGCTCAGGAT
>CM052705.1:117581120-117593090 GCA_028551405.1 Uromys caudimaculatus | reverse complement strand
CACCAACAGTGGAGGAGTGTTCCTCTTTCTCCACATCCTCGCCAGCATCTGCTGTCACCTGAGTTTTTGATCTTGGCCATTCTGACTGGTGTGAGGTGGAATCTCAGACTTGTTTTGATTTTCATTTCCCTGATGACTAGGGATGTTGTATGGTTTTTAACCGTTGTGTTTCTTATCGTGGTTGGGCTCACCCCTGTGACTCCCGTGATTTTGAGAACTGTCCGAAACAAAGCAGAGACTTAACCATCATTCCTAACATTTCCTATTAGCTGGTTTTGACCAAGCAGCAAAACGACTTTAAGATAGAGCTAAGGCAGCTTGAGGACGACCTTCTCCTGCGCCTCTCTGCCGCAGAGGGGAGCTTCTTGGATGACACGGACCTGGTGGAGCGCCTCGAGACCACCAAGGCCACCGCAGCAGAAATAGAGCGCAAGGTAAGAGCAACAGAGAATCGCTGGCTGGCTCAGCCCTCTGCTGGAATGGAACAGATGACAGTTGTCAACACAAAACTCAGCTCTCCATTCAAAGGAAGTAAGAGTTTATTCTGGAGCCAATTATGGGTGACCATGGTCTGGGGACGCAGATTCAGGTTACCTGGAATACTGTAACCAATGTGGTAACAGACTCATGGTGTTTTTATAGTAACAGATAAAAAGAAAATAATTAACCAAGGCAGTCGCATTAGGTAGACGGGTTATAGCAAGACGGAGAAACTCTACTATAGGTCTCAGATGCTACCTAGTGACATTCTCAGTTTTGAAGTTGGTAGAAGCTAGTGGCTTGCTACGAGTCATTTTTAAAGGTTTTCATGGTCTATTTATTGTTATTTTATGCACATTAGTGTTTTGCCTACATGTGTCTATTTATTTTTATTTTATGCACATTAGTATCTGTGTGAGGGTAGCAGATCCCCCTGGAGTTACAGACAGTTGTGAGCTGCCATGTGGGTACTGGGAATTGAACCCAGGTCCTCCTCGAAAAGGGGAGCCAATCATCTTAACTGCTAGCTAGCACTCTTGCCGCATTTTAAAGGTTTTTGATAGTGACAAGGTCAGACATGAATATGTAGGCCATGAATGGCTTTCAAGGGACTAAAAATAACAAAAGATAATTTGGCTCTGGTGTAAAGCATTTTAACTGTCCATAATAAGGAAGTTCTATCCTTGGGCCTTGAAGAATCTTAACATGCGTGAGACTCTTAACACCACCACCCTCTGGGAACTTCTGTTCACACAATGTAATCAGGGTCTGATTATTCCTCTAACAAGACAGGTTTGTTGTGTAATTTAGGCCACTTAATAAACAGACCTCAATACTTGGGCTACCAGTATGGGATTTAGAGCAGAAATGGTTCGATCTATACTTCAAGTTCCACAGAGATCCAGTCATTCTGTTATATTAATATTTCTTGTGTGACCAATGTTGGAGCCTGCTGGTTTATATGGTAGAAACAGAGGAGGGGCAAAGCTCAGCTCCAAGAAATGATATCCCAGTGTATTGAGTTTTTAGAGAAATCTTTGGAGCTGAAGTTTTGTTTACAGGCCTCTGGTGATAAGAACCAAGCAGGGAATGGTCCCATGTGAGTCTCAGTGCACCATTTGCCCTGGAAAAATGACATTTTTCAAAAGCCAATAAGCCAGGCTGGAGAGAGAGCTCAGCGGTTAAGAGCACTGACTGCTCTTCCAAAGGTCCTGAGTTCAATCCCCAGCTCACATCCATCTGTAATGGAATCCGATGCCCTCTTCTGGTGTGTCTGAAGACAGCTACAGTGTACTCATAGACATAAAATAAAAAAGCCAATAAGCCATTCCCCATGAACAGCGTCCTAGTAAGTGAGCAGCGTAGACCACAATGGGCCATGTGTGGTGGGATGCACTTTGAACTTTCACAAGTGGCTGCTAACTGTTAACAGACAGAATTTGGATCGGAATTAGACTCTTATTTGCTTGTGGCATAGCCTCCTTACTAAGTAATCTACTAATTACCCAGCAGAAGCTATGTCGCCATACACCCAACGTATGTGCCTTAAATTACGAAAAGGGATAGAATCCCAAATTACTTTCTCCTTTTAAGTAAGTGTTTTCTAGGTGGCTCCTAAGATAGTAAAGAATAGAGCAATTAAGTAAATTAAGGCTTTGAGTTAACTTCCTGTCTTCTTAATGTCTCACCATGAAGTCACCGCCCTCTCTACCCTGTATGTCATTCACACACATCATGAGTCAAGAGACCATAGAAATGTTGGGGGGGGGGAGATATTGTATCACTTAAAGCTGCAGCGGGCCAGCAGCATGTGTTCTTAAAGAAAAAAAGAATAGGTTTGTATTTGGTTTTAGAAATAGGTATTTGTTTTTACCCTTAAATAAAAAAATGATTAATTGATGGTGATATATACCATCTCAGAAAATGTGTCCAGAAGCTAACAAACAAGAAGTGAGGAAATTTGAGTATATGAAGAACTGGTGTTGTTGGGATTTGGTGGCTGGGGGGCCTCACACAGAGGCTGTTTAGGAAGCGTGAGCTAGGCTATGGCGGGTGCTATTGACCTTGGCTGCTTTTGTGGATCTTGTTACCTAATAAAATCATTGGCACTGAGTTGACCCAGCAGACTTTTAAGAGCCATCCCTGAGAGGTGATATAGCTGGGTTATTAAGGCCTGACCGAGAGAAGGGAGGCAGGAAGGTGACATTAGTCAAAATCAGATTCCGCAGAGGCAAAACAATTAAGGTCATTTAAATCTACAGGGTCGGAAGCAGCTAGCGCCCTCTCCCTTCCCAGTGGAATGCAGCTCATGAAAAGGGGTTATTTGAAAATAGGAATTTAAGGGCTGGAGAGATGGCTCAGGGTTTAAGAGCACTGACTGCTCTTCCAGAAGTCCTGAGTTCAATTCCCAGCAACCCCATGGTGGCTCATGTCCATCTGTAATGGGATCTGATGCCCTCTTCTGGTGTGTGTCTGAAGAGATTAACAGTGTATTCATATACATAAAGTAAATACATCTTTAAAAAGAAAATAGGAATTTAAGAATTTCTTTAAATTTTGGTACTTACTATTTGGATATGTATGTATGTGTGATGTGCACACATCAGTATGGGCTCCCATGTATGGGATCAGAGGACGACCCTCCAGAGTTGGTTTTCTACCCCTACCTTGAGATCCCAGGTTCTAACTTAGGTCACTGGACTTACGTGGCAAGCACTGTCACCTGTGGGTCATCTTACTGACATGGACTTAGTAATTTTGTCAAACCTCATGTCCACAGATGTCAGGCCTATTATATACTGTACTTCCTTTGCTTGTCTTGATTTCCTGAGTCAGGATCTCACTCTCTACTGCAGGTCACTCTTGAATGAACACACTATGGTATTGCAGACCAGACTCAAACTTACAACAATGCTCCTGGTTCAGCCTCCCAGCTACTGGGAATACAAACATAACCACAACATCAGGGTCAACTAGTAATAGCTGTTCATTTCAGATATTCCCGAGAGTCCTTCCCTTGCTGGAATTTGTTTAGAAAACACAAAGATAAGTTGCTGCTGTCACTTGATCCCATTACAGGTGACAGAAGCCAGAGAAAATGAAAGACAAATCAATGAGACCCGTGAGTGCTACCGACCAGTGGCAGCAAGAGCCTCCCTTCTGTACTTTGTCATCAGTGACCTCCAGAAAATCAACCCCGTCTACCAGTTCTCTCTGAAGGTAATGCTGAGCAGGCTAAGGAAAACCCACAACTCCAGAAAGCCTGATTTTTTTTTTTTCTGGAAATTAGGGATTTATTTCTCAGTAGTCTTGGTAGAAGGGGAGAAAGAATAGAGCAAAGCATGTTAAGCAACTATTACGTCCATCAGATTCCCTAAAACATTCCAAGAAAGCATTTCAGTTTTCTCATTAAAAAAAAAAAAAAAAAAAAAAAAAAGTAACGTTTTCAGAATTCAAACAAACCACCCAAAAATTCACATTCTGTGATTATGAGAGCCAGGAGTTCAGCTTGTGCCTGTTTGACTCCAAAAGCCAGGTTCTGAATGCCATGCTGCTCTGCCTTTGGGAAGGATCTTTAATTCTTGCTGTCAGTTTTGAAACAAATCCTTAATGAGATCCATCATCATGCAGTCGGCTCACCACTGGGTGTGTAGGTTGGTTTTTGTCTTCTGAGACAGGGTTTCCCTATGTAGCCCTGGGTGTCCTGCAACTCACTCTGTTGACCAGGCTAGCTTCCAACTCAGAGATCCACCTACCTCTGCCTCCAAAGTGCTGGAATTAAATGTGTGTGCTATCACCACCCAAACATTTTGTTTTGTCTTTAATAAAAACATTAGAGGTGGGCAAAGGACTCATGGGACACTGAAAAGGAAAAGAATCTAGAGAGGAGATTACCAGAGGAACTGTGGATGAGGGAGAGAAGGGGAAGGAGAGAGAATTAACTACACTTTGTTCAAAACACCATAAGGTAATACCATGCATGCTCACCATAAAGATTTATAAATAATAAAAGCATTTAAAAAGCTACCATACAGCCATGTGGAATCATCAAGTAGCTTTATCTGTGTGTAAAATTCTCTGGTTTGATTTTCATTTCTCCATAAGGAGTAAGTGTTGTTTAAAACACTCAAAATAACATGTCCATCGTTGCTGTCATCAATACTTTAAACACTACATTAATTTCAAATTTTTAAGTAATTGACTCAGCAGGTCAAGACGCCAACAAGTCTGACAACCTGAGTTCAATCCCCTGGACCTACCTAGTAGAAGGGGGAAAATAATTCCATAAGTAGCCCTCTAACCTCCACTTATGGGTGGACATACATAGATCTTTAATGAACACATAGACTTATAAAAAAAAATACCATACATATAGTAATAAATAGGAGGGACTTACTTTACTAGGGGCACAGGCAAAGCCATCCAGGGGAAGTATTGTTTTAGGAAGAGCTTAAAAGAAAGTACTAACAAGTGTTGGGTAAACAGGGCTGTTTGAGGCACAAAGGGCCAGGGATCCCAGGCTGTGAAGATGTATCACTGGCCAGAGGGTAATGAGTATGAGGACAAAGGTTATAAGAGGCAGAACCCAAGAGGAAGGCACATTGGACTTGATCCTATAGAGCTTCTCATCAGAGTGTTAAGAAATCTAGATTATGTTTTCTGTGCAACAAGAAGCCAGTGGAAATCCTCAAGCAGATAGATGGTTAGGGTGGTGGTAAAAGAGTCAGAAGTGAACATATGCTAGGTATGATTTGAATCTGCAACCTCAGGCACATGGAGATGGAGTGTCAGTGAGGTGAGTGTAACTAGCATGCCTCCTACTATGTAACTATATGTAATTGGCATGCCTCTTACTATGTAACTTTATGTAACTGGCATGCATATTACTATGTAACTTTATGTAACTGGCCCGTGAACACCTTGACAAGAGCAGTGTGGTTGGATTTCACAATAGCAACAGTGTATGATGAGAATGGGAAAGCTATAAACCAGTAATGCCTGCCTAAATTAACAGGTGCCCAGCTAGGGCAAAGATTTTACAAGAAAACTACAGAGCACTCATATGAATCTCACAGTGAACTCCTCCAGAACGATGACACATTAGATCCAGCTACAGAAATAAAATTCATCCTATCATATTTAAAGTTTATAGTTTTCATAAGACACTGTTTGGAAAACAAAGAGACAAACTATGTACTGGCAAAAAGCAAAACTCACAATATGTGTGTCTAAGAAAGGATTTGTTAGGTGTATGAAGAACACAGACAACTCAGTGACCCAGGCTAGAGAGACATGCAGAGGAAGACATAAGCACACATCATGAGAACTTGAAAAATGTCCAACAGTCATTACAGAAATGCCAAATCAAGGCAGACAGGGCTCTATGCCCAGGGTCTTGTTCTATACCCAGTAGGGGCTGCTAAAATCCCAGCAGTGATAAGGCACCACAGTACCCTCATATTGCTGGGGAAATGAAGCTTCATAAGTCATTTTGGAGGACAATTTAGTGACTCCCTGCTAAGTACAGGGCACAATTCCAGTGTGACCTCACATTCTTACTCTAGGTATGGGCCTAAGAGAAATATGAATACAAAGAGTCACACAAAATTGATCATAATGCTCACAGACATTTTCTGTGTCAAAATTTGTAAATAATCCAAAGGAATTATTTAAAATATAAACAAATGAGCAACAAGTGCACAAATTTGTTTATCACAAGATGTTATGTTAGGAAGTAGCATCTGGATACTGAAGAATGCTCACCATATAAATCTTGTGTGTGAGAGAGTGGAGAAAAGGCAAGATTAATCTACAGTAACAGAGGTGGGACTATTGGGCTGGGACTGGTGGGACGGTGGTAGCAATTACTCTAAGGAAGCATTTAGGACTTTTCGGAGTAGTGAAAGTTGAAGGTGTCTTGGGATGGAAGATGGCTCTGTCAGTAAAATGTTTTCCACCCAGCACCCATATCAGGTATCAAGCATGGTGGGAGGATAGGAGGTGGGGTGAAAACAGCTTAATCCCTTGGCCATGCTGACCAGAGAACATAGCTCTAGGCCAGTGGTAGATGGTGCCTCACAAAACAAGGCTGATAGCATCTAATTAATAGCACCTGAGGTTGCCTTGGCTTCCAAACACGTGTATATGAACACCAAAGTTAGTAATAATAAATAACAGAGGGCTGAGGATATAGCTCAGTAGTAGAGTTACCAAGTATGTGAAGCCAGAATTTATTTTGTGCATCTGACATCATAGGATTTTATTTTCACTCACACACACACACACACACACACACACACACACACACACACACATATCTGTGATATATATATATATATATATAAATATATATAAATATATCTCAAATCATTCTGTGCTCTAATACTTAAAATGCATCCATATAGAGAGACAGATGTGTACAAATCTATCTATCCTTGGAGATGGGTGTTTGAGAACATTGAATTCAATGACTCAAAGTCAAATCGTGGGTACAAGATTGTGGGGCCGTGAAAGGCAGCCTGTTTTCTGGTAGAGCTAAGGTTCAAACCCCGTGGGCCTAATAAGGGGTAAAAACCCTATAAGAGATGGCAGGCGTTTACCAATGCTCCTGACATGTGCCTACATCTCTCCATAGGTCTGTGACATTTGGTCACGTAAAAAGGGAACATCCCTCAAGCCCCTCCTCAGGTAGAGGCATTGTCACGCCCCTAAACCCCACCACAGGTAGAGGCATGGTCAGGCAGCCTCAACACATCCCCATGTTAATGAGGCACCTAGAGGCTTAGCCACGCCCTTCCCAGTTACTATTTCAACCTTGCCCCTCCCTGAGGTCATGGAAGTAGGGTCTCACCCTCCCACTCTCCGCCATGACAATAAATGTTCTAAAACCCTGAACTCTCTCTTCATCCACCATGGAAAAAATGAAACCATTGCAGTTTTCCCAGCTATGGCAGCCACCCACCCAACCAATGCAGCTAGCCAGTGCCCAAGCTGCAAACCACTGTCTCCTCATGGGATCTGGCCATGCTCCTTCCCTTCTCTGCTTCTCCCCTTTCATGGCCCCACATGCAGGCCCCCACTTCATTCTCAACCCTTCTGAGGCATCCAGCGGTGTCTGTGGTGCCCAAGAGAGTGGGAACCCGGCAGAGTCGGTTCCCTATGATCCTCGGGACTCGCGGCCACCTCCCCCACCCCTGGGCTGTGTCTCTGCAGAGGCTTCTCACAGCCCGACACACACCTAGTGGCCTGTGGGAAAGGCACAGTCAGGGACTTCACTCCACCGTGCCATTGTATCCAACACAAGATGACAGCCTTGTCTGCTTGAGATGGCTCCCTGGGTTGATGGGTTCTCTATAGATAGCTCTTGGCTCTGTCGTCTGTTCAAGACAGCTGTCTCTCCAGATAGCTCTTTCTGCTTGAGATAGTTCTCTTGCTAGAAAAAAAAAAATTCTAAAAGTTCTCTGGATAGATCATGGGTTTTCTGATGAGAGTCAAATAAATCTCTTATAAAAAAAATTATTTGATTTTTCTTGAAAAAAATTCTAAAAGAGCTGTGTTTGCTCTCCCCATGGATTTTCCAACAAAAATCAAAAATCCTGTTAGAAAAAAATTTCTTAAAGAGCTATGAAAATTCTAAAAGAACTGTATTCACTCTCGATGGATTTTCTAACTAAAGATAGAAATCCCTTTAGAAAAAATTCTAAAAGAGCTGTTTGCTCTCCAGAGATCTCCAGATAGCTCAGCTCTTGATAGAAAAAAAATTGTAAAAATGAACTGCTATCGCTCTCTGCTAGCTCATCTTATACAGACCAAAAACCCAGTTTTTTATTTATTTATCAATTCAGTCATTTATTCTGGGTTCCCTCTTGACTATCCCACACATCAGCATTCCATGACCTTAGCCCCTTGACTCTTAGGAAAAGGACAGCAAGTACATTTGTTTTTTGTTTTTTGTTTGTTTGTTTTGTTGTTGTTTGGTTTTTTGTTTTGTTTTGTTTTTAAACATTGCAAATAAATTCAGTGATCTGGCTGCCTTTGTAAGCACAAACAATAAACTTAGCTGGGTGGGATCCAGTTCTGAGATTACTATTCTGATGCCTGGACCTAAATTTACTCTGTCCCAGGCTGAACTTGAACTCAAGAATCTGCCTGTCTTTGTATCTGCCTGCCTTTGTATCTTTCTTACAAGCTGGCTCATAGTGTAGTGCCTCTGTTTGTCTAGGTCCACAAAGTCTCTTACACAATTCATATTGCATCCTTATATTTTGTATAGTTGAGAAACTATATATGTTTGAACTCATGTTTTCAGAGTTCTTTCCCATAGCCTTAAGGGCTATCCTGAAGGTCTCAGTTTTCACCATTTGCTGAGACATTAAACACACCCTCACCTCTTAGACTTGTGCTGTCTTTGATATATATATTTCATGCCTAGCTACTATCAACACTTGTGGAGGCCAATGCCCTGCTAGTTCTGTTCCAGGGGCAGGAAACCATGTCACAACATCCTTCCACATGGCCAAGCAGGACTCAGCACATCCTCAAAATGACCAGACATGAAATAAAGTAAATACTAAGAGTAATTTTAAAACATTAATCATAGGACATCATCACCAAAGTAGTGGGAAGAATTAAAGATCAAATAATCTGATGAAAAATATGCTCAGGCCTCAAATAGAAATTTCACTAAAGAAGAAATGAAAATGGCTAACAAGAATATGCAAAATGTTCAACATCACTGATTAGGGAGATTCAAGTCAGAACTGTAGCAGGTGTTACCTTGTACAGGTTAGGATGACTGACTACTATGGAAGTAAGACTAGGGACAATGTGGGAGGTTGCAATCCCTTCACATGCTGCCTGGGGACCCATGGGAAACAGGGTGCCACTTTCTCAAATACTAAAAATGGAATGGCAGTGTGAGCCAGCAATAACCCCACTTCCGGCTGTATATCCAAAATAACAAAAAGGGTCCCTGAAAAGATAGCCCAAGACATATCTTCATAGCAGTAATATTACAGTAAACCAACAATGGAGGCCTTCCAAATGTCTGTCAGCAAATGAATGGATTACAAACATGGCCTATGCATGTAGTGGAACACCAGTTAGCCTTTAAAAGAAATTCTGAGGCACTTTGTGACATGGTAAAACCTAGAAGCTATTATCTTCAGGGAAATAAACCAGTCACAAAGATAAGTATTGCCTGATCCCACTCACATGACACACCCAGAGTAGGCAAACTCATGAACACACAGAATGGTGGGTGCCAAGGATGGGGCATGAGAAGGATGAATAGTTAGTAAACGTACAGAGACTCAGTTTTGCAGGATGAAAAGGATTTGAAGTTGGTGACATATTTTAATACTACTATACATATAAATTAGTTTCAGGGGGACTGGAGAGATGGCTCAGAGGTTAAGAGCACTGACTATTCTTCCAGAGGTCCTGAGTTCAATTCCCAGCAACCGCATATGGTGGCTCGTAACCAACTGTAATGAGATTTGGTGCCCTCTTCTGGCCTGCATGTGTATGTGCAGGCAGAATGTTGTATACATAAATAAATAAAACAAATTAAAAAGAAATAGTTTCAGTGGTAAATTTTATAGGCATTTCAAACATAATTCAAAAGTAATAGAATTGAAGTATATGTATGGAAGAAGAGAGGATGGTCTGGTTGCTAAAAGGGAAATGCAAATAGACTTTGTAGAATCATTTAAATAATGGTCATGAACTGAACATAGTGGCACACACCTATAATGGTAGCACTTAGGAGGCAAAGGCAACAGGATTGACATAAGTTCAAGCCCATCCTTGTTTACAAAGTGAGTTCCAGGCCAGCCAGGGTCAGTAAGACCCATGTGCATGCACACATGTAAACACACACAGATGTACACACACATACACACACATGCACATGCATGCACACACACACACACACACACACACACACACACACACACACACACACACTTGTATCATGACATCAAACTTGGAATGAACACTTTCTGGGTGGCACAAACTCTCAGTGTTTTAGCAGCTCTTGGAAGCCTCATAAAAGTCCTACCTTGTCTTCTCTCCCCATGAATAGTGTGTGAGCTGTACCCGTATGTATCTGAGGCTAGCTAGACACTCAAGCATGACTTTACTAACAGTCACATTGACCTTCCAGGCTTTCAACTCACTGTTCCACAGAGCCATTGAGCAAGCTGACAAGGTGGAGGAGACTCAGGAGCGCATCTACGCCCTAATAGAGAGCATCACCTATGCCACCTTCCTCTATGCCAGCCAAGCACTGTTTGAGAAGGACAAGCTCACATTTCTGTCCCAGATGGCCTTTCAGGTGAGGACATCAGTCACTTGAAACTTCTCTATAGGCCGACTTTGGATTATTGCACATTTTCCTCCTGCCAAAGGCAAACAGAAATGTCTTTTCAGAATCTTTTGATGACAAGGAACTTGAGCATGAAATAGCTTTTGCCTAGGGTGCTTTGGTTTGGAGAACTGACAACCATTCCACTAAGAAACATCAATGAAAGATACTTAGTTCATCTTCTCGGGTCCTATAAACAAACTTCTAGGTCCTACCAAAAATGTTCTTTGAGGTCCATATCTGAGTTTCTTATGGTCCTTTTAAAAAAAATCTCACCTGGGTTCATCCATGTTGCTAATGGAATTTCTACTTTAGGCTGCATAGTATCCCACTGTATATAGTAAGTGTTTTTCTAGAAAAGTACGTTTCAAAATGATTAATATATGATATAATAAATTAATTAGCTTAATCTAGCCATCCTACGATGTAACCATGTATTAAAACATCATATTTTGTTCCATAAACATACATATATTATTAGTCAATTTAAAATTCTTTAGCACAGCCTCATGCTCAAATTTTCAGTGAATCCTGCTCGTCTGTTCTTCGTTCTTACATGACCTTCTAAGAATTTGCTTAAATAAAGGGGTCAATGATAAGAAGGGAAAATGATACCGGATTCTGATGAAATAAGCATGCTGTTAGTAGCTAGTCCAGCAGGGTAGATATGAAAGCACCTTTGAGATATGCTTGTAGTTGTTGGAGCTGGAAAAAAATGAGCCCTCACAAGGGTTTTCTATTCACTCCTGGCTTGAGTTTAAGATCATCTGCATAATCTAAGAGTCTATTTCAACCACAGGGCAGACCCTGCTAGGATTCTCAGCAGTCACGCCTGGTTAATGTGGCAGCTTCTTGTGTTATTAGCTTGATAGAAACCAATTTATCTTTTGCACATGTCTGTTCTCTTGAGATCTTGTTGAGAAGGAATGAGATCCACCCCCTCGAGTTGGACTTCCTGCTTCGGTTCACAGTTGAACACACTTACTCAAGCCCTGTTGATTTTCTAACTGCTCAGTCATGGAGTGCTGTTAAGGTATGTGCTGAATTTGCTTTCTCAATTCTTCATTTATTTTTCATTTTTGGGGGGGGGGGATTTTTTTTTATTTTTTTATTTTTTTGGTTTT
>CM052705.1:117571120-117576120 GCA_028551405.1 Uromys caudimaculatus | reverse complement strand
TATATTCATGGGAAGCCCAGCAGGCTGGAAAATTGCACTGTGGCAAATCTAATGAACTGTTAATAAGTAATGGAGGAATGCAGCAGGCAGGAGGTTTGGGGGCTACAGAGCAGTATGTGGACAACTGACAGTACTCAGAAGAGGACCCCAAAATGCAATGCAGGCCTTCCAAATGTCAGTGTCTCAAGTCAGAGGCAACTTCAGTGATCACCACCTGCATAAATCTACTTGGATTCCCGTGACCCTCCTAAAAAAGACACCTCTTGCCATAAACACAGGCAGTGACACTTTACAAGCTGAAGATGCAGGTTTTAATTTGTTGGGAGGGGGGTTGTTGTTTGTTGTGGTGGTGGTGGTATTCCAGTTTTGCCCATTCTTTTCTTAAACAGAAATTTCGTAGAAGAGAAGCTAGGTGCAAAGTATGTAGAAAGGACTAGATTGGATCTGGGTAAAGCGTTTGAAGAAAGCAGCCCGAGCACCCCAGTGTTCTTCATCCTGTCTCCAGGTGTTGATGCCCTTAAAGACTTAGAGGTGCTTGGTGAGTAGCCAGGAGGCTCACCGGCCTCCCCTCCCTCCCTCCCTCTTGTCTGCAGCTCCCGCCCACCCTTTCTGTTCAGTTATCCCCCCTTCACCCTACCCCTATCCCCGCCCCACCCCATTTGTTGGAGATTGGGTCTATGGAAAATGCAGAGCTAACAACACTGTAGTCTGGAGCATTTCTCCAACAGAACATTCATCTGGTTGGCATATAATGCAAGGTTCTTTTGTACTGTTTTCCACCTTTTGAGGATATGAGGGCCAGAGGGCAATTTTCTCCATGCTCATGTAATCTTGTACCCCCTGTGACTAAATAATGGTCATTAGGGCAAGTCTATTCAATTGTATGAGGCACCGTGGCTCTGTGCTCTGGATTACTACCCCCACAGCCTGCTCCAGGAATACCAGGTTAATGTAGCTGTGACCTGCCTGGGCTCCATTTAAATGCAGTCTCACAAGGTGAGAGCCTGTACATTTACCCAATGAGCCAATCCCTTCAAAATGGATGCAATTTCTACCACATGTTGCTCCTTTCTCTGAGGGGAAAAAAAAACTCCTACTCCTGCAGGAGTTTAGAAAGCTCACTAACAATGCTGCCATCTATCAAAATGTCAAAAGCTTGATTATCATAAAACCAAAGGGGCCGACTTCCATGGGCTTTTCAAAAATGCGTGTAGGGAGGCATCTGGAGAAAGCTCAAAATAATGCCATTGGAAACAATAGGGAGGTCATTAGGATACCGGAGGAAGGTAACCTATCAGGTGGCAGCTGTGGCCACATTAGACCTCAAAATTCTAAACCCCCCTTTCAAGTTAACATTTGTCTCCTCTCCACTCCCAATTCTCCCACAGGCAAAAGACTGGGGTTTACGATTGACTCTGGAAAATTCCACAATGTGTCTTTAGGGCAAGGTCAGGAACTAGTGGCAGAAATGGCGCTGGAGAAAGCCACCACTGGAGGACACTGGGTCATCCTTCAGGTGAGCATGAAGCTTTCAAGGAAAAACATGGGGTGCAAACCCATAGGATGGGCCGGGCTCTGCTGCCCTGCCCAGCAGAGCAGGGCCCTTATTCAAGCTCAGAGTTATCTGCAGACCCTCCATACATTCACGGTGCAGAAGAGATGAGAAAGAGCAGCCTAGTAGAGATGGCTATGCTAACTGGTAGGATAAAGAGGTGAGGGTGGGTGTATCTATAGTGGGCTGTGCTGTGCCGATAAAAAATTACACCATGCAACAGATCTAATATAAGAGGTTTATTGGGGGGGCGGAGCAAAAGGCCCTCTCAGAGTGGGCAGTTGAGAGAGAGAGAGAGGCAGACAGATAGGAAGACAGACAGAGGGAATGGGAGGAGAGAGAGGGGGAGGGGAAGGAGGAAAGGGAGAGGCTGAGGGAGAGGGAGAGGACGAGCTGGGTAGCTGAGGTTCATTTTATGTGCAGCACCTGGTCATAAGAGGTCATGATGTAAGCTGCTGCTAGCTGGGTCCCCAAGGGCAGGCCAGTGAGAATGCCTGATTGCCAACACTAATGTCATAGTATTAGAATCTGTGGGTCACTTCAAAGTTCACAGAACATTGTATATATGTACATACATATATATGTAATATGTATACACAATACACATATGATATATAAATTGTGAATATACTTCTACAGCTCCACTCAGTCCCTATGTAATCATGTAGCCTTCTGTCTGTTTGTAAATTGAGAGACTGGAGTAGACAACTACTGTAGTCCTGTACAGAACACACACATGCACAGGTCTAATTATCCTCCTGGCAATCTTTGTGGCCTAAGATTCTAATAAGAGCCTGAGAACTCAGGTCAGCTCTGGGAGTTTCTACAGCAATGCTAGCTATAAGCATGATAGATATTTTGTGTGTGATACCATCAGCCCAAATGTTCTTGAACAGGCAATTCATGGAATAATCTGTCCCCAGTCACTGTATTAAAGCTCTAGGTCAGTGCTGTTCTCCACCTAGAGGTAAGGAAAGTGACCTTGGATTAGCCCACAGAGATGGTAGTGGCATAGTTACTGCTTAGTACCAACCTGTCTTTAAACTAGCTACATGGCCACTCTCTTCCAAAGGCCCAGCATTGGCTTTTCCTAGTGTCTCGAGTATAGAGGTTTGATGCACATTTCTGCTTGGCATGGACCTGGATTCATGCAGAAACTGCCCCTAAAGCACAGGCAGAATTCTGTCTGCAGGAAGTACCATTCTGGATCAGTGATGCTCTCTACATAGATGACATAT
The DNA here is from genome assembly GCA_028551405.1 of Uromys caudimaculatus. Lineage (NCBI taxonomy): Eukaryota > Metazoa > Chordata > Mammalia > Rodentia > Muridae > Uromys > Uromys caudimaculatus. Next base: position 117,573,330 of record CM052705.1, on the reverse strand, counting down.
CATTAAGACCTTGGCTTGGGAACTTGGAGCAGTATGTCCCCTTGTGAAGCTCAGAGTCAACTGGGTTACAGTGGAGGGGTCATTTCTCAGAAGCACAGTGGTGGCTCAGACATGGCAGATACATGAAAGTCTTGTATTGACAACAGAGTCCATGCATCCAAGGCCTCATGCATCCAAAAGCTCAGACTATAGACAAAGCTACAAGGATATGGTCATCCTTAAAAGAACCAGTGGCTCAAAGTAAATAGTTTCTCCTCTTCTGATACCTATGTGAGCTTCCAATTAGCACCTAAAATTCAAGTTGTAAGTTTATCTTAATAAAAAAATCTTGACTTTGTTACATCATGCACCTGCTTTGAGATTTCTATTCCAAACCTGAAGATACAAAGTAGAATCTGTTTAGCAGAATATGCCTACTGTCCACTTGTCTAACCATGCAAATGGTAGCTAGAGAGGAGAGACCTTGTCAGGCCTTCAGCTGTTCTGGTTTCTAAGTGTTCTAAAATCCCTTTGGTAGATAAAAGAAAAGATCAGACTTTAAAGGAAGAATAGACCCACATAATAGGAGCTTGTTACATTGCTTATAATTTATAGTAAATTATATCTGCATAGGGATACATTATGGATGTACATGCCAACTAATTTCTACCCAACCCATAAAATGATTGTTACTGTAACAAACACAACATCCGTCAGACTGTTGAGTTAGCATTTTACTGGAGTCCACAGTCAAGACCAGGCAGTTACATAGGACACGGGGTGGCAACTAAGTATCTCATATGTACACCAGATGACGTGGGAATGAACCCAAGTCTTAAAATCATTTCTCATGAGCACAGTGGGTGCTATTAAAGATTACCTAACCATTGCTCAGGCTTTTCGGTCCTCAACTTCAAAGTCATTGACTAGCCTGTTCTTGCATTTGTTTCATGCCAACTTTAAGTTAGATAGCATACGGGAAATAAATGAAATAGCAGAATAGATTTCATTACTGTGTGTGGCCCTCACTTTCATGAGTGGTACAATTAGGTGTAACATGGTCTGTCCTCATAAGCTAATAGCAAGCATGCAGAAGAAACTCAGCTCTTATTCCTCCTCCTAGATTAAAGTTCCAGTCCTGCTCAACCAGAGTATCCCAGGCTGGCTCACTTAATTAGCACATGCTTAATTCTCCACAGTTGGTGTGGCTGAAAGTCTGAGATGGAAGTCTTAGTTTCTTCTGAGTTCTCTGTCCCTGAAGTAGGGTGGTCATCTGAATATGATTTTCCTTTTGGGTTTTCTGGACCTAATCCTAGACACTGTTGTGTTGGGTTGCTTGGCCAGATTTAACCTTAATGGCCCTTTGAAAGAATTCTGTTTCTAAATCTGGTCACACTGTGAGGTCCGATCAAGCTTCAGCTCATCTGCTCTGGAAGGGACACAGTTCAACCAGAATGCCTAGCTCTCAGAGTTCACTACTGGAATGAAAGTGCATAATGCAGATGAGCAGACTGGCAGATCTTTTTGCACACAAATTTGAAAGAATGTTTGTGTTACCTTTCCCTTCTGCATCCAACTCCTCATTTTTGTAGCTGTCATTATTTCTGACTTTTTTTTCCCCACTTTTGGAAACAATCACATATATGTAGGAATGATATTTCAATCACCATATCAAAACTTCTTCAGGAAAAATGAGATGGCTCAGTGGGTAAAAGTGCCTGCCTTACAAAGCTGACAATGGGATTTCAACACCTACAACTCACTATGGAAGGAGAGTGGACTTTCAGTCATCTCTGACACACATGCACAAGCACCCATGCACACACACACATGTGCATTAGCATGCATATGCACACACACATGCACATTAGCATACACATGTGTGTGCACACACACTCTGCAGGCACTGATAAATTAAAGAGCATTGAAAGATCAAATTTGACGGCCGGAAACCTCAGCTTGGGCCACAGGGCTCCACAGCTGATCAGCGCCGGGATCGCAAGAGCCAGGAGTGGGCCAAGGACACGCCCCCCAGCTCACCAGGCACGCAGAAAAGCCCCTAGCGGGGGCAACGCATCCGCAGAGCTCACTGACTCCGCCCGCTTTCCGCGGGCCACAGAGACTGTCGGTCAGCAGCTTCCGGCGACTGCCGGAAACCTCAGCTTGGGCCACAGGGCTCCACAGCTAATCAGCGCCAGGACAAAGATCCCACTCAGATCGTAAGAGCCAGG
>CM052705.1:117518472-117570620 GCA_028551405.1 Uromys caudimaculatus | reverse complement strand
TGTGAGGTGGAATCTCAGACTTGTTTTGATTTGCATTTCCCTGATGACTAAGGATGTTGAACATTTCTTTAGGTGCTTCTCAGCCCTGCGAATTTCCTCAGTAGAGAATTCTCTGTGTAGCTCTGTTCCCCATTTTTTGATAGGGTTATTTGGTTTTTTGGAGTTTAACTTCTTGAGTTCTTTGTATATATTGGATATTAGCCCTCTATCAGACGTAGGATCGGTAAAGATCTTTTCCCAATCTGTTGGTTGCCGTTTTGTCCTATTGACAGGGTCCTTTGCCTTACAGAAGCTTTGCAATTTCATGAGGTCCCATTTGTCAATTCTTGATCTTAGAGCATAAGCCATTGGTGTTCTGTTCAGGAACTTTTCCCCTGTCCCCACTTCTCTTCTATTAGATTCAGTGTATCTGGTTTTATGTGGAGGTCCTTGATCTACTTGGACTTGAGCTTTGTACAGGGAGATAGGAATGGATCAATTCTCATTCTTCTACATGTAGACCTCCAGTTGAACCAGCACCATTTGTTGAAAATGCTGTCTTTTTTCCACTGGGTGGTTTTAGCTCCTTTATTGAAAATCAAGTGACCATAGGTGTGTGGGTTCATTGACTTAAACAAGGTGGGAAATGTTCTAGAGGCAGGTTCCTTGTGGTAGTTTAAGTGAGAAATGATGTCCATGGGCTCCACACTTGGTCCCCAGTTGATGTCGCTGTTTGTGGAGGTTACAGGAGGTAACAGAAAAGTTCTATCACTGGGGCAGGCTCTGAGAGTTCATAACCTGGCCCCACTTCCAGCTTGCTCACTCTGCTTCCTGTTTGTGATCTCTTAGCTCCCTGCTCATGTCTGCAGCCAGCTGTCATAACTCCCAAGCAGCATGGACTTCTATGCCCTTGGAACTATAAGCTAAAATAAACTCTTCCTTATATAATGACTTGGTCACCATGTTTCATCAGTGACAGAAGACCAAATAACACACCCTTCAAAGCTCAGCTGGGTCACCACAATATTGTCACACACACGCACACACACACACACACACACACACACTCCATGTATCCTCATAGTTACATCACTTTCCCACGTTCATCGGCAATGGATAGAGTAGCAGTCCCATGTCCATGCCCCCAACAGAAGACTAAAAAGAGGAACAAGAACTGACAAAGGGAACATGTTTGTTTTCTTGCAAAGACACATTCCGTAAATTAACGTTTCAGTCATACTTTTTCCATGTAGCATGTGTACCAAGATGCTCAATAGAAACTATAAATCAAGGTAATACTAAATTCTTCATAGATTGTGTACGTGGTCACACATACATATATATATACATACCAACAAACATACATATATACATGCATACATATATGCATGAATATATAATACATACATATATACATATATCTATATACACATGCATCTATACATATACATATATCTGTACATGCATCTATATATACATCTATATATACATACATATATGCATACATATATACATATATATGTATGATAAAGTTTAACTTGCAAATTTATCACAGTAAGGGCTTAACAATGGTAAAATGGGACAGACATAACACTAAGATGTAACAAGCTATTAAAATATAAGAACTGTTTCTTGCATTTTTCTGTTTAATATTGTTTGGGCTATAGTTGACCATAGACAACAACAGTAAATGAAAACTACAGAATTTGAAAAACACATAGCAGGGGACTGGACTCCCTTCATAGGCCAAAGTTAATTACGTTGCCTTAAGTCTATTAGGGTTTTTTGGGGGATGCATGTGTAAGTGCATATGTACATGTGTGCAGCACATGGTTATACACATAGCAAATGTACACATTCATGTGTGTAGCAACATACACCCATGCTGAAGCCAGAGGATAGTGCCAGGGGTCTTCCTCGATCTCTATCTTATCTTATCTTATCTTATCTTATCTTATCTTATCTTATCTTATCTTATCTTAACTTATTTATTTATTCATTTACAGATAGGATCTTTCACTGAACCCGAAGGTTGCCATTTTGGCTACGCTGATTGGCTAGCAAACTCCTATGCCCCACCTATCTCCATCCTGAAATGCTGGGGTTACAGGTTCACATTGTTTATGTATAGCTCTACATGGGTGTTGGAGAATTGAACTCAAATCTTCTTGTCTTAACAACATGATTCTGTATCCACCAAACCATCGCCCTGTCCCCTAAATCTGTTGTTATACTCTTTCTTCTTAAATTAGAATTTACATCCAAACTTTGGCATACTCGCTGCAAATGAGTAAAGTTCATTTCCTATTGGTGTTTTGCTCCCAGCAAACGTTCCAGAATGTTTCTGCAAATCTGGTCATTGGGAGATGAGATGCCAAAAGAACCATTTCTGGCAAGATGCTACCAACCTACACAGCTTTTAGCTCAAGGGTATCTACCTTTGGAGAGGTCATAAAGAACTGCCATTTGGGGTTCTTTTCGAACAAAGTGACCATGTTGTTTTTAGAGCTAGAGTATAGATTTCCCTTTCTGGGAAACATGCCTGTACAGACAGACAATGTGTACCAGCTATACAATTTAACATATCAATGATGGTACCTGTTTCCTGTTAACAATCCTAATTATGGAGTTTTTCTTCCTTCCTTCCTTCCTTCCTTCCTTTCCTTCCTTCCTTCCTTCCTTCCTTCCTTCCTTCCTTCCTTCCTTCCTTCCTTCCTTCCTTCCTTCCTTCCTTCCTTCCTTTTTGAATGTCTATGTTGTGTCTTCTTGGCATGGTTTTGTGTATGCTTGCCTTAACTTCCTGTGTAGCTGATGCAATGCTGGACTTCTCATCTTCCTGCCTCTGCCACCACATGCTGGGATGACAGGCTGCACCATCGTGCCCTGTTTACACAGTACTGGGGATCAAATCCAGGACTTTGTGCAAGACAGGCAAGCATTCTACCAACTGGGCTACACCCCAGCCTGGCTGTTTTTTGATGCCCATTTGCTCATCAGTTGTATAAATGCACAACTGTTTCAAAATATGGAGTGGACAGGACACACTGTCAGACATGCCTGGCTCACATTTTCTTTCTATAATGTTTATGACTGTTTTTGCTGGTAGAACATATCCAATGGGCATTGGCTCTTTTGTTTTTTTTTTTTTTTTTTTAACACTGAGGATAAAACCAAGTTACATATGATAATAGATTGAATTCCTGTACTTGGTGTAGTACCTTGGGGTTTATGTGATTACAAGTGGCTGCTTAGTAACTTGTTAGATTATAGTTCTGATGTGAAATTAATGATATGTATTTGAAACTAATTCAAATACAATTTGTTTCTTAGAAATACCACATACTTAATGGTAACATTTTTTTATAGCCTTAAAAATTATATCATTTATTTTCTTTTACCATCTTACCTTTTTTTGATGTTTAGTTGTGGAAATTTTTATTTTTGGTTATCACACAGCTCTTATCCCCATGAACCACCTAAAAATAGTGCAACTTAAGAGATCCTCTTGGCTCTGAACTACATGCAGCCAGGCGATTATAAAACTATATTTAGCAAAGACAGTTCTGTTGCAGGTATTATTAACAGAGGTGGAACACTTACCTGGTGGTGGCCCATAGCAGCAAACCCAACCCAGAAGTCCCCTGGGAGGCCAGACATGGATTTCTCTCTGTGTTCCTAAATAGCCTTGGTGTGTGACCAAAGTGATTAGAGCCATTTTAAATATGAACTCGGTGTGGTTGGACATCTGGAAGGAGAGTAGGCAGGAAGGTTCAGCCTGGGCCCTATCATTGTCTTCTCTTTCTTGTTTGATGAATTTGAGAATGGCTAGAATACTTCTTAACAGTAGGTATGATGTTTCCTACCTTGGTATTAGACAGCTGATGGGGGCCTTAGCTGTGTCAATGTGACTTACTAGGACCCAGCCCCCTCTTCTGAAGTACAGAAATCCTGCAGATCTTGTCCACACCCTGAGCTTCATATGACGACACTCAGTCATTTCAACAATAATTCTTCCTCAGTTTATTGGAAGGCCATGTGGCCTGGGTTAATTAAGGTACAGACTAAACTGCCGGGATACAGGAGCAGGGCTGGAAATCACGTTGCGCACAGGAGCACTAGCATGCATGGGTGACGTATTAGGTTCAAACCCTAGGAGCACATAATAAACACACACAGAGAATCAGATTATAGTGACTACAGCAAGATAGCCGGGTGCTCTCACACTACACCCTAGTGATGTGTACCCCCACCACACCTGACTGGGGGATGCCAGGCTTGTCTGGTCATCATTGTTCATCACAGAAAAAAAGTGGTGATGTGGACAAGCAAAATCCTCATCTTAAGCAAATGACATGGAAGGGAAATTATACCAATCAATTCTGCTCAAAATCTGTCAGCAAAACCTTGGTTATGTGGCACCTGTGGCTTCAGAAGAGACTTGACAACAGTCTTTCAGTGGGTAACCATGTGCACAGATGATCTTAGTCACCATGGGACTGGGAAGAATGAGGAGTGGAGACTGCCTAAAATTCTGCTAATGATGACTCTAAGATTATGTCATCCAAAGTCTTCTGTTCTCCAGGGGAAAGGATATCAGAAATCTTAGCACCTTTAAGATGAGGGGCCCTGTTTTCTAGAGAACCTAGAGACATTAAGGAGGAACACAAGCTGGGAGCATTGCTTGGTTGGGAGTGTGCACAAAAGCCTGAGACTGATCCCAATACCTGCTAAACCAGGTACAAGTGGCACAGTTCTGGAACCCCAGCATTTGGGAGGCAGAGGCAGGCAGATCTGGAGTTCAAGGGTATCCATGCCTACATAGCAAAGTCCTGGCTAGCCTGGGATACATGAAAGACTATCTCAAAAAGGGGAAAAAAAAAAAAAAAAACTTCCTCTTACTTTTCAGCAAAGCCAAATGGTTTCCACTTGTCTTGGACAAACAGCTGATCATTCTGAAGCCATCCATGGGGGTAATGGGAATCCAGGCCTTTGCCCTTACACAATGTATGAATGGTTAATCAGCCACATCTTGTCTTTCCTCTCAGGATACGCTTGAGATGTGCTCCAAGGATCAGGAGTTTAAAAGCATCCTCTTCTCTCTGTGCTACTTCCATGCCTGTGTGGCAGGGAGACTGAGGTTTGGTCCCCAGGGCTGGAGCCGAAGCTATCCTTTCAATCCCGGAGACCTGACCATCTGCACCAATATCCTCTACAACTACTTAGAGGCAAACCCTAACGTAAGTGCTGTGGTCATTAACCCCTTTCGAGGAGTGCTTGGGATATGTCAGCCTTTGGGTGCTAGCAGAATGGACCATAGTTTCTCTTTTGAAGCTATTACTGAAATAGCCAACACTACATAAGCATTGTCTGCCCAGTGTGAAAATAAACCAGAGTAAAGGTTTTCATAAGATAGGTCAAATCAGTTCTACATCAGTAGCTTATGCAAAAAAAAAAAAAAATGTCCTTCATTATGTTAACAAAAACAGTGGTTTACATGTGCATCTATGCCAGATTCATTAGGCAGGTAATGAAGCATTTGCACAAATGTAATTGCATACAGCAGTTCTGACAGTTCATAACACTGCATTAATAATCACCACAATTAGTTTTGATGATGGAAGCAATTTACAGTGCGTCACATGTATAAATAATGGTGCATTTCCTGCGTATGTCATTATTATGTATTAGAAATGCCACCTTGTTGTGACTTTCTCAGTAATGTTCACCTTGATTTGAAGTTAAAGGTAGATGGATGATTGTATCTGGGAACTAAAATGTGTTTGTAGACGGGTGTGGGAAAGCCCCATCGAGAACAGTTGTGTAAACTCTCAAACCACGAGATTGGCTGCAGAAGAGAAGAATGTCAGATCCTAAAGAGGGCTGAGCCAGCATCATCTCCACAAGAGAACTTTTCCCATTAAATGACATCAGTAGATATATCTGTCAAACCAATCAGAGGCTGTCTATAACGGGCCTTTATAGACTTCTATCCATGTTTCTAACCATCATTACAGGTTTTCCACGGCGTTTTCTTAGGCTTGGGAGGCAGCTTGACTGCTATGACAGTATTCACACACAACATATATCAGGGGTGCCTTCTCCCCAGAGACATATTCTGAGTGTGTTATTTCAAAGTAAATGGGTTTTATATGGTTTGACATCAGTGGTTCCATTGTCTTGCTTGTTTTTGTTTTATTTTTTACTTTATTATTACTATTATTATTATTATCATTATTATTATTATTGTACTACAGATTGAATTTAAGGTTCTATACGTGCTAGGCAGGGGCACTACCACTGAGCTACATCCTCAGCCCTACTCTAATAAAGTTTGTTTTATTTTTGTTTTTGAGATAGGGTTCTACTATGTTGTCTAGGCTTGGCTTTGAACTTACTCTGTAGCCCAGGCTGACTTGAATTTGAGATTCTCTTGCCTTGGGCTCCTGGGTAGCTGAGATTACAAGCCCACTCCACCAGGCCTAGCAGATATGAGCATGTTTTGTGTGAACTATTACACATACAATTATACTAACAGTTCTGAAGGAAAAAATAGACCAGCTAATACTTCCATTGACATTCTTTGTGACTGTCTATGAGTCTGGATCCAGGTGGGCAGTCCTCTGTCAGCCGAGCTCTGTACACAATAGAGGCAGACAAGGAGGGGAGGTCAGGTGAGAAGGCTGGTGCTCGTCTCAGGCCTTCACAGCAGCACCGCAGTTGGCTGGGTAAACTGCACTGTGACCTGCTATTCCTTCTACAGGCTCCAGGGTCAACACTGCTTTACCTGTCATGTTTAACCTGTCATGTCTCTGATATCTTGACCAAAGTCATTTGCCACATATTACAATGCAAGTTATCAAGATCTGGGAGTAAATTTAACATGCACATACTATTTGGTTGTACAAAATGTTCTTGTGTTAGGTATGTTTCTATTGCTGAAATAAAACCCCATGGCCAAGATAACTTATAAAAGAAATGAGTTTATTTTGGCTTACAGTCCCAAAAGGTAGGAGTCCCTGATGCTAGAGACAACATGGCAGAAGGTGGCAGGCACTGCTGCAGGGACAGGAAGCTGAGAGATCACATCTTACCATGAGCGTGAAGCAGAGAGTGAAGACTGGAGACAGGCAAGGCTTTTAATCTCAAAGCTCACCCCTGGTAATCCAGTGGTGTTACACCCTCCAGCAGGGCTACACCTCCTAAATCTCCCCTAACAGGCGTCACCAACTAGAGGTCAAGTATTCAAATTATGGAGACTATAAGGGACATTTCAATGAAACCACCACAGCTCTTTACAAGATCGTATTAAAATACAGTGGTTGTGGGTTTGGGAGACAGCTCAGCCACTAACGTGCTTGCTTGCTACATGAGAACCCAAGTTCAGCTCCTCAGTATAAGTATAAAAAGCTACATGTGGAAGTGTATGCCTATGATCATGGTTCTGAAAGGCCAGGCAGGCAGATGTCTGAGCTCCTTTAGACAGCAGATCATTGAGGTCCAAGCTAAGTGAGAGGCCCTGGCTTTAAGGAAAACATCATAGTAATTGAAAAATACATGATGTCCACCTCTGGTCTCTACATGTGTACATGTGTGCACAAGCTGCACACACCTCTGTCCAACAGATCCTCCCCACACAGGGTTGTTTTGGTTTTTTGTTTTTTGTTTTTTTTTTTAAGAACAAAGATTAAGCTTAGGAGAAAGAATAAATAAATGCTTAGGAGAAAGAATCAATAATTGAAAAGAATAGACCTAGCTGATTAAAATTATGAGGGAAGTACATATTGACTAGTGGCATGCAGGGCATTCATTCAATCCAAATGGGAAATACAGGCAAGTCTGTTCCTATCCAATTCTGCTCTGTAGAAGGTGTCTGTGGCATGGCAGAGAGGGCCCTGTAGTCTAGCTGCTTCTTGCATTTCTCATTCATATTAATCTGGCTTAAGAGAAAGACACATTCTAGGTTCATTTCTTCAAATTCGTATGAACATGTAGCAAGTACATTGGAATGGTCTCAGCAATTTGACTCGTTCTGTTCTGTCACATCATGCCACGGGGAAGGCTATAATTATGATTTTACTTGAACTGTCGGGAAGCAATAGACTGCCACTGGGGGTACAAAGGTTCCTGTCTAGAAAGGCTTCATCACAAACTGGCATGTTTTGCAAACCCAGAGGAAGGGAAGGGGTAGCCGAGAGAGGCTTGAACTCTGTGAAGCCAGCAAAGAAGGAGATATAGTGAATTAAAACATTGTATGGTAGTCACTGCCCTCAGAACAGTCTTGTACCTGATCTTTGCACAAGTGATGGAAATCAAACAGACTTCAAATATAAACTGTCTACCTGAGTCATATGGTAAAAACTTTAGATGGGGTGATAATGAGTCTTGAGGTGGGGTATCAACTGGACTCACCTGAGAAGAGGGAAGCTCGATAGAAGAACTGCCTCCTTCAGTCTGAATTGACAGGTTGAGCTGTGGGCACTCCTTGGAGGTATCTCCTTAAATGCTAATTGGTGGAGGCAAGGATTCAGCCTACTGTGGGCGGAGCCACCCCTAGGCAGGTAGGCCTGGACTGCAAACAAAAGGTAGCTGAACAAGCCAGTAAGCAGCCTTCCTGCATGATTTCTACTTCATTTCCAGCCCTGGCTTTCCTCCATGGTAGGGTATAACCTGTAGGCTTAATAAACCCTTTTGATGCCCCAAGTTGGATTTGGTCAATGTTTTATTACAGCCATAAAGACTAAAGTTGGACAGCAGGTGAGACTGGAAAGCGCTGGGAAAGCAACACGTCAGGAGTTTGGATGAAATTCCAATATACAACTGTTCCTCATAACCTGTTACAAAGATGACTCCGTTTCTTCTAAAATCTACAGTAAAGTGTGGTGTTTCTGAGCTTTGTCAAATGTATTAGAATACACTGAAAATAATTCTCTCAAGAAGTTCTACACAAAAACTTAAAGACAGGTCCATACAGGTTTTAGCCCTGGCTGACAGGGTCATAGTAGGGCTGTTGGGGTAGAGGGGCTTGTACCCCTGGCTAGCCAGCTAGAGCAGATATTCTAGGCCTGGAAGTGTGCACATTTGTGTAGCATAGTGGTGAGTTTTAATTGTCAACTTGACACAATCTAGAAGCACCTGGCATAGAAGTCTCAGTGAGGGACTGTTTAGATTAGGTTGGCCTGTGAGTGTGTCTGTGGGGAATTATCTCAGTTGGGCTCATTGAGCGGGAAAGACTTGGCTTGCATGTAAGCAGCAGCATCGTTCCGTGGGCCAGGCCCTGGGCTATTTAAGAGGTAGAGAAGGTAGACTGAGTATCATCATGGTCACATTAAATTATTTACCTCTGATCTAAACTGTGGATAGGACGTGGTCAGGTTCGTCACCTACCTGCCACCCTTACTAACCCAAAATGACAAACTTGAAATTGTGCACCGGAGCTGTTGCTGCATCAACTCGATATTTTGTCATACCAACAGGAAAGGAAACTCTAAGACGTGTGTTTTCCCCCCAGGTCCCTTGGGAAGACCTCCGTTACCTCTTTGGGGAGATCATATATGGGGGCCACATCACCGATGCCTGGGATCGCAAACTGTGCCGGGTGTATCTAGAAGAATTCATGAATCCATCTCTGGTAAGACATTTTAGAACTTATTTCATCGAGAAAAAAATTTCATTAAGAAATTTTCAGATTATGTTTTATTATGTATATAATTCTTAAGTGTTCCTAAGGATGCTGGCCTTTTTTTTTTTTTTTTTTTTTATAAATATTCCTTTTGAAGTGTTCACATTCTTATTCCTTTTGGAGGTTTGGGAAGTTGTTAAGTGTAGAATTACTGGATCTTCATAATATCTCTGTGAACTGGGTTGAGATGACGCTGTTTCTCCGTTGTACACTTGAACATACTGAGGCCCAATGATTGGCCCCAGATCTCTCAGTGAGTGTGCCCATGAGCCCACCAGAGTATGGATCCTGTGATCTCACCCCAAGGCTCGGTTTACTATCCTTATTGTTGTTGTTTTGCCTCTTGCATAAATCATACAATAGTCTAAAATTTTATCAGTAACATTATTTGATTACTTGGTATATGTTCAGAGAAACTATGGCACTTAAGTCTATAAGGTGATGGACTCATTAGCTTGACAGAATCCATATAAACTAGACTAGAGCATCTCACTGGGGCATTGAGATGACTTAGTGTTAAAGGTGCCTGCCAATAAACAAGACCAACCATGCCCAATCGCTGCATCACACATGTTGGAAGTAAAGAACCGACACCAACAAGTTGTCTGGACTTACATACAAACTGCTTCATGTATGTGCATGAGGGCACATTCATACAAAACACACTCACACACACACCACTGAACAAATATAACAAGAACATCTCATGTATTTCATAGCTACATAGTTACGATTTTTTTCAATTTAAAATAAAATAATTTCTATTGATACAGTAACACAATGGGAATATTAACCACAGGCAATGTGATGAACTTACTTGGATTTTCCTTCAAACAAGCTGGAAAAAAAAAAAAAAAGATAAAAACAAGGGCTGGAGAGGTGGCTCAGGGATTAAGATCATGGGATGTTTTCGACAAAGACCTGACTTCAGTTTCTAGTCAGTTGGCTCAGAGTAGCTCTATGTTCCAGGAGATCTGACTTTCTCTCTTGGCCTCCTCAGACACCCATGCTCATCTGGGCATTCCTCCACACAGAAACATGTGCATAATTAAGAATAAAATCTTTTTAAAAATAAAATCATCAGCCTGGCAGGGTTGCTGCATGCTTTTAACCCCAGTACTCGGGAGGCAGAGGCAGATGAATTTTCTGTGACTTCGAGGTCAGCCTGCTCTACAGAGAGTTCCAGGACTGCTAGAACTACACAGAGAAACTTTGTCTTGAAAAAACAAAACAAAAAGAATGACAAAAAAAGAAGTTATTATTACTACAGGATTGTGGGGTCCCTGTTGTTGTTTTATGTGTGATAATGATAACAAAACGATATAGCAAGGTTTTAAAATAAAGAACAACACAATAATCATTGCTCTTTCTGGGAAGAAGGGGTGGGTTACCACTGGCAAAATCTTAAGACGGAATATCTTGTTTCACACAGAATTAACCCTGTGTCCATGTCAAATGGTGCTAGGCTGGCTGTGGTTTCTGGTGAGTGTGCTTGGTTCTTGGACTATAGGCTCTGAGGTGGTAGTTCTGCTTTACTTGCGCTCACTTGCTCTCAAATGCTATTAAAGCTTGCTGTGACAAAACCTTACGACCAAAACAACGTATAAAAGAAAACATTTAACTGGGCTTACAGTCTTACAGTCCATGATGGTGGAGCAAAGGCATCACAGCAGGAACTGCCAAGAGCTCACACACCAATCCACAATAAGAGGCAGAGAGAACTAAATCAAAATGGCACACGTCCTTGGAAACCTCAAAGCCTGCCCCAGTAACATACTTCCTCCAGCAAGGGTACATATGCCTCCTAAGATTCTCCAAATAGCCACCAAGTGGAGATCACATATTCAAACACAGCCTATAGGAGCCATTCCCCTCCAAACCACAAGAGTCATTTTCTAGTTATTTCTTGAAACTTCAAAGATATTTGTGTTAATTGGCTTCCCATCATTGTGACATAAGCCCTGAGATAGGCGACTTTACAGGAGACACGGCTTATTTGGGCCCATGGTTAAAGACGTAATCTGCATCTGAGTGGGCGGTGGCTCAGTATACATGAATGTAGGAGCACATGACTTAGGAGGTATGTTTGCTTCCTGGCAAATGAGGGGGAAGAAGAAGAGGCCAGAGGTCCCAGTGTCCCCTTAAGGACATGCCTCTGATAATCTCATTTCCTCCCATTGGACTCCAACCTCCTAAAATTCTACAACCTTCTAAGAGCGTCACAGACTAGTGTCAAAGCCTTCATTCACAGGGGTCTTGGGGGTAATAATTCCAAGCTATGGCACACCTATACCATCTAAATTCACCAAACATTGCTGACTTGTTTTAGATCAGTGCTGGAAGAGCACACTGTTGTGTATGTTTGGTCCTGGTAATGTGAGTAAGCTTCTATTCACAGCTTTTCTAAATGCTTCTCAGAGAAGCCTTGTGCAGACTCAATCACTAGATAACTAGAGTCTAGTCTATTTTGTGACCTTACATAACCACGTACCAGGAACAGTGTATCTGAGTCTAGTCCAACATTGTAATGGGCACTGGGTGTTTCTTCTTTAAACAGCATTGACAACAACAACAGAATCTAGAGCTTTCTGCTCTGTGACCATCCTTTATGTCCTCCTTTGATTCAAAGTCTCCCAGTCTTTCTCTCTCCTAATGAGCAGGATTTCACATGTCAGAAAGATACTTTCAATTCAGCACCATCAGAAGTTGATCTGGGAGCAAGTTACCATGGAGACATGGAAGCTAAACACTGTTCCAGAGCCACCTTTGCAGAGCCTTGTTTCTCTGAAGGATGGTAGAGGGCAAGGGCTGAGCAGGAAGCTCAGGGGCAGCCCCTTCCCTGGCTCTGGCCTGAAGCTACTGGTCCCAGAAACAGTTCATTAACCTTCACAAGGCTGGACTCCCACTCAAATGATTGTAGAATAAATATAAGTGATGAAACCTGAGGGGCCTTGCTGGTGTGGGGGAGCCCTTTAGAAGTGTAGATGCACAGCCTTCCCTCTGGATCTGGTGAGATTCTCGGGGTGGAGATGGCTCATTCATAAGCTGCCATAGTCATCTGGCAGTGCTACTGTTCTCTCACCGTGGAAATGAATGCACTTGCTGACTTCGTGCCAAAGGCTACATACCCAATTATTTTGTTCTCATACAAATGTTTCCTGCTCAAGCTGCTAACGTGAGCCAATGCTTCAGCCTCTGCAGGACATCTTTCTGACTCTTCTCACATCAGCTCATACAGTTACAAGTTAATAGTTGTTACTTCAGAACATGATTAAAAAAAAAAAAAAGCAGCCCGTGAATGGACCAGGTTGAAAACCCTACTGTGTTCAGATCTGGCCTTTCAGTGATGTCTGTGTTAGAAGGATGAGCTTCCTGTTGGATAAAATAGCTGTCTAATGGGAAGGCACCTTAAAGAGCTTTTGAGTACCATTAAGGCAAAAAAAAATTTTTTTTCTCATATAACACAAACATTTGGCAGTGTCAAATAACAAATACGATGTACTACTTTTGGGAAAGGAGGCACCAGGTCACCTGAAAGTTATCATATAGGGCCAACTATTTGGATGATATAGGCAATAATTAGGTATCTAGTCTTAAGGTAGAAAAGCAAGCCCTTGGGGGCCAAATTCAAACTCTTACATTTATTGTAGAGTCTGACTTATTACTGAACTCCTCTGAGCAGTCTTTGTATTATCTATGAAACAAGAATGGCCAACTCGGGGCTGGAGAGATGGCTCAGTGGCTAAGAGCACTAACTACTTTTCCAGAGGTCCTGAGTTCAATTCCCAGCAACCACATGGTGGCTCACAACCATCTGTAATGGGGTCTGATGTGTCTGAAGACAGCTACAGTGTACTCAAATACATTAAATAAAAAAAAAAAAGAATGGCCAACTCAAGCGTTTATTGTCAGGTTAAATACTGACATGATATCAGAACAATGTACTTATAGATGGGGAATCTTTTTATTATGAAGTATACAGTTTTGCAATATGTATTTCTTGCTTGGCTGTGCACTACTCTGTAAAAAGTGTTTTTTATTTTTATGTATATGAGTATTTTGTCTATATTTATGTTTGTGTACTATATGCATGCCATTCTGTGAGGCCAGAAAAGGGTGCTGGGTCCCCTGAGACTGGAGTTACAAACAATTGTAATTTGCTATATGGGTGCCAGAATCAAACCCACGGCCTCTGGAGGAGCAGCCAGCGCTGTTCCCCACTGAGCCATGTCTCAAGTTCCTGTGCACAGCTTTCTGCTGAGAGAGATAGAGAGCATTTATTAAGAACCTGCGCCACAGCAGGGCCAGTCAGTGCTGTCCAGGTGATGCGGGTCATCTCTTTCCACAATAGTCCTGAAGAACAGGTATGACCACCTCATGTAAGCAAAAGAGAATACTCTCAGAGATTTAAAATAAAACATTTTAAAACCTGGCAAGGAGTGGAACTTGGATTTAAAAGGCCAGGCCTGTTCTGCTGCACACTGCGTTGGCTACGGCACTGCGCCATTTGTAGTTCGTGCAGAGGTCACTTTAGCAGTGAGGTGGCGTGCCTGCACTTGGTTTTGTGTGCTCTGTGAATGAGGGATGATCCAGGAGACCAGAGTTCCAGTTGTTACTCACTTCCAGTCCAGCTTCATACAGGACACCCCTGTGCCTTGGGTTAGTTGTCAGACACGTTATGGAGAAAATTACAAGTGTGATTTTCAGCTCTAAAGAAAACATGACAATGGGCTTCACATTTGAGTAATTTCCAAAACTCCCAACAACACCCAGCCATTGCGTTTTGGACCCAAAAGGCCACGTGGCAATGTGTTTGATTAGACTTACACTGAATTAGGGACCCCTCAACATTACTAAGACCATTTGGCAAAACAGGTTAAGTGGTTGGATTTTTACTGAACTCCAGGAAACAGAGTATGAAAACAAAGAACAATAGGCCCATTGAGCCACCATGGTTACTGGTTTTTCCAGCTTCCAATACCTGCGCATGCTAATGTCACATCTGATTCCTGCAAAGATGAACTCAGATCCTTGGTGACAGTTTTGTGATGTGGATGTCTGGTATGTCTATGCATGATTCCATTGAGTCTTAAAATTTTAGTGAGATATAATTTGCCAACTTCTGGTTTGGCCTATTATCATACTGTTTCTGTGCAAGTCTGTATCAGATTTTGTGCCACCCATGGGATAGGCTGTTGGGTTGCTTGTAGAAACCACAAAACTCTTTCCACCAATGTGTAAAGTTTTTGTTTTTTTTACATCCTTACCAACACTGCTACAATCCACATTCTTTAGTAGTTTTAATGGCATGAAACTGTGTCATGTTCCCAAAGATACTGTGCATCTTGTCATGTGTTCATTAGTCATTTTTTTTTTTTTAATTTTCTTAGGGCAAATGTTTGTTGAGAATGAGTTAATGCCTTGAGAATTTAGAATATCTTTTCAAATAGCCCTCCAGTTGAAGAGGAAAAAAAAAGCCCCCACTGTGGAGAACTACAGTTAGGGCCCCATCAGCAGGAAGCAGGTTTTCTGATAGCTCTTCAGTGGAAAGGTTGAATCTGAATCAGGGATTTAGAGATGGTTCCAGTGGTGAAGGGTGCTTGCTTGCATCCTGAATACTGGAATTCAGATCCCAGCACCTAAGGAACAAAGAAAAGCCAGCAATCCCAGAACTTGTGAAGAGGGTGCAGAGGCAGGATCCTTGGTGGCGTCTGGCTTCTATTCCAGTGGAGACTTGAGCCCAGTTTCATGAAAAGACCCTACCTCAAAGGAACAGGCAGTGAGACTGAAGAGGATACTCAATGTCCTCTTCAACAGCTGAACATGACTGCACACACACACACACACACACACACACACACACACACACACACACACCCATGTACACATATGTTCAGACAGGTTCGTTAGCCAAAGTGGGGGAAAAGCCAGTTAGAATAAACACATCCAAACAGAAGTTTGTTCTCTACAAACAAGGGCTTGATTTTTTTTTCCCCATTAGTACTGACAGGGAGATGCAAGAACTTTTAAAGGCTGAAGTTCAATTTACCCTTCAGAGAATTCCAAGTGCAGAAAACCAAACCCACAGGGTTTGGGTGTTTGAGTACAACTAGGCAGTGCCATTGGGATGGAACCTGGTCTGTATTTTGATGGGAGATGACTAAGTGGTCTGTCTGTTTGCAGACCAGGGAATAAAATTTTCATGCTGGTCAAGTTGCAAAGCAAAGGACAGCAGCAAACAATGGAAAGAGGCATCACTTATCATCCTAAATGGCCTGGTGGCCTTAAGAAGTTAGAGGCTTGCCAGCCATCGTGGTGCATGCCTGTAATCCTAGCAAATGGGAGACAGGCAGGAACTCAAGTTAGAGGCTACATAGCAAGTTCTTATCTAAAAAGAATTTTAAAAAATCAACCTCCCCCAATAAATAGATAATAATAGTGTTTGTTTCAAGCTTCATCAGTGAAGCTTCATCAGCTTGGCCACTGTGGCTGTAAGAGTTTACAAGTCTCCAACACCAAGGCACAGAACAGGCTGTCCAGGTATGTGGATCTCTCTGCCCTAGGAGAAGGCATGGCTATTTTGTGTACATTTTGGTTTGTCTTGAAGGTGCAAGAACTCACAAAGCATCCAAACCTCAATTCTTACTTTAATGCTAAAAGTCTGGGGAGGAAGGTGTAGTTGATAACACTTGGGCCCACTTAATTTTAAATAGAACCCAAACAACTCCTGTTTCTTTTATGTTAAGGTTTTACTTGGGGGAGAGGGGAGAGAGAGAGAGAGAGAGAGAGAGAGAGAGAGACTGTCTGTCTGAATAGATAATGATGATAAGTTTAACTGCTATGTGTACTTTAGTTTGGAATATTGAGTTTGACCACATTTAAATTTCATTCACTCTTTATAAGTAAATAGGAAATGATCAATATGAATAGAGAAAGTCTGGGATGGTGATGGTAGTGAGGTAATTCTCTTTGTTCCTTTTCCTGGTCAATGGGTTTAATTTGTATCCGGCACTATGAAAGGGAGTGGAGGCAGAGGCAGGCGGATTTCTGAGTTTGAGGCCAGCCTGGTCTACAGAGTGAGTTCCAGGACAGCTAGGGCTACACAGAGAAACCCTGTCTCGGAAAAAAAAAAAAAAAAAAAAAAAAGGTGAAAAGTTAGATAGTACGAGACTACTCCTGGTGCAAAGTGGAAGTATAAACGTTGACTCAAATATCAGAGATGCCCCTGAAGATCAGAGGCAGCAGCTGAGAAATCCTATCAAGTTCTCAGGGTCTTTACGCCATCAAGGGCTGTGCGTAAGAGAAGAAATAGCCCACCATTACTCAGAGACACATGACACAACAGCATGGAGAATCACAGCTACCTCACTGCCTTGAGTTCCTATGAAGGTTTTCTACTTCCATAGTGATTAACCCAAATTACTAACTGGATAAATAAAACTCTCCAGGCAACAGTGAAGAGACACTGTAGTTCAAGATACACAGTAGCAGAGAGATTTTCCGGAAAATAATTTACCAGGTGTAGGCAAAAAATTGCTGTATTAGAGGATAATTAAAAAAAAAAAAAAAAGTACTCCCTGGTACATTTAAATGCATGTGGACACAGAATTCATGGTATAAGAGACCGAGAAAAATCAAGAGGTGTTAATGGTGCCTGGGAATCATCTGGGAGAGAGGAATGTGAAATAACATAGCTAGAATCTCTGAAGCACTTGACAGTTTGTCATCTGACAGACTCGGGTCCATAAATTCTTTGGTTATACTTTGAAGATTACTTTCTTGTGTGCAGAATTGTTATTTCACCTTAGTGTTTTAGAAAATATCCCTCTACAGGGAGTGTCTGCTCTTCCTCAGCCCCAGGGAAGTAGATGGGCTAGTAAAGTCATTGCTACTGCCTTTCATTCACCAGGAAACCATGTCCTGAGCACTTGTCCTATCCATGGATCTGAACAGCAGTAACACAGACTTTGCCCTGTTTTGCCCATGGTCCTGGGGAGGGAGCACTAATCTCAGTCAGTATAATATGACCTATAAAACGGAAGTCATCCCAACCTTGTGTTTGTAAAGTCTCTGTAGCACATGATTTGGGGTGAAGAACATTACACTAGGTACATTGGCTTTTCACTTCTGTGACAAGAGCTTTAAGGGAGGAAGTGAGACTTAAAGAGTCTAGGATGTGTCAGTCCGTGGCGAACTGGTTCCACCAGGAGGAAAGTTATGGCAGAGGAAAGCAGAGACAGAGAACCTAGGGGCACACTCTCGAAATAAACACCTGCAAGTGACCTACTCCCTTCAACTAATCCACACATCCTAGAGTTTCCGGAACTTTCTAAAATAGAGCCATCTTCTGAGGATAAAGCCATTTAATATATGAGCGTGGGGGACACCTTATATCATAACACCAGGGAATTGCATGCTAACATTACTAAAATGAGTTCTCAATTAAGTTTGAATTCAAAACACCTACTTGGTCAAATTAATGACCAGATACCTTGATTTCTTCTCTGGGAGATAGAGATGTTTGAGAATCAGAAGTTGGAACGTGAAGCATTAGCTAATAGGCTATGATGATGCAGTCAGGTTTACTTATTATTAGTATGTGTGTATATCACATTCTAAGTTACTTTTAGACAGGGACAAGGTTTATGTTTCTTGGAATTGTCATCAGAGGCCAGGCTGACGTGGTAAATATCAGTGAGCTTTTTATGGGCACAGTGCTGATCAAGAAGCATTTTTGGAGTCTGGTGTCTACCGAGCATCACTGTGGGCCGTTTTTACTAGTGCTCTGTGTTCAGGAAGTGAAGATGATGCCTACCTACCTCTGGAATAACCGATGTTTCTTTATGGTTAAAGATTGAAGATGAACTCATGCTGGCACCAGGATTTGCAGCTCCTCCCTATTCAGATTATTCTGGTTACCACCAGTACATAGAGGACATGTTGCCTCCAGAAAGCCCGGCACTGTATGGTCTCCACCCCAATGCTGAAATAGAGTTACTAACAGTGACATCCAATACACTCTTCAGAACTCTGCTGGAGATGCAACCCAGGAATGCAGTCAGCAACGAGGAACTGGGACAGTCTACAGAAGACAAGGTAAGGAGGCCTTTCTTGTTCTATTCTTTAAAGTGCACTAGTCTCAGTAATTAGTCTATGTTAAGCTTTACCCGTGCCAACGGGCAGATAGCTGCCACCCAGATCAAGGTGTAAAGCATTTCCAACTGCCCAGAATACTCATGCTCTTTGTAATGGTACTTCTTGCACCCCAAAGGTCACCTATATCCTGACCTCCATAATCACATATTGGATGGATTATACAGTACTTATTGGCAGGCTCCTGACTCCACAGTAAATTTGTGAGATTCACCTGTTTGTTCAAATACCAATGGATCATTGTTGTTTTGTGCTCTATCATAGGAATATGATATTTATTTTACTGTGGGTGGGTATCTTAAGAGGCTCTTGGGTTTGTTTCACTGTTATGAATGTCACAACCATGACCCCACACAGTCCTTTGTCAAAAAACAAACATTGACTTCCAAAGCAGTTGGTAATCTGACATGCCGGGTGCTCAAAAACGGGATTGCCAGATCACAGGTATGAGTCTCCAGATACAATGCCTCCTTCAGAGTACGTTAAGGATGAGCGGTCTCTGAGTGCTTCTAACTTTGTGTTCCTTGCCTGGGTTATGAGCCTCTTTTCACATGCAGATGGCCTCTGGATCAATATATACATATACATATACACATATACATGAGGTAATTTTTATTTGCTCCTCTTTCCTCTCTCCTTCTCTCACAGACTTCTTTATTCTATGTGTGTATTCTCTGTCAGATGTATGAACTGAATTGGAGACATAATCTCCAAATCCACAGCTAGCCCTTCACCATGGGTGGAAGGGCACACGGGGTAGAGCAGGCTGTATTTAGGGGTGGGTATGTGGAAGCTAGAAGACATCAGGTCTATACCTCTGCACCTTATTCCTTTGAGATAGGACCTCACTGACCTGGAGCATGGCTGGCAGCTAGCAAATCTTAGTGATTCTTCTGTCTCTGCCTTCTACAGTGCTGGGGTTATAAACACCCAGCTTTTTGTGTGGGCGTAGAGATCCGAATTCAGGACACCTGTCTGTGCAGCAAGTATTCTTACCCACACTCCAGCCCTAGCCCTTCACTTTTGCTGTATTTCTTGCTGTTATTTTCTTATTTCCCCTTTTATATATCTCTTTGAAGATTTTTATATATTCCATTATATAGAATGATGGAAATGGGAAAAGATATTTCTTACAGTAAAATCTTGTTTCTCGTTACTTGAAACCCTGAATAGATCACCCCGCCAAACAAATTAGCTGTTATTCTTCTCAAAATTATTAATCAAGGTGCGACTGCCAAAGATTCAGGATGTTCAAATGACACTTGTTAGCATGAATTCTGATTATAGTGAAGTCCCAGAATATGGCCATATTATTTCTTGTATTTTTTGAAATAAAATCATTCATTGACCCACTCATAACTTCAAAGAAACTGTACATGTTACTGTATCCTGCATGCAAACACCTTTTCTACAAGAATACTACATCTTTAGCAAGATGAACAAGGAAACATGCTTCCCTGTGGGAAGATGTATACGATTCATAGAAGAGGAGGGGTAGATGATAGACATTCAACTCAGGGTTTTATATTTCCAATCTTCCCAGGAGGAAAGCCAGTCACAAAACCAGAAAATTCAGCACATGTAAAGCAGGGTGCCTCAGTACCTAGCCAGGCCAGAAGCTCAGAGCCAAGGCTAGTTATTAGGTACCAGACACTAAAGATCATACTTTTCCCTGGGCTAGTTAATACACGAGTGTTTAGAGAGGTATTGGGATCTATTTCAGAGATAATCTGAGGTGACTTGTCAAGACTCAACAGGTAGAGAGGGTCAGGGAAGGAAATGAAACCTGCCCGAGTCTAAAGCCATGCTGCCGTTTAACTACAGGGCTGTTGCACACTGTCTACCTTGAGTGTGACAATTCCTGAGCATGATGTTGGGACCACTGAGAATTATCTGAGAAATGAAGGGAAATGGGAAAGCTGCCTGGGGATAAAGGCCCTTTCTTCTTTTATTCCCACCTATTTTTACTTTCTATTTTTGGCTCTTGGAGGGAGGGTCTCACTGCATATCTCAGGCTGGACTTGAACTCATGACCCTTCTTCTCAGTCTCACGAAGGCTAGAATCATAGGAAGGTATTCCCCAATCATCTGCTTCTAGATAGTTACAGGCTAGCTCAGTGGAACTACTGATGCATACATTTTCAAGCCAGCAGTCATGTTCTCTCTCATCTTTACCTTTGCACACAAATGCCATTTAGTTGGTAATTCTTCTACTCCTTGAAACTGTCCACAGCAGGATCTAGCAGAGGGAGGTACCTAGTGCGGACACAGCAGCTCCGAGCAGCTAACAATGGACCAGAGGTTGTAGACATCTTTGGGAGCTTCGTGGTCTATTCTGAGACTTCAAAAAGTATGACGTATAGTCACTGCGTTCGGGTTTTATTTCTGTGAAGAAGACACCACAACTACAACAACTTTTGTAAAGGAAAGCATTTAATTGGGGCTGGCTTACATTTCAGAGGTTAAGTCCATTGTTGTCATGGTGGGGAGCACGGCTGCACATCGACAGAAATGGTGCTGGAGAAGGAGTCCAGAGTTTTATAACTGGATTGCAAGCAATAGGAACAGAATAGACTCTGGGCTTGGCTTGAACACTTGAAACCTCAAAGTCCATCTCCAGTGACACACTTCCTCCTACAAGGTCACACCTCCTAATACTGCTACTACCTATGAGCCTATGGGGACCATTTTCATTCAAACCACCACAGTCACCAGGAACAAAAAAAAAGAAATAAAGTCTCTGTGTATTTTAACATTTTAAGGTTAAGAATATCTTGGATGACATTTTGGAGAGACTTCCAGAAGAGTTCAACATAGCGGAGATAATGCAAAAGAACCCAAATCGAAGCCCATATGTTCTCGTTTGCTTTCAAGAGTGTGAGAGGATGAACGCTCTCATCCGGGAAATCCACGTGTCACTTCAACACTTAGACCTTGGTTTGAAGGTAGACTTACAAGTGGGACAAGTTGTGGGGCCTCACCACACTGGGGGGGGATGGGGGGCAGGAGGTATTCACAGTGACCTTTTCTCTGTGCAAGGGAGAGTTGACGTTATCTTCTGACGTGGAAACCCAGCTGTCCGCCCTAAGTTATGACCGGGTCCCAGACACGTGGAACAAACTGGCTTATCCATCTACTTATGGCCTGGCCCAGTGGTAAGCAACTGTCTCTACTGCCACTAGCAACTGTAAACATTAGCACAGGGTCAGCCTTCCCCATTCTTCCAACGAGAACCCCCTGCTCCATAACCATCATCTTGCAGACTCTACCAACTTTACTTGAGTTCCTCTGGTACTTAGCTCAGTTAGTTCATGTAGGCCAGACCAAGATTCAAATTCTTTCTCATTTATTAGGTAACTACTCTGACAAAATACCTCATCTTCCGGTACTCATTTTTTTTTTTTTTCATCTGAAAAAAAAAATGTATGCAAATTTTCCTCACTTATTTAAAGTCCTACAAGCTACTTGAGTTTGCCTCTTGGCCTTTTCTTCCCTTTATTTTCCAAACCAGTAATTACTAATGCACTCACAGATGACTGCCAGAAGCAGAAACAGAGATTGCTGAAGACTGGTGCTTTATCTCTAGCTGTTCTGTGGCCTTGGTAGACAATTCAGAAAGCATCACATGACTGTCTACTCCTTTTGCATGCTGAAGTTCCTTGTCCTGTATTTTTTTCCTGAATCAGAATCAATCTGGAAGGTGCCATTAGAATTCCAAAAGACAGCATGATAGGACCCTGCCTGTCTTGGTTTCTTTTCCTGTTGTTCCTAGGAAAGGTTGATTTGCTTTATAGCTCACAGTCCCAGGCACCGTCCACCATTGGAAGGGAGCCTCAGTGACAGCAGCTTGAGATAGCTGGTAACATGCAAGAGTCAAGAGGCAAAGCAAGGGGTGCCAGTGCTAAGCTCATTCGCCATTTTTACAGTTGAGGATCCTAACTCAGGGAATAATATCACCCATATTTATACTACGTTTTCCCGTATCAATTAACCTAATAAAGATAATTCCTTAACAAGCATTTCTAGAGGCTAAATCAATGCAGAGTCATGCCTGTGGGCTTGTCTCCTGGATGATCCCAGACTGCTGACTATTAGCACTATTATAGTCTCCTGGGCACCCAAGTGTTGGCCCAGGGGGATGGGTGTTACTCTGGTTTGCTTTCTGTTGCTGTGATTGAACACTAGCCAGAAAGCAACTGGGAAGAAGGTTTATTCACCTCAGCTTACATTTCTAGGGAGCAGTGTCTCAGCAGATCTGGAGGCAGGAACTGAAGCAGAGACCATGGAGCGTCACTGCTTACTAGCTTACTCCCTTCCTCAGCCAAGTAGCTTACACAGCTCAGGCCCGCTTACTAGGGAGGATAGGTGTCTCCCCCTGGGGCAGACCCTTCTGTGTTAATTAGCGGTCAAGACAGTGTCCAGCAGACATGTCCACAGGCCAGTGTGATCTAAGCAAGTCATTTCTCTCCTCCCAGGTGACTGTAGGTTGTATCCCCTGGTGACACAGAGGTGGGCATGGGGCAGTATAGTTGGGTGACTTCCAAAGGACAGCAAAAAACCACCCGGGAGAGTGAGCACAGACTCAGTAGTCTTGAAAATATGCAAGAGCTGGCTCTACTTACCCAGAAATGGAGAATTTGCATTTAGTTATGTTTTATGAAGAATAAGTTTGGGCTTTTTCCCATCATCTTACTTTGTGCTAGCTAATTTCTGTCATTTTTTTTCTAGGTTCTTTGTTTCTAACTTGTTGGTTTAGTTTTCTTTATTATTCATTTCTCTGAGTACTGTTCCTATTTACAGAGGGTCCTTTACAATGTAATTAATACACTAAACTTTCCAAACACAGCCTAAGTCAACACTTTCCAGAGACCTCTTAACCTATCTCTGAGGATATCTTCTAGATTGATCTTTCTGTTCTGCTCATCGATCTGTCTGCTCATAACTGCTTTTCCCATCTTGCTCTGAAATTTTTTTTCACATGAGATAAACAAAGATTAGGCTTGAGAGATGACTCAGAGGTTAAAGAGCTCTTCCAGAGGACATGGGTTCAATTCCCAGCACCTACATGGCAGCTCACAACTATCTGTAATGCCAGGATGCAACACCTTCACACAGGTATACATGCAGGCAAAACATCAATGCACATAAAATAAGAATGAATACATAAATTATATATACACACATATATGTATAAGTGTGTGTGTGTGTGTGTGTGTGTGTGTGTGTGTATAAATAAACATAAACTAAGGGGGCATCAGAGTCCTTGGAAGTAGACATCAGCTAGTTACAGACAGCTAGTTACAGATTATAAACTGTCACACAGATGCTAGGAATTGAATCTGAGTCCTCAGAAAGAGCAGCCAAGTGCTTTTGCTTGCTAAGCCAGCCATCTTAACCTTAATGATTTTTTACACTCTTAACACCCATTTTCAATCGGACATTACTAGAGGTTTCTTTCTGCCAGGATATGGGTGTGTGTGTGTGTGTGTGTGTGTGTGTGTGTGTGTGTGTGTGTAAATATTTTTACTAGAAGACTTTATTGTAATTAGTCTGGGACAAACACTTGTCTCGTACTCTTTACTTTAGCTATACATTTTCCCTAGCAACTCTGATATTGTAATAGTGATGCGCACACACACACTCCAAAGCAGTCCTACTGCATCCTACAGAATGGTGATGTTTGCTAACCCTACTCAAAAGGCCTTTGTATACCATCTAAATAGCTGTGTCATGTTGCCCATTGTCTCCTGCTCCTTATGCTGACAGGAATGAGAGCTGTAAGTATAACCTTTAACAGGAAGAAACCAGTCCTGTGAAGGGGCACCACCTTGTGAGTCCCTACTTACCCTGGTGCACCCCACAGCCCCTAAAACTCACCCCACCCCATCTTCGTGGAAGAGGTCTACTTTAAAACATCAGTTCATTTCTTCCTACGTCCCACTGACCAGGTTTAACGACCTCCTCTTACGCTGCCGGGAACTGGATACTTGGACTCAAGACCTCAACCTTCCAGCTGTTGTGTGGCTTTCTGGGTTCTTCAACCCTCAATCTTTCTTAACAGGTATGGCTGGAGGCAAGGTAGCCACCACTGTTGATGGGGGGGGGGGGGTCACACTCCTGGCAGAAGTTCTGCCTGGCTTTGCCTGTGACAACTTCCTGCCCTTCTCTGCCAGTCTTCAATCATTTCACAGCAGGGGTAGCAATGAGGGTTCTAGTTAGGAAGGAGGCTCCCCGGCATAGGTGTAGTAGTGTCTTAGTGAAAAGCTACCGTCTGACGCTGTAACACTGAAAGCACACAGGTAACTGGAAAGCAAATGGCACTTGCTGCTCTGACATATCCTCGTTCATGACCACGGAGGCAAATTGGTCCTGCAAGCCTGTTTGCCCAGCCTAGCTCTAACCTACAATACCCCATGGGATACTGTGGGTTATTGGGACCCTATAAACAGGATTTTTTTATTACCTTCTTCAATTCCTCTTTCTTTTCCTCCCAAAGCAATCATGCAGACCATGGCTCGAAAAAACGAGTGGCCACTGGACAGAATGTGTTTGACTATTGATGTTACTAAAAAAATAAAGGAAGATTATGGCCACCCACCCAGAGAAGGTGCATACCTTCATGGGCTCCATCTGGAAGGTGAGTACCCTAAGGAATGCATATGGAACTGCCTTAGGTATAAACTAGTCCCTATCCTTCAACATCTCCTGAGATGATCCCCTGTGTTGATTCTATTTCTTCCTCCTCCTCCCTTCAGACAATTTAAATATCCAATGTAATGTGAGCCAATTGCAGCACTCGGGGTGATGGCTGTCACTTTAAACTGTACATACATTGTCAGCTGTCATTAAAACTTCAGGAACTTAAGTCCTGCATGTAATCCATAGTATTTTGCTTTTCACTTCTGTCTTAGTCAGGATTTTACTGCTGTGTACAGACACCGTGACCAAGGCAACATTATAAGGACATTTAACTGGGGCTGGCTTACAGGTTCAGAGGCTCCGTCCATTATCATCAAGGCAGGAATATGGCAGGCATGGTGCAGGAGGAGCTGAGAGTTCTACATCGTCATCTGAAGGCTGCTAGCAGAATACTGACTTCCAGGCAGCTAGGAATAGGGCCTTAGACCCATACCCACAGTGACACGCCTACTCCAACAAGGCCACACCTAATAGTGCCACACCCTGGGCCAAGCATATACAAACCATCACAACTACCATCAATTCAAAATCTGCTCTCTGCTTTTAAGCTTTTATTGTGTGTAGAGGTCAAAGGACAACTTTCAAGAGCTAGCTCGCTCTTTCTATCTTGTTTTTGAAGCTGCTATTTCTTCCATACCACATATGCCAGGCTAGCCCACAAGATTGACTTTTCTAGAGTACATGTATTTCCACATCTAGCTTTCCATATGGACTCGGGGGTTCAAACTCAGGTGATCAGGTTGCCAACACCTTTTACCCCCTGAGCCTTCTTGGCAGCCCCTGCCCTCTGCTTTCTAAGAGCTCTTAGTAAATCTGCTCCTGGGTGTCTTCCAAATCCTCAAGATACCACTGATGCTGCAGACCACCTCACACTGAAGCTGCATATCTCTATCTGTGCATTTATGCTGCAGGCCACCTCACACTGAAGCAAAAGTCACAGTTCAGATATCTCAAGGTTGGGCAGGGAGTGACATGAACTTGTTCCAAGCTTGTTAAGTGCAGTCAGAAAGGATGTTAGAGAGTTGTGTGTTTCTTTCATGGGTTTGAATTTGTCTAGAATTTGATCTTATATAGCAGTTAAACCATTAAACATCCCAAACAGTGCAAGGATTTTACAGACAGGCGACAACATGGTAAAAGTGGAACATTTATTGCATCGAACAATTGGAGCATCAGTACTGGCATGCCAGTTACACAACTGTTGTCTCTGCCACAGGTGCCAGGTGGGACATCCAGTCAGGAGCCCTTGTTGATGCCCGCCTTAAGGAGTTAACATCCACGATGCCGGTCATCTTTGCCAAAGCCATACCCACGGACAGACAAGAAGTTAAGCATGCCTATGAGTGCCCTGTTTACAAAACCAAAGTGAGAGGTCCTACCTATGTGTGGACGTTCAGGCTAAGGAGCAAAGACAGGATAGCTAAGTGGGTGCTGGCAGGTGCGGCTCTACTGCTAGAAGCATAAACGGCCTTGGTACTCCAACTCATGTTCCTCTGGCTTCAGCCAGACACAGCGAGCGTGTTTTAGTAACAGGGGTATACATTCTTCTGTTAGAGAATTATTCTTTGAGGAGGGAGAATAATTATAGTACACAAGGACCAAACACCTATAAGGGATGTATACTTATTGATTTTAGCTTCCCCCAACACCCATTTAAAACACCATGGCTTATCTTATATCCCTAACTCTTGAAAACAATGCAGTGGGGGTTCTATAAAAAGCAAAATCTCTAAAAATTTTTTTAAAGAAGCAGCAGGCTCCAGGCAGGTCCTGAAGGAAGAGGCAAGCACACTGAGGCCTCCAGTGTCTGTTTCTGTTGTCTCTTAATAAAAAGGACACCTTACTCACAGTGTGTGGTTAATTGCACTTGGTAGTTTAGAGTAACATTCTTCAATATAAATTTCTAATGACCCAGAATTCAATATCCAGAGCAGGGTAAACTATTAAGCTTGAGCTATGGTCACTCGGGAGGCAAAGCAACAGCCTCTGTAGGAAGGGAGTGATCGTGGGGAAACTGACCGTCAAAGGCAAGAGCTGTTGGACAAGGCCTTCTTTATAACTCACCTGAGCTTTAACTCTGCCCCATTCAAATTGTGCTTTTAAATCTTCAGCAGACACTTGTAACAATAGTACAGATTTCTCTGCTTTACTATTTTCCTGAGAAATCTTTTTTTAAGCATATAAACATTAAAAAAAAAAACCACAATAGTATTAGAACCAGTAAATTCTAGAAAACAAGCGTCTAAGGCTAGCACAAAGCAGACTTGTCTTGTGGGACTCCGCCTGGTAAGTTCGAGCGATCCCCCTCCTCTCGACTGTCTTCTACAACTGCTTCTGTAAGCTAAACGACAGATGGAGAAGTGTCCGTAAGGAGCTGACCAGACGTAAGCAGTGGGAAACAGCACTCTAGGCTAAAGCGGTCCGGAACATGCAGAGTGCACACTCAGACATGGCTCCATGTGCCTCTCCACACACTTCCACACTTCAAAGTTCCTTACACAACTTGACAGTCGGGAACTGGGGTCCCCCTTGCCCAGTGC
Organism: Uromys caudimaculatus; assembly: GCA_028551405.1. Lineage (NCBI taxonomy): Eukaryota > Metazoa > Chordata > Mammalia > Rodentia > Muridae > Uromys > Uromys caudimaculatus. The sequence continues at coordinate 117,542,570 of CM052705.1, read as the reverse complement.
ACACACCGTTCAACTCTCTGCTCTTCAGGCTGCGGAGGCCTGTGTTTTGTTTTGGATTGTTCTCACGACATTTCTTTTGCGCCACAGTGGAAGTGTTTGTTTGAGCCACTGTGGAGTTGAATACTCTACAACAAAAGTAGGAATTCTTTCGGCCCTAGTCTCTCCAGTACCAATGGACGCTGAATAGAAGGGGCTATGAAGTGAGCTGAAAACCACAGCCTATAGTTCTCCCACCTCCTTACTTTGCTACACTTACCTCTCCAAGTACTCCTTGACATTATCATAACCGTAGAACTTGGCCAGATGAATGAGAATCCCAGTGGCACAGCGGCCATCTCGCCTCCGGCAGTAACTGCAATTGCAGATCCCACGGCAGGGAGGACATGTCCACTTCTAGGAGGCGGAGGAGAGATTGTTCCTTTTATCCACAGTCTACACAGGAGAGTTGGGTTCAAGCCCCTGCTCTAACCACTAATTACGCAGTGTTCTTCAGTCAGAGTGTATGAGGGACTGGCCAATGCCTCTCCTTTCAGCTTCATAGGGACCTGACAAAGGTGACCACTCCACGTCAAAAAAACCAGACATGTCTTCTAGACATGACCAGATACCACTGAGGGGGAGCTATTAAAGAAAATTAAGCTGGCTTCTAAGTTCAGGGCCCTATGTGTTTCACAGGTCATGCACACATACTGGCTATGATCTTAGAAGTATAGGTTTGTCACAAGATCAAGGTAAGAATTCCAACTCTCCTGATATGTAACTTGAGTGTTAAATCACTTAGCGAAAACAATATGTCTAGAAACAGGGGAGAGAGTGTGTGTGTGTATAGACACACACACATATTCTGACTGCTGCAGAAGAGGTCATATAGGTTGAACACAGATCCCAAAGTTTAAGGCAGTGCTTTTATATATATATATATATATATATATATATATATATATATATATAAAACACACACATATATGTATATATATACACATATATATATATACACACTTTGATAGTTTGGGAATGACACTTCATTTCTCAGAGGGATCTGAAGCACAAACAGGTTAAATACACACCTCAAAAGGGAAAATGGGGCTGGGGAGAGGAGCTCACTCGGTAGGGAGGGGCTGAGTCCACCCAGAGTCCACATGCAAATGTCCAGAGATGGTGGTGTGCACGGGCAGAGAGAGGTGAGAGGATCCTTGGGGTTTACCAGACAGTCTAGCCTGATTCTTGATAATAACAACTAGAGTTGCCCTCTGCACACAAATGCACACACATGCAGTGTCACACGCTCTTTTGGTTATAAAATGCCTTGGTGGTAAACAGTGTTAGGAGGTATGAGACACAGCATGGTTCTGGGGCAGCAGGAAGCACTTAACTGTGACTTACCCCCTGGACAGGCCAAGACTGACGAAGTAAAATCACTGCTAGAGGAAAGGAACAGGGTCCTACTGAAATGAAATAAATCCTGGCTTGGCCACTGGAAACCCCTACAGGACCTCTTCACCCCAAGCTGTCAGTCACCTGGTCCTCCTTCATCTCCCTCATTGTCTTAAGATGTTGGAGGGGAAAGGAATCGTAAGAGCACTGTAGGCACGCCCTGGGCTTGTACCCTTCATCCAAACATTCAAAACAAACGCACACACCGCTCCTTACCGGATCCAGCAACGCTGTCCGCACATCCTCCCCATAGCGATTCCGCAGGCACGGCCCACAGAACTGTCCCCTCACACCGCCACAGCTCTGGTTCCGACAGACCGTCTTGGTATCGATGGTCTTCTGCCGGCACTGATGGCATGTGTTACCCTGTGGAAAAGCAAAAGAGGTGGAGCTGAGATTTATGGGGACAGAGTACAGAAGCATGCCTTTGCCCAGAATCTAGCAGGATTGTTATTAGGGACAAACCTTTAAGCACTTCAACCGTAGGGCCAGAGAAGCACCTCGGGGAAGATGAGACTAAGCAAGGGACACAGAAGGAATCAACAATCAGGAACAGAAGAGAGACCAGAAAAAGACTTAGGAAGGGACAGGTGACCTTAGTGGCAGTGAGCCCCAGGTAACATGAACTTGGCTCTGATCTACTGCTGGAGACTTGGAAACTTTCAATGTAATATCTTGTTTTGAAGGTTGGCAATTCAGTTGACACTCTACTATTTACTATTTTAGGTAGTATTAAACAAAACAGAGAGAATATGCAAAGCCTCTCTGCAGGTCATCATTTAGAAAAAAATAGCCAATTCATACCAACCAGAAATGCTACATTATTATATGGGTACATTACTCCCCGATACCTTCCATTTTAACATATAAAATATAAACATGCTTTTCCAATCCCGTGCCAATCTTCTAGGACACATGCCTCAGGGAGCCCTCTCCCCTGAGCAGGACCACTATGCTAGGTGGCCTGACTTTTCCCAGGTACAGTGGATCCTTGACCACACAGCTCAGAGTAAGCCTCAGGAGGACAGCACAGGGACAGAAGGCCGATGTTATTTATAAGCGATGATGTCAGATTTCGAATACCAGTGTGTTGCAGGGTATCAGTGATGCACACTTTCCTAAAGATGTCACTTACGAGCACTTTATCATAGACTTTATCACGCACAGTTACAGCAATGTTTTCCAAGTCTTCCTCGGTGATGTCTTTCACTGAGCGGAAAGAAGATACCCGGTGACGTCTATACTTCTGCCATTTCCCCTGAAGAAGAAAAAACCCAGGAGAACCTGTCACACATCTACACACTGAAAATCAGAATGAAAATCTTAAACATGCTTAGAGAAGAGAGCGAGGGTTGACTGAGTCTCTTTTGTCTGTGTGGGCATTTACTGGGCTCCCGCCCCAACCCACACTCCCTTGGGAGAGCAATACAGCATTGACTGAGGAGCTATAAACTTGGAGGAGACAAGGAAGTAAACAGCCATGCCCACATATGGGGAAGCTCCCAATTTCCTCCCTCTTCCCCAACAGCCATTCCTGAAACAGATCAGGAGGACCTCCTGCATCTTCCATAGTACAAAACGCCAAAGCTGGCTTGGCTATTGCTGGTAATGAGTTAGGTTGAAGCCAGGGCCTCATGCATGCTGAGCAAGTTCTCTATCCCTGAGCCACCCCAGCTCCTCAGCTCATTTCAGACAAAGGGATCTTAAGTTATCTGCACCTTAGCCCGAGGGTTTTCTCAATGCATGATCTCACAGGAACATGGTGGAAACTCAAGTTCTCAACTGCTGGAAGTCTGCTGACTTAAGTCTACCCTACAGCCAGCCCCAGCATAATGAAATACTAGCATTTGAGACCTAATTGCGTATTAGTCAATAATTACCCCACTGATTGTCTTTCTTCTTCTGAAACTGTAAAGCTCTTCCGTAAGCTTGGTGGCTGAGAAGGTGAAGTTTTCCAGAGCAAATTTTTCTGGGGGCCGTGCGCTCCGGGTTGGGTTCATGCGCCGTGTGATCTGTCCCTCTGAGAAGGCCCGTCGTGGTGTTCTCCTCCTCTAAAACAAGGGCACAGACAGATGTAGCTAGGTTCCCAGAAGCAGGGCCAGTCTGAGAAATCGAGCGTTTCACTTACTGAAGCCGAAGGTGGTGTCCGAACAGGGAAGAAATCTGGCACTGAATTCAATTCCGCCAACAACTGAGCGAGCTAAGGTTCAGAAAGAAAGGGGGATCTGACGTCAGTCAAGGAGACAGGTCTGGGACCAACACCTCTCATATATCTCTGAACTACCTACTATGGTTTCCATAAATCTCAATAATAACCTCATGTAAGAATTCACCTCCCGAGTAAGAGGAGGACGCCATTCATTGTTCATCTGAGTCAGCATCATGCCCCTTCCTAATATACAGAGATAACAGAACACAATGGAGACATGTTTGTCTCGGCATGTTTGGGGCCAGGAGCATCAGGACTTCACTGCTATCTTAGCAGTGTGACCTGGAGCACATTTTACAAACCCGAAAATCAAACATTAGCATGCCTGATCAGCTGGATGACCCTCAGAACTCCCAAATCAACCAAAACACTTGCTCCGGCTTGACTGGTGCTATATGCTGTAGTCCCGGCACCAGGATGCAGAGGCAAGAGGATCAAGATCAAGACCAGTCTAGTCTCCCTACAACTGCACCTCAAAAATCCCTACCTCCATACATACACCTGTCACTATCACCAAAGACCTAACACCAACCAACCAGGCTCTTTCATTAGGATTTTCAGATTTTAGATTCATGTAAACATGACACCACTAAGAACAACCACATATACAGATAAATACAGATAGAGTGCCAAAACTTCCTTTAGCCAAGCACTCCATTCTTAAACAAAATTCACAGGTTACTGAGTTCCCTTAATTTACTAGGTGTAGGTCTGTGTATAAAGTATCAGTACATTGTGCTTTTATTTTTTTTAAAGGATGGAATTTAAAAAGCCATCAAGCAGGAGAAAAAATTATGACTGGTAGAACTTTTTAATTTTGTCAGTGTAAAATTAGGAAGAATTACTTTCAATGACTGGGTTGAGTGACTGACCACACATAGAAAGCCCAAATACATGTCACAAACTAACCACTAGCCAAGGCATAACTGAATGAGAACATGATAGCAGCTGCTTTAAATGCAGTCATTTCTCATTCCTTCAGATGATGTCTCTGAAGGAGTGGCTTTCAGACAGAAGCCACCACCTGCCCTGGCTTGGTGACAGCCCAGCTCCTCTTTGCTTCTTTCTGCTGGGGACAGTGCAGCTGGTCAGCCCCTCTATCTCCAGTGGCTCTGCCAACTTAGAACTTAGCCTGTTCAACCACGAGCAGCAGCATCCTGCCTCCTTGGAGCGGGATAAATGGTCCCTGAGTCTTCCCATCCCCAAACCAGAGCTAATCATGTAACAAATGTGCCCCAGGGTATACTTTTCCTCATAGAGCAAAGCTGTGTCAGCAACCCTTGAGGCAGCTGGCTATGGTCCCAGCTGCTGCGAGGGCATACCATGGCCTTGTTCTCTTTGATGTTCATGGCCCTTTTCAGCAGAGCATCCGAATTCTCCTGGCTTTCAGCCCTAGACTCATCCTCAGCATCAGAAGCAGAGTCTTCCTTTTCCTTGGGCTGTCTGGAGCTCTTCTCTCTTCTGAGATTCGTCTTACTGTCCAGCAAGTGTGAACTACTTTTATCTGGTGTTTTTGCCAACTTTTTGGTGGGGAACTGCAAGGCTACCCGAAGACCAAAACTGCTTCTCGTGGACCTGCCTCTTCTGGGTACAGTCTCCTCTTCATCATCTTCCTCCTCATCACTCATCACAGGATATGTTTTGTCACTGTCACTCAGCTCCGACTCCATGAGCTAAGGGACAAGGAGAAAGAAGAATGAACACAGTCTGTAACCACCTACAAACACTAGAGCAGGCGACTGTGTTTACAACTGTTCTAGGTGGGAATGCAGGTCATAATTTGCTCCACCACATGTTCCTGCCTCACCTGGCAGATACAGAGCAACAGAGCCAACTGATGACATACTGAAACCTTCAAGCTGTGGGCCACACGCAGTAAGCCCTGGTACTCTGTTCTAGTGATGGAAAGCTCATTAATATAATTTTTCCTCAATGCATTCTCTAATCAAGTTTGTGAGTGGTTCTACCCTGAATTATGTGTGTGTATGTGTGTGTGTCTATCTATATACATATACAGATAGATATATACACATATCTATCTCTCTTATACTTATATACTTATATACTTATCTATGCACATACACACACACATATATACATACATACATGTCACCATACACACACAGAGAGAGATGTATATATCACACAGTATATATATTCTAAGGAAGAGGGGCTTTGGGAGCAATTTACTTTCCCTCACTAGAAACAAAAACTCCTTATCACTGAGCTGAAGAACTACTAATCGTAAAGAAGTCACCCAGATATGAAACCCATCAAGTTTTGGAAGATTTAGTGTCTTGCTAGTGACAATCTGAAACATCTGGAAAAAAACACTGGGCAGAGTGGGTGAGGCAGCTAACTACCAGGACTTACATGCCCCAAGTAATGCCTTAGGAAAGGAGAGACATAGAGAAAGCCACCATCGCCACCAACTGTCCTTCTGCAGGTTCTGTGTCCAAGGTTGTGTAGAAGCTGATGACATTGAATAGGCATAAACTAACTCACCTTATCAGCAAAGGAAGTGGTATCATCTATTTTCAGATAAATATTTTATTTTCCAGTTAGCATTAAAAACATCTGCCTCATGATATTTCTATGAATCAGTTAAAAATATAAATTTTTAAAATTATAAAGGAACACTTCATGCTATGTGATGCTTGGGACAGAAAGGGCACATTATTAAAAACTTGGATAAACTCCTCTTAAAGGTGTTAATGTAGTGACAGCAATACACGAGCACTAGTTTCTTGTGTGTACAAACATATCAAAATCATGCAAAAAAAAAAAAAAGACTAGGTCAAAGTATACAGGGCTTCTGCATCCTACATCTTTATAAGTCTAAAAACTAGTCCAATAAACCATTTAAAACAGTCGGATGTGGTGGCTCATGCCTGGTATCTTAGGCAGATGCCAAAGAAATGCTACATGTTCAGGGCTAACCTGGGCTATGTATGTTGTGAAATCTCGCCTTAAAACACTACCACCAATATCACCAATGTAGTGATTTAAAGTAACCTAAGATTGAAATGCTAGTATGCAAAAACTGACCTCAATAAATAGAGCAAAAGAAAGAGATCCACAAGGAAGCCCTTTCAAAGTACAGGACCCAGGGCCGAGTCCCCAGGACCCTGGCAGGTCTGAGACATCCATAGAGTTAGCAAAATCCAAACCAGGAGGATGGGCCCTTCACTTTGCTCCATCACCCTGGGTTTTTGCAAAATTAGCTTCTAGCCTAAGAATACGATGTTAGAGCCAACAAGACACAGTTTGAAGAACCTCATTACCCCAAGGCAGACTGAATAGACAAAAGAAGCCGAAGCTGCAACACCAAAAAAGGTCATAAGGCAAATTATGCCCCTGACCCGCAGGGGTAAAGAGATATTTTTCCCTAGGACTCTAGAGGACAAATATACCTGTAGACCAGGCAGGACCACGAAACACCACCACCACCAAAAAAACATCTTTTCATGAGTAATGTAACATCTCTGGGGGTAAAAGCGCAATTCAGAATAAGGACTACAAGCACAGCCCACACCTTTTATGTTGGCCTTTACTACTGTTACCTCTGGGTTACTGCTTATGTTCAGCTCACTCTCCGTAAATCCTTCAAACTCTTCATTTTCTGAGTCCGTGTCCTCTTTGAAAATCCTTCTAAGTTCTTCTGTGAAGTATTTGGAATGGAAGCACACATTCTCCTAAATTAAAGACAGATTAGAGCGAGACTTGGTGGCACAGACTTAGAATTCCAATACTGTAGGAGGAAGAACAGTCAGGTGGAGGCAGGATTCCAACCTGGGACTATACGCAGTGAGACCTTATCTCAAAACTCAACTACCACAGCTGGGCAGTGATGGCGCATGCCGTTAACACAAGCACTCGGGAGGCAGACCTGTGAGTTTGAGGCCAGCCTGGTCTTACAGAGGTAGTTCTAGGATAGCCAGGGCTACACAAAAAAACCCTATCTCAAAGAGAAAAGAAAAATTGACTACCAGGAAGAGAAAAGAAAAGGAACAGCAGTTACAGGGGTGGTGAGGAGAGATGAAACATGTCTAATGAGCAAGACTTTCTATTGAATGAGAATGTTCTGCAGATGGGCAGGGGAGACAGCTACACAACACAGCACAATATCCTTAATGCCACTCAAAATGGCTACAGTGACAAGTTCTACACTATGTGTCTTTTACCACAACCACAACAAAACACAGAGTATGTATCTTCCTTCCTTCCTCCCTCCCTCCCTCTTGTATCCCTGGCTGTCCTAGAACTCACTTTGTTAGACCTGGCTGACCTCAAACTAAGAGATCTACCCGCCTCTGCCTCCAAAGTGCTAGGATTAAAGGCGTGCGCCACCAGGCCCAGCTCACAGCAGACATTTTCTAAACCTTACAGAAATGAAGACCTAACAAAGAAGACATTTTCTATCAGTACAGTGTCTCAATCACTTCTGCTATGGCTGGGGAGGGTTGATGGAGTTCAGAGTTTCCTGACCCAGGTGGCTTTCACACAGAACAGCAAACTTGTGGAAAGTGGACACCCGCCCGCTGCTTTACTCCCTAGAGCCATACGGAGCAGTCTCCTGTGGGTGAGCGTGTATCTCCTTCAAATACAGTGGGTTTCTCTACAGGGAGTGCCAAGGCCCTCACATCTTCACCCATTGCTACAGACTGGACTTTCCCCATTTCCAAGGATGCCAACATGAGGAACTGATGGGTCTGCACCCTCCCCACCCTGGGGCTCCCCTCTTGCCAGACTGAGGGGTGTGCAAAGATATTTTCCAATAATGACTTTCACTATCTTTGGAAATACTACAAAGAAGAAAGGAAGCCTAGCTCTCCTAAAAGTGTGTGTGAAAGAAAAGAGGAGGAATGGTAACCTCAAAGGGAGACTCCCATGCAGCTATCTGTAAGGTTAAAAACACTGCACCAGGACTCTGGTCCCTGTCCCCAAACCCATAAAGCAGTGACCTCTTTCAGTCCCCTATTTGGTTGAGTCCCTTTATTTCATTGCTGCCTTTTTCTGGCTTTAATTATATACTTCTTCAGACTCCGATATCTTTGAGGGAAAAAAAAAAACAAATATAATGGAAATATGTAACAGTGGGTTACTTAGAGGGCAAAGGAGAAAGAAATGCCTACAGCTAGCACTTGAAGCTTAAGAATGTCTCCTACGAATTATTATGGGTAATCGGAATGAGTTTGCTCAGAGCTGAATTACTTCCTTCCTTTGTTGTTAGCTGTGGTGCAGCTGCAAAAAAAGAAAAAAAAAAGACAAAAGGGAAGTTTATTTAAAGAGAAATTCAAATTGTGTTTAAGGGAGGGAGCCCAGAGTCAGCTACACACACTGTGCGCAAGTTGATGCCATTTCTCTCAGCTGGACAAAATGAATCACAAGTGTATGAGTCAAGTGAGCCTTACACCAGGGTTTAAAGTTAATAATAATAATAAAAAATAGTGTGGGGCTGGAGAGATGGCTCTGTGGTTAAGAACACTTGCTGTTTTTTCAGAGGATACAGGTTCTGTTCCCAGTATCCACATGGCAGTTGAGAACAATCTCTAACTCCAGTTCCAGGGGTTAAACACCTCATAGAAGTAGTGCACATATATGTGAGCAGACAAACTCATACACACAAAATACACCTAAAGAAAGAAAGACAAGTGTAATGCAGCTGCCTGCTAAGGAAACGTACCCAGTACAGGAAACGTCTGGCAAGCCCCTGGGGGCTTTTCTGGGGCAATGGCCTCAATGTGTAAGTTCAACAAACATCTAAAAATCCTGTACAGAGCCTGCAGGAAAATGAGTCCAGCCCTAAAGCACCGAGTTCCAACCTTCCTGGTAATTTCTATCCTAAGAAGTGGTGATCAATTCTGATGGAATTAAAACAACTTTGCTATGAGCTTGCTCTCGAGATTTTCCACGTGGTTCTATAAAGCTAGTCTCCACTGCATATCCTCACTGCACACTTGGGTAAAGGCTGACACAGCTCTTTGATTTCTGAAAGCTGCTCATTATGCTACCAAGGCATACCAAGTAACCAGTTATCTACTAGGACGAACACTGTAAGCAGCAGAAAATATCAGAGGCGATTAAGTGCTTCATTCTGAAGCTCATGTGACATGAGAGAGGACTGGAGAGCCATGGCCTGTGTATCACTGAGATGGGCATGTCCCAACGGCACCAACAAACATCTGCGGATGCTTACTGAGCATGGTGGTGAGGAAGGCTGCATGCTCGAAACAAGATCAAAGGTCAGGGCCCGGGAAGGTAGAAAGCACCCTGCAGGTATGAGTTCCTCCGTCCGTCCGTCAAGGAGATGCAATCTGAGGCCCACATGTACTCACATGGAGGCAGACACATATATTCCATCACACGGAGAAAAAAGGAAACTATCCAGTAGAGAGGGTGTCTTAGTCAGGGTTTCTATTCCTGCACAAACATCATAACCAAGATGCAAGTTGGGGAGGAAAGGGTTTATTCAGCTTACACTTCCATGCTGCTGTTCATCACCAAAGGAAGTCAGGACTGGAACTCAAGCAGATCAGGAAGCAGGAGCTGATGCAGAGGCCATGGAGGGATGTAACTTACTGGCTTGCTTGCTTCTCCTGACTTGCTCAGCCACTTTCTTATAGAACCCAAGACTACCAGCCCACAGATGGTACCACTCACAAGAGGCCCTCCCCTCTTGATCCCTAATTGAGAAAATGCCTTAGCACTGGATCTCAGGGAGGCATTTTCTCACCTGAAACTTCTTTCTCTGTGATAACTCCAGATTGTGTCAAGTTGACACACAAAACTAGCCAGTACAGAGGGCCAGGGAGGATTGGCTATGCTGAGGGAAAACCAACATCTGTCTGCCACCACAACAGGTAAAGAGAAAGTGCCACAGGAGGAAGAGGCTAGAACATGGTGGTCTGGATTTGCAACAGCCAACCTCACTCAGCACTTCCCAATGTGGGACCCTGGCTAAGTCTTTCACCTCCTGAACTTCAGTTTCATTTGTACTCCACCAGCACCTGGAGTCCGCTGTCTATCTGAAAACATGAGGGTAAAACTCTGAAATCCAGCACCCAATACCTCACTGCAAGACCAACTCAGGACTGCACCGAGGTGAGAGAGCACCCGCACACACCCTGCCACACAGGCTTCCAGAGGGCCACACTGTCTTGAAAAGAACGATCCATACCTGTTTCTCCAACTCCAGCGAGTCCAAACTACCACAGCTCTCTGATAGGTTTTCCATGGGAACATCATCCTGGAAACCCATAAACTCTTCATCATCACTGGGAGCATTGAAGATGTCAGCCACTTCTTTGGGGATCTGTTTTGGATTCAGAAGAAAAGGATGACATCAAGGTTGCCGAGGCTGCTGGGAACTAGCATTGCATCCTTAGCCCTGAGCAACGTTGAGAGCCCATGGTGGAAAAAAGGGGGCATAAGCACATTAGTTCCAGTTCTAGGTGTATATACACCTCTCCTTCCAGATAATGTGTAGCCATCCTAGACAGAAGCTATTTTTGAGTTCTTGACCAATAAGCACCAGTGTCTGAGAAGGCAATGAGCTCTTTCTCCTGACCGTAACTCACCACGTAAGATTCCAGCCAGTAAGTTCTTAACTCAGTTGTCACCTACTGGTTATCCTGTGTGGGTTCAGAGATGAACATTCGTTCACACACCCGAACGGGTGGCTTTCCCTTTTCTATACTTGAAGTCAGTTAAAGCAGCTGTGAAATTAAGTCCAATAGAACTTACATGCCATTAGTGACAGTTACCCTCAGAGACTCATGTCTGTCCAAACTAACAAATACACATCTTTGGGGATTATATGTAAGCCGTTTTCTTCCACCTATTTATTTAAAAACAAACCAAGCCAGCACCTGTAGACTCACCATCTGAAATCACTATTTGTTTGCATATCTGTCTTAGGGTTTGTATTCCTACACAAAAACATCATGACCAAGAAGCAAGTTAGGGAGGAAAGCATTTATTCAGCTTACAATTCCACACTGCTGTTCATCACCAAAGGAAGTCAGGACTGGAACTCACACAGGGCAGAAACTTGGAGACAGGAGCTAATGCAGAGGCCGTAGAGGGGTGGTGCTTATGAGATTGCTTCCCTTGGCTTGCTCAGCTTGCTTTCTTATAGAACCCAGGACTACCAGGCCAGGGATGGTACCACCCACAATGGGCCCTCCCACCCTAGATCACTAATTAAGAAAATGCCTTACAGTTGAATGTCATGGAGGCATTTCCTCAAGGGAGGCTCCTTTCTCTGTGATAACTCCAGCTTGTGTCAAGTTGACACACAAAACCAGTCAGTACAACATCTGTTCTGCTTTTCAAGAAAAATCAGGTTAAATTTTGCTGCAGTTTGACTGTCTTCAGAAAGGAGTCTTTTAGAACAGCTAACCTAAATCTGTGTACCCACAGTGCTTAAGGAGAGCAAGGAAGTCAAGACAACCATAATCAGTAAGAGAAGCCAGAATCAGAAAGATAAACATCTTATTTTATTTCATTTGTGGTCCCTAGATGTTTTATAAATTAAAACCATATATACATATATGGCATGAAGAGACAAGTTAGACTGTCAAATACAAGAAACAGGAGGAGAGCAGAGAGAGTTTTAAGTTCCGCAGGACGCAGCTTGTTAAGCAATGTTTACTACCCCTGTCTTTGTAGACATCTTTTGTAGCTCAGCCACCAGAACTCACACCTACAGTAGCACCAACAGAAGCAGTGTATCAACTTCAGCATCTCCTCCTTTTGACCTCTCGCTAACAGGAGAGCACAGCACATATGGATTTCTGTTGCAGTTGGCGATTCCTCGATACCCAACCCAATGTTCTGGGTTCCTGAATGAAAGACATGCATACAGAGCCTTCTATTTTAATATGCCTTAAACAGCTCAATGCCTGGACCACTCCCAAACCTCCATGTAACTAACACCTCCCCTCCGATACTCCTGAGTTATTACTTACTAAAATCTATATTCCATCTTTGCTGCCCTAGACCGAGTGGGGGTTGGGAGGGGGGTCTGGGCCCATTCTCCCTGGCTCTTCCCATGATTGCTATGCTTTCTTTTCTGCAGTTCCCAGGCTTAGACCTTATTCCTTTCCCAGCATGGCGATTCTGAATCCTTCTTCCTCCCTCTGTCCCCTTGCCCGGGAACCCTAAAGTCCTGCCTCTGTCTCCCTGCCCAGCCATTGGCTGCCAGCCACTTTATTTATCAGTCAGAACCAACTGGGGGCAGGAACCCTCAGCATCTTACATGCAGATCCTTGTGCAATTTTAGGAACACAATTAACATAATACAAGCATTAGAGCAAATCTACAACAGATTTCAAAGCCTGTTCATGGAGCAGAGAAACTTTAAGGCAGGATGATAACTGTTAGAACCATGTCTAGGCAGAGATATGTGTCAGTTAGATGCCCCTGCAGCCATAGCTTCTGCATCTGTTCTAGATGCGCCACTAGGGGGCGTCATCACTGACTGGGAATAAAGGAAGAATGTGCTAACACACACCATGCAATGTGCGCTGGGCTTCCTCTTGCCACCGAACTCTAAACGGTATTTAAAGAAGTCCACAGAGTCTGGACTTGTGGATAAGGTCAAATGTAGTTCATGAGTCTTTGAGTTTGATACTTGAAGTTGCTGGGGGGAAAATACCAACTCCCAATAAAGGCAAAGCATATCAGAATAACATCAGACCTCTCTCATAGGCAACCCTCAAAATCAGGAATGCATAGAATACTCTTAAGCCATGATAGTAACTGCCAACAAAGGATACCATCCCTGCCACCTAAGTTATCTTTAAAAATTGACTGTGAAACAAAGACATGTCAAGACAAGCACAAATTAAGGCACTCCATGACTAAGATAACACTGTATTAGATGCTTAAAGTAATATCAGACACAGAGGAAGACACTATCAATCATGAGAACACAGAAAAAAAATTAATTTCCCGAGGAGAGATGAGCAAAAAAGATGAGACAGCAGGAAATCATTATTCCCAACACAGTAAACCAGGGAGCCCCAGAATACTAACAGGAGGGTGGACAGGAGTGGGGAAGAGGGGGTCAGGGGAAGCAGAACAAACCATAATACAACCAAGGAGAAAAACTTAACTGGCAACATTTCTGGAATTAGACATTACAGGAATTAGCAAACCCCTCTTAATAAAACCTTAAAGAGTCTCAACTCACAACAAGACTCTGGGGAGGAAGCGTCAGTGGCACAGCAGTGGCATGGCTCCTTTAATGGGGGAAACAAAAACTCCTTAAACCTTTAGAAGGGAGTAGGGGCTTTTGCTGTGAGTGTGCATCATTGGCTAGAGCCAGGGCAGGGCGTTGGGATGCCTCATTTGCATAAAGAGGAATTCCAGGTGCTGGCTGGACTTTCTCCTGTGGGGCAGGGGGTGGAAGATGGGGCACTGGCATAGGGTGGAGCATGGGGTGGAGCAGGTGGAGCAGGAGTAGTGCGTGGGGGTGGGGAGTGGGACATGGGGGTTGATCCTACTCCTTCCCATTACAGGATGAGATTTGCTCCTGGCTGGTCACCCATACCCCACTCAAAGGCTCCCCAGACCCACATCTTCTAGTGTCTCTGCACTCAAATGACTTCACAGTATAAGGGGTTTCCTGAACAAGATCAAGCTACTCAACATGGGGTCAGGAGTGTCACCAGCTCCACCCCTTGCCCAGGAGATATTGACAGTTGATTGATTCTAGGGAAGGCAGAGTCACTTTCCTTTAAGGGTATGCCCCACTCCCCCCACCACTGTAGGTTAACCTACCCCACATCCATGATTGTATGAGCAGCACAAATTGAACTCACTGGGTAATAAATACAATGATTCCTTCTTATTTTACTTTTTTATGTGGACTGGTGTTTTTGCCTGCAAGTATGCCTATGGGAGGATGTCAGATCCCCTGGAACTGCACTTACAGGCAGTTATGAGTTACCATGTGGGTGCTGAGAATTGAACCAGGGTCCTCTGGAAGAGCAGCTAGCGCTCTTAACATCTGAGACATCTCTCCAGACCCCCGTGGGTGGGTAATAAAAAAATAAAAATAAAATAAGACATGAAGTTGAGGGTAGTGAGAAATGAATCTGAAAGGACTGGGAGTAAATATAATCCAAATACATTGTATGTATGTGTGCATGCATGTATGTGTGCATGCATGTGTGTGCATGTATATATACATATGTGTATGTATGCATATATGTATGCATGCATGCATGTATATATGTATACATGAAATAATCAATTAATAAAAAATTAAAGTAAGTAAAACACAGGGGGAGAAGAAATCACATACCATGACCAAGAGTGTAAGAGTATGCACATCAATATACGCAGACCACCAAATGTCATACAGCACATAAATACACTTAAAGGACAAAAATGTTAGGAGTATCTCAACAGATATTCAGAAAAAAAAAAGGGCTCTAACAAAATTCAACATCCCTTCATGATAGAAGGCTGGAAGGCCTAGAAATAGTTAGAACAAACCTAAAGCCAGCATTATAGTGCGTAGAGAAATACTGAGAATATTTCCTGTAAGATTAGGAATGATACAAGAATACCCATTCTCTCCATTGTAAATCAGTGTCTAAAGTCTAAGCAGGGAAACAGCAGAAAGAAAAGCGATATAAAAGGATCTGAAGAAACCAAATATCCCTATGTGTGCACAGCATGATCCTGTATTTAAAAGGCTCTAAACATTCATCAAAAAACCCTTAGCTCTCATGAACACTTAAGCAGATAGACAGACAGACTGACCAACCGACCACTGACGGAGCGGCTTTTCTATACGCCAACAATGAAGTCACCAAGAAATCAATCAAGGGGGGAAATATCCCACTCACAACCCCATGTATATGGGGGAGGGGGGCAGGACAGGACGATCATCTAGAAATAAACCTAGCCAAGGAGATGAAAAACATGCATAAAAAAATTTAAGACATTGAGAAAGAAAAAAACTGAAGAGGGCTGTGGGAGGAAGAACCATGAGCGGGTACAGAGTCCCCGGCACCTACCTGAGATGGTAGGCAGCTCCCTGCTCCCTACTAGATCCCTGGCCTAGAACAGGGACCACACCTTCCACATAGGAAACATGATCTGTGGTCGCAGCCAAAAAACAGAGCTCTCCATGCTAATGCGGCCCTGAGGGTTTAGCCAATAAGCTCCCCTTCCCAGACATTCCTCCCTGCCAAAGGTATTAATCTCTGGTCCACCCTGAGGAGTTGGTATGCATCTATTTTCCATGATGAACAGACAATAAACGGTATGGATAAACATGGACTGTCTCTTTCATCAAGAACCACCATGGGGAGCGTGGAGAAAGTCTCCAGACTTTTTAGCCACTGCCTAAGTCTCCCTAAGTCAGCCCCGGTGGGCCTCCAACTCATCCCCAACTCCAGGAAACCCAGCGGCACCTAGATGTCCAGGAGTTTGAAAGCCTCTGGATCTGGCCTCATTGCAGCCAGTGAACCTCTTCCCCCCCCACCCACCTTCATTCCTGACTCCCCTGTGTGGTTTCCCAGTGGCTGACTGGATGACCAGGAGCTTGGGAACCCCGGCTTTGGCCAAAGCCTCCCACATCTTAGACTGCGTTCTCCCACCCCCTGAGCAGTGCTTGACACTTCCCTAAAGTGTAGTGCAGGGTAAATGCAGTCAAGCGCACTTCCAGCTTTTCACCTTGCATGACACTGGACCCACATCTGGCTCCTCCACATTCTGCCTGCCCAAGCGGCATGTCCCGCACCCCAGCGGTGGGGCAGAAGGCCGAACCACATAAGGCGCTACAAGATAAAAAGTCCTTCCATACTGATGGACTGGCAGAAAAAAAAGTGATATATTACAAAAAGCAATGTATAGAGCCAATGCAATACAATCTTCAACGAAATTCTAAGATTCTTTACAGGACTGAACAAAAGAACAAAATACCCAACCCCAATGCTCAAATGGACAAAAGACCCCCATTCTGCCATAGAAAGAGCCATACAAACCAGTAGACTAGAAACTCAGAAATAAACCCACACAGCTACAACCAAAGGTACCGAAAACATTCACCGGGCAAAAAGCCTCTTTGATAAAGAATGGAGAACTGTGTATCCTCATGTGAAAGAATAAAAAACTGAACTTATTATCACTCACTCTGTATAAAAATCCATTTAAATTGGATCAAAGACCTTAATATAAGACCTGGAATCCTGAAGCTAGAGGAAAACAAAAACAAAACACTTTCTAAAAACTGGGATTATACATTTAAAGACTTGTGTACAGCAAAAGAAACAGTCACTGAAGGGATGGTCTACAGACTGGGAGCATCTCTACATCTCTGCCAACTACACACCTGACAGGAGGTTAAGAACTAGTGTCTTTAAGAAAGCCAAAGACCCAAATTATGTTATCAATAAATGGCTAATGAGCTGAATAGTTCTCAAGAAGAATACAAAGAACCGATAGTATCTGAAGACCTAACTGTCCTTAGACAAGAAGAATATGTAAATTAACACTGCTTTAAAATTCTATCTTACCTCAGTCAGAAGGGCAACAAGGAAGAAAAGGGCCACTCATGATGGCGAGGATGTGGGCAGGACGTTAACCTGCGTAGCCATATGGGAATCAGCATGGAGGGTCCTCAAAAAGGCAAAAATAGAGATACTACATAACCCAGCCAGAGATCCTTGGTGTATACTCAGACAACTAAGGGTCGGCGGAACACAAAGAGACTCACACCCCATGTTTATTGCTACTGCCCATAACAGGCAAAACCAGGAAATCAGCCCAGAAGCCCACAACGCATAAGCTCATATGTAGATATATTGTGGAATCTACGTGTAAATTCCATATATGTAGCTACGTGGTGTATAATGGTAGAGGAGGACTGTGAGCAGAAAGGGAGAGATCTAACAGGAGGGGAAATACATGTCACAAAAGTGAGAGCTGAGATGGGGAGGGGCCACGCAAATAGAAGTGAGAGGTGAGTGTGGGGATGGGGAGGGTGAGGAGGTGAGTGTGGGGATGAGGGAGGGTGAGGAGGTGAGTGTGGGGATGAGGGAGGGTGAGGAGGTGAGTGTGGGGATGAGGGAGGGTGAGGAGGTGAGTGTGGGGATGGAGGATGGCTGGTCACAAATTTATGTATGAATATATGTATGAAATATCACAATGAAACCCATGTCTTTGATGATAACGGATCATTTAAAATTCCTCTTTGATGGCACACACCTTTAATCCCAGCACTTGGGAGGCAGAGGCAGGTGGATTTCTGAGTTCGAGGCCAGCCTGGTCTACAGAGTGAGTTCCAGGACAGCCAGGGCTATACAGAGAAACCCTGTCTTGAAAAAACAAAAATAAAAAATAAAAAATAAAATAAAATTCCTCTTTACTTTGGTCAAAGCAGCACATTCAGTTGTCGAGTTGCGCAGTTAGTTATCTTCTTCAATGGGTGGGCACAAAATGAACTTAACGGCTATCCTAAATAATAATACAGAATATTACTAGGCCTTAAAGAGGAAGGAAACTCTGTCTCACAGTTATACGCTAAGTTATATAAGCTAGTTGCAAAACAAACAAACCAAACACTAGTGTGGCCACATTTCATGGACGCTGTCAGTAGAAAGTGGTCAAATGTTCACAGTTTGAGTCACACAGGGAGAGTTCTGGAGACTGATCACACCATGGAAACATGACACCACCGACCTACCTGCACACTGATAAAGTCTGTTAGGTGTCTTTTACCATAATCCTAAAATGTCAACAGAAAAAGGCAAGTTTGAAAACGGAGGAGAGCTTTTCCTTACTTCAGAGTGCAAGCTCTTTCCAGTTTCACCTTGGCCCAGTCGAGAGCTACCAGCACTTCTCATGCTTGTGGACTCCTCTTTAAGGTGGGTTCAGATCCACACACACCAGCCAAGGTTCAGCTTGAGGGACCATACAGCCACCCTTGAGCCCCAGGTCCCAGATTCCAACCCACAGCAGTTACCTGAGAGGCCAAGGTAGGGCCCAGGTTTGCTGCATCCTACCTAAGGAGTACTAATAAAACCTGAGGTTCTCACTAGGTCTTCCCAGTATCCCCAGAGGAACGCTTTAGAGCAGCTGGTTCTCCACCTGCTGGTCAAAAAACACTCACACAGGGGTCGCCTAAGACCATCGGACAACAGAGATGTGTATGGAGCAACAAATGTAACTTTATGTTGGGGTCACCACAGCATGAGGAACTGAACTGAAGAAGTACAGCGCTAGGAAGGATGAGAACCACTGCTCTAGAGGGTTCCACACCGCCCTGGCTTCTGCCGACCCAAGTCTTAATTGACATTCCATTTACAAGAAGAATCTAATAAGCTATAAAACATGCCTCAAAGTGCCAGCTGGCCTTCAGTCGAGTATTTATTCCCAAAAATAAATCAATGTAAAGCAACACTAAACTTTTGCATCATACAGTTAAGTGTTACTTTAATTAAGGTCCAGTTTTTCTATGTCTCTAATACTTAAACCTCCTATACTAAAACATACTACCTAGTCATAGAACATATTCATCATCTATTACTTTGTTTTTAATATGGTGCTGAGGTTTGGGGTGGGGCTCTCAATGTAGCCCAGGCTAGCCTTGAGCTTCAGCTCCTCCTGCCTCTGCCTCTGCCTCTCCAGTGCTAGGACTACAGGCATGTCCCACCAGTTCTATGTGGTGTTGAGGAGTAAACCCAGATCTCTGTGCATGCCAGGGAGGCACCCTACAGACTGAGTAGCATCTCAGGTTCATCCTTATTAAAGGAGAATAGTGGATTCTCCTTTAAAGCCATTTAATTAAGGGCTGATTTTGACAGACTCAGGAAATGCTCCAGGACCACCAGTGTGCATTTCACCTGGAAGCAGGCTCCGCCTTATCCTCTCCTTATTAAGTCAAAGCAACTGGCTGGCAAGGACTACAGTCTGTAAGGTGTAGAGCCTTATATAGGAAGAGATCCTGCATAGAAAAGGCACTGCTTCAGCTTTTCCTACGGCTACTGCCAAAGCCAATGGTTACGGCATTTTCTACCAAGACCAAGGGTTACAGCATTTTCTGCCCTTTTTGGGGGAGTAGGGGTGGGAATGAAACAGGGTCTTAACATGTAGCTCTGCTTAACCTGTAACTCAGTATGTAGACCAGGCTCAGATTCACAGAGATCCACCTGCCTCCGCCTCTGCCTCTGCCTCTCGAGTGCTGTGATAAAGGTGTATGTGGTGTATGTCATGATACCAAGGGCAAACACAGCAATTCCTTTAAATCTTTTTTTAAAGAATTGTTTATTTTATATATGTGAGTACACTGTCGCTGTCTTCAGACAGCACCAGAAGAGGGCATCGGATCCCATTACAGATGGTTGTGAGCCACCATGTGGTTGCTGGGAATTGAACTCTGGACCTCTGGAAGAGCTGTCAGTGTTCTTAACCTCTGAGACATCTCTCCAGTCCCTCCTTTAAATCTTATACAAATAAATTAGTTGATCTCACACGGTTTCCAAGAACGGACTCAGATATGAGCCATAGAGCTCAGTATAAACCTAGGCTGTGGAGGCACATTCAAGGCAAGCACCTGAGAGTTCCCGGGGCTGTCAGGCTGGGAGCGGCCGTGGCAACAAACACCCGGTCACTGGAGATACAAGAGAAAGCAGGAGAAAGAGAAGTTCCTAAATCCCTAAAACTAAAACATGTAAGAGCAAACAGAGTGGGTAAAATTACTAAGATGGAATTGGAAGCACAATGAAGATTTTTGTGTATTTATTTTATGTGTGTGCATGAGCGCATGTGTGTACATGTTCACATGTGTGCACGTGTGCGTGCACATGCATACACATGGAGGCGAGTGATTAACCCTGGGTGTCTCCCTCAATCACTCTACAACTTACCTAAGACGAGAGTCTGTTACTGACATTGACACTCACCTGTGCAGCAAGTCCCAGGGATCCAACACCCCTCCCTCCTCAGTACTAGGATTACGGGGGGTGTACCACCACGTATGGCTTTTTTACATATGTGCTGGGAATCAAAGTCAGGTCCTCTTTACCCGTATGAGCTATCTCAAAGCTCAGGTTTTAATAATTCATAAAGTACAACATAACTTGTGCTCTTCCAAAAGGGGTTATGTAAGTGTGATGTACACCTGCAACCCAGCACTCAGTGGGCTGGGACAAGAAGATCTCAAGGGTTCAAGACCAGCTGAGGCTACAGAGCAAACTCCAGGCCACTCTAGATTACCCAGTTGACTCTGCCTCATGAAAATGAAGGGAAAAAGCAGTTAAGAAAATGAAATGAAAGCTCAATCGTGGGCTGGGAGAAACGTGTGCAGGTCATACACATAATGAAGACCTAAATCCAGAGTAAATAAAGAACCCTCAAAGCTCAGTAAGAAGAATACAGCCCAAATAAAACACAGGCGAAGGGTCTGAGCAGAAAATTCACAGAAGGCACATGAGGGGGTTACAAATGTTACTCAGGAACGACACAGGAACCAAAAGCACAATGAGATACTCTATACAGACGAGACCATGCCATACTTCCCCAGGATGGTTTCAAACCCACAACAAACCTAGGGCCGAGAGAACACAGAGTAAGTGGCACCCAATGCTGTGGGATGACCTGCAGAACTGATGATTTAGCTTTAACCGCAGAGTTAAATATTCATTTTCCATCAACTCAATCTCCTACACAATGTATGCTTACACAGAACTTGTTTATATTTCAAAACCAAGACAAACCTATGAGGGATAAACCAAAGGTGGTATTTATCCAGACCAAAATCAGGACTCAGCAATAAAAGAAGGGTAAACCTGACATGCGACCCAGTCAAGTCTCAAACGCACCGTGCCAAGTGAAAGGATCTGCACCCTGCATGATCTGGAAAAGGAAAAGCCAGGGACAGCACATGTCAATAATGGCCTAGGGATAGCCGTGAGGGCTTTAAATAAGCAACAGGGGATTCCAGAGGGGGGATAAAATTCACTGAGGCAGTAACTATACACTTAAAGACTTAAGTTACAACCCATAAAACTACACACTAAAACAATGAATTGTCTTAAATTAAACCGTAACTAATAAGAAAATGTATATAATATAGAAGAACAGCCCAGATCACCCAGAGATGGATCCTAGTACATAAAATTACAATGTGTTGGGTCAGGAGGCACCACAAAGCAACAGAGAAAATCCTGCTAACATAATGTGCTTCAGCTTTCATAGTGGCTGTGAGGTTTTATTGTTTTATTGTGAGTCTTTTTTGGTTCTGTAAGTTAACCTAACAAACTCACTTATTCACTAATTGAACTCTGGTGGCATCCTATTTTAATTTATCACTGATTCTCTATTGTGGGGAGTAGGTGTTTGCTCACATCTCCGTCTGACAGATAGTAACCGTCCAGTCTCGGTTAAAGAAAGGCATGACTACACGAACACAAGAAGCACAATGCGGTTCTCGGCGCGCCGGGGCCGGCAACATTCAGAGTCATGGAGCTCAGCAATGCAAATTTGCAGACACTAACAGAGTATTTAAAGAAAACCCTGGATCCTGATCCTGCCATTAGACGTCCAGCTGAGAAATTTCTCGAATCTGTAGAAGGAAATCAGAATTACCCACTTTTGCTTTTAACATTATTGGAAAAGTCACAGGATAATGTCATTAAAGTATGTGCTTCAGTAACCTTCAAGAACTATATTAAAAGGAACTGGAGAATTGTAGAAGATGAACCTAACAAAATTTGCGAAGCTGATCGAGTAGCTATTAAAGCCAACATAGTGCATCTGATGCTAAGCAGCCCAGAGCAGATTCAGAAGCAGTTGAGTGATGCTATTAGCATTATTGGCAGAGAAGATTTCCCTCAGAAGTGGCCTGACTTGCTGACAGAAATGGTGAATCGCTTTCAGAGTGGAGATTTCCATGTCATCAATGGAGTCCTCCGAACAGCACACTCACTGTTTAAAAGGTACCGGCATGAGTTCAAGTCAAATGAGCTATGGACTGAAATTAAGCTTATCTTGGATGCCTTTGCTTTGCCTTTGACTAATCTATTTAAGGCCACCATTGAACTGTGCAGTACCCATGCAAATGATGCCTCTGCCCTGAGGATTCTTTTTTCTTCCTTGATCTTGATCTCAAAATTGTTCTATAGTTTAAACTTTCAGGATCTCCCTGAATTCTTTGAAGATAATATGGAAACTTGGATGAACAATTTTCATACCCTCTTGACACTGGATAATAAGCTCCTACAGACCGATGATGAAGAGGAAGCAGGCTTACTGGAGCTTTTAAAGTCTCAGATCTGTGATAATGCCGCTCTCTATGCACAGAAGTATGATGAAGAGTTTCAGCGCTACCTCCCTCGCTTTGTCACAGCCATCTGGAACTTGCTAGTTTCAACAGGGCAGGAGGTTAAATATGATTTGTTGGTAAGTAATGCAATTCAATTTCTGGCTTCAGTTTGCGAAAGACCACATTATAAGAATCTGTTTGAGGACCAGAACACGCTGACAAGTATCTGTGAAAAAGTTATTGTGCCTAACATGGAATTTAGAGCTGCCGACGAAGAAGCCTTTGAAGATAACTCTGAGGAGTACATAAGGAGGGATTTGGAAGGCTCTGATATTGACACTAGACGCAGGGCTGCTTGTGATCTTGTACGAGGATTATGCAAATTTTTTGAAGGGCCTGTGACAGGAATCTTCTCTGGTTATGTTAATTCCATGCTCCAGGAATATGCAAAAAATCCATCTGTCAACTGGAAACACAAAGATGCAGCTATTTACCTTGTCACATCTTTGGCATCAAAAGCCCAAACACAGAAGCATGGAATCACGCAAGCCAATGAACTTGTAAACCTAACTGAATTTTTTGTGAATCACATACTTCCTGATTTAAAATCAAATAATGTGAATGAGTTTCCTGTGCTTAAAGCTGATGGTATCAAATATATTACGATTTTTAGGAATCAAGTACCAAAAGAGCACCTTTTAGTCTCTCTTCCTCTCTTGATCAGTCACCTGGAGGCTGAGAGCATTGTTGTTCATACTTACGCGGCTCATGCTCTCGAAAGGCTGTTCACTATGAGAGGGCCAAACAACGCCACTCTTTTTACAGCTGCAGAAATCGCACCGTTTGTTGAGATTCTGCTAACAAACCTTTTCAAAGCTCTCACACTTCCTGGCTCTTCAGAAAATGAATATATTATGAAAGCTGTCATGAGAAGTTTCTCCCTCCTGCAGGAAGCCATCATCCCTTACATCCCCACCCTGATCTCACAGCTCACACAGAAGCTGCTGGCTGTCAGTAAGAATCCCAGCAAACCTCATTTCAATCACTACATGTTTGAAGCAATATGCTTGTCTATAAGAATAACCTGCAAAGCTAACCCTGCTGCTGTGGTGAATTTTGAGGAGGCCCTGTTTCTAGTGTTTACTGAGATCTTACAAAATGATGTGCAAG
>CM052705.1:117491997-117517972 GCA_028551405.1 Uromys caudimaculatus | reverse complement strand
AGAATCCCAGCAAACCTCATTTCAATCACTACATGTTTGAAGCAATATGCTTGTCTATAAGAATAACCTGCAAAGCTAACCCTGCTGCTGTGGTGAATTTTGAGGAGGCCCTGTTTCTAGTGTTTACTGAGATCTTACAAAATGATGTGCAAGAGTTTATCCCATACGTCTTTCAAGTGATGTCTTTACTTCTGGAAACACATAAAAATGATATCCCGTCCTCCTATATGGCCTTGTTCCCCCACCTCCTTCAGCCAGTCCTCTGGGAGAGAACAGGGAACATCCCTGCTCTAGTGAGGCTGCTCCAGGCATTCTTAGAACGAGGCTCAAGTACAATAGCAACTGCTGCAGCTGACAAAATTCCTGGATTACTGGGTGTCTTCCAGAAGCTGATTGCATCCAAGGCAAACGATCACCAAGGTTTCTATCTCCTCAACAGTATAATAGAGCACATGCCTCCTGAGTCAGTTGACCAGTACAGGAAGCAGATCTTCATTCTACTATTCCAGAGACTGCAAAACTCCAAGACCACCAAGTTTATCAAAAGTTTCTTAGTGTTTATTAACCTATACTGCATTAAGTATGGGGCGCTGGCGTTGCAAGAAATATTCGATGGCATACAACCAAAAATGTTTGGAATGGTTTTGGAAAAAATCATTATTCCAGAGATTCAAAAGGTATCTGGAAATGTGGAGAAAAAAATCTGTGCAGTTGGCATAACCAAATTACTCACAGAGTGTCCACCAATGATGGACACGGAGTACACTAAGCTGTGGACTCCTTTGTTGCAGTCCCTTATTGGCCTGTTTGAGTTACCTGAAGATGACAGCATTCCTGATGAAGAGCATTTCATTGACATAGAAGATGCACCAGGGTACCAGACGGCCTTCTCACAGCTGGCATTTGCTGGTAAAAAGGAGCATGACCCAGTGGGTCAGATGGTGAACAACCCCAAAATCCATCTGGCACAGTCACTTCACAAACTGTCTACTGCGTGTCCGGGAAGGGTTCCCTCGATGGTGAGCACCAGCCTCAATGCAGAAGCTTTGCAGTACCTCCAAGGTTACCTGCAGGCAGCCAGTGTGACCCTGTTGTGAATTCCATCTTCCTGACCCATGCTAGGGCTGAGGATGGTTTCTTAGGAGCCATGTGGACTTCTGAGCACGGGCCTGCTGAAGCATCCTAGGTTTCCAACCTCTTGAACTTGTCACAGACTCTTAGAGAGGACAGTACATATTGCTGTAAGCCAATGAGGTTGTCTTGATCATCAATATAACTGATAACTTGTCTGGTTTGTCCTTAATGGGACAAGCATTTACAATCCCATGTGTGGCCATGGTCTCTGTTGAACATTTGCACGGTTTGGGTTATTTCAAATTTTTGGCAGACCTTGACTGTGGAGACTTAATTTCTATTGTTTTGAAGCTTGTATATCTCGTCTTTTGTGTTTTTTGTCTGTTTCTTTAAACTTTTATTGGAAATATGAAAAAGTAAAAAGATCTCTTGTTGACTTGCAGTGCACATTTCGTAGTTAAAGTCTGTAATCAGCAATAAAAGCCCAAAATGTGTATCTAAAAAAAAAAAAAAAAAAAAAAAGAAGCACAATGCACTCCACACTGGCTCCATCTGCTGTCACGTGGTTTCCTCCTACAGTCCGGGACTGAACCCAGACGGCTTCCCTGATAGGCTTGTGCTCCACCACTGAGCTACATGCCCAGCCTCAACCAGGATGAATGGAGAAACACAAATGCTGAATACTAATGAAACTGCTGAAGACTGATGATAAAGAAACAACAAGAATAGCTATTTGTCACACAGAAAGACAGAAACCCTAACAAAAACGCCGTATTTGGGGGAAGAACTACCCTTCAAAAATGAATGGAAACTAACATATATTTTCAAGTATCAAACTGAATTAGTTCACTCTCACTAGTATCAGCAACCAGAACTCATTAAAGATCAAATCCTTCACACTGAAAGGAACGTAACAGTGATTCACAGCCATGCAAAGCCACACAGCATTCAAAGAAAGATAGACACGTATGCAGGTGTTATTGTAGACTGGTTCTATCTGGTTTTTGTCAACTATAGAATTAGAAAACTTATGAATCTACAATAAAGATGTCATTTATAATGTTGATAACATAAGCTAGAATGGAAATTCACTGGGCAGATTTCATTAATGTTAAGTTATTATTAAACTACTGCAATATAGGCTGTTATCTATAGTGGTCAGCTCCACATTAAACATCTATATAGAAAGCACTGAAGAAGTGTGAATAGATTAAAAATAGGTCATCATCAAGAAATCAATGTAAAGAAAGCAGTAACAAAGGAAAGATGCAAAGGCTGTGTAAGGACCCAAGGGTGCTGATGCACATTCAAAATCCATCACTCAAGAGGGTAAGCCTGGGCTACATGGTGAGAACTCCATCTCAATAAGTAAGAGACACAGAAAGCATAAATGAAAGACACACAGGGCCTGGTAGCAAGCCCACAATCTCAGCTGCTCTAGTGGCCAAGGCCAGAAGATCTCAAGTCCTACACACTATCGAATAAGATTGAGGCCAGCCTGGGCTACTTAACAAGACTCTTTCTCAAAATAAAAAGAATGCTGGTGATACAGTTCAGTAGCTGGACATTTAACTAGTATGCTGCTTCGAGGCCTGGCTTTAAGCACCAGCCAGCAAAATGGGTTTTTTGGTTTTGTTGGTTTTTTGTTTTTTTTGTTTTTTTAAGTGTAATGATACAACTAAATGCTAATTAGAAGACTCACATCAGACACAAACATGTTGAAAGTAAAAGACAGAAAAGGTTAAGAGAGGGAGTGGCTACAGTCAGACAAAATAGATATAATACACAAAGCTTGCAGGGACAGTGTGAACAATGTAACAATTTCAATACATGCTCCAGAATCAAAGCTCCAAAAACAGGAAACAAACCCTGAGTGCAAAAGGGAGAAACAGATATGGATGTAGGCTTCAAGACCTCATCTTCAACAAGGATGGAATACTACACAGCCCAGAAGAAAGCAGAGGGGCTGAACAACAGTAAACCAAACAGAAGACAGAGACACTTGACTCAACAGCAGATATTTTTCTCAAGTTCACACATAAAATTATCCATTATCCAGACTGGACCACATGCTAGACTATAGTAAGTGTGATACATTTTAAATAACTATCATCACACAAACCGTCTTTTCTGATCAGTAGGATGAAAGTGGGAATCAGAAGCAGGAAACCAGGCAAGTCCACAGGTATACAAAAATCAAGTATTCTCCCAAGCAGCCAGTGAGGCAGAGAAGAGATCACAAGAGACATGAGGAAATACAAGCTGAACCCCTGATCTCAAAAATCCAAAACCTGAAATGCTTCAAATCCAAACTTTGTGGAGTGCCCTGTGGTGTCACAAATGGAAATGTATCATGTAATTACATATCATGATAGTTTTATGAACAAATAAAATCATTTAAAACTTTGAAGAAAATTTCATTCGTCCTATATGCAGAAGGCACATACAAGACACTTCAGTTTTGTATTCTGACTCAAGTTCCATGCCAAAAGTATCTTATCATGTTCGAGCAAGTAAATAATACCCAATGAAATTGGTATTCCGTCTGAAGCATTTGGGGTAAGCAGTTCTCATCCCGTGCCTTGGAACAAGCTCGCCCAAGTCCATGTACGAAGTAAATGCTATGCTACCAGAAACAGGCACAGATGTAAACGTGCAAATTAAGAGGAAGACCATTAACTCCACACATTAATAAACCAGAAAAACACGAAGTGAGGTAGACGCACAGAAGGAACTACTAAAGATTACAGCCGTGACGGAATAGGAGATAAAAAACACAACAGAGAGTAAGAAAACAAAGTTGGTTTTTCAAACACTAACAACATGAGCAAGGCTTCTGGTGCACGGACTTGAGAACACAGAGAAATCTCCAAGCACTAAATGGGAAAATAAACGTGGGGATATTTATTAAGTTTGCAGAGGTTTTAAAAACAAAGAATTCAGGAGGCCTCACAGGTGATGGCATGCTCACACAGATGGAATGGATACATTTCTGGTAACATACAGCCTGCCAAGACTGAATTATAAAATAAGGGAAGAGTTGAACAGACCTACATAGCTAGTAAGGATTTGAATCAGTAATCCAAACTGTCCCCAGAAACAATGTCAGAAGCTGGCAGTTTCAGCAGTGAAAAACACTCAGTGATTCACACCAGCAGTCAAACTCGCCCAAAGAAACTGAGGGGGGAAGAGCGTCCCCTGACTCCTCCTAGAAGGCTGCTGCCTGGCACCTAAGTCAGAAAAAGAGTCTCAAACAATACCCTCAGGACCCCTTCACACACCCCAACACCTCCCCATACACAACGCCAGCAAACTGAGTCGGCGAAACAGACAGAAGGATGCACGCTTGACCAAGCGAAGTGGGTTGCTGCAAGGCAATATGGCCAACACATGAAATTTAAGTGCATTATTCTGAAACCGAAGGGGAAGAGACCATTACACAGATGATGCAAAAAAAAAAAAAAAAAAAAAAAAAAGGCATCAGATAAAACTCACTGCCCCTCTGTGAGAGAGAAAACAAAGTCAACAATAATGGAGACGACTGAACCAACACATTAAAACCCACATTTACATTCAAAGGTTTGAGGAGATAAAAAGGAAGACATTTATTTCTTAAGGAAATGTCAGGGAATAAGCTAAGCACGGTTCCCTTCACCTCTTCGACATCGTCTTGAAAACTCTTAAGCAATCAGGCAAGAAAAACAGAGCAATAAAGGGCATTGGATAGAAGACACATCTGTTAGGGTGCAGTGTGCCTCCCTCCCTCCCTCTTGTCTCCCCCCCACCTTGCGTGTGTGTATATGTGTGTGTGTGTGTGTGTGTGTGTGTGTGTGTGTGTGTGTGTGCAGTGTTCTGAAGAGTCCACAGAAGAGCAGCCAGCACTAGCAGATACACTCTGTAACCTTCCAGGACACAAAGTCAAAGAGTAATTAACACTGCAGTGTTTCTGCCACTAACAATCAACGGTCTGACAAGGAAATTACAAAACAATTCCACTTAAAAAGGCATAAAAAAAAACAGACTTAAGGAGGCATAAGTCTTACATATATTCCAAGTACAAACCATATTTGAACACTCAGGGAAGGCACAGGAAATACACACCTCCCCTGTCAGTGGATCAGACACAGCGTCCCCAAGAACCCTGGACTGATCAAAGATACCTGCAAATTTTATACAAATCCCATCCAAACCTCAGCAATACTTGTGGCAAAAATAGAAAGAAACACACTTAAAAGGTCCTGTGAAATCCCCCTTCCTGACTTCAGCCCCGTACTGCAATGTTCCTGGAGCCCAGCAGATGGCTTTGGCATGGACCAAGACCAATGGGAAATGAAGAAGCAGAGACCCAACCTACCACTCAAAGACAATACTATCAAGAGAGGACGGTCTTACTGTCTAAGGGCGTTCCTACACAAGACAGAACACCTACAGAAGGTAATTCAACATAGATTTTTAAAAAACTAAATATGAGCTGCCCCCGTCTATGAGGCTCTTAGGAGAAACCAGGAGATTAATGACACAGGGAACTAGACTTTACCAAAATGAAAAGCTTCTGCCTGTTGTCTGGTGCTGAAGATTGACCCGTGGCCTTCAGCATGGCAGGAACTCTACAGCCGACCTATATAAAAACCTTCTGTGCTCGCTTTGGCAGCACATACACTAAAAATAAATAGATAACCCTTTCTTTTTACAAAAGACAAGTTCTAAACGGTGAAAAGGCAGTCTATGGAGAAATTATATGACCTGATTCATAACACCCAGAAGCAGAACTTAAAGACTACAAAAACTCCCACTAAGAAATGGGCAAAGGACTCGGAGTGATCTCCTATAGAGAGGTATATGCCAACTATCACATGAAAGAGGCCTCTAATCCCAGCATTCAGGAGGCAGAGGCAGGCAGCTGAGTTTGGAGTCTGTCAAGTTTATGAGTTTCTTTTTTTTTTTTTTTTCCAAGACAGGGTTTCTTTGTATAGCCCTGGCTGTCCTGGAACTCACTCTGTAGACCAGGCTGGCCTCGAACTCAGAAATCCGCCTGTCTCTGCCTCCTAAGTGCTGGGATTAAAGGTATGCGCTACCACTGCCCGGCTCTTTTTTTTTTTTTTTTTTTTTTCTTTTTTTTTAAGTTTATGAGTTTCAAGCCAATACTATACAGTGAGAGCCTTTCTCAAAAAAAAAAAAAAAAAAAAAAAAAGTCTGACACAAGGTATCACATGTATGAACATATTAAACATTACACCAAGTGAAATATTCCAGTCACAACAGGAAAATACTGAATGATCCCACTGCACTTTGTACCTAGAATAGTCAAATATCAAAGAAACTAGGAGAGAGGCAGAGGAGCTGAAGGAAAGGCACTGGAAACACAGAGCTTCAGCTTAGAATGCCAGAAGGTTCAGGAGAAAGCTGGTAGTTTAAAACAACGTTAAGTGTTAACTATGTGCTTAAAAATGGTTAAATAGGAGCTGGGGAGAGAGATCAGTCAGTGGAAGCAGGAGGATGCCCGGTACTTCCCCGGCAACCCAAGACACAAGTGAGTTTGGTGAGACTGTCTCAAGAAACAGTGTGGAGATTGAGCACACCTGATGTCACGCTCTGGCACACAGACACGCACATGCACACGCACATGTGCCACATGCATACATGCACCCCTGTTGCACAATGGTAAGCACCAGAACTTTAGAAGCCACAGTTAGAGTATGGAGTGTTCAAAGCCAGCCTCAACTACACAGTTCCAAGCCAGCATGAACTACATAGCAAGAGTCTGTCTTGGAAAAAACAAGCAGGCTGACATTGCTCACTTTAGTTCTGTGTATTTTATCAGGGGACAGTTGACACAGGTGCCCTATAAGCTCTGATGAGCTATTTGATAAGCCAGTGAGCTGGAATTCTGGAAGATAACCTAGGGAGCCACTGAACCAACCACTTGGGAAGTGCTGGCTTAATTCCTCTGCCAGGGAGATCAGCAGCACAGCCACAGACTCTGAATCTAGATTCCCAACCCGGACAGCTGCTCTCAGTGATTTCATTAAGTTGCCACTGGCATCTGAACAGAGCAAACAACTTGTTTCTGGGGGACACTGTTGCAGGTTAACAGCATGTAAGCTGAACTCCAAACCACTCAGTAATGGGAGCAACCACCTCACTGCCATCAACACATCAATCAGAAGAGAAACACACGTGCACTCATAGGCCATCCTGACCCCAGGTCACTCAGATGACAACCACAGAGCGAACCCAAAGCCTGTCACTGAAAAACATCAGGACATCAAGCACACTCATACCTCTACCAGAGGCTTACAATAAAAATGGTTTCTCATTCATCACCAGCCAGCCAGAGGCTCTGTCACAGGCCCCTCTAACACCAGATCACCTGACAAAGCCTGCAGGTGCCAGGGCAGAGGGATAAGATACCATGATCACATGATGGCATTTAAAGAATCCCACCTAGAGGGACACATGACGCTTCTTCTCATAGTTTACTGGCTGAGGCAAGTTAAATACCTTTTGCCTGTTTCAAAAAGTCAGCAAAGCAGAATCCTGTTTACCCAGAAGGAAAAAACCCTAAACACTAGAGATGAGGCCTGGCGCCTTCCACACTGGAACTGAAAAGGCGGGGCATTCTGGAAGTAGAAAGCCCTATACACACGTGAGCCAGCCAGCCAGCACCTGCTTATTAAGCATCTACTATATACTGGGAACTGTTCTGAGATGAGAAAAATAACAAAGAAAAGGCCATGTTGGAATATGGCCCAAGAATGCAGTCATGTGAGAACTCTGAGTGCTTGTGAGAAAACCCCAAGAAAACAAGACAGAAGTCTTGCGACCTGAGTTTCTTCAAAACACAGAACTGTTCTCGGAATGTGATTTTGTGCTTTTACCAGGTGTACCAGATAGGAGTGAATTTACTTCAGCTGTTGTTTTGGCTATGCCTCTATGTAAAAAGTGTGTTTTTGGCTTCTCCTTGTGACGGAACACCTTACTCACGCGATTTCTCTTAACCCTCCGAGTATAAACTGTCTAACGTTCTGAATAAAGCCGGCTATTGCATAAGACTTCAGTCCACCTCATCTTTAGTCCCCACCCTCCCAGGTTCATGCAGCCAACAAGAACGGCAAACAGGCCATATGTGTCAGGGCCAGAGACCATCATCAGATGATGTTAATGTGGTCTGATATGTGGAAATTAGGCCTAGAAGTCCCAGAGAAGGTGTCATGCAGTGGCTGGGGATCAGGACGCCTCCTTTAAGCAGCACTCTGGTCTGTATCCACTGCTGCCTACACATTTGCCAGATGTAGTCTGCAGAGGGGTCATAATCATTGCCCACTCAAGGGAACAACATGGGCCGGCTCTTCAAACTGCTGGGCTGCAGAAAGCCATTCTGAGGGAATCTCAAGACATACTTGCACCCTACTAAGAACAATGCCACTAAACAAAATGAGCCCCGTCACCTCTGGAGTACACAAGCAGGCAGCTGACTCCAGTCTCTTGGCTTTGTGCCTGAATGAATGGCACACTCACTAAAATCCTAACGACAACCACTCAGTTCAAGGAAAGGTCATTAGGACACAGACCCTCTCTTGCTAAGTGCCTGCAGCTTGCAGTGTGGGGAACAGGAGCCGGTTCTACAGTCAGGTAAAGGGCTCTGCCGTAGGGGGAGAGGGAAGTGAGATTGTCTTGTGCAAGTGCAGCAAAAATGCTGGATGAGGCCCGTGGTTTTCTAACGACCTTGCTCTAAAACAAACACAAACTTTAAAACAAAAACAAACTAATAAAAAAACCCAAAAACCAAACCAAAACAAAACAAAACGCCAAAAACCCACCTTCCTGAAAGGAAAAATGTCTAGGTCAGTTGCTAGGGGGAAAAAAGAATAACATTATTAAACATATTAAACACACATTATTTCTTCTTAATTCTCCCTTGTAAACCAAAATAAGAATACTATAGACATTTTGCATTAAAAATCCTTAGGGATTTCAGGATCAAGAAAAGTCTGATTCTGTCTCTATTTAATGTCCTTTGGTTGAGAAGTTTCCAGGAAAAGCTGACTGTGAGGAAGGGAAATGGGATAAAACTATCTTTTTTCCTTTTTTTTTTTTTGAGGTGGGGAGCATGTTAGAGAGGAATTACTGGTCCTTTTGCCTCAGTTTCTCTACTTCTTAGGATTATAGGCAGTCCACACTGCCATGTCCTACCAAGCTGTCCTTTCCCATTTCAGGGTTTATTGCAAATGACATCAGAATTTTACACATGGCAATTCTACGTCAGCATCACAGACAGGTTACAACAGGAAGAACTTATTCCCAGAAATGTACTTTCAAATTAAAAATTACAAACATACTCAATTACCATACACTCAAGCACGAACGCACATCCTGGGATAAACTGCAAAATACACAAAGCTTTGAAAGTGATACCTGGGGGTTATGGGACAGCTCCAACGTGAGGGCTGATACCCTGAAGCCCCTGGGACAGGCATGAACTGGCCCTACGTTCTTTCAACAGAAAAACCTAAGATTGTTAGGAATATCCAACCAGTCATAACCCACTCAACCATTCGATATAAACCAGTCATAACCCATGCAGCCATTCACATATCCAACCAGCCATAACCCACCCAGCCATTCAGATATCCAACCAATCATAACCCACCCAGGCATTCACTCTACTCAGCCTTCAATCATCCTTTTCTTTTCAATTTGACAAATATTCAACTCGTGCTTTGTATGAGCCCCTCCACCCACCAGCCTCATGAGCTGGGTTGTAGGGTCACCTGTCACTACCCTGGGGATAACTTTGGGGCCCTCATCACAGTGGCTGGATGTCTCCAGCAGGAGCTGGGACAGCTTCAAGATTTAGGCCAACAAACCCAACATGCAAGATGCTCTCCAGCTGTTCCTCTTGAAGAAAAGGCTTCCAGCTTTGGGGTAGGACAAACAACTGTACTGCCTCTTAGGGTAGCCTGGGAAAACTATTCCTGGAGAAAACTGATATAATCAGCAGGGACCACAGCTCTAGGGAATGCATTCCCACACTGGGCAGCTCCAGCTGGCCCAAGTGTAGGTCTCAGGGACTCTATGACTATTTCTTAAAGTTTACTGAAGGAACTCACAACCAAAAGGTGAATATTGTTAGCTACAAGTCTTGGTGAGGTTTTACAGACCATACCCACTTATTACAAAACAGCACAGAAATATCTGATTTTCAATCTTAGAAACCTCTTTATAATAATGAGCAAAGTTTTATGTTTGTCATCTAGATATCCAACTTCAAAGAAAAATACTTTTTTTTTTTTTTTTTTTTTTAAGAAAGCTGTAAGGAAGACTATTATTGGAAGAAGCAACATCTGGATCACCTAGCAGGCTCCCTGGCAGCCTCTCATAGCTCTGTGGTCCATCTGCATGTAACAGTGGGATCTCTAGGACAACTAATCACTCAACATGTTACTGGAGGCTCTTAAATTCTGGATAGCATGAGTCACTACTACAGTACAGTTTTCATGATCCTTGGATCTAAGTTCAGCAAAAACTGCTTTCCCTCAGCAAACAAAGGACAATGGGGTATGCCTGCCCCATTAAAGCCAGTAAAGCTAGGTGCCAAAGGTTCCTACAGACTGAGAATCAGGCACATCTATACTATAATTTAGTTGGCTCATGTGGTTTCTCTAATACCAATTTTCTAGTATACCTGAAATTTGGACGAACAACAAATGGGGTCATCACAAATTGCATGAGAGTTGTTTCCAGGGGACCCCTACCCAGGGTCCCCAGGGTATACTACACGCATACACATCTGATCACCCAAAATGCATTTAACACAACGTTTAAATGAGACATGAACACAAGCCACAAGGCACACACTGTAAGGATTTGGAAACATGAATTGCAAAGTTTCTTTAATAAAGACTTTTTTGTCAGCAGAAAAATACATAAAATACATATGTAAGACTGCATATATCCAGCCTTTGAAGCTAAAGACCTCTGGGCTCTTCAGAAACCGGGGGCTGATGGTACTGAAGAAGAAGTGCAGTTAAAATATCAATCAGATTACTATGGCTTTATTGAGGGGAACAACACTGGATTAGGGTGGGCAGAGCTCAGGGCTCTCAAATTATCAGTCATTTACTGTATCACATACACCATATAAAAACTATGTAAATGTTCTCACGTCAAAGCTGTGTGGATTGTGTATTCCCAAACTGACTTTGATAAAGTATAACCTGGTGAGACCCTCCCAACTTCCTGCAATGCCCCACCCCCCAAAAATTCAGACAGACAAGGTGCTCGCACCTGTCAGTCATACCCATCATATCCCTGACAGCACCAAGCTGCTCTGGTCCAGGACTAAGGAAATCCTCACAGCCCTTCACGGTCACTTTATGCCGGTACAACATGCCTGTATCCTTGACCGGTGTTTTGGTGTTACGTTAGCCTATCCTTGACCCAGGTGACACCACCACATAAGCAAAGATTTCCAGCCTCCTCACGTCACAGTAAGTTCATCCTGGCCCTAATACCAAGGGCCAGTCAGTAGTTCTGGAGACACAGTCCCAGCTAGTGGAACCAACCTACTTCACAGAACTGCGGGGTAAATTAACCTCCACTTTAGGGACCTGGCACAGTATGTCTCAGAAAAGAAAGTGACTGATTTCCATTTCTTCAGGGGAAAAAAGGATGGCCCTGAGGGGCTTCTCTGGGCTGCAGCAACAGGAGATGGTCCAAAGGACTTGGTAATAGAGATGGCAGGGAAAACAGTATCCTGGTGTTCAATCTTCCAATCTAACAATGCCTGATACATAAACATATGGTAAATGGTCCAACGACTATGAAGAAGAACAGCCAAGAAGTATCAATTGTAGTCACAATGCAAGTCTTTGCAGTGAGGTGCAATGGCTTTAAAAGGAGGTAGGGGCTAGCATTCACTACCATGGAAGACAAGCTTTTCTGAGTGCTAACCTCAGCTATTTACTCACCTCCACTCAGTTTTAAACATTCCTAGACACTACTTCTTTATAAAGAAAAGGAAAATTAAAAATCCTACTAATTCTTATCAATCCCCACCAAAGCTAAATCCAGATATTGAAGACAAAACCCCTAAAGGGCTGAGGAGTCCAGGGTAAGTCTCCAGAGCCATGGGACTTTAACATGCAGAGAGGGAACCGCTGCACAGGTATTTCTCACTAATGCACTCCAATGCTGAAAACTTGGCCTAGCTGAACTGACTCCTGGTTTTCTGTCATCCAATCAAATCCCTGTGATAACATCTGTAATTGTGTGCACTTCTCAGAATTCTGCCCCAATATGCATGGGTCAGGCTTATGAAAAAAGGGATGAGTAACTGGCCTTTTAAATACCGGACTATTGCAGGCGGTCAAGGCTACACAGAGAGAGAAAAAAATTAAATTAAAAAAATAAATCCCCTGGGGGTGGAGATCACTGTCAGAGGACATCAAATCCAACGCACGGTTGGCAGAAAAGTAGACTTGAAAGTGGCTTGGAATGCATGTGGGTGTCTCCCTGGCTCAGGTATGGCTTAGTAACCTCCTCCTATGCTGCTGCTGCTTTGCAGGAGCATCCTGGGAGTGCTGTGCTTTCCAAAGGATGGAATTATGTTTACTGCTTGTATGAGAGGAGAGTGTGCTGCCTGCTGGGCCCTGTAACTTGACTATTCATAAGGCTGGGCTCTGGAAGACTGGGGAATTTCACCTGCCACCCCACAGAACCACTCCAAGCCCATTTCAACGTGGATGACTGTAATCTGCTCACTTTTAAATCACGATGAGCTGACGAACAGGGACATTTCCAGAAGGGAAAAACATTATCATCTTAATTTGTGCTACCAATTAAGAGGTCTTTGCAGGTGTGTGTATGATCATCTTATACATAGTAATCTGCTCTAATTGGTGAATAATGAGTAGGATGTAATTTGTGGATTACCCCTACACAGTAAATAGTTTACTATTTCAGAACTACCAAAAAACCAGCCTCGTGGTTTAACAATAAAATGTTCACTTCCAGCTACACAGTTTGAGACATCCTGAATTTTCAAATACCCTGAATACAGGGATCGAAGTTGCAAAGAACTTTCCATAAAGTGAGAGGTTTTAGAAATGATACAGTAAGTTACATTTTCTGAGGAAATTTGAAAGTTCATGTCTCTTTCCACCAGGCTGGAGCTGTAGCCCAGTGTGCAGACTTTGCCTAGCATGCAGGAGGCCCAGGGTTCACCCCTAGCACTTCATAAACCAGGTATCCAAGCAGGAGTAGAATTCTAGCACTCAGGAAGAAGAGGCAAGTTCTAAGTAATCTGCTATACAGAAATTGGAGACCACTCTGGAATGAAGAAGACTGTCTTTTTTTGTTTGTTTGTTTGTTTTGGTTTGGTTTGGTCTGGTTTGGTTTTGGTTTTTCGAGACAGAGTTTCTCTGTGTAGCCCTGGCTGTCCTGGAACTCACTCTGTAGACCAGGCTGGCCTCGAACTCAGAAATCCGCCTGCCTCTGATTAAAGGCCTGCGCCACCAGTGCCCGGCTGAAGAAGACTGTCTTGAAAAACAAAACAATTAATATCCAATAAAAAATAACAAAACAAAAAAAAATATGTGTTCATGAAAGGAACATTGGAATAACAATCAGAAAAAGAAAAAAAAAGGTAAAGCAAAACAATTTTGCTTTTCCTTTCCAAAGGTGTTTTGTTACTTCCTGGAAACGTAGAGGCTAGCCACGTGCAAAAACAAAACAAAACCCCTAAAGCCTGAATTTGGCTCAGTACTGTTTTTCTTGTCTCCCTTCACTAGAGAAACTTTTTAAA
The DNA here is from genome assembly GCA_028551405.1 of Uromys caudimaculatus. Classification (NCBI taxonomy): domain Eukaryota; kingdom Metazoa; phylum Chordata; class Mammalia; order Rodentia; family Muridae; genus Uromys; species Uromys caudimaculatus. The sequence continues at coordinate 117,504,093 of CM052705.1, read as the reverse complement.
ATACTTTCTCACAAACCTCCACTTTCAGAAAGACATTCTCCGAAGTCACTAACTGGACAAAGTGGACACTGGTAGCTAGCCAGGTGCCTGGTTCTTTAATTTGCCAGCACAAAGGTAAGTGCCAGACCTGGGCAGGCCAGGTCTGGTAAAGCCTGGGCGCTGCTCCACCAGGCTCAGAGCCTACATATAGACTACAGGGGTGAACACCAGTGGGAGGTGCAAGCAGAAGCAGATCAAGAAAGGCTACATTCATGTAAAACATTCAGTACCCTACCTGCAGGGGGGTTAGCCATTCCTTTTCTTTTCAAAGATTTTCTTATTTCACATTTTAAAATCCTTTGCTTACCACCACAAAAAAAGGTATGTATCCGTTTAGGTGTCTCGTGGTTGTTGTTTTTAACAGAGAGATATTTTAAAGTAGAGAAAAACCCTGAACTGTAAACTAACAGAAATCACAATCTCAGCACGCAATCACCCTTGGGAAGACTTATTCTCAAGTGTTAGTAAAGTTGGGCCCATAATGCATACTGTGTTTGCCCTCTGCATACGACTTGCAATCTCAAAGCTGTTTGTTAGCTTGGCCTAAAGTTGTTACCATTTGCCCCAAGTAGTAAACTTATGAAAGTTCTAGAATAAACCCCGAAGCAACTCTTTTAAACTCTATTACCAAGATTAGGATAGTGTGAGTCTCGAATTTGCTTTTTTCTTAATCTTCCTGATCTCTGGTGCCAGTTCCGGCGAGGAAGGGGGTGTGGGGGGGAGACTGCACGCTGCCCTCCCGCGCGCGCGCCCCTCCCCCAGGTCTCCTAGCGATGCGCCCCATAGCTCCCGGCCTGCAGCTCCAGAATAGGCGTCCCCACCTGAGCCCGGGCTGCAGGGGCCAAACCTGCAGACCCGGGGTGGCACGGCAGGGAGCCACAGGCACACCTATAGTCTGTAGCACCCGGCCCTCCGCGTGGACCGGCAGGGCAGGGCGGGCCATGCAGAAAGCAGCGGGGCTAGGGGAAACCCTCACCTGGGAGCGCGTAGCCAGCTCCATCTTCCCTGCCGGGCTCACTTCCCTGAGCCCTGCACGCGGCCACCCGGGCTGGCGCGGCCCTGAGCACGCAGCGCGCGGAGTTTGCCGTGGAGCAGCGCACTGAGTACGGACGGGGGGACGGCGCAGCTCCGCGTGCGCCGCGCAACCTCGCACGGCCTCGGGCCACGCGCCCTCACCCGGCCTTCCCCACCTGCGGTCCTAGCCTTTCAGCCGGCGCGGGAGCGCGCAGAGGGAGCGCGCGACCGGCATTGGCCGGCGTGTTTGGTTGAGCGGGCTTCCCCCCACCGCGCAGGTCCGCGGTGGAGCCTTCCGCTCCGGTTCGCGCGGGAGACTCAAGCTGGGGCTGCACGCGCCTCTGAGCACCGGGTACCTGGCCCGCTCAAACCCTGCAACGCCAACCTCAGTGTCCTCACGGCCTGAGATCCAGGAGTGTTTGGCAGAGGCCGCGGAGCAGGCTTTGCTTTGTTATTGGGAAGGGGCGTGGTCTGTGCGCCTCCTAAACCGTGGCTGCGCAGTTCACTGCAAAACCGATCACCCAAGTTTTCTAACCATGGCAGAAGGGAACGCAGCACCCAACACAGCACACACTGCAAACGAGGCCTCCATCCTCCCAGCCAGAGCTCCCCGGTAGTGCCTGGATGCTAGTCATTAGCACCTACTCACCGTGGAAATGCTGGGATAGGCCTGCTGACTCAGGAATAAACAAAAACCCAGTGTCTACAAAGTTGGACTTTATGGGCTGGGAGTCATTATCCCCAGGATAATATGAATAACCATAGTGATAACGCAAGTCTCATGATGATGATAATTATGTCACCATCACTAATTTGACGGATAATTGAAATGATTAGTAACCTAATTCCTACCACTGATTAAAAATGATAAATCTAATAATGAAAGCGCATAGACATATAAACCTGGAACAAGTTAGATGCCATAAGAGGGGGAAAAAGTGATAGTCTAATGGCATGGAGAGGGCAGGGGGCATCAAAGACTTAGAGCTCTAACCAGAAGCCTGAAGCATTTAAGGAGCAGAGACAGTAGAAGGCCTAAAGCAAGACCGAGGAGCTGAAAAATGAAATATGGAAAGGTTTAGCACGGGACGGGGTCATGAGGTGATAGAGAAACACTTTGCCTGAGTAGAATTGTATGCAGCCAGCCTCTGCTCCTCGGATCCAGCTCTCATCCTTTGGAAGTTGCCAGACCGTTTTCTCAGGAGGAAACTTCAAGGAAAGAGGAGACATCTTGCTTTCTTCTTTAGTTGAGCAATGAGTTGCCAGTGTTGGAGAATGAAGCTAACAGAACAGTGTCTAACTTTAGAAATGCACTTGGCCTGGCTTGGTTGCCCTTGCCTGTAATCCCAGCTCTGTGGAGGCAGGGGCATGATGATTCTGAATTTGAGACTCTTATAGAGAAAAAGACCCAACAGAAGAAAAGAAAAAAAATGTTTTACTTCTTCTAGATAATGTGTATTATTATTGTAACTACTTCATATGTAGTAGTTCCTAGAATTCTCCCAACATTCCTCCTTGACAGCAGCATACCACCAAACCAGAAAACATTTTTAATGCTTCTAGACCCAACATTCTTTCCCACTTTTTCTCTCCTTGCTTCCTTAGGTTGCCAGGAAGAACAGTAAAAATGTATTAATCAAAGCTGCTTTTAGTCTAAGATAATTGTCTTCCTGTGATCTAAGGGCCATGTTTGCAGTTATTTCTATTATTATTTCTATTGTAGACCACAGAAAATCCCTATTGAAAAGGGAACATCGGTTTGAGGTAGCAAAGCATTTGGAGCCCAGCTATCATCAGGAACCTATTTGGGTCACGGAAACTTCCTGCTTTAGAAACCTTCATTAAGCAGCCCATGCTGGTTAGTTCCTGTCAGCTTGACACAAATAGATTAGGAAGTGGAAATCTCAAATAAGAAATAGCTCTCACCAGGTTAGCTTGTAACCATGTCCGTGTCATCCCTGGATATACAGGCCTGGTTTATATATTATAAGCAAGCTGGTGAAGAACCAGGGAGCAAGCTGCCAAGTTCTGCCGCTTGCTTGGTTCCACAGGGACCATCCTTATTCAAACCAACACAGAATTCAGTGTCCTCTTCTGGCCTCTGCTGACACTTCATGCAGGTGGTGCACACACACACACACACACACACACACACACACACACACACATGCGCGCGTGCGCGCAGGTAAAACACTCAGACAGCACATAAAATAAAAGTTAATCTACTGAAAATTTCTTTAAGAGAATAAGAAGCTGTCTATAGTTTCCTGAATGGATGAGATATGAACCTTGGCATAAGACAAACATGCCACTCTGCCGCACTGAAGACGTCAGAGGCACTTCACAAACAGCAGGTGCAAGGAGATCTGCTGCCCCACCCCTGAATTTATGGGGGAGAGATGCTATTCCCTTGTGAGATATACCTCCCCACATGAAAGGAAAGCAAGGTTCTTTACAAGGACAGGAAAACCGAAGCTAAGGGAAATCTGGCCAGACCAAGCTTAGCTGAATGGAGTCGTATCTTGTAGCCACTGCACTCAGTGAACTAGCCTAGCCAAGACTCTTCTTAATATCAGATTTTTACGGTTTTTGGCAATGCCCAATGCAAAATGGAAATCTTTTACTTTGCTTAATTTTTATGAAATAAATCTGTGTGGTTTTCTTCTATTATCTGTCTTATGTCAGTCTAACTCGTGGGCCCAGCCAGAGGATTAGAGAAGCTAGATCAATCCACAGTGTTGGCTACGTAAAAAGAATCTACCAAGTCCTGATTGGGTATCGTGTAGCCATTTTCTCCAAACTGAAGTGCTCCCTCCTAGAATGGGATGGGACACTCCTAAGACTCAAGAAGCTAAAGGAACTTACAAGGCCCAAGATGCTCAGAAAGCTAGAAGATATTTATACCCTTCCTCAGGGTTTTATCTACAATAATGAGAACAAGGGAGAAGAGACTGTACATCAGAGTGGCCTGCAAGCTACAGGGAACTCCAGGGACGCAGCATTACTGGACTGGGCTCTTCAGATATGCCTTTGAGAGCCCCAGGATCTTGTAGGAAACCCCTCACCCATACTTCTTAAGTAACCCCAGTCAACTCCGCTCACCAAGCCAGATCTGGGTAGAATAATTTCCTTGGTTTTTAGTATCTTCTCTGAATTGAAGACTCATTTGTTCCCTCCATTCCAGGAACAATGACCCAACACTCTACCCTGTTATAACAGAGTAGGTCAACAGTTTGCTGCCCTTGACAATCTAGCAAGGTTTCCAGCTCTGTCAGAAAGCACTTGAGGCCACCTGGGAGATAGCCCAATTCTCCTTAGAATGATCATATTGTTATGAATACATAAAACGGCAGCCAAGGAAGATAGCACCTGAGTGCTCCCTATCTCTTAGTCTCTTGAAACTTCCAACTCCTTGTGATTAGACAATATCTAACATAGGAAAGGGAGGTAATGCTAAGTGTGAGGCGTTAGATGTAAAATCCCCAACCTGTAGCAGAATCATCCATCCAGAAATGAGCCTTCTGTAGCAGAATATAACCTAACAATGACTAGGTGCCTTTTAATATAAAAAGTTTCTTTTTATATTCAGTAGCTGTCCCATCCTCCCGACTGGGCATAACAAGAGAATGTTGATGTGATGAGAAAAAAAATAGCTGTAAATAGCATGGGAGATGAATATCTGTGTAATTAGTAACCGAATGTTCTGCATATACCAAGTTCATAAAATCCCACATCAGAATAAACCTTCAATGCCTGTGGTGCTACCAAGAAGTCAGTGGCGGTTGTGATGATTGGGGAGTCGAGGAAGGAAGCCTAGGGAGATCTGAAGCTTTGCAGGGGTCACCAGGCACTCAAGCTTGGGAACTGAGAAAGGAGCATAGAGCTAAGCATGAAACCCCCCCCCCCCATGCAGTACCCTGACCAATGCAAAAAAAACAACCAAATCAAATGAAAACTTCAATACAGTCAAAGTCATTAGCAGGCTGTACCTGACAGCCCATAGCAACAGTCAATGATGAGATGACATCAGGAAGGATAGTCTGATGGAGGCAGCCATAGATAGCAACAGTGCAATGTCTCCGAGAGGAGATTATAACAGCAGCCCACACACACACAAAATGACCACCTATTGCAGCAGTGTCCAGAAGCAAATTCAGACTCCTGGGATCCAAGTGTCCGGTGGGGCCCTTCTAACATCAATGGCTCAGTGCTGCTTCTCAGACACTGCCCTGGCAGGAAGGGCAAATGAACCACAGCCTGAACACGAACACTTTTGATTGACTTGACACTGCCCCTCCCCTCCAGGTTCAACAGTATTTTTCTGAGTGGTCTTTGTTCAAGATTGAACCTGTTGATTTGATGTTCCCCTATAGAAAAAGCAGGTAGGAGGGTCATTGGACCCTGTCTTAGTCAGAGTTCCTATTCCTGCACAAACATCATGACCAAGATGCAAGTTGGGGAAGAAAGGGTTTATTCAGCTTACACTTCCAATTGTTGTTCATCACGAAAGGAAGTCAGGACTGGAACTCAAGCAATTCAGGAAGCAGGAGCTGATGCAGAGGCCATGGAGGGATGTAACTTACTGGCTTGCTTGCTTCTCCTGGCTTGCTCAGCCTGCTTTCTTATAGAACCCAAGACTACCAGCCCACAGATGGTACCACCCACATGGGGCCCTCCCCCTTGATCACTAATTGAGAAAATGCCTTACCGCTGGATCTCATGGAGGCATTTTCTCAACTGAAACTCCTTTCTCTGTGATAACTTCAGCTTGTGTCAAGTTGACACACAAAACCAGCCAGTACAGACCCTTACCTGAGGTTCAAGCCACTCTTTCCTGTACCTCCCTCCCTGCTGTGTGTGATTCTTTTCAAGTTGCATATGGTCTTATGGTCTTGGTAAGTTCATTAAAGGATGATTTCTAACTCCATGTGCAGCTATGATGACATCATCATCCAAGCAAGGTGAGACTTCTTGGTGGTATGGCTGCTTTGTGATCGTCCGTGATCTTTTAAGTAAACCAAATAAACTCATTTGTTCACCAAACTAGACTTGGGTGGAATCCTTACTTTGGTCTATCATAAATGCCCTATCTTGTAAATGTTCACAAGAAGACGCCATACAGGTCTCTCCAGGGCTCAAGGAACATCTCCTAAGTGAAGACAGAAGGGATATAGAAATGAGGATGCAGACGAGTACTGTGGAATTCTGTCTTCCAGACACATGGCCATGACACTCATAAACTCACAGCAGCTGTGACCAGCACAGAACCTGTACAAGATGGGCCTGTTAACATTTGTCATAGGTGGGACGGGCTTCATGAGGCTCCCACCCCTCCCTGAGTTGCTATTGGCAAATTGCTAGGGGAAGGGGAGACATGGTATTCATTTGTGCAGCCCCTGACAAGTTTGCTTGGCTCTAGTGACTATCTCCCCACCCACACTCATGCAAGCAACCCTAATTTAACTCTGAGCCATGAAAACAAACAGAATGAAAACAGATAAAAGAACAGAAGGGGGAGTAATTGGAAAGGAAAGGGGGGTTAGCCAGAGGGGGGAGGGAAGGCAATAGGAAATGGATATGATAAAAAAAAATACATTACAAATATGGATGGAATGTTCAAAAGCAATGTCTTAATCGAAAAAATAGTGCTATGAAAATACACGCAGTGATAGCCAGACACGGCGGTGCACATCTTTAATCTTAGCACCCAGGGGCAGAGGCAGGGAGATCTCTGAGTTCTAGTTCATCCTGGTCTACATACTGATTTCTAGGACAGCCCAGGCTACACAGAGAAGCCTTGTCTAAAATAAATAAATAATAAAATAAAAGCAGTATAGTTGGCAAGTATTTGGGACCCCTTAGGCATGCTTTGTGAACTTTAAACAATTAATACAATATGAAACAATAATACTAATCGATTATTCAATAATTCTTATCTATAAACATATGTTACATTGGAAAATAGTTATGATCTATTTATAATTAGTGGTACCAACAAAAGGTCTATAGTATATAGATTTTAAATAATTATGGGTGATTTTTTTACTAAAAACCCTCATCACCTTGGGATAATCTTTTGTGCTGCTAACTATAGGTAGAGTGACCAAGAGGGGAGCAGTAGGTTCTGCATGGAAGAATGAAAGCTCTTTCCGAAAGTACCAGAACACACTGAAACCCAGGAAAATGCTTGCAAACAAACTCTTTGGTTGCCTTTTTAGTTGTATTATAAAACATCAATAAATGAATATAGTAAATAAATTCCTAAAGAACAGTATAAAAGGCAGGGGTGAGCTCTGCATGATCCCTAGAGCCCCATTGTCTAGCTCTGGGCTCCCTCCTCAGTCCGGAGGAACGTTATGGGACCCCAAGAACATTTTGCTTTCCTGTAATAACCTTCTGGGGCCCCAAAACTAACCATCTTGGAATCCTGCTCCACCAATTCCATCCCAGTCTGATCCGCTTGCCATCCCAGTCAGTATGCCTGGGATACAGCCTGCAGAGGTAAGTTGCATGTAGTCCCCTGAGCGCCATTATCTAACTCTTAGGTCCTGAGGACCTTTGCAGGACCCCAAGAGCCTCCTACTACTCTGTGGAATCCCGAGGAAAACCCAAGAACTACCACTTTGGAACATTGCCCCACCAATCTCCTACCAGTGGGGTCTGTCTGAGGCACAGCCAGCAGAGACAGGTACCCTGACGTCCACTGTCTGGTCCACAGCTCACACACACTCCTTCCCTAGAAGTCCTGCTGCCACCAGGCTCATCCAGCCAATACCAGGGAAAACCAGATGCCTAAAAGACAGAATAAGAACATAATCAACAAGACCCAGAGCAATATGGCACCACCAGAGCCCAGCAACAAACCCCGGATATCCTAATGAAACTAAAGCCTAAGAAGAGGATCTCAAATCCAATCATATAAAGGTGATAGAGGCCTTTAAAGAGAACATGAATAAATTCCTTAAGGAAATACAGGAAAATACATTCAAACAGGTAGAGGGATTAAAAGAAGAAGCAAATAAATATAAAGAAATACAAGAAAATACAATTAAACAGGTGAAGAATATTAATAAAACTGTCCAAAACCTGAAAAGAGAAGTAGAAGCAATCAAGAAAACACAAACAGAGACAATCCAGGAGATGGGAAATATAGGAAAGAGAACAGGAACTATAGATGTAAGCAATACCAACAGAATACAGGAGATGGAAGAGAGAATCTCAGGTGTAGAAGATACAATAAAAGAAATAGATATATAGAAAACATGAGATATGAACAATTTCATACCACTAAAACCAATAAAAGAGAAACACACACACCACAAACAACAAAACGACAGGAACTAACAATCATTAGTCATTGTACTGGCTAGTTTTGTGTGTCAACTTGACACAAGCTGAAGTTATCACAGAGAAAGGAGTTTCAGTTGAGAAAATGTCTCCATGAGATCCAGTGGTAAGGCATTTTTTCAATTAGTGATCAAAGGGGGAGGGCCCCTTGTGAGTGGTACCATCTGTGGGCTGGTAGTCTTGAGTTCTATAAGAAAGCAGGCTGAGCAAGCCAGGAGAAGCAAGCAAGCCAGTAAGAAACATCCCTCCACGGCCTCTGCATCAGCTCCTGCTTCCTTCCCTGCTTGAGTTCCAGTCCTGGCTTCCTTTGGTGATAACCAGCAACGTGGAAGAGTAAGCTGAATAAACCCTTTCCTCCCCAACTTGCATCTTGGTCATGATGTTTGTGCATGAATAGCAACCCTGACTAAGACAGTCATTAATATCTGTCAGTATCAATGGACGCAATTCCTCAGTAAAAAGACACAGGCTAAAAGAATGGATTCATAAACAGAATCTCATTCTGCTGTATACAAGAAACACATCTCAACAACAACGACAGTCATTATCTCTGAATAAAGGGCTGGAAAAAAAGATTTTTCAAGCAAACAGACCCAAGAAACAAGATAGAGTAGACCTTCTCAAAAATTGAACATATAATCTGTCACAAAGCAAGCCTCAACAGATACAAGAAGATTGAAATAACCCCATGTATCTTATTAGTTCACCATCATGAATTAAAAACTGGACTTCAACAAGAATAGAAACAACAGAAATCCTACATATTCATGGAACTGAACAACTGTCTACTCAATGATCACTGGGTAAGGGAAGAAATAACGAAAAGAGTTAAAGACTTTCTAGAATTCAATGAAAATGAAGGCACAACAGACCCAAACATATGGGGCATTATGAAAACAGTGCTAAGAGGAAAGTTCATAGCATTAAGTGCCCTCATGAAGAAATTGTAGTTCTCAAACTAATGAATTAAGAGTATGTCAGAAGGCTCTAGAAAAAAAAAAAAAAAGAAGAAGAAGCAAACATACCTAGGAGAAGTAGATGGCAGGAAATGATCAAACTCAGGAATAAAATTAATCAATTAGAAACAGAGAGAATAATACAAAGAATCAATGAAACCAAGAGCTGGTTCTTTGAAAAAATCTACAAGATAGACAAACCCTTAGCAAGACTGACTAAAAGGCAGAGAGAGAGTATCCAAATTAACAAAATTAGAAATAAAAAGAGACATAACAATGGATGTTGAGGAAATTCAAAGAATCATTAGGTCTTACTTCAAAAGCCTGTACAAAATTTGAAAATCTAAATGAAATGGATGATTTTCTAGGCACATACCAATTACCAAAGCTAAATCCAGACCACATAAACTATCTGAACTATAACCCCTAAGGAAAAAGAAGTCATTAAAAGTCTTCCAACCCCACCCCCCAAAAGCCCTTGGGCCATATGATTTTAGCATAGAATTCTACCAAACTTTCAAAGAAGAGCTAATATCAATACTTCTCAAACTAGTCCACAAAACAGAAACAGAAGAAACATTGCCAAACTTGTTCTATGAGGCCACAGTCACCCTGATACCTAAACCATACAAATACTCAACAAAGAAAGAGAATTTCACACCAATTTTCCTTATGAACAGTGATGCAAAAATACTCAATAAAATACTTGCAAACCAAATCCAAGAACATATCAATGATATCATTCACCTTGATCAAGTAGGTTTCATCCCAAGGATGCAGGGGTGGTTTAATATATGAAAATTCATCAAAGTAATCCATCATATAAACACACTGGAAGAAAAAAAAACCACAGGATCATCTCATTAGAAGCCAAAAAGCATTTGACAAAATCCAACACCCCTTCATGTTAAAGGCTTGGAGAGATCATGGATACAAGGTGCATTCCTAAACACAATAAAGGCAATATACAGCAAGCCAACAGCCAAAATAAAACTAAATGGAAAGAAACTTGAAGCAATCCCACTAAAATCAGGGACAAGATAAGGCTGTCCACTCTTCCTATATCTCTTCAATATAGTACTTGAGGCTTTAGCTAGATTAATAAGACAACTAAAGGAGATCAAGGGGATACAAATTGAAAAGGAAGAAGTCAAAGTATCACTATTCTCAGATGATAGGATAGTATACGTAAGTGACCCCCAAAATCCATCTCTGGGAAACCTAATGCTTCAGCTATTGTTGCTTTCAATTATTTGCTAGCCCTGACTTGCAGCCTTCAGTAAGCAGTAACAGAACATCTTGGATCATAAAATAGAAAATTTATACTTCTCCACATAGTTAATTGCACAGCTATTTAGTAGTAATTCTATGGTTTAGAAGGAGAGAAGAGGACTTCCAATCTTCCAAATTCTAACATTTCCAGACAAAAATGGCACAATAATAGAATTTTAATTATGACCAACCTGCAAATATTTTATCCTCACAGGATTTTTAGGCATGCCTTGACTCGAACAACAACAACAAAAAAACACAAACAAAAACAAACTCCCTCCTTTTCTGAGATAGTATTTGTTTTCAGGAGCTTTTGTTGTTGTTGACTCTGAAAAAAAAGAATTTATTTTTAAATCATGATCACAAAATCATACTCATCCATTGATACTACATCTTTAAATGTTAGAAAGCCCTCGATGTAGATGGATTTGGGACGCTTATTCACACAACTGAGAAAGTATATACTATCTCTATACATATTATGGTGATACGTACAAAGATCTGCTAACAAAGCCTCAGTTCTGCAATTCCTGAAATTCATTGCAACCTCTTAATGGAGACCGTTGAGTCTTCACCATGAAGCTACTTATGATTACAGGATTCTCTCTCAAAATCATCCTGTCTATCACGGAATTTTCAGAGTGTAGGATTTAAGGTGGGAGACACCTTAACAATGTTCTCTGTTGTAACAATTTAGGTGATAAAACCAGAATAGAGCAAATGAAGTTTTACTCAGCACTTTGTCATCTAAATTCTCCTACTGTTACAACAGGCAATACCAAGCTTACATTCTAGATATGCACGCACTTGTCAATAGTGTTTGGTCTCTTTTCTTTTTTTTAATTCAGGTCCAAAGATGAATTTGTTTAAATTTAATCTTTTTGGTATAAAACAAATACCACTGGTGCTAATGCTGAAAAACTAAATTAAAAAACAAATACATGGTTACAATTTAAATTCCTTGGAATAATCTACCTTCTGCTGATTTGTTTTCTCTCACCACTATGCCTTTATGCAGGCAAAAATAGATAGATAGATAGATAGATAGATAGATAGATAGATAGATAGATCAAGGTTTGTTTTTTTTCACTTTTTATTATTATTATTTTTGATACTTTATTTACATTTCCAATGTTTCCCCTTTTCTGGGTCTCCTTTTTGGAAACCCCCTATCCCCTACCCATCCCCGCCTCTATGAGGGAATTCCACCTCCCACCCACCTGCCCACCCATCCCCATATTCCCACCTTGACATTCCTCTTTACTGAGGCCTCTAACACCCTCAGGCCCAAGGGCCTCTCCTCTTTCCCTGATGGCCATCGAGGTCATCCTCTGCCACATATGTGGTCCAAACCATGGGTCCATAGATTTGTATTCTTTGGTTGGTGGTCCAAACTCCAGGACGATCGAGTGTGTGTGTGTGTGTGTGTGTGTGTGTGTGTGTGTGTGTGTGTGTGTGTCAGGCCCAT
>CM052705.1:117393992-117491497 GCA_028551405.1 Uromys caudimaculatus | reverse complement strand
AAAGGAGAGGACTTTGGGCCTGAGGGTGCTAGGGGCACCAGTAAAAGGGAATGTCAAGGTGGGAATATGGGAATGGGTGGGCGGGTAGGTGGGAGGAGGAATTCCCTCACAGAGGCGGGGAGGGGGAGGGGACACGGGGTTTCTAAAGAAAAGGGGAATCATCGGAAATGTAAATAAAATATCAAAAAAAAAAAAAAAATCCAGTCTGTAAAACAGCCTTACCCTGATTCAGCCTCTTCAGATACTCTTGTGCTGTGCAGCAGTGGCTCTGGGTGTAAATGCTATGCACTGAGGATACACAAATATGACGTGTACAGGATAATGCCTCATACCAATCAGATGTCCATTTGTTACTGTGTTTGTTAACAACCCTTTATCTCTTAGTGTTATAAACTCCACTTAAAACTGATTAAAGTCTCATTCTTGTCAAAAAAAAAAAAAAAAAGAAAAAAAGAAAAAAAAGAATACTAGACAGTTGACATTCTTAATGTAACAAGATAGGGGTAGGCATCTCTAAGTAAATATGAAATTCTTCTGGCTCATGGAATACCTTTGCTCTTATTTAAGAAATTGCTCTGTAATACTTAAAAAAAAAAATGAATGCAAATTCTAAAAACAAAGTTCTGGGTCTGAGTCTAAGCTTCATTGGGTCTTCATAACCAGTAGGATTTTATTTACGACCTGTGGCTCAGAAAAGGACAGTGGAAACATGCCTCCACAAACAATTTCTTTTGTATTTAAATATACATATTTACAATATGAAACCTTTTGAAAGCCATGAGATACTGAAATGCATTTAATACCAACTGAAACTTAAATTGCTCTTATTTTGTAGTGATTAAAATAAAAGGATAAAGTATTGTAAAATATGCCTAAATACTGTGCACTAACTATACATTAAAATTAGCACAAATTGAATAAATGAAGTGGAGTAGTTGTTCCAATGTACAACAGAAAAATAACTTTTAAACACCTGGCAAAATTAATAATTTTGTGTAACTAAAAATTAAGGTCATTATTTTATACATGGAATCTTTATTTCTTCTATATTAAATATGCCAGACATCATAATTAAGGAAAGGAACTAAGAGCACTGGACAGGGAGGGATTTAAACTCTAAATGATGGACAGATCATTTGGGGAGAACAGATGTTAGCATATCTTCTCTAGGAAAGAGACAAGCTTCAGCAAGTCACAAACCTGTGCTACAAAGAAGCTGTGATTCCGGTCTAAATCCTGCTTCTGCAACATATGATGCTTATAGAATTAACAGAAAAATATGGATTATTTACTTGATTAAAAATAATGATAAAAGCATACGGAGATGGCGAACGGTAGTTACATTTCTATCTGCCAAGAAGAAGCTTGTAGATGATGCCTAAAATTGAACAAATCTGGAAGTAGCAATGTAAGCATGTTATTTAGGGATACTATAATTGCCAATAGAATCACAGCTATAAAAGTAAATTAGGTTGATCTGAGGAGTAGGAAGAATGAGAAAACAGCACAGGAGACTTACTGCCTTCTATATAATCTTTTGAATGTATTTCTAGGGGGACTGGAGAGATGGCTCAGTGGTTAAGAACACTTGCTTCTTTTGTAGAGAACCCAGGTTCAATTCCCAGCATCCACACTGCAGCTTACAACTGTTGTTGTCCAGTTCTAGCAGAATCTGTTTCCCTTTTCTGGTCTCTGTGTGTACCTGCAGGAATGTAGGCACATCATACACCCAAGCATGCACCTACAAATAAAATAATAAATATTTAAAAATGAAAATAAAAGCATTTCCAGAGGTACATTTAATTGTGTGGCCCTTGAAACTCATACAATATGGTGGAAAGGAGTCTTCTTTAAACAAATTAATATAAATTTATAAATAAACATAATTATAAAATGAACATTTAGAATGAAAAATTACTACAAAACTTAAAAATGTAAAAGAATGCAAATACAATGACATCATGAAATTCAAGGGAGAAATTATGTTTTTATTATTAATTAACTGTGTGGCACAGACAGCCCTATAGTGCATTTTATGGTGTTTTAAATTAATAATTTTAACACTATTTCCTTTAGGTGGAACAAAAAGATAATTCAGTCTTTCTTTAGCATGGGTGACTGAAATTGATTTTCATAGTACTGGTGGTTTGACATTTATTTAAGGACCTGGAGACACAGCTCAGCAGTCAAGAGTGTTTACAACAGTAGCAAAGAGGAACCAAATTTGGTTCCCAGCACCTACATTGGATGGCTTACAACTGTCTCCAGATCCAGGGAATTCTGCACCCACTTATTGCCTCTGAGGGCACCTGTATGCAAATGAATGCACGTAAGTTCGTGCATGTACACCCACACACACACAAGTAAAATAAAAATAAAATATACTTAAGCTTCACAACTTTATACTAAAAAGTATTTAATTACTATAATCTATGACAAAATTTGGACATGTCGTGCTCTCTTTAATATATGAGAAACAAAATTTTAAAGAATTCAAAAATTTTGGTGCAGTGTTCTTAAATACTCCTTGAATCGAAGATCCGCATAAACCAGTGTTTCTACTGTGTTCTCCTAGTGTGCATAGTTCATTAAAGCTGTGGCTAGTGATGACTTGGGAGTGCTGCCATTTTAGCCAGACATGGATGACAGCTTTATCTTCTGTCATCATTTACATAGACGCTCAATGAAAAGGTTTTGCATAGAATAGTGTCTGGCTCTGTAGATATCAAACCTTGTCTCTTCTCTATTATCCGCATACTCCCCCGGCTGTAAGAATAAAACACATTTCTATTCCAACATGGACTCTAGTTCTAAACTTTTATGTCACTGTGCTAGTGACGGCCTAGTGAATATTGTAGTGTTATTTCTGTATAGTAGTATTTCTGATTGGCACCTGAGATGGCCAACAGCAACTCCTATGTGGAAGTGACTACAGCCCGCCTACCTGTGCTTCACTGTGTTTCTGTTGCTAACTGTACAAACTGCACAGTGTGTGGTGATCATTCATGGTCTGCCTCAAAGCTGAAGAATCATATCTGGTTATCAGCTTCATTGCTCGCAGAATTCCAAAGTGGCTAAGAGCATCACACCATGACAGACAGTATGCAAAAGACCTGGCTAAACTCTCTAAACTGTCTGGCTAAACCACTCTTGACGCATCCCGTTACCTTACCAATCTATTAATCTGTTGACCACATGCATGGATTAGCTGGTTCTTGAGGACAGAATCCAGTCACAGTATCTGTGAGAATTAAATTTTAACATGCATTTTGGAGGAGAAAAAATAGATCCAAATCATAGCATCCACTAAGCCAAGCAAAGCATCTCCCATATCCCACGTGTCTGGAAGCCATTGCAAACCACATGGAGGAAAATGCAAGTGGCAGGTCTCTGCGCTGTCACAGCAGATCGCCATTGGTATGTCATGCTCTGTAAAGCTGACCAAAGTGCATGACCATGTGAGGACTCAGTTAAGGCCTCTCCCCCAGGCCTGAGGAAGAACCAAGCAAGTGATGGAAGCTTTAGTGGAAGCTCACTTCTGACTGTGACTTATTATTTGTTAACTACGTGTGTGTATATTATTTGTTAACTATATGTGTAAACTGTCTTGAAACAAAAGACAGGGAAAATAAGCGAAGTGAAAGGCAAACATGAACACCTAATGCAGGTTTTGAAACTCAAATAATTTGATACAAAACGAGCAAAAGTTAGGTCATCCATATCCCAAAAGAGACACACAGTGATCAGCAAGCAAAAGGATACACTTTGCAGCTTTAGGTATACAAAGAAACACACAGGAATATTATTGCCATAAACCATCATATTATTGGAATTTTGTTCAACATAGATGATGTTCTAAGAAGACAAAGGGGCAATAGAAATAACGTTAAAGTGTATAAAAACATACGGGTGCAACCAGTGCCGTGGTTTGGATCCTAAATGGCCTCTCACAGGCCCATATGCTAACACAGATTGTGATATAGTAATATGATACAGGTTGTGGGACCTTAGGCAGTGGGACCTAATGGCAGTGGGACTGGAGGTATGCAATGGATATTGAGACCCCAGCCTCCTTGTCCCACCTGTGTGTGTGTGCATGTGTGTGCATGCATACATGCATATGCATATGTGTGTATCTTTGTGTCTGCGTGTCTTTGTATGTGTGTATGTCTGTGTGTACTTTGTGTGTGTGTCTGGGTGTCTGTGTATACTTGTGTGTATATATGTCTATGTGTCTATGTATGCGTATCTGTGCATATCTGGGTGTATCTGTGTTTATAAACATTGTACTCCATCGGGCCATAATTTTCAATGAAATTATGGCCTTTGGATCCTTCTGATGACACCAGCAAAAAATATAGTTATCACATCTCTGTTGTTTGACTGGGGTAGCAAGGGAGGCTTCTTCCTAGGGAACCTGGGCATCTCGTAATGATTGGCTAGAGCAGCAGTTCTCAACTTGTGGGTCATGAGCCCTTTGGCAAACTCCTATCACCAAAAATGTTTACATTACAATTCATAACAGTAGCAAAAATATAGCTATGAAGTAACAATAAAAATAATTTATGTCTGGGAGTCACCAGAACATGAGGATTGCAGCATGAGGAGGGTTGACAACCACTGGGCTAGAGGACTGCTTACTGGCATTTTCAAATCTCCTTCGCACTACACTGCCTTCTAAGATTCTTCCAAACACAAATTCATCCTTCCTCCCTGCTCTCCAGTACTTGGTAGATCCCTCAACATTTTTGTTATGCATATCTCTCTGAACACAGTTTTTGTGGCCTCAGACTACCACCACATCTGGCAGTTTATCCTCTTGCTTATCTATTGCTTTTGAGCAAACACTGCAGCTGCATGAGCAAAAACACTGTATCCGTAGCTCACTGCAGCTATCCTTGCCACCCCATGAGCAAATACTGTAACTGCATGAACAAACACTGTAACTGCATGGGCAAACACAGTAACTGCATGAGCAAACACAGTAACTGCATGAGCAAACACTGTATCCATAGCTCACTGCAGGCATTCCTTCAGCTGCATGAGGAAGCACTGCACTGCATGAGCACCACAGCTGCATGAACCAACATGAGACCAGAAGGCAGTCTGCCACTTTCATCTTCCTCTTCATTTGTTTAAAAACTACATTATTTCCTATCTCCTCTGTTTTCATCGACTTGTTTCTGCTTTGAGATAACATGGATCTCTCTGCCACCATCTCCAAGGAACCCAAACACACTAAGCAGAATGTAGGGATTTTGGGGATCACTCTGGTCATCTGTGTGTCATGGGGCATGAGGTCGCATTTCAGTCAGAATACACCACTCATTCACTAGTTTCAACCCTAAAGCCTCTTTTCCAATACTGGTCTCCTCTGCTCTAGACAGGTGACCTCCTAGGAAGTCTACTTGGTCTTTTCCTTTCTCCCTCATCCTGTCCTCACCTGGTAGCTATCTGTGAAACTGAAAAACAAAGCGCACAAAAATAAATCAATAAAGAGGTACTATCCATTCAAGCTCATCCAGAAAAAAGAAGTGCCCAGTGGTTGCAACACCACCCTGCAGCACGCCCTCCATTCCTTGCTTCATCCTATGTATTTCAAATTTCTTCCTTGGCTTCCAGAGCATAGAGAGGGGTAAAGACAGCCATCATTGCTGGATTTTTATAATGCCATCTCTCAGCCACAAATGAGTATTGTTTTTCAGATGAGGAAGCTGGAATGTCAAGGTAGAAAGAAATTGTCTCTAGACACGATGAATAAGAGGCAGACAGAGTCCAGGCTATTGCAGCTTCAAAGGGGATTCTTTTCACTGTATCATCGTACTCCTCCTATGAGCAGCTGCTAAGAGGAGGGAAAGGATGGTTCTTAGCAACCAAGGACTCAAGAGGATGTGGCTGAAGTATGGTACGCAGGCTCTGTTAGTGCCAGGCCCATTATCCTCCCAACTTAAACTCCAAGTAGAGAGTTCAGGTAGCTTGTCCTCACAAGCCTCTCAGGCTGACCACCATGTCAGAAGAAAGGTCCCCTGGTGTGTGGTTAGGCTAAAAGCAGTGCAGAGTCAATGTCCTGACCTGAGAGATCACCTGCCCTTTCTCCATCTTGAAGGACTGCAGTGGTGATTCTCGTCCTGTATGTCCAGCTGTCTGCTCAGCAACACACCCTTCACTGAGTTTCTTCCCCTCTTTATGCAACTTCCCTATTCTTGACCTGTGCAGGATTACCTCAGAAATAAACTACTGCCAGATATGACATGTATGCATACATGCACACTAGTCATGCACACACACACACACACACACACACAAACACAATGACACATGTTAGTGAGGATGTAGAGAAAGTCACATGAAGACACATGATTTATCATGTCCTTGTCTGAGTTGTAGTGGAGCCCTTCCTGTGAGAGGACATGATGATGGTCTATCATGTGGTAGAGGCTATCATGACCAGCAGAATACCTTCTCCTGAAATCATGACAACACAATAAATGGAAAACCTAATGACATCCATGGCAGGGCAATCATTTCCTTGGATAGAACAGGAAGAGAGTAGGGTCCGTGTGGTGAGACTAACTGTCTAAAGTGATAACAGATTATTGCAAGAGTCCTGTCAGATACCAGATGGCAATGTGAACTTTCTCTCGTGGAAGGAAGGGGGGGTCACCAGTCCTTCCTGCCTCAGATGAACATGGTCTGGGGGAATCCTAGATCTATAAGAAATGGGCACTCTTCAATGGCAGAGCCTTTAGGAGTTGACACTCATGCCAACGTGGGACTTTTCAGTGACATCATTGCCTTTGAATTGCCCATGCTTCTGTGAGTAACAGCCTGCCCAATGCTCCTGTAAACAACCCCAGTTGATTCACCAGGCTAGAGTTGGATAACATCATTTCTTTGGTCTATCTGTGAGAAACAGACATTTTCTGTCTCCTCAGGAATCATACCACAAACTGATGTCTGAAAAGGGACACAACTGAACCAAAGATGGATGTTTGTAAAGCCATTGCTTTGCCTCTGCTATGAGTAATACATATGACTGAGGTCAAGCTATCCAACAGTGGCCCACGTGAAGAATCCTGATATGACCATGTCTCCATCTGCATGTGGCATGGGGAGGTGTGCCTCCTTGCTGTGATGAAGGGTGCACAGCCTTTGCTACATGTGCTAAGATGTACAACCAAGGCTGAGTGTCCTCCTAAATGCTACAAGATGACATGCTTCCTTGATGAATGTGATCTATTCTTGAATATGGGGAGCCATGAAAAGACATGATGGACAAGAGACTATATTGCAATTTCTCAACATGCATGTATAAAATAGAATTGTAAAGGGGGCTGTGAAGAACTGTGTAGCCATTACTATGGGTGATAAGACATTGGAGGGAGGCTGAGCTGTTTGTCTGGAAGGAACTTTCCTATGTAAGGGATAGTTGACATTAGGAAACAGACATACAGAAGATTATCTTTTAAGCTAGCCTCTGAATTGGTTAGAAAAGTCATATGATAGCTATTTAGAGTTGTTACATCCAGACAGTTATGGAGACTGGAGGGTCAGGAGAAAGGAGAACATTTATAGTCGTTATGACATTGGTATTGTCAATCTGACAGAATTTAGAATCACTTGGGAAAACTGTCTCTGGGCATGCCTATGGGAGATTATCTAGATAGTATCAACTGAGGTGAGAGCACCCATGCACCGGAAGTCACACCATTTGCAGCCTGTGAACCTGGGTATGAGTAGAGAAAGTACTGAGCAACAGAGCCCGTGCATTTTCCCCCCTTTGTCTGCATGGGCACAATGTTACCAGCTGCTTCAATCAAGTTCCTGCTGCAACAGAGCCCATGCATTTGCCTCCTCTGTCTGCATGGGTACAATGTTACCAGCTGCTTCAGGTTCCTGCTGCCTTAACTTCCTCACCATCAGACATTTGAACTGTTTGCTAAAATAAACCCTTTCCTGTTAAGCTTTTATTATTAGGGTGTTTTTTTTTTTTTAATCAAAACAAGAGAAAACAAACAAAAACCAAAAACTAAGGCCCAACTTGGTATTGAGAATGGAGTTGTTGCTTAGATAAACTTTTATGTATTGAAGACTTTGGAACTCTGGATTGGAAAAACCCTTGAATGCTGAGAACAGAGCTTTGAATGATGGGAACAGAGCTTTGAATGCTGGGAACAGAGCTTTGCAGATCATTATGTAGGGATCTTGGAAGAGAAAAATGCTGAGCAACAGACAGAGTCTCTTAACATTTCAGAGGAGAACTGCGACTTTATCAGAACTGGGGTAAGGAACATTCATGTGGTATTTTGGCCAAGAAAGTAGTTTCGCTCTGCCCATACCTTGAGAGTTTGAGTGAAATTGAATTTAAATATAACAGACTAATTTGTTAGACAGAGGAAAATTCAAGGCAGAATGGTATTTGGGTGGAAGCAGTAGCTATAATTGATGATGATGATGATGATGATGATGATGATGATGATGATGATGATGATGATACTATTACAGAGACATCTACTGCATTGCCCTGGGAGAATGGGGAAAATGTCCTGAGAGTAAAACTGCCCATTGGAGACTAGATCGCCAGAAAGCAAACAGAACCTGGAGCATCCTCCATTTACACTGGTTTCAAGGCATGGCAGATGCAAGATTGAGGGGCCATGGGAAGAGCTGCAGCCAGGCAATGTGTGACTTCTCCACAAACAGGCCCTGAAAGGCCCCTGCATGAAGTTGTGGAGGTAAAGAATAAGTTGCTATGGAGACCCAAGGATGCTGAAGTTGACAGGACCACGGGACATCTTCTAAGGAGGACTTCAGATCTGGAGTGCAGCTGGCCCAAGAGAGAACCCTGTGTAGTGAGGAAGTACTGCTTGAGGGTGACTTGCCCCAAGCCTTTGAAGCACTTGAGTGTATACACCACGCCCCAGGTGGCAGACATGGAGCTGCAGGATTTTCTGTTTGCCTTGCTGGATTTTGGTTTTGCTTTGATATCATTTCACATTTTGCTCTGATTCTTCCAGTTGGAATAAGAATGTTTACTCTGTACCATTATATGCTAGCAGTGCATATCATGTCTGTTAGCACTCTGTCTAAACTCCACCCCACAGTTACCTGGCAACAGCCACGTATGCTCCTCCCCACAGTTGCCTGGCAATAGCCAGGTGGGCCTGGCCCACTATAAAAGGGACTGCTTGCCCCTCCTCTCTCTCTCATCTCTTATCTCTTACCTCTCCCCATTCCCTTCCCCCCTCTCTCCACGTGCTCATGGCCGGCCTCCACTACTCTACTTCTCTACTCTCTTCCTCTCTCTGCCTTTCTCTGTCTATACTACCCTCTTAACTCCCCTCCCCATGCTCTAAATAAACTCTATTTCTATACCATGCCCTCACGTTTGTCTGGTCCCTCTGGGGGAAGGGATGTCTCGGCATGGGCCTGCTGAGGCACACCCTTCCCCTTCCCTGCACCTCCATAACATACGTGTCTCTATATATTTTTATAAACACATCAATGTTTACCGCTTTATAGGAGCTCACAGCTAAGACACTGGACTTGTAAATTGTTGTAATTCTAAAGGACCATGAGGACCTTTGAAATTGGACTGAATACATTTTATATTATAACATCTTCATGAGCCTAGGAGGACAATGGATGGACATTTATGGCTTAAAAGGAGATGTACTGGGGTGTCAAGCTGTCAATTTGACAGATGTATCGGGGGAAGCATTCTGGGCATGCCGGCGGGAGGTTAACTTGTTTGTATTAGCAGAGGTGGGAAGATGCAGCCGCCATAAATGTCACCGGTTCTCTGCCTGGGAGCCTGGACCACATAACTGGAGGAAGAAAGCTGAGCAGCAGCAGGCATGTCAGTCTGCTCTGTCTCCTGACACTGGATGAGATACACTGGGTGACTGGCAGCTCAAGCTCCTATGCTCTGACTCCCCACGATGAGCCAGATAAGCCCTTCCTCCCCTAAACTACTTCTGCCAGAGGATTTTATCCCCGAGCTGTGATGCAATGGTGCAGTGTTTCACTTTTGCAAGACAAAAACATTTTGGAGGTTATTTCTGCAACAATGGGGTTTAGAGTCAGCTTTTCTACACTGTATGCTTTGCGATGGTTAAGATGATAAATCCTGTTATATCTGCTTTACTACAATAAAGACAGTAATTAGAAAATGGTATATAAACAGTTGCTTACCTCCTAACCCCCTCTGCCTGAGGGCATCAACGCATCTGCTTGGTCTTCACACACCATGTCTAAAGACTGTCAATTCCTCCCAAGGTGTCAGGAATGCTTCATCCGACACAAGACCACAAATCTGACTTTCCCAACCTACCGTTCTCTCCACTCACAAAGTCTGGATGAAGTCTATTGCTCTCTTTCCAAAAAGTCAAACAAATATCCTGGTGGTACTGCAGTAACTCCGGCACCCCTCTTTGCATCATTCAACAAATCCACTTGTAAAATGTCTCTAGATTCCCTATGTGTGACCACCATCTTGTTCACAATTTGCCCCTCTGGGTTCTGCCTCACAACTGACTCTCTGCCACCAGTTTCCTGCTATGTGTCCGCACTTCCCTATTTTATTTAAAGACCCCAGCCAGAGAGGTGTAAATTACATGCCTGATCACCTCCTCTAGTTACTTATTTAAATTCCTCCCAAATCTTGCCTAAACAGAGGCAGGCTGAATTCAGTCCTCTCTCCAGCCTGCAGAACAGGAAGGTTTGCGTACATAGACAGTGGCCTCTGTATCTAGCAGCCCAAGCACACACTCCACAACTCCCTGACTTGGCTCCTGCTGGCCCTCTTCATTTTATAGGTCAAAGGTCTTCCACAAGCAAGCAGTGCTTGCCTTTCCATAGAAATTCCCATTGCATGCAGCAGGCGTTTTCTTATCTTATCTGCCTGCTTTTGCTATCAGATGCTGAGGCACAGGTGAGCAAACTAGGTCCAGGTGTTCCACTTGGGCTACATGGATTCATTGAGCTGATATCCAGTGTAAAGCACCACGTTAGATCTTCCTGTTTTAGACAGGTGGTATGGAATGATGTTTGTTGAGCTGAATTTGAGATCTTTGCAGTTTAATTAGCATTCACTAACCTAAAAGTACCTGCAGAACACAAAGTAGAAGTTTGAAATTCCATAAGAGGAGGAAGAAATGACCCACAGCCCTGTGAATGAGAAGCCTCTGAGAAAGAGAACTGGGAGTCCAAGATTTTGCTTCTGAGTCAGAGGGAATTCAGACAGTATATTTGTATTTTTGTTTAGAAAAACTTTTTCTTACTTGTTTGGGTGGGAAATCTACAGTATAGTAATGTCACTTGAGAAGCATCTGGGTGTCTACACTGGAAGTGGGCTCAAGCCAGTCCATAGTATGGTCAGGGAAACTGCTCCACCTTCCTAACTAGTATCCTGCACAGTAAAACAGGGATGAGCAAGGTTGCTTGACAGGAGAGTTGGTTGTTGACTAACATCTATGAAATCTCAGTCCCGATACCATCAAAATTACCGGATTCATAGTGAAACCCCCGAATTCAACTTCCTCATTTATTTCTGAGACACTGTCATCTCCTACTGTTCACAGAAGCAGTCTTGGAAGCACTGAGGGGCACCACGAATTCCAGAATGAGTCAAGAGCATGATCCAGATGACAACTCCTCAGAGACAAAGCACTGGTGGAAATAGCAGTTTGATACCTCAAGTGAGGGTGGGGCTACTAACCAGCTGAAAAACCCAGGGAACCACTTAATATACAAGTTTCCTTATTTTTAAAATTTTATTTTATTTTTATCTTATGTATATGAGTGTTTTGCCTGCATGTATTTCTATGCAGTACATGAGTGTTTCGTGCCCATAAAGGCCAGAAAATGGTACCAGGCACCTTAGAACAGTGTTACAGATGGCTGTAAGTCATCATGTGGGTGATGGGGATTGAACCCTAGACTCTCTAGAGAGAGCGAGTACTCTTAACTGCTGAGCCATCTCTCCAGCCTTAGTTTCTTCATTGTTAAGTGGGACTAAGAGTAGTAAACAGTTGTTACAAGAATAGAATAAGCTGAGAATTGTACCAGGCTCATACTAACTGTTGCTGCCAATCACCTCATTTGGGTTTTTCTGTTCTCTCAGAATTCTTCAGTAATGAAGGGGCAGCATTTTCAGTGGCAGTGGTTTTAGGTTCTTGAGTATCAAGTGTCTGGTGAGGCTTGTCCCAAAGAGTCAGAAGCCCGTTGTTCAAAGTCCTGAAAATGAGTAGTTCCAAGTGTGCAGTCCAGAGGCTGACCACTCTGGGTCTGGCCTGTCAGTGTCTCTGCACTCGACAGCCAGGGATCTATGCTATTCTTGCTAGTTTTATGTCAACTTAACACAAGCTAGAGTCATTTGGGAAAATGTCTCCATAAGATAGGCCCATCTCCATAAGACATAATTAAGACATCTTCTTAATTAGTGTTGCTATGGGAGGTGGGTGGTGCCACTCCTGGGCTGGTGGTCCTGGTTGCTACAAGAAAGCAGGCTGTTAGAAGCAAGGCTGTAAGAGGCATTCTTCCATGGCCTCTGCATCAGCTCCTGCCTGTCTTGAATTCCTACTCTGACTTCTCTGGATGATTTCTGTCTTATTCAGAGTTTTATTGCTATGATGAGACACCATAACCATGGCAACTCATATAAAAGAAAGCATTTCACTGGGGCTTGCTTACTAGTCCATTATTACCATGTGGGGAGCATGGCAGCATGCAGGCAGACATGGTACAAAAGAAGTAGCTGAGAGTTCTACATTCAGATCCACAGGCAGGAGGAAGAGACAGTGAGCCTGGCTTGAGCTTTTGAAGCCTGAAAGCCCACCCCCAGTGACACAGTTCCTCCAACAAGGCCACATCCACTCCAACAAGGCCACACCTACTCCAACAAGACCACACCCACTCCAATAAGATCACATCTCCAGTTGCCTGTCAAGTAGTGCCACTCCCTAAGGACCAAGGACTAAGCCTATGGGGGCCATTTCTATTCAAACCACTGATAATATAGGAGGCTGTGCTTGTGTGGGGTACGTAGAGGTGGGGAACTCTGTCGATGTCACAGTTTTGTTATGAATGAAAATTTTCTCAAAAAAAAAAAAAAAGGTCTATTCAGGGGGCTGGAGAGATGGCACTTATTGATCTTGCAGGAGACCCAAGTTCAGATCATCCACAAGGTAGGGTACTGCCATCTGTCACTCCAGTGCCAGGAGATCTGTTGTCCTTTTCTGATCTCCACAGGCACCAGGTACACAGGTGATACACCTATACACTTATGTACATTCAGGTAAAACACTCATACATATAAAATAAGTAAATCTAAAATGAACTTTTAAAGATCTATTTAAATACCAGACTTTTAAAACAATCTACTGCTAAATCCCATTAAGTTGCAGTATGAAACGCAAAGGAATGCTTTATACTTCCTTAGGTTAAATCTGTTTGGGTAAATATCATTAATGTAATAGTTTGGAAACCAGGATACATGAAAAAGTACTGGAGGATTGCCAATGACCTCAATCAAACCTATAGAGACTGTGTGACTAAAGCCTTAGGAGATTCTCAAAGCTTGAAATGTACGCACAAAACACATCTGCCCTAGAGAAATGTTTTAGTACAAGCATGCACCACCATGCACAGTAGAAAGAGATGGATATTTTTATTTAATTTTAAAATTACATATGTGCCCAGCTTCTGAGCCCTTTGGTATTAAGAGGATTTAATTGTGAAAAATTTAAGTACAACAAAACTATTAAATATTAATTGAATTGTTATAAGTTCATACCAAACAAAGCATGAGCAAAATCTTATAATATCATTTCATTTTGCGCCCTGAGTGGGTTTCCTTTCTAGAGCATATGATTCTTAACCCATCCCATAGAAGGAAATTGATGAGGACCTGCTGTCTACTTCTGCATGGATGTGTTTTAATTTAACTATGTATATAATAAAAAAGAAACTGTCTAATGTAGTAACTTGTGAACATGAGTGAGATTTGTTACAGAGAAGACTTTTAAAAATGAAGTAGCTGGGTGTGGAACTGCATTCCTTCAATGCCAGTACTAGGAAAGCAAAGGAAGCAGATCCCTGAGCTCAAAGCCAGCCAGGGATACACATTGAGATTCTGTCTCAAAACAAATAAACCCCCAAACAATAAACAACAGCAACAACAGCCAAAAACCCTAGGGGCGCTGTGGTGGTTTGAATATGCTTGGCCCATGGGAAGTGGCACTATTAAGAGGTGTGGCCCTTGTTGGAGGAAGCGTGTCACTGTGGAGGTGGGGTTTGGCCATGCAGGAAGAGCTATAGTGGTCAAGTGAGCTTTCTGGAGGCAGCCCACCATTTTGCTCCGCTCCAGTGGGTGTACCTGGAGATGCAAGGCTGAGGAGTTTCATCCCAGGATTGCTTCTTGCTACTGCTCTGCTTTCTCATGTTTGTCGTTGCTATCTACCTCATATATCTGGCCTGGTGTGATCAGGCCTGGTGAGACCCTCGCTGCCTACAACCTGGTGTGATTACTTCCTGGATGATAGCCCAGGTTGTTGTGCAAGTTTCCTGCCGATCAACAGGAAGATGAACTTTCATGAGATAATGATGTTTAGGTGAATTAATGATTTCATGGAATTCCTGATTTGATTTAAGTCGTTTAAGGAGTTAGTCTGATTTAAATAATTTTGGGAAGTTAGGGTAGTTGATAGAGAGTTTAAAGTTAGAATTAAGAACAGAGTTTGTCCCTTTTTCACAGATTAGCAAGAGCTGCATAGGTTAGAGAAAGGAGTACAGTGAGCTTTCATACATTGCAAAAACATAAATTGTACTAGCTAAAAAATAGGTTTGGGACAAGTTAATGATCAAGGAAAACATTCAGTCCAGCTTGGGTTTAAGCTCCTTGATCTTGTGATCTAGGGGTGTGGCACCATGAAAAGACAGGGTTATGAATAAAGAGCAAATAATTCTGAGTATCAGAATAGAGGATAAATGATTAGTTTACCTGAACAAGGCCTCAAAAATAAGATGTGAGACAGATCATGATCACTGGTAGATATAAACTGTCGTCAGCTAAGCATAGGAAAAATATTGCTAGTATTGGCTTGCTTAGACTCTATTAATCTACGACAAAGGAGTTATTGCTTTGGGGTTACAATGAGCTTGTGGAGAGAGAGAGAGACAGGTAATGTTTAGTTTGGGAAACATTTAGATGGGAGAGGTAATGTTTAGTTTGGTTATGAGTTTCAAAGGAGTACATGATCAATAATCCTGTTGTAATTTCCTTTTGTGTAATGATTTTAATCTGTTTCTAAGAATATGTTTTTATGGTGATTATTTTTAGAGCATATGTAACTTGTGGCTGTGAGGTAATTTTCTCCTTACGTAAAAATCTTTGTCTGAGGGAGTACGAAAGGGCTAAGGAAAAGCTTAAGTTGCTAGGGCCTACTTGCTGGAGCTTTGCTCCATCCATCCAATATATCTGTTTGTCTGTCTGTCTATGCGTGAAATTGTGGGAGCTTCATCCACAAAGTGTATGTGTGAGATTCTGATTTGCCCCCCTTTCTCACTGTCCCCAGAGAATTAAGTTTTGCTCCCTCAGAAGAAGTCTGCTGAGTGACTAATCGCCAACTCCACTCTCAGTCCTCCTAGGTTAACCCTGTAGTGTCAAAGCTGGCCTTCCACACATATATGTTCACATCTGACCAGTGTGACGAGCCTATGGAAGACAGACCCCTCCTGCTGCCCGTGGATCAAGAAGTAGAACTCTTGGCTCCTCCAGGACCAAGTCTGCCTGCATGCTGCCATGCTTCCCACAATAGTGATGACGGACTTAACTTCTGAAACTATAAGCCAACCCCAACTATATGTTTCTTTTATAAGAGTTGCCTTGGTCATGGTGTCTCTTCACAGCAATGAGATCCAAATTAAGACAGGCTCCATTCTAGCAATCCCTAAAATGAAAAGTGAAATTGTGATTGGCCTTGGTGTATGTACCAGTCTTCTACACCTATATAAACACAAACGCTCTGTGTGTGTGTGTGTGTGTGTGTGTGTGTGTGTGTGTGTGTGTGTGTGTTGCTTTTTCATGGTGTATTTACTCATGGACTAATTATCAAATACTCTTCATGCAGTTAACTTTAGCCCCTGCAGATATCCTTTTATGTGGCAACAAATATATATATATATATATATATATACATACAGGACTGGGGTGTTTTTGCTACATCTAATGATAAAGGCCTAATGTGTTTTTGGACTTTTGAATCAACTTTTGAGAATAATACTTCACTTAGCATATTTAACCTAAATCACAGCATTACATTTGAAATGTAAACTTAGACTTCTATTTAAGTTTTCAGTGTCAAAACATTCCTGGAAAATGTAAGGTTAGTTCAATATATGGAAATCTATTAACATAATATACCAGGTTTATAGACTTAGGGAAAATTACAACCATTTCATTACATTCTGAAAAATCATATTAAAATTCAATACCAGATATTGAAAGCTCAAAATAATAAAAAAGTTGAAAAGTGCTTTATATGTATATGCACATGTGTATGGTCTGTATTTAAACCCTAAAGCTGACTTACTTGACAGGGAAGTATTAAATATATTTTCAGTAAGATTAGCAATGAAGCAGCAATGCCCACTACTGTCTGTATTACTAAAGGTTGGATTAAGAGATTGTCAAGGCAATTAGAGATGAAAAGTCAATCGGAGGCTTGGGAATATGTAGACAGCACAATACGTGTGCTGTTTATTTTAAATGTAGGTTGTTAAATGAAAAGAATGAGTGTACATGTTCTTCCAAGGTTGATATCTGCCTTTTAATGCAATCCCATTAAAATATCAGTAATTGTTTTTCGGGAGTTGGATAAGTTGGTACTAAAGTTTATATAGGAAAGCAAACCGTGCATTGGTAACCACAAAAACACTGAAAAAGAAAAAAATAGTGAGAGAAGAGGAATTCCGCTGATATTAACACATGATGGAGCCACTGCAGTGTAATGGTGTAAGCATAAACAGACCAGGGGTACAGCTGACCTTCTCCAAACAGTTAGGACAAAAGACTTGCCTCAGGCTACTGCTGAAATTGTGAGTTTTAATAAATGATTATGTCCCAGCTAGATAGCCATTTAGAATACACGACTTCCTGGATAGCTCAACTGGTAGAGCACCTGATTTTAATCTGAGGGTTCAGGGTTCAAATCCCTGTTCAGCCACTTGACTTACTAGATAAACAAAAGATTAAACTGGATCTATAGCTCACAGAATACAAATAAACTCCAAAATGAAAGCATACACACACTGAATTCTTCTTGAACCTCTAGGCAGGGAAAATTTTAAATTATGATTAAAATAATGTTTTAAACTATGAATCCAAAAATAGAGATAAATATGATTACATTTTAAAAAACTGCTTGGACTTGGAACTATGATTTTGAAAATGAAGGAAGGATATAAACAATATATTTGAAAAGAGATGTGAAAATACCCCTCAAGTACATAAAAATATATTTCAATTCATTTGTAATTAGGGAAATGCAAATCAAAACCATGTCTGACCTATCCAAGTCACAATAATTTAAAAATTAACACAAATTATGGCTGAGACATGTACTTCCATGCCTGGAGAACCAGAGTCTGCAGATAGGCCATCTGGTTGTACCGACTTTTGAATCAGAAATCCTATTTTTAGTAATCTACCTTGAAGATGTATTTCAACACTATGTATCTTCGTTAGGATTTTATTGCTGTGATAGATACCAAGACAAGGGCAACTCTTATAAAGGAAAACATTTAATTAGGGCTGGCTTACAGTTCCAAAGGTTCACTCTATTGTCATCATGGTCGGAAGCATGCATTGTGCAGGCGGACATGATGCTGGAGGAGGAGCTAAGAGTTCTACATCTTGATCTGCAGGCAGCAGAAGGGGACTGGATTTGTTTCACACTGGGCATACCTTGAGCATTTAAGACCTCAAAAACCTCCCTCCACAGGGACACACTTCCTCTAACAAGCCCACACCTCCTAATTTTGCTACTTCCTATGGCCAAGCATTCAAGCATAGGAATCTATGGGGGGCCATATCCATCCAAACTACCACACTATGCTTTTTTAGACATTATTTCTTATAGAAGTGGCTGTAATTAGCACAGTGAGACAGGCTGGAAAGGTGATGCAGTGGTTTAAAACCCTTGCTGCTCTTACAGAGGACCTGAGTTTAGTTCCCAACATCCACAGTTAGTGGCTCACAACCTCCTAGGACTCTGCTCTAGAGCAACTAACACCAGCCATGGGCACCTACATGTGCACACACACACACACAGAGAGAGAGAGAGAGAGAGAGAGAGAGAGAGAGAGAGAGAGAGAGAGAGACGGAGATGGAGACAAACAGAGAGAGAGGTAGAGGGAGAAGAGAGATTTAAAAAGGAAAACAGAGGAAGCAGTTTAAGAGCCCATTTATAGCTGTGATGGTTTGTATACGCTCTGCCCAGGAAGTGGCACTATTAGAGGGTGTGACCTTGTTGGAGGGTGTGTCACTGTGGGTGTGGGCTTTAAAACCCTCATTCTAGCTGCCTGGATGTCAGTATTCTGCCAGCAGCCTTCAGATGAAGATATAGAACTCTCAGCTCCTCCTGCACCATGCCTGCCTGGATGCTGCCATGTTCTGGCCTTGATGATAATGGACTGAACCTCTGAACCTGTAAGCCAGTCCCAATTAAATGTTGTCCTTATAAGAGTTGCCTTGGTCATGGTGTCTGTTCACAGCAGTAAAACCCTAAGACAATAGCATCATGAGTTGGATAAGCAATGACATATCCATGTCATGGGATATTACACAGTGCTAAAGCATAGCAATAAAATGATCTCTGTGAACTGTGGATTGCTGTATCATATTTTGATATCTCATGTCAGTTGTGGTGAATATTTCTAAATATCATTTGTGTCCACCACTAATCTAGGATGCTGGTCATTGGACCTGACACTGGACCTGAGGACTGTGTTTTGTACAATGTTGATACATTTATAAGTATTAGCATATCAAAATGACTATAACTTTGAAAAGTGTATTTCTAAACCATGGTATCTTTCATAACCCTTTATGTTTTATTTTGTACGTTCAGAAGTATTCTGGGAGGCAAGGTAAAGTTTTCATGAGATTCTCAAACGTTTTAGTGGTAACAGTGAAATAAAAATAAGGAGCCTTTTTAAAAAGTTATCTGTGAACTGCTCCGTATGTACGGATATGTGTAAGACGCAAACTTTAAAATCTGTTTATAGTATATGATTGTTTGTGTAAAAAAGCAACCAGAAAGAGATAATCAACTGCAAGTGTATCTATTTATACAGAAGAAATATAAAACAGTGCCATGCAGTAAAGAGATTCGTTATCTATAGAGGGTTAGGAAACAGACTGAAAAGACAGGAGGAAATGGAGGACCACAGGAGGGAGTGAGGTCTCTGAGTATGCTTTTGACTCTCAGACCTAGTATTCCTTTGCCTCAGAGGAAAAAACCCCAAAGTTGATTTAGAAAACCTGATTTTGACTTACTAGTACAAGGCTAAAGGATGAAGAAACACTATTATTATAATGTAGTTTTTAGTGCGTTTGATTCTAACAGGATATTGGAATTGCACAGAACAGAAAAAATGAGTAAATGTAGGTAGAATCAAGGTTTTAACATCAAAGAAAGATGTTACAAGTAAGGAAAGACAGGTGGGTAACAGAATTCTGTGGAGTTGGACTGGAGCCACTCCCATGCTTACCTATGTAAATGAGACAGGAAGTTAGAGGCAGGAACATACATACATACATACATACATACATACATACATACATACATACATACGCACACATACATAGGCGTAGTCCAGTCCCTTCTTGTGCTGGAAGGACCTAGACACAGTAACACCCTTGTAATTAGCATACCCAGGATTTTGTCCAGGACTCCAATCCTGATTTATAAGTAGCATGCTCAGATCAAAAGAACCATGCTCCTTGGAGAAGTGGTTGATTCCAAGATTGGGGCAGATGAAATGCACAATGAACTGTGTCAGGTGGTAAAGGAAGCACCCATCAAAGATGGAGCCATGTCAAAGAACATGGAAGTCACCAGAAGGTTCCTAGTAGTCGATGCTGAGAATATGCTGAGTGAGATTTGAGCAAAATTTCTAAAACAAAAAAATCACAAAAGAACTTAGCAAGTAAACGGGGAGAAAGGATCATTTCCTCACAGAAGTCCCACTAATATGTGCAGAAGAATGAGAGAAATAGGGACAGAAAATAGCTATGAGAATAGCTGCAGACATCGCCACATGCTAAAATTCGCCGATGAAGTTGGAAGATCAACAGGATATTTTCAAAGTGCTCAAATATCTACCCCAATATACCTATTAGTTACTAGGAGGGAACTAGAATACTGTATTTAAGAAACTTGTAGGTACCGCCTTCTCTGGTAACCAGGGCTCACACCCCTAGTAACGGGCACAGCTTCCTTGGATACACTGTGGACCACTGTAGCACCCTTGGAGTATTCTTGCCCAGAGTGCTTTAAGCACTTCTCAGCTTGGGGAAATATCGGACAAACAAAACCGAAGGCAATTTAATCCAGAATGATTAAGTCTTTAAGAGTAAAAAGGTCAAGAAAGTAAAGAAAGACCATGAAATTCATACTAAAAGTAACCAGAGACAGAGCTCTATGCATCCGACGTTGAACCTGAGATGAACCTCGCTGGGACAAGAAAGTTAGTACGAATTCAAATGAGGCTCTTAACCAACAGCTTCTGATCTAACTGGAAATCAGTAAGCAAAGAATGGCTCTTGGCTGTTGAGATCCCTTGGCCCTAGAGTCGCAAAGGCTTAGGGGCTGGGCTGACAGTCTCAGAAAGCATATAGCCTCAAGCCCTGAGAAGTAGAGGTTTTAGATGCTGAGCTTGGACGTTCTCTGTTCTTGGGCTTTCTATCTGCGGCTCAGTACTCCGCAAATGTTGTCATTTCTGGTTCTCAACAGCAGCACTGTTAGTAGCAGTGTTCTGTACCAGCTAATATAATGATCAAGCCTTGGGTGTTGGGACCCTCGGCCCCCAATAGTGACTACAGTTACAGTTCTCAGGCTTCTGCCTTAGAGCTTGGTAGCTCATTGAAGCCCTTCTTCCAACCTCTTCTGCCACTGCTGCTGCCACTGCTGCTGATTGCTGTGACCACTGACAAGGACTGGGCTTGTCCTCTGCTTCAGTCTCCTCTGCTGCTACCAAGTCAGCCCTCTGGGTCCATTATAAAGATCATAAGCAGGCAATGAAAGAACACTAGGGAGCAGCCCTGATAGCCCAGCAGGGGTAAGCATGGGAGAGCCTTTTACAACTTTTGCTTTAAATTTAGAGAGAGGGAGAGGGAGAGGGGGAGAGAGGAGAGAGAGAGAGAGAGAGAGAGAGAGAGAGAGCGCTAGCTCTTTGGACCCACATGCTCTCCGTAAAATCAGTGTGTCAAGTCAACAATCTACAGATTCCATTAGACTTGAAACCAAGAGTGAGTTACCATGGCCATGCTGAACAGATGCTGTTAAGCAACCAGCCTCTTCAGTTACTAAAACTGTCCTTGCTCCTGGTGGAGACGGCTGCCCAGTACGCTGCAGTACTTTGAAGTGGTCACTAGGGCACCTACTTTCAGAAGTGAAGCAAGTTTCATCTTGAGACTGGCAAATGTTCTGGGCTCAGCTTAAGGCAATGTCAGAAAGTTAAGTTACACCAGAAGTTAAGCATTTTGTTCTCAGTGGCTCCCAACATGTGGTGATATGGATTTTCATTTTGAAAATTCCATTGATGGCCCTGTTCCTTGCGGGTTATGTCAGCAGACTGAGTGTATAAAAACTGTTAGTTCCAGAGACTCACATGATCAGAATGTAGTGCTGATTCCATTTGTCTCAGACATGGGCCCTATGGCCTGGTGAGTCAAGCATTTGAATGTTTAGGAGTGGAAATCCAGAGTCATGTGACTCTGTTCTTCATATGCAGAGGAAACAGAATTTTCAGTAATGTTAGTTCTTCACAGAGGCATCTTAGGCTCTATTTGACCCAAGGCCATTAAATCTGTGTGGTGTAGAGAGAAGAAAGATAACCTATCAAGTCCCGTTAACGTTCTAGATAAAAGCCTTTATCCTGGGGAGGATTGCTTACCTATCTGTCTTAGTCAGGGTTTCTATTCCTGCACAAATATCATGGCCAAGAAGCAAGTTGGGGACGAAAGGGTTTATTGCGCTTACACTTCCATGCTGCTGTTCATCACTCAAGGAAGTCAGGACTGGAACTCAAGCAGGACAGGAAGCAAGAGCTGATGCAGAGGCCATGGAGGGATGTAACTTACTGGCTTGCTTCTCCTGGCTTGCTCAGCTGGCTTTCTTATAGAGCCCAAGACTACCAGCCCACAGATGGTACCACCCACAAGGGGCCCTCTCCCCTTGATCACTAATTGAGAAAATGCCTTACAGCTGGATCTCATGGAGGCATTTTCTCAACTGAAACTCCTTTCTCTGTGATAACTCCAGCTTGTGTCAAGTTGACACAAAACCAGCCAGTACACTACCTAAGTAAAATAAACGGGCTTTCCCTGACCACCATGTACTGTGAGCATTGCCCACTGAAGAAAATGCCCTTATTGCTTACCTCCTCCCCGTGGTTTTTCCACTTGGCCTGGAGAATTCTAGGACAGTAAAAATGTTTCTTTAGTCCTTTGGCCCAGTTGAGGAACTGGTTTATACAACAGTGCCATCTGCTGGGAAATTACAGCACAACACAAAACATCAGTTTGGTTTAAAATGTTTTGAGCTCAGTGTTATATATGTTATATATGTATGTATGAGCTCATGTCATATACACTTAGGAATAATATATGTGCAGTCATAACACACACGTATGTGTGTCATGAAATCAAAAGAGGATTTGAAGAATCTGGAAGGAACTGGATGGGAGTGGGAAAGAAGGGGGCAAATTTGATCAATGCTTTATCTGCGTGTATGAAATTCTCAAAGAATAAATTAAAAATTTAAAAAGAAAAGCTATGAGGGGATTTCTATCTCCATTCTCATACTACTATTAACAGCTAGTTTTTAAAACACATATTACCCAAATCAAATCTCTGGTCAGTTTCTGATGCATGAAAAATCACATACCATTGTACTGAAGGACCAACTAGAATTTCTTCTTTGTAAAAAGAGAAGAACATTTAAAGTGATATCTCCCCATTCATCCTGCTGAAAGTCAACTGTCCTCCGATGGCTCTTGTTTGTGTTATTTACAGTGGTAGGAACATATTCTCTCTTGCTCTCCAAGTGGCCTCTTTCATGTAATAACAGATGCATTGTGTTGCACCTCACAGCTTCCCTTCAGCCTCACCGGGACAGTGGGGCCTTGGGGATGCCTAGACAGGAAGGTACGTCTTTGGTGGGGTCTTGTCCATTTGGGAAGCTTTAAAATACATACTATTAATAAGAAATAATAGGAAGAAGTAGATAAGCATGCTCTTGGTGTTACCCAGTCATCCTTCACATGAGGCGGAGTGAAATTGAATAATAATAGAAAATAAAAATGTAAGTTTCAAGAAATGTTTCTGATCTGAACCATGGGTTCTTTGAAGTGCCTTAAATATTAACACCTGGTGACTGTACTGCAGAGGAAGAATCCTATTTCTAAGAAGAATGTAGAGACCCTTGGATTTATTTTCAATACCTCTGCTTTGCCTAGAGGAGTCTGTAAGCTCTGAGCCAGCCAATGACTTTCTCCTAAACCACTCTGAACTCCAAGAACACTGTTATTAAAGGTTACCAACAGCAGGGGCTCTCACCTATGAGGGTTCAGACCCTTAAGGATACCTTTCTTGGTTTAATGTTTGCTTATTCTGCATCCAGTGCCTACAAGCTTACAGACCTAAAACAGTTATATTTCTACAGCATGTTGAAGGTCTAACCTTGCTGTGCTATCTAGTGTGTGTTTGTGTGTGTGTGTGTGTGTGTGTGTGTGTGTGTGTGTGTGTGTGTTTGTGGAGATAGAGTAAATCACTCCAGGCCCTTCTGTCCACATTAGTAAACACCAACCAGATGAATAGCTGTCCAAAGGAAAGGACACTGCAACCGGTAGTAAGCCGGAAGACAACTCAAAACATAATAAATACAACAGGCTTGGTTCTCAGAAAACCACACAAGTTATAGGCATAAGGGAACCAGTCTGCTCCTGGATCGATATCTTCTGCTCTTTCTGCTTTTAATCTCCCTTCCCACCTCAAATATCCCAGCATACACTTGTGATTAAGCAGGACAGGGGCCTCAGAACCCTGAGCAATGTACTCCTGTTCTTGCCTAAGGTCCTGAACACACATATTCTTCCTTTGGTATATCCTTCCGACACATACTCTGGATCTCTGGCTTCTTACTCTTGTCTTCAAGGTTAATTCATCTTCAGATTCCAACAGAGATTTCTTCCAGCCCTCTCTGAAAGAACCAAGAACTTGGGGCTGGGGAAATGGCTCAATGGATAAAGTGCTTGCCATGCAGGTGTGAAGACTGAAGTTTGGACACCTGAAAGCTCCGGAGAACTTGGGAAACAGAGACAGGGAATCCCCTGCCCAACTAGACTAACTGGAATTGGTAACTGCTAGGTTCAGTAAAGATCCTGCCTCAAGAAATAAAATGAGGCACAATCCAGAAAGACTGTCGACTTCAGATCTCCATACATAGGTGTGCATATGTGTTTACAAACCTACATATATCACGGGCCCACAGACATGCAAGCGTATACTCACACATAGCACACATGGAAAACATTCTTTATTCTTTTGTTAAGCCACTGCCTTTAGAGTTGCTGCATGTCTGTGTCCCCAGTAAACCCAAAGTTCAGTGGTTACAAGTTGAATTCTGTGCATCTTTGTGCTCATTTTTCCTAAGCGGCGCCTGCTATAGAGCTCTTAATAAATGGAAGGAGAGCATCAAATTGTAAGCCAAGGCTGATTACACATTCTCAAGCCAGGTGAGAAAGGGAACTTAGCAGCGAAGACACCATCAGCTACTCACAAGTTAAAGAGAACGGGATTTCAGACTCCATAAAG
Source organism: Uromys caudimaculatus (assembly GCA_028551405.1). Classification (NCBI taxonomy): domain Eukaryota; kingdom Metazoa; phylum Chordata; class Mammalia; order Rodentia; family Muridae; genus Uromys; species Uromys caudimaculatus. The sequence goes on along the minus strand of CM052705.1, from coordinate 117,466,398 downwards.
AAAACATCTAAGGAGGCTGTGGCCACAGGAAACCTTGATCCAGTGATGTCTGCCAGCATAGGCTGTTCTTGCACTGACCAAAGCTAAGAATGGAAAGAAACCCCAAGCATGCATTAGTTAGCTTTTCGTTACTGTGACATTTACTTTTGCAAGACAATTTTTGAAGAGAAAAGCTTTGTTTTGCTCACATTTGGTTTCTGATTGGGTTGGCCTCTTGCTCTGGTTCAGGAGCATCTTTGTCAAGGCAGGGGAAGCCGGTTCACCACATAGACAGCGAGCAAAGGGGAGTGGAAGGAGTTGGGCCCTATTATCACCTTCAAGGGCCCCAGTGACTGAAATTCCCACCCCAACCCCACGCTTCTACCACCTCCCAGGAGCACCACACTGAGAATCAACCTTTGGAGCCAGGCGCTGGCAAGCAGTGCTTCAATAAACAGCACTTATACATTTCTTGAAAATAAGAGAGGCAAGAAACACTAATAAGAAAATCCCAGACACTCAACTGGGTATGGAGGAAGCTGGTCTCTTGCCAGCTTCTGAGTTCAAGTCCGTCCCTGGTGGACAAAGGCCGAGGGGATGGGTGACTACTTTGTGTTTGAGACCCACGGGAACTTGAGAAAACAGAAATGGTACTTTTCCCTGACTCTAATAAAGAACTGGCATCGCTTAGCTAGGCCATGTTCAAGATGGTGGAAGAAGGTCCACCCTGCCTCCTTCCTGTTGTTTGTAGAACTATTTTCAGGTCATAATAAAAAATGGGACTGGGGAAAGTTTCCGTGAAGCGGGCTTCTATTATGAGCCGCCACCCCACCCCCAGCTCCTACCGACTGACTAGCACACGGTGTGCTTGTGGCTTTAAATTCTACCGGGCTCTGCTGGTGGCGCCTTTACCGCGTGCCTCCAGGGAAGTGATTATTGCAAATGTGCATGATTTTATCCACAATATACAGTATCGTGTGAAGCTCGCTTTTCTTGCCTTCAGCCTTTTCTTTCTTACAATTTATTTTAATACGTTTGGAGTTATTATCCCAAACATTAGCCAGCTGGCCCGCTGGGGTCTCCTTTGCTGGATTCTGGGTCTCTCTTTTTCTAATCCTCTCTTCATGGATAATCCACTCTAATGTTTCTTGGCTGTGGCAGGGGTTTGGCTATTACTACCTGTTGACTGGAAATTCACTGTGTCCTGTGTAGGTGGCTCTAATTGTTTGGTAATGAACACCTTATTTGAGTCAGCTGAGGTCAGAGCTATAGTTCTGAGATTTGCTTTCTCCCTTCCTGATTTCCACAGGCTTTGCTTGTTTGCCCCCCCACCCCTCTTTTCTCTTTCTTTCTCTGAGTTCAATTCAGCTGATTTGAAAGCAGGCTCTAAGATGAAAAAAACAAACAAAAAAAAAACAAAAAGAAAAACAAAACAAACGACAACATCAAAACAAATAAATAAATGAAAGGAAAAACAAAGACAAAAAGCAAGAAGCAAACAAGCTGAGATATAGCACAGGTGGGCACCATTCCCTCCTGCAGACCTTCAGCCGCCTTGCTGTGGGCTTCCTTGAATAGCCAGGGGTGTGGGGTGGGGTGGGGTGGGGTGGGGTGGGGTCTGGTCTGTCCTTCTGTTGTCAAGAAAAGATCAGGAGAAAAGGCAGGCTGGCTGGATCCCCATCAACAGGACTCCAGTATGTACAAGGTCATTTCAGCTGCCTCAGAGACTCACTCAGGATGTCTCCCCATCCGGGAGCTAGAGCAAGGGATGTGACAGCTCATCAGAGCCCTAGCACTGAGGTGCTTTGCATGGGAGCCAAGGCAGTGATGAACTGGAGGGTCCGAGATGAACTGCGTTTCCTAGCACCCATGTCAGCTCAGGTGCCAACTCCTATTTAGTCCGTGTCTATGTTGAAGAGAACATTTATCCAAATGTATCCACAGTTCACATCTAAGACTTGTACTTTCACTTGAAAAATACAAAAGAGTAAGAACAGAGGAGGAGGGCTGGAGAAATGGCTAAGGGGTCAAGAGCACTGGCTGCTCTTCCAGAGGTCTTAAGTTTGATTCCCAGCAACCACCTGGAGGCTCACAACCATCTGTAATGGGTGCTGTCTGATGCCCTCTTCTGTCATGCAAACATACATGCAAATAGAGTGCTCATATACATAAGTAAATAAACCTAGAAAGAAAGAAGGAAAGGAAGGAAGGAAGGAAGGAAGGGAGGGAGGGAGGGAGGGAGGGAGGAAGGGAGGAGGGAAGCCAAGGAACCTTGAGTTTATAGCTGCACTTCAGAAATTTTAAGGCTGCAAAAACTCTTCCTCATAGAATCCTGTTATTTATACCTGTTGATCTTTAGAGCCTGAGATGCTGCCTAGCACCTGGGAGGTAATTTATAAAGAAGCAATGAGGAGGCAATGGGCAGGTGATGAAGACCATGCTATGCGCTCACTACAGAAGTCTGGAGCTGCAAAAACAAGAATTACTGGGCGCCCCGACGGTAACATCTGCTAAGGGTCTGTGTGGTTTAGTCCACCAGCATTCTCTGGCAACCCCATTTTGCTTCCTTGAGTTCAGATCTCACTGCACAGTCCACACTGTGGTCTTCTCTTATGAGTGCTCTCTGTCTTGCCTGTAGAGACAGGATCTCTATGAAGCCTAGGCTGGTCTAGAACCCTTGATCTTTACTCTTCGGCATCCTGAGTGCCGGAATTACAGCCCTGTGCCACCACACCCGGCTCTCTGTCCTTCTTTAATTCACATTCCACCAGCAGTCCTTTAACAGATCCAAACTGTGGGAAATGACATTTTTAATTGGAACTATCTGTCAGACACACCACCATGTCTGTGTTGTCTAGTGTTAAGGTCATGGCTGTTCTCAGTTATACAGTCAAACCAGATACTGTCTTGCTCTGAGCCATTATTCTTCTTTTTTAAAAGTAGCATTGTATATGGAATTTATATTTTATTAGCACAGGAATTATGTTATCTTTTCAGTATAAAATATTATATACAAACCAGAATTGGCTCAGTATTTAAGCCTACCTATACAAATGAGACAAATAGCTTCCTTGGTAACAAACAAAACAAAATTTAACATCATTTTATTATTTTGTGTGTATGAGTGTTCTGCCTGTGTATGTCTCTGTAGCATGTCTGTGCAGTGCCAATGGAAATCACAGACAGTATTGGGGCTCCTGGGATTTAAGTCACACATGGTTGTAAGCCACCAACAGGGTACTGAGGATTGGACCTCAGTCCTCACAAGAGTAGCAAATGCTTTTAACCACCAAAGCACGGTCCAGACTCCTTTTAACGCTACTTTTTTAAAAGAAGAATTAAACCTTATTCAAAGTTCTGGAGTTTTTTCCTATTGTGTTTGGGCCACCTTGAGCCAAATCTTTCGTCCAACCTCCCCACTGAGTGATGCTTCTGGAACTTATAAAAATTTGTCTGCCAAGAGCTAAGATGCCTGAAATCACTCAGGATGCTGAGATTCTCCTGACTTTGGTCCCTTCCCTGGAGTTCTCCGTGTTTAGACATAGCCACCTGTCTAATAGCTTTTGAACCTTTTCTAGAGTTAAGAAGCTAACATTAAAAACTTGAAGATGTGTTTAATTTAGAATATTTTATGTTTTAAATTTCCTTGGGATGTGATCTTTTTCCTAATAAGATGTGTTTTTAATAAAAATTGTGTGTGTGTGTGCGCGTGTGTATGCGTGCATGTGTGTGCGTGCATGCATGCGCGTGTGTGTGCGTGTGTGTGCATGCGCGTGTGTGTGTGTGTGTGTGTGTGTGTGTGTGTGGTGTTCATGTGTGCATGGGAAGATGATGTGAATTTGTGCATGGGAGGGTGGTACATGGTAAAAGTAAGTACCATGCGAGGCTAAGTACTTATAAAGTGCAGAAAAGGTTGCCAGATACCCTTGAAACAGAAGCCACGGATGGTTGTGAGCCCCACAATGTGGGTACTAGACATTGAACGCTGCAAGAGCAGGATGTGTGCTTAGCTTCTAAGGCATGTCTCCAGGCCTCAGATTTAAAAGTAACAAAGCAGGGCTGGGGCGATGGCTCAACAGTTAAGAGCACTGACTGCTCTTCCAGTGGTCTGAGTTCAATTCCCAGCAACCACGTGGTGGCTCACAACTATCTGTAATGGGATCCGATGCACTCCTCTGGTGTGTTTCTGAAGACAGCTACAATGCACTCACATAAATAAAAATTAAAAAGTAACAAAGCATAATGATGTATGTAATAAAGATGAACTACATGATGTATAACAATGGTACATAAATCGTTCTTATTTGGGAGTGTGTTTTGATACAGAGTACCATATTACCCAGGCTGGCCTTGAACTCCTGATCTTTCTACTTCTGCTTACCATGTACTGGACTGACTGGTGTGGGCCAACATGCCTGGCTTATTCTCTTCATTTTTCTCCTCCTGCTCTTCCTCTTCCTCCTTCTCCCCCACCTCTCTTCCCTGAAGATTGAACACCTGATCTACCATACATCTCCTCATATTATTTAAATTTTGGGGGCAATGATGGGATATACTATGTATCGTAAATGACGGGGGCCTGGGGATGTAGCTCAGGTAGTAGAGTGTTTGTCTAGCATGACTGAGGCCTGGGTTTGGCTCCTAGGACCATATAAACTGGACCTGGTAGTGTACTTCTGTACCTCTAGCACTAAGAAGGTAGAGACAGGAGGGTTGGAAGATTAAGGTAACCCTTGGCTATATATTGAGTTCTGAGGCCTGGGATAAAGGAGACCCTGAAGAAAGAAAGAGAGGCATCCTTGGGGGTAAGGGGGGGGCAAGCTCTTACTAATTTGCCGATATTTTAATTTCAAGTTTGTTGGCACAGATACATTTTGTCAAAGTCCTTTCTCCCTAGAATCTCATAGATATGAAGTAGAAAAGTTGGACATAGGAAGAGAGAGAAGATGGCCACTCTGGAGCATGCCTATCTTAGGAAAGGTCCATAATGGCTCCTACATCTTTCTTCCATACTGTCAGACCTGATTGTACCATCCAAGCTTTAGCTTGATCCATTATTAATAGGAACACGTGTCTCCCACTCTTCTGGGGCCCTCTGTGCTGTTCTGGGTTTACTTATATACTCCCAGAAGACATTGGAGGCCTTACATGGTGGTCACCATGTTTTAATGAGGTTTCTAAGAATCAACAGAAGAACAAATATGGGCCTCCACTTTAGCAGCTTAATATTATTTTTTAAGGATTTATTTATTCATGTATTTTATGTATGAGCACTCTGTATTCATGTACACCAGAAGAGAGAATCAGATCCCAGTATAGATAGCTGCGAACCACTATGTGGTTGCTGGGAATTAAACTCAGGACCTCTGGAAGAGCAGTCAGAGGCTCTAAACCACTGAGCCATCTCTCCAGCCCCTCAACATTATTTTTAAAAGTCAACACACTTGAAATTTGCAGCAATTCAAGTTAATGATCTGAGGAAATGTTTAATATTTGCTTTTCTGAGTATTTCCTCCCTTTCTTATACATAAATAATTTAAAAATTGAATATGCCTATGTTAACATCTTTCTGAAGTCTATAAACTTCGGTTTTGGTACCCCTGTAGCCGAAGGCGGAGGCAGCAAGATCAGAAGCTCGAGGTCATCCTTACCTACACAGAGAGTTAGAAGTTATCATGGATACTTGGGATATACTGGCAGGGGGAGGGGGTGGTAGGGAAAGAGACTTTGGGGAAACAAATATCGATCTCTGTCCTAGATAGAGAACTTGACCATCAGCTGTGACAGAAGAACCTGAGGCCTAAAAATCCTAGAGTCACTCATCAAGGAGGCAAACTCATGAGGAAAAGTTTAAAGAGACCAATATATAATACAGGATGCAATAAAAAAAAAAAAAAAAATCCTGAAAAATGTCACTTCCAAAGAGTCCAGGTGGAGGCAGCTTAAACAATGTCTCCCTGTAAAAGCTTCTCAGGTGGCCAACTTGTCAGAGGTGGCTCAGGGGCAAAACATAAGAAGGCCAGAGTGTTTACAGGTACTATTCCACCAGCATACTGCTTCCAGCCCTCAGTAGATAGACTCTCCCGTGGGTTCCTTCCTAGACAGTGTTTCAGTGGAGCCTGACAGACATTTTTTCCTGGTCTCTTTATGGACCTGACTTCCTTTGGGCCTTCCTTTCTGTTGTACCTACAGCTTATTTCTTTAAATAAGCTGTTAAAAGCCCCTGTGTTGAGTTCATTCATACTCTCCTCTCCAGGCCTTTCTCTCTTTCTACTCTTTGCTCTGATCCATATAATACATGTTGACTTACAGTTTTCATCCCAAGTTTTTTTTTTTTTTTTTTTAATGTATGAATCACTCCTTTAAGACAAGACCCTCCCTCACACTGTTGATGTCCATGCTGATCAATATCATCCACCATGACACCCTCAAATGATATTGACAGCAACCCATGGTAATGAGGGCCTCTGTTGTTCACAGTTCATGGTGCAGACATCACTTGAGGGTGAGGTGGTCACAGAAGCATTAACAAAAGCAATCCTGATGATGGAACCTGAGTTGGTGGAGATTTAATCACAGCACAGTCTGTGAATTCTAACAGGAAAAATAAAAATTGAGCATCTGTTTTTAAAACCCTTAATATGGCCTGGCTGCATTTCCTTCATACTGGACTGTGACTTCCAAATTGAAAGAGGGGGTTAGTTTCCCATGGTAGGGGTGTGTGTGTGTGTGTGTGTGTGTGTGTGTGTGTACATACATTCTAGCACACATGTACACCCACACATATGCATACTGTGACATAAGACATAATGCTCTCCCACTGTACCTCTGGCTTTATTGAGTTATGTAGGGATGCATGACTGCCTTAGTGAAATTGGATACTTACTGATACTATGACCAGATGCCCACTAAGCACAATGCCAAAGAAAAATGCTGGCACCTTGTTCTATTGGAGAGGTGACTGGATCTGATGATTCTGTGGCAAGCTGGTTTGAGTCTGGGTGAAATCACAGCTCATAAGGTCTCTGAACCTAGTGGACCAGACAGAAGCTATTAAACACAAACAGGCAGAGCCTGCAACCCTGTTGTCTGTGCCTCGGGTGCACACGATACCCCTCTTTGTAGTCGAGCATCTTTAAGGGACTGATAGCAGAAGTCTTGATATGAAGAGAAAAGGAGAGTTTAAGTCATCAATACTGGAGATGTTTGTAGGGGAGGAAGAAGGGAGGAAGAACTCAGGGACAAGCCTAAAGAGCACAGGGAAAACCAGGGGACACCACACTCCAAAAGGTAACACAACATGGCCTCAAGTAAGAGGGGAGTGTGGAGAATCAGTCTTAAAGAACAGTGAAATTGTGTTGCAATCCCAGGCCATTTGCCTCTGCATCTACTTAGCACTGTTGACTGTGCTCTTTGATTTATTCCCAGCAGGGAAAGACCACCATAGTATGAATAAGTCAGTCCATCCTACATACCCTTGGGTTCCCCATCTCCGGATAAAAACTACTGCAGATTGAAAATGTTTGTGGACAAAACTGTCTGAATTGAACATGTATGAACTTTTCATGTCATTGTTTCTTAAATAAGTCAATATGACCACACACAATGCAATTGCATTATATTAGGTATCATTGGTAACCCAAAGATGACCTGAAGTATATGGGAAGATGTATACGAGTTATTCATTATTTCTTCTCGTGCCATTTTACAGTAAGGAATTGGGTGTTTTAGAGGGGGTTCCAGGAATCAAGGCAACAAGAACACCACAGAAGGACTGTGTTCACCAACGCAGTCAACCAGCCACATAGCATGTACCTTACATCTGCACAAAAGTTGACTATGTAAAGTGATCAGCCATGAACCACAATCCTGAAGTTAAACTTGGACATTGTGCTGAATCTGGGGGCCTAGGTGAGAAAGGATCCTCTCTTCTTCGTGGGTACAGAAGAGGGTGTCTTTGGATCTTGGTCCTTAAGGGCTTTTACTTCAATCCATTGATGACAGAAGAGACTCCAGACTTGCTTTAACTGCTACCCACAAGACCTGTCCCCACTCCCAGCAGCGTCCTTTGGGACTCAGGCCTTTCCTCTGCCCTGTATGCTGACCAGCCAGAATGACACTGGGGACAATACTAACTCTCCCATACAGCCCATCAGCTCCCTGTTGCTGCCTCACCTGACTCTCTTACCTGGAACCCCTTTACCCCATGAAAGGCAGGTCTGTTTTGCCAGAGTGAAAACACATCAGAGCTTCCATGGACTAACAGAGTGGCTGAAGGTTGAACACTGGGATCCGGATGAAAAAGGCATTTGCGCTAAATTACAGTGGAGGCCTAAAAATTGCATTTATTTGTTCTCTTCCTGTCAAGGCCCCTACACAGTAAAGAAATGATTTTGCTTTTGTCCATAAAATTTTAGCGTGCACATTTAGACAGTTCTGAGGGGCATGGTGACAGCGTGGAGGGGTTAACTGCTACCTGCTTGCCTGAGAGCCGATTACGTAACTGCCTTTCCTGTGGGGCCGTTTTCATAGTGGGATGATTCAGACCCGCAGAAACCCACAGTGGGGGACCTCACTTGGGACAATTATATTGAATCATATGCCTTCCCCAAACAATTCGCTCTGTGGGGAAGTCCCAACTTGTGCCTGGCATCCTTTCACACAGCCTCAGTGGGAGAGGAAACGGATGATCAGGGTTGTGTAGGGAAAGAGCCATCTACTCTAGCTCCACGGACTCAGACACACCATTTGAAGCCAGCCAAGGGAGTTTTTCTTTGTAAAAGTCGGAAGGCTTCTTGGAGTTTGTTTGTATTGATACACAGTGGTTACAAAGTAAATAAACTGGGATGGGTGAGGAGAATTAAGTGTGGGGCAGAGGCTTCAGCACCCGGTTAAATGGGGGGGGGGGCACTCAGAAGGAGCAGGAGTGAGGAGGCGTGGACAAACACTGCTGTCAAGCCTCCACATGCAACAAAGGTGGTGGCAATTGCTGTGCAGTTTGTGACCAGAAATTAATTGATGTACATGCAACACTCACTTAATTTGCCTAATTACAATTTGTTCACACCCGCACCACAGGGCTTTGTTACAAATGATTCTCCAGCTCAGTCCACTGGGTGGAGGGTAGAAGTGTCATTCTGAAGTGGTTTTGTGGGAGAAATTTGCATATAACATCTTCCCCACCAAATTATTAATTGGTTCCCGGGGAGGCCTTGGTTTCTGAGGTTCTGCTTAATTGCTATTCATGGCAAGGTTAAACATCTGCCCCTGGTAAGTGGAGGTACCTGCTAACCCGACTGCATGCCTGGCTGTCAGCATCTTGTTTACATTCACAGCTAGGGAGTTCATGTCAACACATCCTTTCTATGAAAACAACAGAGGATGTTGCTGAAAGGCTGTGTGTAGACTACAAACGGGGGCGGCGGGGGGGGGGGGGTGTATGTGTGTGTGGTGTTGCTGGAGTGTCTCCTGCCTGGCAAAGTATCAGGAATGGGGTCTTCTACTGAGATGGAGTGAACGCTCAGCCTTAGAGGGCCTGGGTCCATTTCCCTCTGCCATTGCGAACTGTGTTTTCACCAGGGATTTTTGTTTCGGCTTGCAGGATAGCATGAAGTTATAGCTTTCCTTTCTGTAACTTTGACAGACAGCAGGTCCTGCTCTTCTCTAAAGAGGGCAAAGGATGGCAGCATGTGTGTGTGTGTGTGTGTGGGGGGGGGGGGGTGATGAGAGGTTGGGAGGAGGGGAGGGAGATGAGGGGCTGGAGGAGTGGGGAGGTCTTCTCTTCCTCACTCCCACAACCCTACTTTGTAATTCAAATAAGCCTTTCTTAAAAAACAAGGGGGCAGCCTTAAATCTTCGAAGGCAGTTAAGCAAATCTCTCATTTTATGAGCGAGGCTAATCCTTTCAACATCTTCAGAAATAAGTTTACAAGCCCACATGCCTGGTGCGCCATGGAAACTGTGTGACAAATGGGGACACAGAGTATCCTCCAGGCAATCTGCGTGACACCGTAGTAAATCCTCTGGCGCTGGCAGGTCTGCCAATGTGGGAAGAGAACAAGATCAATTCTCTTCTGGCCTCACAAAGGCTACTTCACTGCTGATGGTTGCTAAAGCAGAGGAAAGTTTAATGAAGTAGCTGCCGTAAGCTGACAGGAATATTGGAAAGGAATAGCGGGAAAAGGAAAATATTACACATCGAACTGGCAGAGCAGAAGACAAAGTGATTGTTAGTGGACACAAAAAGAGCGCGTGGCTGAGCGTCCTCTCGGGCCGGCGGCGGGTGACAGCCCTTAGTAAACAGCAAACTCCGCGCGGTCTACGCAGTGCTTGGAAACCAAGCTGTACCACAGAAGATGGCGTCCACATTGAAAGTGTAGGCCCTCCATCTTTCTGGAAAATGAAGCCAGCTATGATGAAAGAGAATTTTCACATCGAAGCTGGGGAGTTGGGGTGGCCGCGGCACCTCCTCTGCTCACTAGTTACTTGGGTTTCACTGTGTTTATTATTTTAAGTGCGTGTGTGTGTGTGTGTGTGTGTGTGTGTGTGTGTGTGTGTGTGAGAGAGAGAGAGAGAGAGAGAGAGAGAGAGAGAGAGAGAGAGAGAGAGAGAGGGAGAGAGAGAGGGGTGTTCATAGAGCTCACAAGTCAGTATAAGGTGTCTTCCTCAATTTCTCTCCACCTTATTTTTTGAGGCAGGTCTTCTCACTGAACCTGGAGCTTGCTGATTGGCTAGATTGTCTAACCACAGGGTTCCTCCCATGCCCACCCCCCTCCCCCTAGCACTAGAATGATAGACAGGCACCACAGCATCTGGATATTTTTTCTGGGTGCGCAGGATAGAACTTGAGGCCTCCTGATTGGATGGGGAGCATTGATGGAGGGCCATTCTCCCAGGCTGCAGCTGCACTCCCACACAGCACCCTTCCACTGGTCACCACAGCTGCACTCTCTATTCTTGCTTCCGGGTTTCCTTTTGCGTGTTCATACAAATGTGCATGGAAAATGGCACACGGTTGAAGTGGAAAATTTGTGCAAAGCGGACAAACAGGATGGATTGCAGTTTTGACTGGTATTATGACTGGTGTGTCCATAGAAATAGCTGAGTGGTGGAGAAATAACCTTATAAGCAATTAGACAGAAGAAGAGTGACGAGGACATTGTCCTTTTGATTTTAAGAGAAGAGGCCAAGTTGTTTGGAAGAATAAAAAAAAAAATCACTGAGAAATACATCATTTACTTAGAAAGACTCTGTCTCTACCATTTAGCTGAGGCAAAAGTTGCATGCTTAACAGCTCCTGTCTGCTGTAGCTGTGGCTGTTATCACCCACATGAGCTCTATTGAAAACCGAACATAGAAAATTGCCACTATCCTGAGTTTGCCTGAGAAATAGGAGACGTCACTTCATCTCCAAAGAAAGCCGAGGGAGACTCTACTGCTCAGGAAGAGTCTGACTGAGTTCTGATGACACCGGAAGGAACTACACAAAGCTCACACTCTCTAGACGTGGTTAAAGTAAAAACTACATCAGTGGGCATGGATGCAGTTGGCTCCTGTGCTGACCATCCCAAAGCAAGGGGAGTAGAGACAGAGTATGCTGTGTTAGCAAGTGGGGAACTGTCTGGTAGTTTATAGAATCTCAGGGTTCTCTTGCCTGCTCCATACCAAAACCTCAAATTAAGTTAAAAAAAAAAAAAAAAAAAAAAACCAACACCCTTTATTATCCTACCGACATGACTCAGCATGTTGGCTCCAAATGGGATAAAGTCCTTTTATGGGGAAATATTGTTTTTTTTCACTTTGGTAACAGCTTGTGGCTGCTTTCCTGGAGGGACACTGGCCACAGGATGGAGCACAGCACTTCACGTTTCCCAAAGGTGAGTCTGAGGAGTGTGGGAGCTCAACTGAAGGAATTTATTTGCCCTTATCCCCCTTCCATGGGCACTTTCAGAGATTACACCAAAGATGGCAGAAGGGAAGCTACCAGAAGGGACAAAGAGGGTGGGGGAGGTGAGTGGAACAGAATGGATTATGAATTTGAAAATTGCCAATTATCTTGTATCATACAGTCCAGAGCCCTGGCACAATGATCAGCCATGATCCAGATTTTTCAGCTTAAATGCTTTATATTCAAGCAAGCAAATTAACCATAAAATGGGGGAAGGGGGAACACAAAATATCCCAAGAAAGAATAAACTGCAGATAATAAGCTCCAATCTGGTGTTGAATGCAGCCCAAGATACCAATTGTTTTAAGTCACGACAAAGACAGCTGAATGCTCGTCTTGTGGATGCAGAGCGAGGATGATTGCTTGCCATGAGTATCTTCTCTCACAAATAACAGTTTTTTCGCTCTTAATTTTCTGCTAAATTGGAAGCTAACTGCTTCCCACATTGTCATCCGAACACCTGCAGCTGTGCTGGATCTCCTCGCACCATTTCTTTTAGGTAAAACAGCACTCCGCTTCCTTCAGCTCCTCATTATACCGAGGTCTTCCTTTCACTACGCTAAGGCACTAATGATTCAGGCAGGCTGGTCAGTCATTAAGTGACAAGCAAATGATACCGTGTGCAACTCGTGAGTAATCGGTCTGAACAAATGAAATCACAGACTTGCCTTTCCCATCATTCACTTCACAAACAGTAGCAATGTGGTGCACAGCAGGTAGCTCTGTTAAAACCAGCCTTGTAAAACAAATTTCCCTGCAGCCTGTGGAAGGGAACAGCGATGTGCTGGATGCTTCAGCCTCCTGGATGGTGCCCAGAGAAGTTAAGGATGGCTGGGGGGAGGGAGGAGCTGGGAGGGAGAGCCTTGGGACATACATTAGAGTAATTAAGGGTTTTGTGTCTTATTGGTATGGTTTTTCATTTGTATGGATCTCAGAAATGACTGTTGGATTAGCAAACCAAAACATCCAGCATGCATCGTCAGGAGGGAGCTGTTAAAGAGACTGAAGTTAAGTTCCTAAATAAATGTTCTAAATCTGGAGTCCCAAAGACGTCACCAATGTCAGATGGATTGCTAGGAAGCTGGCGATGCAAAACCCAGCGACAGCAACTCCACAGCTCTTATTTTCACAGCAGAGACCCTTTTGATTTATCCGCTGTGCCGAGAACAGGGCAAACTAGAAGCTAGTAGGGACTGGACTTGTGCTAGAACTTAAAATGCAGTAAGTTAGCCCTGGAAAGAGGAAACCGAGAGAAGCTGACTCAAACCTTTTTGCAATCCCTGTCTCTTCTCTTCCATTGTCTGGCCAGTAGACCTTGGGCTACTGTTGCCAGCACAAGGAGGGGCTGTTTCTTCTAGGAACTGGACTCCCATTGGGCTCACTGTTTCTCCTCCATCCTGCTTGATGGAGCTCACAGCATCGTTTGGATCTAAACTGTGTTCTTAATGGACAGGCTGTGTTGTGTGCGTGACATCAGCTCCTTTCTGCCAACAGAGAGGAAAACGGAACCTGTAGTCAGTGCTTAGTTTTCCCTTCCCCAGGCATCCTGGTTTTGGCTTCAGATGGACTCATTCGGAGCTCGTTGGCTACTGATGAACGTTCCCAGATGAGGGCCTGAGTAGGCGGCTTAACTAGAGACTGCATGTTGTTGAAGCGCTGCCCATTTGGGGCAGCATCAAGGCAGGTACCCAGGCACACCAGCACTGGATTTACATTCTGGCCTCCCAGATACACATAGAATAAACTAGTGTCCGCGGCTTCCCTCTGTTCCCTGACACACTGGGTACACTGAATTACCCATAATATGCCCCCCAACCTGAACCCCAAACTTGATCCTCCCACATCTCAAACAGTTTCAGCACTAACATGACACTGGATGTGGAAAGTTCTACACTAACCTCGTTATGACAGATCACAATAAAAGGAAGAGATCTTTAGGCAGTGTGTATAAAATGTACATAAGACATATATGAGTGCGGCAGAACCTTCCCCTACTGAATAAAGATTTCAGGGGACCAATCACTGGGCGAGGAGTAGGCGGGACTTCTGGGACAGAGAGAGGAAGAGGGGTAGGAGGAAAAAGACTGACTTTTGGACAAGAGACAGACAGGTGGAGGCCAAGATGCAGGTAGCAGAGACCCCATTTCAGGTGGTGGATCCGTTGGGACATGCTACCGTAGGATTTAACTTAGAATGGCTTACAAATTAGGATGGTAGTTGCTGCACCCAGCGATTGAGTTAACTGTTGATTCTGAACTAAGTTTGTGTGGTGTTTTCCTTCACGTGGCAACTCAACCAGGTTCCAGAGAGAAAGGTACAGCGACAAAAGCGTGGGTTTATGAAAAGTGCATCCCAAAAGGCCGTGGGAATTTGGAAGCGTGGGGCTGTCGTGGTAGCGACCCACTCATGGGAACTTAGTAAGTGGAAAGATTTCAGAGCTCCGGGTCAGAGAGTCTGCAAAGATGAGAACAGGCTGGCCAGTCCACCGGTGCCTGATCGGCCAGCTTGTTGGTACACTGCCGGCTTAGCATAGATTGATTTTTTAATATTTCATGCAACATGAGTTTCATATTAGACTCCATTCTCAAAATCTCTCCTTGTGCTTATGCAGAGATCCCCAAATCCAAAACTCTGCCAACATGCAGATAATGGATACTCAACCTGTACCACGAGTAGAAGGAAGAATGCCCCTTCTTCAGCTTAGGGAAATCCAAACACTGTAAAGTTCCTTTTGAGTGTTTTAGACTGGAATCTTTTTGTGAAATAGCTCGAATGCATTGGCTCAAGTTCTCATTACAGATCTGTAACCATAGGTGGATGTGGAAGGAACAAGAGTTTACCTATCTAGTGAGTTAGAGTTTGAGGCTTGTAGGGGTTATGGAGACCAGCCAAGGGTTGATACCATGCATCAGGATCAGAGTCCCGAAAAGGAGCCCAGGAGAAGCTATCGGTGAAGGTGCAGGCCAGTTGTAGTCAGGAGATCTTAATACCATGGGATGACCACCAAGAGTAGCAGCAGCCGTGGAGTGGAGCTGGCCGGAGCCTCTCAGAGAAACTGGGTGCTATGGACAGCAGGGCTAATGGAGCCCAGATTATGAGTGGGTCTCAGAACTCAGACCCTGAGCTTATACACTTGGACTTAAATTTGCTTTGATCTGATTGTAACTATGCTGTGGCCCTTCCTTTTGAAGTAAGAAATATAGAGAGTTTAATTTTTATTTGACAGGAACCCACAGTTAAAGTATTTTGACATTTTAGATAGACTTTGGGATTTTAGAGAGAATTAGGACATTTTAAAGAGACTTGGAACTTTGAAAGAGATTGGATGTCTTACAGAGGTTGAACCTTTAAAGTATTCAAATTTTTAAAGACTGTGGGAGTTTAAAAGTTGTAATGTTTTAAATTGTGATATTAATACTTATTAATATGAGATCTTGGGAATAAACAAGAAAATAAAATTTATACTTTAACATTAACATGTTTATGTGTCAAGTAGACAATCATGCTGGATAGTTTTTATGTCAACCTGACACATGCTGGAGTCATTCGGTAAGAGGGAACCTCAATTGATAGAATGGTCCTGTCTGATTGGCCTGTGGATCGTATTCTTGAGTAATGATTGATGTGGGCGGATCAGTACTAGCGGAGGCAGTGACACCCCTGGGTGAGTGGATCTGGATGTTTTAAGAAAACAGGCTGAATAAGCCAGGATGAGCGAGCCACTAGGCAGTGTTTATTCATGGCCTCTATATTTTTCAGTTCCTGTCTTTAGGTTCCCACCCTGACTTGAGTTCCCGCCCTGACTTCCTTTGATGATGAACTATGATAAAGAATATTAAGCTGAAATAAACCTAAGTCACCTTTGGTCATGGTGTTTTATTAAAGCAACAGAAAAGTAGCTAAGACAAGGCCAGACTAATCTTCAGGAGGCCTTGTCCTCTCAATTTTTTTCTTTAAAGTATAGAAATCTTGTGAATAAACAATAAAGAGATCATTGCAAAGAAGGCTCTCCTGCAGAGGACAGGCACCCACTTCTTTAGCCCCATTCCATTTGTGCTCTAGCATAAGACTATCAAAGCTGTCCTTGACTTGCAAAAAAAAAGGATTGATTTTAAGTTATCAAATGTGTATTATTAAATGCATGCTCACTGTGAATATATCAAAGAGTATACAAAATTCTCTAAATTATCTCTTCCTTCTGTTTGCCTCCTTTGGGGGAACCACTGGTAGGAATGCAGACTGTAACTGTAGACATTCCCTAGGCTTGCACCAACATAGACACAGGTGGATTTCCAGCCCACACCCTGTTCTGCCACGGACCCAGTGGGTGTATTTTTCAATGTCAACACTTGTAGAAACAAGTCCTTTAACACCTCTATATAGATTATTTTGCACCATAGATGCATTTTCATTTATTTAGTCAATCTTCCACTGAAAGAAGGTTGTTTGGCTTCTCAACCTTCTGAAAATAAAACTGTGGGGAAAACCTCATCATGTCATTTTCATTTATGTGACTATAATTATAAGGAGACTCCTAAACCATGGCTACTGTATGGTTTAATTCTTCCCAATCTGGCAATTAATTTATTTCCCACACTTAATCTTATGGAACTGAAAAAAAATAACAGCTGGAAAATTTTTTCATATTTTAAAGATGCACAATTCTTTGTCTCTGGCTATTTGCTCCCTTAATACGTTTATTTATTTTGCTCTTATGTTAATGTTTTCCTTATGCATGTGTAAACACCGTGTTTAGGGAAGCGAGGAGAAGGCAACTGATTTCCTGGAACTGTAATTCTAGGTTTTCAGCCACCATGAGATGCTGGGAACAGAACCCCAGTCCCTTGCAAGAGCAGAGCAGCAAGTGCTCCCAAGCACTGAGCCATCGCTCCAGCCCATGTGTCTACTTTTGATAAGGGTCATATGCACTTCCTTGATGATTGGTAAAAGCACCCTTTAAATGATGGTTACCTAATTTGCTTCCCAAGTATTTGTTCTTACTCATGTGTGTGTGTGTGTGTGTGTGTGTGTGTGTGTGTGTGTGTGTGTGTGTGTTGATTTTCTCCCTAGAGAAATTTTTAATATTTAACTTAGTAACTCTTCTTTTTAATGGCTTTTTTCATTTTCGTTATGAACCTAGCCTTTAAAGGCTGAGCCTTCTCTCTAGCCCTTTAATTACTTTTGGAGTCCCCTAACAGTTTGGTAAGTCTTCTGTTCTCTGTATAAAGATATTCATGCCTTGTTCTATCTGGAATGAAAGTTAAGAAGGGTGTGAGGGATTTAATATCGTCAGCCATTGGCCCAGTATGGTTTGTGACCATCCTAGACTATGGTCAAAGCATGTTTTGAATCATGGCTGCTTTAATCAAGAGGTATAGGTGCTAAATGTCAATCCTACACTTTAGTTATACATCCTTCCATTGAAATGTCAACAATCTAAATTTAGCATATTCAATATGTTTTAAGCTTGTCTCGGTGTTCTTATTCAAGATTCTGCCTCCATACTTGGTATTGCTGGGGCGGGCTGGCTTCTGGGCTCAAGGATAAAACGCTGCCCACGTGAGCATGTTCAGGATACTGGAATGCAAGAAGCTCTAAGCATCTGAATGAACATTTCTCTTTGTAACTTACTTGCAATAGACATGTAATTTCACCATCGCATGGCTGCTTACAGTCTCAGCTCCACTTTATCAGAAGACCTATGCTTCTTGCTTCAGAGTTTCTGATAGTATTCACAATGTTCTTTCAAAATTGGAAGCAGTATGACTTTAGTGGGTGGATTGTGGCTCCAACTGTCCTGTGAGGAGGAGAAGGTTTTGCTGGCAAAAGGGCTGAGTGGATTGTCATGGGCATTAGGCAGAGGCAGGGAAGGAAAGGAGGGAATGGGTTTGCACACAAATCTTACTTATCTGTAGGATTTTATGTCATTCAAACGTCAAATTTCAGCAATACTCTACATGAGATTTATGGATGAATAGCAACCAGGAAATCAAGCAAAATCCAAGGAAACTTGGCTCTTAAAAAAAAAAAACAAAAGCAAATGGAAATTGTCTTAAGACTTCTAATATGACTGGTACCATGGGGAGTGATAAAATAGCATCTCTAGGCTACATGGAAGATCTTGTATTGCTCTTTGCTTCTCTGGGTTGGGGTATTATTTTATTCAAAGGATTGCTCCTGCATTGTCCCAGAATCAGTTTAGTCTGAGATCTTTAGACCCTGTTCTTTCCCATGGAAAACTGGAACTGCCTCATCTGTTGTGCCCAGAGATTAAGGACCAGAAATGAAATAAGTGCTTAGTCTTTCCTTCCCAGAAACCAAGCAGAAGTTATCACTCAGAGAAGGCAGGACAACATCAGAGGTTTTGGAGAATGTGTAAGAATATCAATGGTATTTCCCCTCAAACTTAACTGTGATCGGAATCAACTGGCAGGCCTTCTGTTGGACCAGTCCTCCAGTTTCTGATTGACAGGTCTGTATGGAGCCTGGTAATGTGCATTTAGGTTCCCAGCTGTTGCTGGTCTAGGGACATCATGGATATTCTTATTTAAGGAGTGCATATGGTGGGGCTTGAGCATCCCTCAGTCTTGAGAGTCTCCCTGACTACTCTAATACAGCTTATTCTTCCCCTATACGGATGTGGCTGGTGTCATCTGACCTCTCCTCCCACATTGCTACTAATGGATCCTCTGCCTCTCTCACATCTTTGATAGTTTTTATTAATGAAGATTACATACAGGGCTACATAGGAGAAAATGTCGAATAGGAGATACAGTTTGTGGGTACACTGATCAAAATAATTGGAAACCTAAGGGAGAGTTGGGTTCTTGTGGATTCCTTACAAAACAACAACAACAACATAAAACAAAAACAAAAACCAACCAAACAACCAAATAAACAGAAAAACAACAACAACAACAAAACCCCATGTATTAAATGGGCTAGAGTTTGATTTGTTGCAAAAGTGAATCCTTCTTAATATTGTAATGAAGGAGAGATTCCAGACACCACAACCAAATAACACTGTGTACATGTATTTACACAGTGGTTATTATCAGTTCATTTCGGGAAACCCAATAATCTCTTAGCAAAAGCTCCTTTAATAGAATTGCAAAGATGTGTGTCAGGAGGCAGCTAGGCATTTGTTATGTTTGAAATTTCATGTAAACCCAAGATGTGTTTGTCTATTATCATGAAGGCTGGAGGAGACACTCTGTAACATGCTAACTCACTTCCTGGCAGCCTGTGACATGAGAAGGATTTGGCTTTCCTCTCACACTCGCCCCCCAACCTCTCTGGCACCATTGCTTGCCTCTGGGGTAATAGTCACTTGATGCTGCCAAAATGAAATCTGGGCCTTTTCTGATCTGTCTTTGTTTGTCTTCCGAATCTCTTCTGAGGGTAGGTAGAAGCCGTTCTCATGGAAAAAAAGGAAGGCAGAACAAGACAGAAAGAGAAGAGGGTTCCTAGTTTAATTCTGTGGCACCAACATCTCATTCATTAATATACTTCTTTAGATGTTCACAGAATGCTTTGCTATGTCTGCCATATAATACACACGCATGCGCGTGTGCACTCGCGCACACACACACACACACACACACACACACACTCTCTCTCTCCATCTACACACAGATGAGAATATAAGCTCTCATGTGTGTTAGCAAGAAGACAGAAAGTGACAATCAAGAAGGTCGGAGAACACCTGTCTTAGTGAGGGTTTCTATTCCTGCACAAACATCATGATCAAGAAGTAAATTGGGGAGGAAAGGGTTTATTGAGCTTACACTTCCACGTTGCTGTTCATCACCAAAGGAAGTCAGGACTGGAACTCAAGCAGGTCAGGGATCAGGAGCTGATGTGGAGACCATGGAGGAATGCTGCTTACTGGCTTGCTTGCTTCCCCTGACTTGCTCAGCCTGCTTTCTTATAGACCCCAAGACTACCAGCCCAGGAATGGTACCACCCACAAGGGGCCCTCTCCCCTTGATCACTAATTGAGAAAATGCCTTACCACTGGATCTCATGGAGGCATTTTCTCAACTAAAACTCCTTTCTCTGTGATAACTTCAGCTTGTGTCAAGTTGACACACAAAACTAGCCAGTACACCACCTCACAAGGAAAAGAGGCAAGGATGCCCTGGTGGAAGCAACGAGGGCAGGAGGTGTCTTATTTCCTGCACCAATGCTGCTAATTGTGCAAAGACACTGGCTTGGTTAAGTTCTCTCACTTGATTCATGAGACCCTGATTCTCTGCCAAGTGAAATGAGCAAATCACATAGTTTTATCTGAATGTAAAGTAGCTGAAAACCAGAGACATTTGTTTTAGGGATGGGGATTTCTTATGTCTAATTGCTTGCAGCCTGGACGTGTCTTCTGAGATGCTAATACAAGGTGCTTGGTTGCAGTCCAGGGCACAGTCCAGGTCAGTCCCTCCTCTCAGTGGCCAGCCATGTTTGCCGGGAATGTTCTTTTTCCTGCCTCTTCTGTGAGGGTCTTTTTGTTTCTTACAAACTTCTACTGTCCTCTACTTGATGGTCTGAGGGGTGAGAATGGGAAGTACATTGGGCAAAGTGCACACCCTCTGGTTTTAGTATTTGCTGGTTGCAGTCTGCACAGAACAGCCCTGAAGTCAAACGATATCTGGTGCCAATCAGAGACCTGGCACCATAGGCTGTCCTATTATGCAGAGAAGCCTGGCCACACTCTGGCCTTCCTCACTGGTAATTTAACTGACAATAGCTACAAAGCCATTAGTGACTCTGCTAGTGGAGAGGAACAGCCAGAGTTTTTCTCAATCCACTCTATTTTCTCTCCCCTCTGCTGTGATATGGGGCTGACAGCCAGGAGTCTCCTTTAGCACTAGGTACTGGAAGCAATCCTGTCAGGGAGTCATCTGATGGGTACAACAGAGAGTTCACATCAGAACCCACTGGACACATCTTCTGGAAACCCCTCTGCTACTGTTCTGTAAGTACCCAGGCTGTCCCCTAGACCTTTTACTTCCTCTCCAGTAGTGTCTCAGTTCCTGCTTGGGATGTGCACCCAGGACCTCTCTCCTTAGTAACTCAGGCCTTACAGCCAGAAGACTATAGTATTATCTCTTATACCACAATACATATCATCACAGGCTTGCATCTCCCCTTGACAAAACCTGGAGCTGACCCTAGAATCAAGTGTCATTTATAATACCAACAGGCATCCAGACCCTGCAATTTTTTTCCTAAGACAAGTATATAATACATATAACTGAAAACAGTAAAAATTCAGTGGAAATCCTCCAGCAAAAGAGGAATAGAGCAATCCATAGACTTCAGAGTCATCATCTCCAAGACAAGATTATAAAAAAGAAAGGATTTTAACAGCTAAGAAACGCTTGAGAAAACTGTAACCTCACCAGGAACCAGAGAAATGCAAATAAAGCATAATCTTCAAGTTTGCAACTATGAAACATTAATAGGAATGGGGGATGGATGTTATCAGAGCCCAGTGGAGAGAATGCCAATCACTGATCTCCTCTGGAGATGAAGCAGCAACAGGCAGGGACATTGGCAGAACCCTCATGATGTTTCACCTTTAGAGTTAAATCCTAGAAAGAGTATCTCTGTAAGACGTAGTTTACAAAGGTCCTATGAGTAAACATCACAGCTTGTGCTGGTTAGTGTTGTCACCTCAACACAAACTAGAGTCAATTTGGAAGAGCAAACATCAATGGAGAAAATGGCTCCACCAGATTGGCTTGTGGGCAAGCCTGTGGTGCCTAGTCTTGATTAATGATTAATGTGAAACTGCCCAGCTCACTGTGGGTGGTTCCACCCCTAGGCTGGTGGTCCTGGGTGGGATAAAAAAGCAGGCTGAGCAAACCATGGTGAGCAAGCCAATAAGCCCACTTCTCCATGGCCTCTGCTTCAGTTCCTGCCTCCAGATACCTGCCTTGAGTTTCCATTGCTTTCCCTCAGCACTGGAGTGTGACCCGAGAGTTGTAAGCTGAAATAAAGCCATTCTTTGTCAAGTGCTTTTGGTCCATGGTGTTTTCTTACAGTGATAGAGACTCTAACTGTGACACAAGCAAACTCGGAAGTTCATCTTTTTTCCTGGACCTTCAACATCTTCCCTGCATCATTTGTATAAGGTATGAAAATGGTGCTGGGCACACAGGGGACCTTGGACCGACCATCCTCTCTGTCTGGATGGGGCCAATTGTCAGTGTTCAGATTCTTCCAGAATGCTCACTCTGTCCCATTCTCCTTTAAACGCTGTAGAGGATGAAACAAAGGGAGATGCCCCTCATGGCTTTAAGTCAAACCCTTAATTTTATTTGAATATAGTTTTTTTGTCATCTAATTACTGCCATTTTTTCCTTTTCTTTCCTTTTTTTTTTTTTTAAGCTTCCAGATTGCTGGGTAATTTTTGTATCTATGCCCATGAGACTAAGAGCTCACAAAGATGCAGCCACATAATTAAGGTCAGAAAGAAGACTCCACTTTGCAGACATCTACTCAGTCCGCAAGAATGACAGCTTCCACCAGTGAGTCGCATGCTGCTAGCTTCCTGTGGAGAACTGTGTGCTGCTGGCTTCCAGCTTCTCACTTGGGACAGTTTCTCACAGGCCCTCAAGTCTCTGGAATATACCAGCAGCTTTTCCCTGGGTACAATTTTAAGAAGGAACAGTGGTCTGGTGAGACCACTCAGAGAGGAAAATTTTCTCTTCAGACATTTCCTTGAGAGTTCTGGTAGGGTCTTTAATTAGAATCTATTTGAATTTGGGAAGACCCTGTTACCTCACCCAAGTGCCTTTTGGTCAGCTACTTGACCTTAATGGTTGAATTACTTCAAGAGATGGAGTCACAGCCTTGGTGGGTTGTTAGCCAGTTGGTATTTAGGAGACAGGTGACAGACCCAAACTAGAGTATTGGAGTTAAGTTTGAGTCAGAGACTTTAGTTAGTGGCCCTCCAACCCTAGGCCTCCATAGGTAAGCTGGAGAAGGGTTTCCTAAGGCCAGAGGAAGCCATGTTAAAGTAGCTGGTGGAAGTCATGGTGAAGACATGGAGACAGAGAGGAATTACTCTCTCAAGTCATTCTCCTTCCCTCCATGCTCCTGTGGTGCTCTCCATGGAACAGATCCAAGTGGATCCAGAGAACTTGGGAGTGCCTTCCTATGGCACCTCAGGCTGAGCATGAGGGATAGCGGGGCGCCAGCATACTTGTTTGTATGAGTACATTTCAAACATTCTTGGGTTCTACATGTGTAACAGCCTACAGGGGACATTACACTGTAAAACTTATTCCAAGGACAACACGTTTTCCTTGTTGGCAGGTAGGGAAGTCAGTTTTCTCAGGCAATTTGTACTCCATTTGGTGATGCTCTGATTCCTAAGCCAGTGTACTAGTGAGATTGTGCAATTAACTGGTTCAACACAAGACTTTGAGTGTGTAAATACAGATGACTTATTGGAGGAAGAGGTGGCAGGGTTTGTGCTGACTTGGAATATGTTAAAATCCAAGCAGATAAAAATGGATGTAATGAGAGCTGTCAGCTCACATGGAGAACAGAACTCTCTGTTTTGCAGTCTTAACACTAAATCTTTATTTTAGATGATACATTCAGATCATTAAAAAAAAGTCACTATGTTTCCCCTACTGCCAAAATTAAGTGAGATTCATATTTCTTAACTAGGATACATGATGAAAATTTGATAAAAATTATAAATGCAGTATTTCTATACCAGAGGGTTTTACAGTGATTAAGACACACCTCTGCCTGCCAAGACTATGTTTTCGTTGTTACGGTCAGGAATTATCTGGGAAGAGAGTCTCAGCAAGGTATTGAATGGGTCAGGTTGGGCATTTGTCTTGATTACATTAGTTAATGGCAGAAGAAAGACCCAGACTATCATGGGTGGCGCCATTCCCTAAGTACAGAAATGAAGCAAGCTTGCATTTCTCTCTGCTCTTGACTGTAGATGTGATGTGACTAGCTGTTTCAAGTTCCCACTGCCTTGACTCTTCTGTCATGATGGACTACAGCCTAGAATTGTAGCCAAAATGAACACTCTCTCCCCAAAGTTGCTGGCAGTGTAGTTTTTCACAACAGCGATGAAACTATAATAAAGTCGGAACACATGAGTGCTGTTAACAAGGAAAGTGAGATTCTGGTTGATGTCCATAAAACTGGATAAAGCCAGGAACCACAGCTGTAACATCCTTTATTTCTGATCCTCTCTGAATCTTAGAGCACCTACTTCCTCTAGCTAAATGGTGCGATGTGTACACACCAGAGTCCCGGGACACGGCCTTCACATGTGCTTTAAGGAGTTAACACAAAGAAAGGAGAAGGAGAAAGTGGAGAAGTAAAGGAAAGCAAGCAAGGGAGGAAGAAGGGGCCTGGAGGCCAGTGAGAGGCAGGACATTTGAGGTTAGTTCACAGGCCTTTTAGAATAAGAAATTTGTATGTGGTTTGATTTCTCTTCTTAAGTTTCAGTGAGAAGTTAACATCTGGGATGCATCTGGAAGGGTGTGCACATCCTAACAAATAAAGGACAGTGGAGTTGGCAGAGTGTTGGGCCTGACTAAGAGTTGGTATCATTGAGGTGCTTGGTGCTGGGAAGCAGTGAACAGGAACAGCTGTCATAGTCTTGGGCTTTCTTTAGGAGCTTTCTATGGGAGAGCTGCAGAAGGAACTGGTGATGGAACAGCAGAGATGCAGTGAACAGTGAATGTGGGTTGAATGTTTGGTGTGTATCAGCATTGCCAAGTTCTTTACCTTGTTGGGCATAGAGGGAGATAGTATTTTCACAGAATGTTTAACTCAAGGATGGGAAATGGTGTAACTTTGCTGGGAGAGTATACTGGGGATCAAACCCAGGGTTTTAAACACACTAGGCAAGCACATCACCACAGAGCTGCATCCTTAGCCCACTGTGTGTGTGTCCGTGTGCACGTGTGTGCATGTGCATGTGTACATGTGTGTGTGTGTCTCTGTGTGTCTGTGTATGTGTATGCTTATGCATTAGAATGCCCATATGTGTGCGTATGCATGTGCATGTGTGTGCATGTGTGTGTGTGTGTATGAGATCGCATGCAGAGGTGGATGGCAGACGTTTCTCATCCACCGTACTCCATCTTATTGTTTTGAGACAGGATCTCTTGTTGAACCCAGAGCTCACTGATTGGCTAGATTGACTTTCAATGAGCCTGGGAGTCTCCCATCTCCATCCCCTACCCCCATCCCCAGTGCTGGGGTTACAGGTACATGCTGACTTTTTACATGTGTGCTGGGTCCTTATGCTTGCATAGCAAGGACTTTATCCACTGATTCATCTCCCCAGCCCCAGCTCATTTGCTCTTTGCACAGTATAAGATGATTCTTTAAGTCAATGCAAATAACATAAGGAAGAAAACTGTGGTAGAGAAAGTTCAAGAAACTTGCCTGAATTCTTGTACCAAGCAAGTAGTGGTGCTGATGTATGAGATGTCTAGCAGTTTGCGTCCAAAGGTCTTAGTCATTACCACTGCTATGGTATTCTCTCACTTACCAGCATCCTTTGGAGAGGCTGGGGAGAAACCTCTGTTGGTAAAATGTTTGCCTTGTGAGTGCTGAAGCCTTGAGTTCAATCTCTACCTTGCACCACTGGCACCTGATGATGATTTCAGTGTTGGGGAGAGAGGTGGATCTCCAGGTAACTAGCTAGCTTAGGCTACTCAGCAAGTTTTAGGCTGATAATAAACCCTATCTCAAAAAACAAGGTGAGGAACACATTTGATTGATCTCTGGTTTCCACATGCGCGCGCGTGCGCGCGCACACACACACACACACACACACACACACACACACACACACACACACACAGAGAGAGAGAGAGAGAAAGAGAGAGAGAGAGAGAGAGAGAGAGAGAGAGAGAGAGAGAGAGAGAAAGCTCAGTTGAAGGCTAAGTGAGCAGGACAGTACAGGATGTCTCCAGGGACCCTGGTCTGCTGTAGTAGGGTAGAGAGTGGGCCAGTGGGCAAGACAGGGAGAGGGAGATTTGGAAGCAGGAAGTCTGAAGGCAGGCTCATGAAGGAGTTTCAAACATATTCACTCCTAGTAGGGGCAATGCCTCCAGATGCAGGTGACAGCTATGAGTAAGTAGAGGAAAGAGGACAGACAGCTACAATGACACCTGGGTCCCCAATAGCCCTGTGGAATATATGCTATCCCTGAATCTTTTCGAGAGCCAATCAAGTCTCCACACAAAGGTGGCTTATGGGTGTCAGTGTGGTACACAGAGCCCTTGGTATTTTTTCAAAAATAGAATGAGAATTTGGGGACTTGGTCTTTTGTGGGAGGAAACCACATTTGGAAAAAGTAAAGTGAATTAAGATCAAGTATTTTGGTAAAAATATTGTGCCTCTAAAGGGAAGAAAACAATGTTTGAAATTAGCTCTGGAGGCAATTTAAAAGGGTGTCTCCTATTTCCTTAAAATAGAGAATTACTGTTTAAGCTCATCAGAGGAGGAGATAGCCAAGGACGTAAATGGTTTCCATGCAAGGGAACTCAGGTGACCTTCCATGAAGGTCAAATAGCTATTGGGCCAGGACCAGTGCTCAGGAGTGATTGTCTCTTTACACTATGCATCCTGGGTATTTCAGTCCTGAAATGTAAGTAAGAGGCATTACACATGAGCCCAGGTGTCACCTGCCCAGGACACAGCCTGAGGACTAAAGTCATCTAGAGATGATTTTAAGAGACCAGTGCCTGTTGTCCCAGTGGTGGCTGTGATGTTACCAGCCTAAGCAGGACTCTAGCATTGGTATTTTTAAAGTGTGTGTTCGATTTTATTTTCCACAGAGTTGGGAAAAAGAACGGATGATAACTGTGGGTTAGGAAGAAAAGGCAGAGTGAGATCCAGGGGTGAAAACTTTCTGGAACCTTCTAAGTCTGGAGTGATTATAATCATGAAACTTCATGAAGGTTCTTGAACATGCAGTGTGCCGTCGGTGACTGGCAGGGAGCATGGATAAGAACTGTGGATAAGAGCAGATAAAAATTGCTCACACAAGCAGATGGCTAACCCCCAGAAGATAATCCATCCATTCTCCCCAGTTTGTTTCTTCTCCACCAACTGTGGAGCCTGAGAATACTATCCGAAGTGAACGCAGTCCAAACGCGTAGAATTCCCATAAATGAAAACGGGAAGCCCACCCCCCTCAATTTTCCATCTTCATGGATTTTTTTTGTCCCTTCCTTCTCTCCTCCTCTCTGACACCCTCTAATTAGTGCACTCATCAGTGCCTCTGGCACCCTGCATGCTGTAGGTGGCTGGCGTGACATTGGATGCCTGCCCCTGCCGTGCTATGAGGCACCCTGCAGCGCACAAACAAAAAACCCAGAAAGCCTGGCCCAACTATTTTCCTATGAATAGACCCGAGCTTTCTTTATCGAGATAAAAGGTGTTTGTGTGCATCTATTTGCACAGAGACATGATACACATATAGGCATAAACACAGAGGGACCTTGTGCATCGGTGCCCTATATGAGTGCCTTAGTCTAAAAGACTCGGGTTCAAGAATATTTGTGGCATGTCCCCAAATAGATTAGAAGCTCCCAAAAAACTATCACAATGTTTGCATTTGTTTTAAAGACTTTGGGGAGTAAAACTTTTTTCAAAGGACTCTGGAGTTAAGCCCAGTTGGATCTTGAGTTTAAAGAAGTGTCCAGGAAAGCAGGTGACCTTCCTTCCCTCCTCCTGAATCTTTAATAACACCACAAAGTGGAACATCAAGCTGGTGTTGAAAACTGGTATTTTAGATTCCATGCAGTTCTGGTCTCCTTCTGTCAGCTGCACGGGGTAGAAAGATGTCCGCTACCCTAGCCTCACAGGCACATATGTAACTAGTATTTATCAAGGGTGGTCATCTATTCCTAGGATGAAAAAGGACATTAGCTCTCTCCTGGGCTCATGCTCCAGCAGGCTCAGTTCCTTCCCTCTATGAGCACTGAGATATTAAATGCTAGTGATGACAATTAGGGTTTACAATGTGACAGCCTCTCATTGAGTAAGGGAGACATATTTTATAAAGTCTTCACATTAACACCAAAGGGTTAGGAGAACCTGAGACACAATGACCATCTAAGGGTATGAGTCTGAATTTAATCATGTGAACACTGAAACAGTCTTTTGGATGACCTCATCTGGGATGCAGCATGTCTTCCTTTGTCCCGTGTAGTCAGAGAGTAAGTAGCATTGACATTTTAACTCAGTGGTTCTCAACCTTCCTAATGCTGCGAAGCTTTAATATAGTTCCTCATGTTGTGGTGACCCCCAACCATAAATGATTTCATTGCTACTTCATAACTGTAATTTTGCTACTGTCATGAATTGTAATGTAAATATCTGATATGCAGGATACCTGATATGTGACTCTCAAAGGGGTCCGGAGCCACAGATTGAAAATTGCTGCCTTAATTGGTTGGTGTAAAAGTGCTTCCAATTTTTTTTTGCTGGAGACACTACATCAGTTTGCCTGTAACTGTCCCAGTAACACCTGTTGTCCCAGAATATGTCTCTTCTAATGCTCACACATGTTCAGACTGGAGAGACATTATATTATCATGCTAGTAAAAACTGAGACTAAAACAAGGATTTGACAGCCTGTCCGTATATTAGACTTACAACCGAACCCTGGTTAGCCAGAAGATGAGAAGATTCGCCCTGTTATAACTGACATTTGACAACTGAAAATTGCCTGTGCTTTACTCTAAATAAATGACATTTTAAGGTTTGCTCAGGTCACCATGTGGCTAACTGTAGCCTCAGCTGTGGAAGATGCCCCTTTTGCTAAACAGATGACTATAGCACAGCTAGCACTACACTCTACAATACAATATACAATTAGATGCTAAATTGGGAATGCCTGGAGCAGGGTGTGTGTGTAATAAATAAATCAATAAATGTTTAATAATGACTGTGGTTGTGATGGATTCAGAGAGGGAGAGCAACAAGAAAGTGAAATGAACTGCTCTAATTCGCACGATGGAAACAGAGAGATGGGTGGGACTGGACGAACAGGGAGGGCTTTAAAAGGAGAGGGGCAGGAGCTTCTCTTCAGAACAGGAGAATGGGAGCTCAGTACAGTAGGCAACACACAAAAGGAACGAGAGACAAGGCTCTCCACCCAAAATAAATGCAAGACCTCATTTCTCCTGAAAACAATTTTACCAACACCAACAAATTGGCTTGATTTTCCCATGAATCATTGCTGGATCCTCACAGAGCTTGGGTAACCCTGCCTAGGAATGGCAAGGGAATGAAGAAATCAGAGAGAGAGAGAGAGAGAGAGAGAGAGAGAACGAGAGAGAAGCTGAGATCAGGTGGTTTGGGCTGTCAGAGAAGTCTCAGTACCCCAGAAGGACAGCTTGTCTATTATGTACAGTTGTGTGGGGAGGTGGCTTGTTGCATACAGATAACCAAGAAGCAGGGTTTGGTACAGCTGAACAAGAAGTCAGGGTTAGCTGATCTCAGTAAGAGCTGCCTCTGTAGCAGAATAGTCTTCAGGCTGTAAACCTTCAGGGAGAGAAAGCTATGGTGGACATTGTCTACATGCACTGCCAACATTCACACTCAGACCTGAGGAAGGCTTTGCCATCCCTCAGAGCCTCACCCAGAGAAAACTTGTGGGGCTGAGGCGTTGAGTCCATGGCAAGGCCCTGCCCACGAGAATGAAGGGCATTCACTTTACTCACTGCCTACAAGGCTGTCAGTTTTAAAATCAGCTTAACAAACACTAAGCCAGTTGCTGGCCTTTTTGGCTTCAAAACTTTCACAAGTGAACATTCTCGTGAGTTGATTCTTCATGATCATTCAAGTTGCTGGAAATGTGCTCAGAGCATCTGGGCACTTATAAGCTACAGAAAAACATTAGAGAAGCAATTCCAGTTGGCATGAGAGACCAATGGAGCATAAAGGACCACACACTCAAAACACTGTCAGGGGCCAGGCAGGCAAGCAGGAGCGAAGCCGAGGATGTGCAAACCAGAAGGAATGGGACAGGATTCTGTCTCCTGGACAGTGCATGGCTCTTATACAAAATTCAAGTAATGTTAAAGCCCACTTGGTCCATGTGTGAAAACCTCACCTGTGAGCTGAAAGGTGATTCTGTTTAACAGCCTGTGACTTGTAGAACAATAGGCTAGTCTAAAATGCCCAGGCAAGAAATGAGTGCATTCAGAATAAAAGCCGGACCATTTGGTGGGTCTCTACCTGTGTGATACTCCCTTGTGATTCTAAGCATCTATACCAGTAGTGGGCTCATGGTATATGATGAATGCAAGTTTTCTGAGCTAGCCACTATTCAAGTCATGTCTCAACAGCATGAAGCTGTGTGGATAGGTAGCTGTTCTAATCTCCTTAAAATTTAGTTATGATTTCATTGGCAGAGAATCTTGGAAACATTGATTATTAGACATTTCTCAATTCTGATTCATGGGGGAGAAATGGCTCAGGACCTGTGGGCTGCAATGGTCTTCATTTACAGATATACTCATAACACCAGTACAGAAGAATACAGGGGCCCTCAGAGCCACACAGACTGAAAAATCTATGGATTTACAACCCAAAAGGCTCTGACAGCAAACACTCTTAAAACTCAGACTTGCCAATGCTCTTCAAAATAAATACACCTGGGTGTTGGGTTTGCAGAGCAAACTGAGGAATTGTGGTTCTATCTATATTCTTCAGCTCTTCTGCATCACAATAGAAGAAAAAGAAAGGTGTGGGGACCCTAGCTCCTCTCTATCACTGATAAAAGTGGCCTTTGACAAGCTGGTAGATGAAGATCACAAGGATTATGGCCTGAAATTGGTCTTTGGAATATAGCATACACTTAAGAATTGGAAATTACAGAGATCCATAACCAAACATTAGATGGATCTCAGGGAGTCTTGTGGAAGAGTTGGGGGGAGGATTGAGAGACCTGAAGAGGACAGGGACTCCACGGGAAGACCAACAGAGTCAACCAACCTGGACCCTTAGGGGCTCCCAGAGACTGACCCACCAACCAAAGAGTGAGCATGGGCTGGACCTAGGTCCCCTGAACATATGTAGCAGATGAGCAGCTTGGCCTCCATGTGGGTTCTCCAACAACTGGAGCGGGGGCTGTCTCTGAATCTGTTGCTTGCCTGTGGATCCTGTTCCCTTAACTGGGCTGCCTTGTCTGGTCTCAGTGAAAGAGGATGAGCCTAGTTCTGCAGTGACTTGATGTGCTGGGGGAGGGGGGGCACCCAGGGAGTCCTCCCCCTTCTCAGAGTAGAAAGGGAGGGGTGGAAGGAAGAGTGGGTATGAGGGGGGACTGGGAGGGAGGCTGATATTGGAATGTAAAGTGAATAAATAAACAAATTAATGGAAGAAAAGAATGGAAATTACTCTGCCTTATACATAAAGATAACGCAGGATAATTCTGACAAACAATATCAGCATGGTTGCATAGAGACATGAGTAATGTAAACAAGTCTCTTTATACATGACTGTTATCTATAGTGTCTAAGTTGCCGGGGTTCAGAGTACAGTGTTTTTACATTACAGTGGGGGCAAAGGCAACATGGAAATCAATAATAACCTTACTTCATATTTGATTTCTAATCTTTCTCCATGCCAGTGATGAAGCACAACACTAGGCCCCCAGTGCTGGCCTCAGATGGTAAATAATAATTTACAGCAGGCTGTGCTGTTAAGCTAAAATAGTGGCTGAATTTGGTGTTTCCGTGAATTTTAAATTCACAATATTTTCAGCTTACGTTGGGCTGACTGGGACACAGCAGTTTTAAGCTGAGGAGTAGCTATCTCTGTCTACCTGGCTCCCTCCCTCCTTTGCTGTATTCTGAGGCATTTTCATTCTTACTATCAACTCCACAAAAGAATCTAGAACACAGCTAAGAACAGACGATTAGCTAGCATGTCAAAACTGCATCCCACTCTTTTGTGTCTTAGCAGCATACTTTCTATTATTTTCAGTGTTGTTTCTTAACTATATATTTGAGAGATTTTATTCTGTCATAGCTCCCCTTTCCCTCCCTCCCTCCCTCCATCCCCATGGCACTAAAGCAACACACAATTGATAGAAACCTTCCTTCCAAGTTTGAATTTTGCTCTCTGCCCATGTCAATGATAGGGGTACGATAGGATTTCCATCCTGCCCCTGATGATGGCAGAGAAACAAGAGTGAGGAACCCAAGGCACACTCTTAAAGGACAGATCATACACTACTTAGCTTAGTAGCACCCTCCTAATGTTAAAGACCACTTTCAACTTCAGGTACACAACCTCAAGATCAAATCAGTTCTAGGTTCTCAATAACTATATGTTTAATCCAAGGTGATTTGGGGAGATACCTTGCACAAGCCTAGAACAAAACAGTGGCCCAGTGGTCATAACCATGGTCACTGTTATTGTGGACCACATGGCATGGCTTCTCATGTCTTAGGACTGGGCAAACATACTTTAGTACACAGTGGTTTTCAAATATAGGTATTCAAAACCTATCCAGTCAGGTACTCTGAGAATTTAAAGCTCTAGGAATTGCTTTTTAAGAACACACACACACACACACACACACACACTCACACACACATACAAATCCCGAGGTATTTTGAGGCAGGTGGTTCATGGCCCATCACACATGAAAGCCAATGCCTCAGGAAGTTTTTAATCAAAAGCTTGCTACCTGAAGAACCTATTTATTTTTTCCCAAAAGAAAAACTCGTAATTATTTACACAGCATTTACATATAAGTATAAAATGTGTGTGTGTGTGTGTGTGTGTGTGTGTGTGTGTGTGTGTGTGTGTGGTCACATGGCCACACATTTAAGTTCTAGTAACTTCTCATGTAGTAAAATTACTGTCTTAAATAATTTCCAGGGGTATCTTACTTCATATGTTTTAACAATTTTAAAGATGAATAAACCTAAACATTTTAAGAGTTTCCATCCTAAATTTAAATGAGTGATAGCAGCCAATAAATTTTTCAATAAATTTAGTACCTTTCTCATTAGGATGGTGAAAATCTTAATCTGCACACATATGCTCAATGACTTTTACAATATGAAAATTACCAGGCATGTTTTGTTTTGTTTTGTTTTGGTTTGGTTTTTAGAATATGGGTCTAAAAACTTGCCTTTGTATTGGGAAAAATGAGGGTCAGAAAACATTTTCCTGGCATTAAGATGGAAGTTGGCTCTTTTCTGCCAAGCCTTCTCCACTGTGAACACTGTCCTTAAAGCTATGCCATGTACAAATGTTTAGAGCATTTTATTAAAGGGCTAGAGGGAAGGCTAGGAACCAGGAGAAATAAGGGAGGTCCCTCTGTGTGAGCAGAGAGGCCCTGTAAGTCAGTGGGAAGGTCAGTGTCTTTTGAGTGGGATCAAGTTATTTGCTTCATTTTATATATTTAATGATGCTAGAGTTTGACCTGTACCTGTCCCCTCAGGTGGTAATAATTTAGAGGCAAATATTACCTCTCAAGTTGATTCAATGACAGAGATGCCCTTTTTGTTAAGTAGTATTCAAAGATTCAAAGTAACAGGCTCCTTAGGGCATCTTTGTAGATACTTTGTATATATTCTGTATATACTTCTGTGTTAGTCAGCCCTCCTCTCCCCCATCCTGTCTCCTCGGCTGCCCACATGTATTCTTCCACCTGCAGTAGCCCACTTCCCGCTTTCACGTGATGTCTGTCTTACAGCCTCTATTAGTCAGTGTTCTCTTGCTGTGAATAGGCACTATGACCATGGCAACTCTTATAAAGGAAAGCATTTAACAGGGGCTTCTTACAGTTTAGAGGTTTTATCATCATGGTGGGAAGCATGGTGGCATATAGGCAGACATGGTGCTGGTGAAGGAGTTGAGAGTTCTACAACTAGATTGGCAGACAACAGGAAGAGAGACCTACTGGGCCTGGCTTGGGCTCTTAAAACCTCAAAGCCCACCCTCTACGACATGCTTCCTCCAACAAGGCCACACCTACTCCAACAAGGCCACACCTCCCAATGCTCCCAGGTAGTGCCATTCCCTAATGACCAAGTGTTCAAACATATGAGCCTATGGGAGCCATTTCTATTCAAACCACAACATGGCCCCCCCTTCCTTGAAACTTCTTTTAATACTCTGAGTGAGACCCTTTCTAATTTCCTAACCTCTCCCACATTTACCCCCACAGAAACACACACATTAAAATTAGAAGATAGGCTTCACAAATGAGAGAAAACAAGGACTATTTGTCTCTTTGAGCCTGGACGACATCACTTAATATAGTATTTTATATTTTTATCCACTTCCTGAATATCCTGTTTTTCTTTACAGCAGAAGAAAGTGGCATTGTCCACATTTTCCTTAGCCACTTGTTTGTTGAAGGATGTCTAGGCTGATTCTGTCTACTTGCTATTGTGGACAGAATGGCCATAATCATGGATGTGCAGGTATTCCTGTGGTAGGCTGCTGACTTCTCTGGTTACATGCCCAGGAGACAATAGCAATGTTTTCATAGAAATGAAGTTGGAGAACATGTTTCCATGGCACTAGACCAAGGATTGAAAGAGCAGGTTGTGTGCTCCTTCTCTCCTTCCTACAGAAAAGCATGAGTTTGCTGGGGGAAGACCATGGGGATTGCTTTATCCATTACTCACTGGCTACATTTGGGTGACTACATGCTTGCATGTTTGTGTGAGTGTGTGTGTGTGTGTGTGTGTGTGTG
Source organism: Uromys caudimaculatus (assembly GCA_028551405.1). Classification (NCBI taxonomy): domain Eukaryota; kingdom Metazoa; phylum Chordata; class Mammalia; order Rodentia; family Muridae; genus Uromys; species Uromys caudimaculatus. The sequence goes on along the minus strand of CM052705.1, from coordinate 117,431,746 downwards.
TGTGTGTGTGTGTGTGTGTGTGTGTATTTACATGCATTCAGTGTAGAGAGCAGAAGCCAATGTCCCGAGATATCTCTCAGGTACTCATGCTTGAGGAGGGACACTACCCACTGAGCAACCTCCCAAACTCATGCTTCTATGGTAAGTAAGACAGGAATAGAGATTTCTGTGTGACATAGAGAGCCATGTGTTTGTCACACAACAGGTAAGACACGACTATATTTCTGTGTGACTTAGAGAGCTACATGTTTGACACACAACACACAATCCACATAAGAAGGACTCTGAAGACAAGGCATGGCCATGAGAAGGAGTAAACAGACCCCTGGGGACCATGAAGAAGCAGTCACAAAAGGCCATGCTGACTTAGTACACCGCGCCCACCTGACATTGAGCCACACTATGACACAAATGATTTGTGCTATGAAAATGCACAGAGGAGAATCCTGTTTTAGTGTTTTTCTAGTTCTCTCCTTTCTCTGTCTCTTGTACATCAATATTCTATAGCATGCGTGCTTACTGATAGAATGTGAAGTCTAGCGAGTCTTTAAAACAACAGCTCTTCTGTTTCCTAATTGCCCTGTGGTCTCTGTCCCGAGGCTTTGAGGCTGCTTTACTTAAAAAGCATAACTCTAAGGAGAGAAAGGATGGCCACCCATTGGCTTGGAAAGTTTAAGACTAGAGTAAGTACAATAGAACTAAATAGAAAACTATAGTTGGGCTGTATGAGAACCAATAAGACAATCAGTAACCTGGAAAAAGATCTCTCCAGAGAGCAGGTGATGACAGCAGAGAGTCCCTCCTATAGGACAGTTTTAATTAATGGTGGTGAAAAAAAGATGATCTGGCAGCAGATCATACCATCTATTATGACCCTGGGCAACCGCAGGAGCCCCCAGCTCCTAGCTGACCATGTGATCACCAGGAGACACAATCCTTCTCTCAGGTCCACTGTGGTGTTTGAAGGTTAGCAGCTTCCCATTCATTTCCAGTTTAGAATATTTTTAACTCACAATGGAGTGTATCAGGACAAAGCCCATTGTAAGTGGAGAGGACTTGCACTTTGTCTGGTTGGCGATGCTCTCCAGACACTGACTTAATTGGAATGAAAATTTAGCTGATGAGCACTCTGCAGGCCAGCCAGAATTTCCCAGACATCCATTTGTGTGCAGCACAGCAGTTCTGTCATTCAGGCACAGTTACCATGTGCTTACTGGTCATTCCGCCATTGTGAGAAGCTGGTTGAGGTCCAGGTCAAATTCCTAGAGGTAAGAGGGCCGTGAAGTGTGTTTGGTCCTAACATGCTTTTCAGGTACTTCTGTCTTTTGCCTCAACTGTGGAATCACGTCCATCACAAAGATGGCTCAGACCTATAGTCCCAGCACTACAGAGGCCGAGGCAGAAGGATTGCAGTGAGTACCAGGCCAGACAGGACTACATAGCCAGACTCAGTCTCAAAAAAGGATACATGATCCAGGTGTGGTTTGCATATCTGTAATAAGAGGTGGTAACAGGGCCATCGGGAGTTTGGGGCTAGCCTATGAAAGCAGGGTGCTGTTTCAAAGCAGAGCAACAAAGTAAACAAAACCCAAAAGGATTCCACAGAGTAAGTGTTCATGCTGATGTGCCATCAGGAAGGGCAATGAGGAGAGATAAACACAACTAGTGCTAGTGGTAGCGTCTTCCAGTTGTATGACACATTCTGTTACATTTGTTGCAAGGCTCTTCACAGTATCAGTTCCTTGGGTCTCACCTGCCCTGTGTGATGTAGTCACACCATAACTCCCTTTCTGATAGTTGGGTAGATCCTCAGACATGGAGCCATTAACCTGCTGTGCTACCTTTCTCAACTACTGTGACAAAATCAACTTAGAGAAGGAGAAGTTTATTTTGGTTCACTTTGAGGACACAGTCCATCATGGCAACAGGGGCTTGAGGCAGCTGGCTACATTGCTTCTACAGTCAGGAGCAGGCAGAGTCAGATGTTGGTGCTCTGCTCACTTTCCGCTTGCCATTCAGCCTGGGACCCCAGCCCACAGGATGCTATGGTTCACTTTCAGAGTAGGTCTTCCTATAGGGCAAGTCTCTCTGGAAATGCCCTCACAGAAAGGTTTAGAGGTTTGTCTCTTAGGTGGTTCTAAGGCCCCTCAAATAGGCAATCAAGATGACAAGCATGCCCGCCTTTGCACAGCTTGTAGAGAAGTCACTGGGAGACTAAGAACTAGGTCCAATTACCTTACGATATACCACACTACCTCCTTGTGCTGCTGGAATTCTGAGAGCTCCGATGCTCATAACTGTGGCATTTGGATACCCCGAACAGTCACTGGCACTGGGTGAACTGTCCCCAACACCTGACTCAACTAGAGATCAACATGGGTAAGATATCATCATCATTAACTTTCAATAATTATAATGTCCATCTTGAAAATTCAACAGAGAACCTGCTCTGGCAGTTCTGATGCAAATGTCACTGATCTGAACACTCTTGCCTCTCATCTAAGGCTCAGCAGAGCAGACCAATAGTCAGCTGTGCAGTGGTGCTGCGTCGCTGGCTCTCTTGAGATTTGCTGACCACCACCAGTTGTTAATCTGTTCAGTGTCATCGGGTGGCTTTGGCCTTCAGAAATTTACTTGTGGCCACTGAATGACAGCATTGTGAAAGCTGAGCTGGGAGTGTTTCTGGCTCCTATTTTACCTCTTAATAAAAATTAAAAGTTAATAAAACGACTGGCTCGGCTACAGCATCTAAATATTTTGAGAAACACAGCTGGGGCAGGTGGATATGAAGAAAGCCATTGACCAACACCTTGAATTGGCTGGAGGTGACTGGTAAGACCTGGAGATTCCCCATGCACTGTTTCCAGGGGATGAAGGAGTTGAACATCTTCAGAGAAATGGGGCAAACAACTAGACCCTGTGGTCTCTGCCCCTGCATTTCTCTAATGGTCCATCTTAAACCTGTGGTATCAATATAAAAGTTTAACAAAGCTATTTCCCAGTGCCAGGAGATTCTAATTTTCTATCTGGGTTTGTCTGTCTGTGATACTTCACTATAAAGAGGGTCAACTTTGTCTTACATTTTAGGCTTTTTGTTTTGAGACACCACTTCATGTAGCCCAGGCTATACTCAAAGTCAATAGATATAACTGAGGATGACCTTGAACTCTGACCCTCCAGACTGAACCTCAGCTACTTACTGAGTGTTCTACGAGGGCCCAGCTTATAATTTAAATCTTACAGATTGCTTGCTTTTAAAAATGATTTCTGATTCAAAGATCTTTATAAAACTATAATTAAAAAGAGAGCGGTGAGAAAGCCATTTGCAGAGAACCCCTCTAGCCTTTACTTTTTCGTTGTGTTTATTTTGGGGGCTTTTTAAAAAAGATGCTGAGGGCTGGAGAGATGGCTCAGCGGTTAAAAGCACTGACTGCTTTTACAGAGTTCCTGAGTTCAATTCCCAGCAACCACATGGTGGCTCACAACCATCTTTAATGGGTCTGATGCCCTCTTCTGGTGTGTCTGAAAAGAGCAACAGTGTACCCACATACATAAAATAAATAAATAAAAATAAATAAAAAGATGCTTAATATTTCATGAGGCTAGACTTTGGCTCGGCAACCATGACGAAGTACCTGGCTGTCAGAGGGTGAGAACAGTTTTAAACATGAACTGATTCCAGAAGTATCCTGGAGACCTACAGAAGCCAAATCTTTGGCTCCCTCCCTCCCCTTCCAGGGCTGTGCTTTTCCTGCCTCTGTGGCTCTGTTCCAAGAATTCATGACACTGAAAAGGAGCTCATCTTCTTATCATTTAAGCAAGACTTAATTTAAACAAATGCTTCTGTTGTTCTCAGGGACAGGACTAACGGAGTTAGGGAAACCCTCCCCCAAAGGTTTTGTGTGCCTGTGTATTTAACAGTTTTCTTACTGTTTTAAGTTAGCGATTGCCAGGGGTTCGTCTCCTTGCACACTTAGCCCATTCAGCTCCAGGTCTCTCTCTTCACAGCTTCCCCACTCTTTAGCATTATCTCTCTTTTCTTGATGACCAGCTAGTGGGGATGCATACTTTCATCCAAGGTGCACAGAGAAAGTTGCTGTAGGAAAATGGTTCTCAGCCTTCCTCACGCTGCGACCCTCTAATACAGTTTTCTCATGTTGTGGTGGTCCCCAAACATAAAATTACTTCATAACTGTAATTTTGCCACTGTTATGAATTGTGATGTAAATATCTGACGTGCAGGATATCTGATATTAGACACCCGTGAAACAGTAGTGTGACCCCCCCCCAAGAGGCCATGACCCACAGGTTGAGGGCCACTGCCGTAGAAGCTACTGCTTTTATGTTTTGCTCATCCTAGGCAGAACCTTAATGTGTAGATGGGAGAGGGATGAAATCGGCTATAAAATAAGGAATGAGATCTCAATCAGTTTTAAAGAAGTAAAACAAGCTGATAAATACCACAACCAAGTCCATAGCTGACATCATATACAGATAATTATAGTTATTAAAATGTGAAAGTAGATGACTATTGATATATATATCATAATTGTCTGATCCACACACCGCTGGTTTTGTTTCCTGTATCTTGAGTGTATATTTTATATGATATTTTTATGCCATCAAATAAAATATTCAGCATTTTTAAAGCATTTTAAAAATTATATATGCGTGGGGGGTATGTGTGTGTGCATGTGTGTGTGCGTGTGCATTTGTGTGTCGTGGCTGTAGGTGCTTTTGGAGGTTTTGGATCCTCCAGATGTGGAGTCCCAGGTAGCTGTAAGCTTCCTGACGCTCTCCTCATTACTGAGCCATCTCTACCCATCCTGCTGCCCCATCATTATTCTTAATATCACAGACATCGTTAAGATCACTGTCAAATGGAGGAAACTGCTAATGTGTTTTCCCTTTAAATGTGAACTTAACATGTTAGCGTTGAAGATACTTCCGGGCCTGCTCTTTGACATTACTGGGGTGACCTCTTTTGAGTTTCCCAACAGGACAGAACATTTCTGGCCAGGCATCAGTGCACACATTCCATTTCTGATGATTGTGCACATTGTATACAACCCAGCCTCTGGCTTTGTGCATCTCACACCTCTCTCTCTCTGTCTCTCTCTGTCTCTCTGTTTCTGTCTCTCTCTGTGTCTGTCTGTCTGTCTGTTTCTCTCTCTCTCTCTCTCTCTCTCTCTCTCTCTCTCTCTCTCTCTCACACACACACACACACACACACACACACACACACACACACACACACACGAGTGCTGGGCACACTTGGGTTACTATGCCAGGCAAGGAAACACAAAGGACCACGACTCCCCTCACTTCTCTGGATCTCAGTAGGTCCAGGGTGAATGGGCCTTGGACCTATATACTAAGCACGGTAGGGTTGGCTTTGGGTCCTATCCCTATATTGCAAAGGGTATTCTGCCTCCAACACAGCATCTGTGGGAGACCGAGCAAGCAGCCACAGGACCTGCATCTTGGTCCAATTGGCAACTAGGATTATTTGCGGCTCTTTCATGCTCCCTAAATTGTGGTTGCCCAAGCTTCAGGAATCTGGCAGGCTCAATTTCCTAACCACATTGCCACCTGCCGAAGCAACAGGGTACTGCAGGATTGGAACGCACAGACAACCTTAAAGAGTTAGAGTCAGCATACAGTCTTACAGAGCACCCAGCTCTGTGGAGATAGAGGCAGCCTCTCCTCTGACTAGCACTGGATGCCCAAGAGGGTCCTACAGGAACTGCATGCAGGATGGCAATCAGTCAATCTTGTTGCCCAAGAGGAAAAGGTATTTCCAATTCACCTGACTTTCTCTACAAGCAGGTCTCTGGTAGCTTTTTACTAGGCTTGGCATTGTGACAGAGGGTCTCAAATTTTTTTGTACAGGTTTGAGCACTTATAAGAATCTAAAAAATAAAATAAAATAACAATGATTTATGGCATACCTCCAAGAATGAGAATCTCCTTGAGGGTGGATCCAGGCATCAGCTCAGAGCTCCTGGAAGTGCCCCAGTTGGTCAAGGCAACACTGAGGGAGTATGACATGAGCATATAGCTCAGGATCTATTTGTTCACAGCAGATTCCTGGGTTCTGCCTAGACTGACTGAATCAGAAGCTCTTGGGATGAGCTATAGTGTCTGCCTTAAAGAATAAATAACAACTCCAGGCAGTTTCTGTGCATAATGACAATCTGAGCTGGGGAGCAGCCTGCCTGGGACCAACAGCTCTGTGCACTAGAGCTTCTCAGAAGTGTACAGTCTGACTCTACTGCAAACCCGCCCCTGACATTCTAGAGGAGACACAGCAGCCTGCTCTGATAAGTCCTCGGGTAAAAAAGAAATTATTCTCTGGAGGCATACAGCCCTGGATTACAATGCCAGCTTGGTCTCTGACCAGCCAGGTTGTTTAACTTCTCTAGGCTTCAGATTTGTCATTTATTGGTTGGTGAGGGATGTTATGGGATCCATTTGAGTCTCCGAAACACTCCTGTTCTAAAGCCCTACCCCTAACTCCTATGACCCAGAATGTTTCGCTACAGAGTCGTTGTAATATGATCCTGCTGGAAGTCAATGGGTCCCTAATTCAGTTCGACTAATGTCTTTATAGAAGGGAAATTTGGAGATGGATGAGCACCCAGACAGTGTGCCACTTGAAGAGTAAAGTTAAGTGCTGAGCACTTTGAAGCCAAAAGAGACCTGTCTCCCTAGTGCCTTCAGGGAGAGCAGAGCATCATCACCCAAAATCTCACACTCCCCAGCCTCCAGAACCCAGGCAGAGCCATGCTGTTCAAGCCACCTGGCTTAGGGTCCTTTAGCTTGGTAGTCTGATCCATGGCATTGAGTGAGATTCCTTGAGGTACCATATGCAAAGCACCAGGGCTGAGTATTGGAGATTGTCAATGAATGTTTGGTTCTGTTCTTTAAGTGATACTGTACACAGCCTCCACAAGGAGGAATGAGACCTGAGAAGCAGGAGAGGCAAACCAGCAGGACGTTCTGCCCTGTGGGCTGTGGCAGCGTGTGTGGTAGTGAAGGGACACGCCAGGCCTGCTTGCCCCAGCTGGAGCCTAAGAAATGGTGGACAGATGGCCATTATTTCTGGTCACCTCTGATCTGGACAGGAACCAAATGGAGGATCCAGAGGCAATGGTGTGTTCAGCTCTGATGAAGCTCTCCTTACCTCTAAAGCTCTCTGTGGAGGACACAGTTGCCTTCCATGACTGTCCCAGCCTGTCCTGGTCATAAGTATCTCTGCCCATTACCAATGCTCTCATCTACTCAGGCCCTCCAAATGTCCTGTGCATTTCACTCTGGGTAAGGGTCATTAAAGCAGCTGAAGTGGATGGAGATAAATGAAGCACCCCTTTCTCACCCTTGCAGCCCCACTTTAGAACAGGAGATAGATTTTTGCAGGCATGTAAGGTCTCACCTCTGTTTGTCCTTCAGGAGAGGGAAGGTGCTCCATAGTTCCAGAGCTTCCCAGTATGCACACCAGTGTGCAAACAGCCACACTGTCTCTTCCACTGTCTCAGCACCGAACTGCTGCAGAGGAGACTAAATCCTTCCCAAGGCACAGGCAAGCCAGCCTTAGCTGGGGAGTGGGGGACTGCTCAACCTCAGTGGCCCTTTATGGCTTTAAAGGCTGTTTTAGCTAGGCATGGTGGTTCATGCCTGTGATCTCAGCACTTAGGAGGCTGAGCCAAGAGGATTATGGAAAGTTTGAGGCTGGCCTGGGCTAAATGGTGAGTTCCAGACCAGCCTGGAATGCAGAATAAAACCCTATCTAAAAGAAAAGAAAAGAAAAGAAAAAGACTGTTTTACTCTGCTCACCAAGGTGGAGGTCATCTGCAGCCTGTGCTCTACTAGACAGCTGCTCAGTGCCAGATTGGATCACTCCAGAAGGCTAGGCTGATGTCCGCCGTTGCCCTGTGTCCTGTGCAATTGCCTGGCAAGCTAGGGGAGTTAATTACACTCTGATAATACTGTCAGAGCTTCCCAGTGTGCTCCTCAGGCCAGCTGTTAGCTGACCTCAGTAGTTACAGCAGGGGTCCTCTACAACAGCAGCAAGCTAGAATCCAGCCCGGCTGCATGCTTTGCATGCAAACCCCCCATTTCACTCAAGCTTCTAATATTTTTTTCTCTCCCAGACATTAAGGATACTAAGGAATAAAGATTAAAAATGGAAACCCAGCAGCAGAGTCTACTATTTGAGAGGCCCTGGATTCTGTCTCCAACACCCCCCCAACACACACACACACACACACACACACACACACACACACACACACACGCGCAGTAATCACAGTAATAGTGATTCTCAAAATCAGGCTCCCTCCACCCAGAACAGGTTGTGCAAATACTACAACATCACCAGACAGTATATATAGGAAGCTGAAGTGAAGGATGGAAAATTATTTGATTGGCTCCAACCTAGACAAACAACCAATCAAATGGTTACAGGTTCACTAGCTTCTTACTTAACAGCCCAGTTGACTGACTACAATGCTTCCTGCAATTAGTTTAAACTCACTTACTATAACTTATCTAATGGTTTGGATGGATCTGTTTTGCCTGGTGCAGGTGTCTGGTTCAAATCTATGGTCTTCTTCAAAGTATTATCTAACAAAGGAAAAGGGGCTGCAGGATAACTGCAGCAAAGCACCCCACATTGTGGCCCTGTGTAATTAGAAATTCCATGCTTTCCGTGTGTCTGATAATGCTTTCAGGGGTTCTGACAATGCCTTCCTGTGTTTCCTCTTTCAGTTATAAAGAGTAAAGAAGAAGACAGTGAACTTGTTTGTGAACAGCAGAATCTGATGCACACAAAACAGAGCACAGTAGGGGAAGAAGCAGATTGATCGAAGGCAAACTCAAGCTCCCAGCTTTGGATGGATCCTATCCACCTTGCTCCCTGCAAAGGTGAACTGGCTGGGATGACTCTTGAGCACACTGGCCACAAGAGGGCGCTTGAAACACACTGGATCAGTCCGTTTTAGCACACCCAGGACCTGGATACTTGAGGACTCTTTAGTTCCTCAGGCACGGTGGATATCACACTTTAAGGGATCCACAAGCAAGTTTCAGTTACTTTGTAAAATAAGAATAAAACAAACAAACAAACAAATGTAATATCCCTGAGTTACATTCCTCACTTATAACTCATGCTTTCACCCTTTACTCCTAGTGTCCTCAGCTCTCTGAACCTGCACTTAGATAAACTCAGTTATGTACACACGTGCGCGCACACACACACACGGACACACACATAGATAAACGCACATGGACACACACCTATATAATGCAGGGAGCTGTGTTGAGCAGGCAGCAGTGAGACCCAGACCACTGCTTGCAGACCTTTTGATACATTGTTTCTTTTCTTCATCTTCTCTTCGGATGGTACACATTAGACTTACTTTCTAGGTTTTATTTTGGAAATTTCCTGTGTTCTAAGAAATGTCTCCACCCAGGCAAACTGGGATGGTTGGTCAACTTATTAGATTAATCCCATGATGACAAAATTATGATGCAATAAGGACTCAGCTTGAGCTCACAAACCTAAGACCTGGCTGTGTTCCCTGTCCCCAAATCAGAGCTTCCCATCAGGGAACGGTCCATGATGGTGGGAACAGAGGGACGAGTTAGTAGATTCAAGCTGTGATCTCAGCACTCAGGAGGCCAAAGAAGGATCTCTAGATTAGCCTGAGCTACATACTGAGTTCCAGCCCAACCTGGCCTACATAGTGTGAAATCCTGTCTCACAAACCAAAACCCAAATGAGACAAAACCAACGATGAGAAAAAGCAAATAAAAGAAGATGATTTTTGGTTTCCAGCTGAAGTTAATGAGAAGCTTGGAATTGTCAGAATTTCCTTTATTTATAAATCCCTACAGGCCAATGAGGTGGCTCATCAGGTAAAGGCACTCGCTGCTAACATCTGACAACCTGAGTTTAGTCCCAGGACCCTGAATGGTGGAAGGAGAGAACCCACTCCTGCATGCTGTCCTCTGACTTCCATGTGCTCACCATTACACCCACACACACTCTTAACAAGCACACAAAATAAACACATAGTGGATGGATAAATAAACGTAATAGAAATCCCTGAGACTTGTAACTGTTTGTTTTTGAGACAGGGTTTCTCTGTGTAGCCTTGGCTGTCCTGAAACTAGCTCTATAGACCAGGCTGGCCTTGAACTCAGACATCTGCCTGCCTCTGCTTCCTGAGTGTTGCGATTAAAGGTTTGTACTGGCAGCACCCAGAATGGTGATTTATTATTTTTTTTAAAGAGAAAGGAACATGCATCATAGTGAAAGGGCTTTGTGTAGCATTAAGAAATGCAGAAAGTACGAGTTTAATTTAGCTAACTTAATAAGTTTTAAGACCAGGTCTCAGTCTGTTTGTTACACAGTCAGGTCTGGAATTGTGTAGCACAGGTTCACTTGAACTAGCAGCAATCCTCCTGCCTTGGCCCTGCAAGTTCCAGGATCACAGGTATGACCCACAAGCTATGAAGCCCACCATCTGTCACTTGGAAGGATGCCTTGTTTCCTGTTCACCCATCCCACATAACTGGTCCCACAACAGACAGACCTCAGATTTAAACAAATCTGGTGTGGTGATTTGAATAGGTTTGGACCCCATAGACTCGTGTGTTTGGATGCTTGGCCCGTAGGGAGTGGTGTGTCACCATGTAGGTGGACTTTGAGGCCTCCTCCTATACTCAGGCTCTGGCTTGTGTGGAAGAGAGCCTCCTCCTCACAGCCTGTGGAAGATAGATTCCTCCTACCTGCCTTCAGATCAAGATGTAGAACTCTCAGCTCCTTCTCTAGCACCATGTCTGCCTGGACACTGCCATGATTCCCACCATGGTAATAATGAACTAAACCTCTGAAAATGTAAACCAGTCCCAATTAAGTGTTTGCCTTTCTAAGAGTTGCCTTGGTCATGGTGTTTCTTCACAGAAATAAAACTTGAACTAAGACATCTGGTATCTCCAAAATAGAAGGACTGTTCAAAGACAAAGTGGTCAGGCATGGCCAGGCAAGAGATAACTTCACACCCACTGTCTGCTGCTCTCAAATGACTGCTCATCCCCATTTCTGTGGATATCTCTTGACTTCAAAACCCTATTTGTGCTTTGTCCTGGGTCCTTAGTGGCCTTTATACACAATAGGAAATACAGGGCTTTCTTGTCCTGGAGGGTGGATAGCATTCGGACCATGGCCTTGTTGAAAAGTGTGGCCACAGCTGGGTGTGGTAACCTATGGCTTTAATCCCAGCACTAGGGAGGCAGAGACATGTAGATCTTGGAGTTTAAGGCCAGCATAGTCTACAAAGTGAGTTCCAGGACAGTCAAGGATACACAGAGAAACCTTCCTCTGAAAGGAGAGAGGAGGAGAAGGGGAGGGAGAAGAGAAAAGAGAAGAGGCCACAAACTCCACTCACACCAAAGAACAAACTATCTGTAAGGACAAACCTTGGGGCTTGCACAGCAGCCTGAATGATGGAAGCTGAGGATTTCTCTCTTCTGTCAATTGGGAGGGGGCTTCCCCAGTGTAATTTTTGTGCTTCTGGTCCTTGCTGTTCTGGCAGGGCAGAGAGGGAATTTTTAGCATCCTAGCCCATGAGAGTACACAGCTGAATCCCATTTGATCTCTTCTAACTGGGAACTCTGTCCCAAGCCTTAAGGAAGGATGGGCTAATGGTGCCCTAACTTCAGGTGTAGCTGTGGAAACCCACTGGGAAAGTGACTCCATTCACCATTACAATTCGTGTTCAGGAGTGTGCTGGGATTGCTCCTAGTTCCAGGGAGAGACAGAGACACTAGGATGCTGGGAAGAGTCTGAAAAGGTTCCCTTGGCATCCCAACAGTTCCACTGGCTTTTTGCCTCAGTTGGGCAGGTCATTAGTCATCATTATGCTCCCTTTCAGTGTCATCTTGGGTAGAAACCAGTGTCCTTTACCCAGATCTTTGACAGTTACCATGGCTTTTCTAATAATCACACCAGCTCCTATCATTCGTATTTGGGTACATGGAGAAGGTTGATGTCTGGAGGAGGCTGGCTATTTCAGATGTCTTCACTTGTCTGGGGGATGAACTACTTGGCTAACAGGAGGGTCGCCCCTGGTGGGGAGACTAGAACACACCAAAGGTCCATGATGAGCATCCAGGGACTGGATGAGTGTGAAGAAGAGTGATTTCAGTGAAGAGACACAGAATGCAGATGGGAGAAGGCCACCCCTGCGATAGTCAGTGCTCCACAGAGATAGGACATTATGTAGATCATGGGTGGAGCCCTGAGTTTAGCCTGTAATTCAATGCTGCCCATCCAGGATGGACTACATGTATCTTCATAGGGTATAGCTAGAATTGGGGAGCAACCAGAAGTGAGGTTTTGGCAGGATGCAGAGCAGATGCAGCTCCAGGGAGCCAGGCAGGCATCTTCATTCCTCCAGAGGGTGAGTGGTAAGATGGGAGAATGCTGAAGCCTAACCTGACCTATACTCCTTGCTAAAAACTCCAAGGCAACCTTTTCCAGTTAGGCTACTTACCCATTAAACATCTGTGTGTGTGTGTGTGTGTGTGTGTGTGTGTGTGTGTGTGTGTGTAGAGAGAGAGAGAGAGAAAGCTGAGAGAGAGAGAGAGAGAGAGAGAGAGAGAGAGAGAGAGAGCGAGCTAGCTGACACTGGCTTTGTAGGAACAGCGCCCCTTTGTGTCATTGATTTAACTAATTTCTCACTTAAATTATGTGCAGGACAACTGTATGTCCACCAGATGTCGCGAATGTCTTAGTTACTACTGGGGCAAAGAGCATGTTGCCAGCAAATGAGTATCTAGTAAATATATTGTAGACAAGAACTTTCTCAACTGGATTTTTAATCCCAAACTTTGGAGGTGGTGGAAGGGGGACCAAGGACTCAACCTTATCTTCAGGTACAAGTGAGTTTGAGGAGAGCTTAGGCTACACTGCTCATGTCCTTAATCTCAGTGCTTGGAAGGCAGAGCTGAAAGGATCTCATTTGGGCTACCCTGGTCTACATAGTGAATATCAGGACTTCCAGGGCTACACAGAGAAAGTATGTCTTGAAAAAACAAACAAACCTCAAAACAGCATCATCGACAACAGCAAAACAAACAAACAAACAAAGAATGAAACAAGAGGAAAGCTATGCCTACTGATGGAAACCCAGCCAACTTCCTAGGGCTAGTGACATCATGGGTCTTGGAGGAGAACCTACAATCACCACCTTACTAAATAATCCCTAAATACATTGTAACTGTTTGTCCTTATAGACACAGAGGAGTGTAGTTTTCATTCCTCATCAAGGAAACTTCTCTTTGCGACAGATGAAGACCGTTACAGAAAACCACAACCAATCAAAATACAGAGTGTGAAGCCCAGTCTCAATGGAAATACCTATAAAACAACTCTCATACTAAGGCTCAGGAATCATTGCAGAAGAAGGAACACAAAGATTATAAGAGGCAGAGGATCAGGGAGTTTGCTGTGAGATTGTGTCTCCTAGGAATGTCAGAAGCTACACCATAAGAGTCTCACCATCTTGACTACCTGAACATGAACTGAACACAGACAACAGCATGTAATGTGGTGAATGAGGAGACCCAAGGGGCTCAGTCCTATACAAAGGTCTGCAGACAGCTAAGGAATGCTAAGAACAGGAGAAGCATATTCCTCAAGAGAAAGCACACCAACTTGTTATTCAATACCAAAAGGTCAGCTCTGAAAACACACACATACACTTACACACACACACACTTATACACACACCTGGGAACAGGGACAAGATCAGTCCTGAACTTGGCCTAGCAGTGTATCTTCAATGGTGGTATGATGTGCCCTGAGGGCTGTGCCCTGCAAGGACACTGAGTGTGTCCTGCTGTGTGCACAAGTGTGAACTTGTTGTGTCCTATGTCTTTTTCTATCTGTACTTCCTTGTCTCTGTTCTCCCTGGTACTCTGCTAAGCCGAACCTTCCATACATGGTTTAATGACTGCATGGCATCTTTACAAGCAATTGCCTCTAATAAGAACTCAGCACTGGGGATACTCATGTTCTTTGGGTCTCAGTCTCCCTGAGGAAAATTTATATTGCAGACTTAGTCTTGTTTCGTGGATTGCTCCACTCTCTGCTATATCATGCCCTGTGTTGAGGCAGCAGGCCCTGGTGTGTTGGCGTGCTGGTTCCTAGGGCTCTTTTATGTATTTATTGCAGACTACACCCCTTGCAAACGTGCTGAATCAGCACTAGGCACAGGGCAGGAAGGGGCGAGGCCTTCCTTTCCAGCCTCCTCCCTTTTCCCTTCCTGCTCCTTCTGAGGCCAGGCACAGGCCAACTGAACACAAAGGAGTACAATCAGTTTTTCCTTACAGCAGTCAAGCCACAAAAACAGCCTCCAAAACCAACCTAGAAAGGTATGCATAGGTTTGCACCAGCTTAAAGCCACAAGCAATGAGGGCTCTTAATGACTCCTAGTACAGACCTTCTCTATGGCTTGTGCTGTGCTCAAAACTGGTTGATCTCAGGACTCATGTTCCTTAACACACACACACACACACACACACACACTGAGAAGGGGGGCAGGCACACACACATATACCACAATTTAATACCTTTGACAAGCTGGTATATTCAAATATATTTGCTTATTCAACAAACATTTGGTGGCTGTTATTTTCCAGAGGCATGCTGGCTAGTTTTATGTCACTTTGGCATAAGCTAGAGTCATTTTGCAAGAGGGAACCTCAATTGAGAAAATGCCCCCACCAAACTGAGCTGTGGGCAAGCCCATGGTGCATTTTCTTCATTGATGTTTGATATGGGGGGGCACACATCACTGTGGGGTGGTCCTGGGTACTATAAGAAAGCAGGAGTAAACAGTGAGAAACCAGCCAGTAAGAAGCATCTCTCCATAGAGTCTGTCTCAGTTCCTATCTCCAGGTTCATGCCTTGAGTTCTTGCATTGACTTCCAGGAAGCTAATGGACATAAACTCTTTCCTCCTTAAGCTGCTTTTGGTCATGGTATTTTGTCAGAGCAATAGAAACCCTAGCTAAGACAATAGGCATTTTAAATAGTAAGAATCACACTACTTCTACATGTATGTTTTACACGGCACCAACATTTTGGTTTCCTGAAGTGTCTATATGTCTGACTTGGGAGAGGTGCTCAGGGCACAGAAAGGATCTGCAGCTGAGGCTCAGTTTTGCTGTCTACAGTGTGTCACTGAAGAAGCAGATCTGGAGAGAAACGTGATGAGATTCCTGTTTTGGAAAGGGCTGTTTTGGGTGTATGTAGGGAATGTAATTGAGAGGAAGACCCAGGGGGAGAGTTACTGAGATGATTTTTAAGTGAGGATTGAACTCAGGAAGGCCAAGTTGAACAAACCCAGTGATCTAGCTGGAGAATAGACTTCAGGGCAGTGGGTACAGTATTGGGTCCCATTCTCCGAGGTCTTTGGGAACCCACATAAGCAGTCTGTCTATTTCCTTTCAAAAGTTACTTGGAACAAGTGAGGGTCTTACAGATTTAGGCTTGCTAAGGACCTTGACATGAGGCACTCTGTTACAAACAGCAGCTTGAGTTTCTCTTACCCAAACTGCAAACAAGGGATGTCAGGGGTCAAGTTCATTTCTGCAAATTGGGCTTGAAAGGATGGTGGCATGCCTCACCACCCCAGGTTTAAGAGCTCTGAGACACATGGGAGTCACTGATGCTATAGGGCTTGGCAATGATGTTGCCATGGTACCTGTCTTTCCTGCCGGTGACTGTGTTTGAGACTTCAGTTGTGCTGTCACCTTGTGTCCTGTGATCATGTTTCATCAGGACTCTGAAGAATGTGGGGTTTTCTCCAAAGGTTCTGGATAGAAATCAGACTGTAACTATGCTGACACCTTAGACCATGCAGGTGCACGAGTAGAAGGACCAGGCAGCTCAGAGCTTCTCATGGGCATGACGCCAGGCAGGGTGGCCTCCAAAGCTGGGACCGCCTCTCAGAATCTTTCAGAAGAGAAGCCAGCCTGGAGTACCAGGCATTCCTATTACCTATTTCATGCTGGAGACTTCCAAGAAGCTGGGAAACCCCACAGCAGCACTTGGTTCTCTTCCCAGGGAAGAATTCCCAGGCCCATCAACAGCTGACAGTTAGTGAGGCAGTAGCAGAAGATAAATAGTGATGAGGTGTGGTTAGGCATCAGGGAGTTTGAAACGTTCCTCTCCCTGTGGAGCAGGGGCAGTGAGGGACAGTGGGGAACACTAGTGGACAACGGTGGGGGACAGTGGGGACAATGGGGGACTGTGGGGGCATTTTAACCCTGTTATGCAAGTGCCATGAGAGAGAAAAATAGAAAGTGCTAGTCCAGACGGGTAAGAGCAATGGGCTCAGGAAGTGGCCTCAGAGCTTGCTCTGGGACTGCTGTGGAGAAGGCACAGTGACCCTGTGCTTACAAAGCTCACCTTAGTGAACCCTAACTGGCTCCTGGAGGGTTCAGGACCTAGAAGATGGGTAGGTAATTAGGAACCATAGTAGCCCCTGTTTGTTCCTCCTAAGCAAGCAAATACAAGTCACCGTTAAAGAGACCAAAGCAGGTAGTAAGCTCCAAGTCCTGTTGATGCAGGGCTCTAAGCCATGTTCCCCAGAAGCCCCCATATTACAGTCCTTGACCCTGACTCTGCACTGTTGGTCACATCAGGTGCACCTCTCTCGTGCACTGGGAAGACAGTTGCCTGTTCTGTTTAGGAAAGAGAAACTCCAGCTGACTCCAGTAACAGGGATGCCTTACTTCAGAACCTTAGCAAATCTGAAACTTTATAAATCTCAATTGTTTCAAGCGACTTTTGAAGGGAGGTAGACTGTTTATTGGGGATCCTAAAGACCTCAAAAAATGAGATCCAATATTGAGATTGATGCCCTGTAATCCATCCTGCTACTGGGGCCAGGACCACACATTTCATTCTGAAGTTTGTCGTATTGAAAGAACAGGGTTCTGACTCATAGCAGCCTAGTTCCTCTTTTGAACTGAAACCAGAGGAAGTCAGGTAGAAACCTTTCCACCAGGCAACTGTCCTCTCTTCTATTTCCTCCCAAATCTGGAGCTCAGGACTGCCCACTCCTATTTCCCACACAGCTCCTGGTTCTGGAAGAGCCCTGTGCAGAAAGCCCCCAAGGATGAGGTGACAACAGGACCACGGCTAAGACAGGAAATGGTGTAGAGAACACCCTCTCTGCTCCCAGCTGCTGTGGTAGAACACTGTCAGGACATGCTCTCTGCTCCCAGCTGCTGTTAGAACACTGTATGTTCCTTGTATGTTCCTCCCATCCCCCCTTGTTGTGCGGGACAGAAGGGCTAATTCCCAGCGATGGTCCTTTTACCATTCTCACACAGGACAACAAGGGATCATACAGATACAGCATGTGATTTCCAACAGGTGGTCTGCAGGGTTTAGGTGCAGCCTGTCACAAAGCCACAGCCTGTTAGTGTTGGAGGCAGACAAGATGTCTTGGGAGACTCTATCAGTCAGTTTGCTGAGTATAAATCACGGACAAATCTCATTGGCTTCTAACCCAATGCTTAAGGTGTTTCCAAGTTGGAGCTTGGCTCCGTCTTTGCCTTTCCTCCAAGATGCGGACTGGTGAGGTTTTCACCTGCAGCAACATGGAGGCACAGGCTCCCTGCAAAACTCACAACATACTGCACAGGTCAGTCCTCTTACTTAGGGAACAGATACCTGGCCATTCCAGAGTTTAGCACATAATACTCCTGTGGGAAGGGGATGCCACAGGCCAGTTTGGATTTGACAAGTGGGATACTGAGTCCAGGTGGGAGAGATGCAGAAGGCCTGTCTGTCTGTCAGTGCTGGCACAGGCAGCCACCCCACCTTCCCTGAACATTATCAGAGCCTATTGCTACTTCATCCGCTCAGCTCCTCCATCCTGGCATAGAAATTCCTAGGCATTCCTAGGCCTTGTGCTTTTCCTCATTCTTAGTTCTAGTCAGGTAGAATGGGGTGCTGGCAGTAGCTGCAGGATTCTCCAAGGCTTGGAATGAGCCCTGGTGTGATTTCCAACAGGTGGTCTGCAGGGTTTAGGGTAGCAGGGTAGGTGACTGGGTTCCTGTAGCTCTTCATCTGTTTGTAGCTTTTCTGGTGAGAAAACCTGAGTTCCAGACAGAGTACCAGATGGTGCTGGAATGTAGGCCACAGGCCCGTGGATGCCACTGTGGCATGGGACAGAAGAGTCTAGGCATGAGCGGTATCTTTAACATAGTCTTATATTTGGAAAAGCAGATTTAAAAAACACTTGAAAATACAAGATAAGGTAATGGTTACTTATGTAAGTTTTAACCTTATATTGCTTGGCCATTTTTACATATAAATTATTGCTTCCTACTTTGATAAATACACAGCACAGTCATATACACAGAGGCAGAAAGCATGAACTATGAAAAATCAAACACTGTCAATGGAAGTCTGGTAATTCAACAAATGTTTCATATTTACCAGCTCTTATAATGGTGGAAAACTACGAGGTGTAGTCCCTGAGAAGTTAGGTAGACGCCCGGACTGTGGGCTTTCTGTCTTCTAATTGTTATCTCAAGCTGCCAGCATCATGGCAGTCCTAAGCAATGAGATGTCCAAAGGCAAGGGTCCTTGCTTCTGGTCATTGATTCCATCCAGGTATTTAATAACAGTGTAATACGAATACAATAAATAGGCTATGCAAATAAATATTACTCTGCTAAAAATGCTTAGTATGTACAGCTTTGCTTTATACAGTAGTACATTTCTTCTGACTTTTTGGCAATTTTCAAAATGTGTTCACTCTAGAGCAAAACTGGCCCACTCAGCAATGTGTGGGCTGAAATTTCAAGGACATGTCTTTGAAGCTGAGAAGAAATTCTACGCTGGACAGCTACAGTGGCCCTTGTCTTCTAAACTTAATGATTTTGCCCAATTCTGATAAGCTTGCATGGGTTGTGCCATTTGGTTCAGGCTTTGCAGTGCATGTGTTGTCTGTGCAAAACCACAGGGCTGGCGCATGGCAGCCACAAGAGCTCTGGGATAAGAAATCTACACAAGCAGCCAAGTGTCCATATCCCACTTCCTCAGATGACTGTCCGTCTATGAAATGCCTCCCTACAAACTAGGAGGGGTGGGACTTTATTCTCATGCCTCTAAATTCAAAGTATGTGTCACACTGCTTGCTTGAAGATATTGGAGTAGGAAAAGGAATTTATTCTCAATGCAATTAAGGACACTAGGAAAGGTGGAGTGTGATTTACACTGTGTGCTATGGTAACCATTCGGCAAGTTCACACTTGGAGGCTGCAGAGCATCTGCAAATGTGTGTCTAAATCCTTTGAAATGTTTGGAAAGTTCATGACTTCCCCTAGATGGACTTGTGTTCTGACTCCAGTAGTAACTTGCAAGCAGAGCTGCTTTGCAGGAACAGACTCCAAAGACCCACAGGATCCCTCGAGGGCTGTGTGGTCAACAGAGAGAGAGGCCCAGGTATCAGTCACTGATGAAGATGCTAAATATACAGGATCAGGGAGGGGATGGAGATTCATGAAATCATAAAAATCCAAAGGATAACTGGTAGAGACCTTAGACATCTTCTGTTTCACTCTTCAGGGACAGCAGCACTGCGTCTGGGAACACCTTGGAGGCTTTGGAGAAGGAACCGGGTCACATGGGAGTGCCGACTCCTGCGGACACCTATACACTGCTAGGGCTTCCTTAGGAAGAGCTTCCCGTGAAAACGGGGTCTGACCATTCTGAACTTTTCTTTAATTTTAGATGTAAGACTCTAGGAAGCTTCTCAAGTTCCTAAATCTGCTGCCTGAGAAATCCCTAGAAACAGGTGTTAAAAGTTGAGAAGGATTTAGAGATTTTTAGATATTCTGGAGACAGGATGGGAAAACAAATCCCATCTGACTTTTGCTTTGGAGGGAAAAGTAGCCTCACCCCAGGCTCTCCAGGGCTAGTCCCATTCATGCCCTGAAGAATTCTCTAAGTGTGCTAAGCATGATGCAGGTGTGGCTTGTTTAGCCCAGCTGAGCCGGAGTCTAGACAGACAGTGTTCTACTGAAACAGATCTCCATCTACAATGAATTCTAAAGATAAACCTCTGCTTGAAGCAATGTAGAGCTAATGTCAGTACACTCAGTCAGAATGTAGACAATGTCAAAATGGCCTGGTACAATACATTACGCAGTCCCAGTTGCTAGCTTGGAGGAAAGACATGCGTGCTTGTGCTGTAAGCATGTACTGTCCTCAGAGGTTGTGCTTGTCCACATATCAGGACAGTCCGCCCTCCCTGGTTCTGTGGCTGTGGTCTCATGCACTGGCCCTCAGACCCATGAAACATTTTCTGAGCGAATTATGCTCAGTTGGGGTGTTTCTAGAACCCCCTGTAAGTTTCTAGGGCTGGAATTTTACATGCTAGATCAGATGCAATCTCTCTGAAAGCTCTACCAAGATTTTCCCATATGGTTTCTTCTAGCAGTGTCTCAGGCTCACTGGTCCCAAGGAGAGGGAACAACATAGCTCTCAGGAAGTCAGGAGGCAATGGGCATAGCTCAGACCTTAGTAATGAGAATGGACCAGGTGCTGAAGAGAGTAGGAAACAGGGCTGTGTGGACACAGTCCCCTGCCCCTGGTCCCCAAGGGTGTGAACAGCATACCCATACTCAAGACTGGAAATGCACAGACAGAATACTCAGATGGGGACTTGCATACAGTGAAGGAACTAGTATCTAGCTCGTGGGAGAGCAGGCTTGTTTTGAACCACAAGCTTTTTGCTTGAGGATTCAGGGAAATCCTCTAACCAGTCCTTGAGAATTCCACGAGGTCTTATTTGGTGTATGAGGCCCAATTTGTAAAAACAAAGAATAAGAAGGTAAAAGGCAAATTGCAGAAAGACTCTGGCTTTACTTGGGCAGTAGACTACAGGGCTCTGACTCCCCAAGTATGTGAGATTTTAGGCATCTCTGGATACTTTTCAATTACTGAGTCTAGCAAGCTAACTGTTAAGCTTCATATACTCAGCTTCACTCATGGGCTGATGTTCTGCATTCTGTAGGCAAGGAGCATGATGGAGTAATGCCAGACACCAAGGCTCCATCAGACACCAGAATGTAGAAACTGGAAGTTCTGTCACCCAAGTAAGCTAACACTGAGCACCCACGATCCAGGCCTCATGTTTTTCTGAAAATTGCACTCAACAACAGCAAAAATATTTGTGAAAAAAGTTCATAGAAACTGAGCAATGCCAAGCTCCTTATTGGATGTGAAACTCAGTCTACCTTGCTTACAGAAGTACATCAGTGGTACAAAAACTAGTTCATCTGTGTATACATTGGTAAATGATTGTGGATGCAAAGAAGTGTGTGCCAGGCATTTCTTATTTGCACAGAAGGACATGCCCTCCAGGGTGATGTTAAGTTTATAGCAACAGAGGCCTCTCCTCTTCCTGGGACATCTGGAGATGCCCTTGCTGTCCACAGGTGTTCCAGATTCTTAACTGCCAATCAGCAGTAAGGTGAGCAGGCAGCCAATCAGCAGTAAGGTGAGCAGGCAGAGTGACAGTCCTTCCTGCTATACGAACAATCTCCTCCTAATGCTGGCACGTCATATGCTGAAACTTGAACTGGAGTGAAACCGCCATCCTAAGGAAGACCCTGTTCCAAGGGTGCTCTGACTCCTGCCTTCTCCCTGACAGCAGTGGGGAGAGGGGGGAGCTCTCCAGCCTCTGGTGGCTGACATCACTTCCAGAACGTGCTGGCTTTCCTGCTCTTGTCTCATGGTATGCTGATAAAACTCAGCAACCTCTTTTCTTACAGGAAGCAACATGCTGAACGGAGGCCTTCCCTTGCTCTAAGAGTTGCAGATGCAGGACAGATTGGCAGCTCAGGCTCGAGGCTCCAGCCTGTGCGAGAGCTCGAACAGTGCTTGCTGGCTGTCGATGACATACAGGTGGTTGACATAGGACTTCAGCTCTTGCTGCTCCTTTGGGGACATGTCACTTCCTATTTTTCAGAGGGAAAATGGACAATGAGTGTCATTGGGGCAGAGGTGTTACTCTTAAATGCAGTAATGATGGCTTAGAGTAGGTTAACTCTAGAATGGCTTCCTTGTCCCAAGATAAACAACTACAGCTCAGATCAGCAGGCTGACTGGCAAGGTATTTATCATATTTACTGGATAGACTATTTAGAAGTCACACTGTTATCCCTTTACGGATGAGGAAACTCCAAAGTCACATAAGGAAATGGCAGAGCCAGGATTTGAAACCAGGCCTCGGTGGTTCCTGAGCGAAAGTTCCCATGCCCTGATTTATAAAATCAGCTTGAGACTGTGAGGCATCAGCATCTAAAGATAATGGCTTGCTAAATCATTTACTCATCTATTTATTTCTATTTTAGATCTAGTACACTTCTATAACCCACATTAGGGAAGAGGAGAACTGACTGGGTCTATGGAGTCTTACAGGAAGCAGGCCCAGCAACATTTCCAGGAAAAGCAGTTTCTCCCTCTTCTATGAAGAACATATTTAACAAGAAAAGTAATTTATGGGACATCTGTCACAGGTAGCTTGTAACTCTTGGACTTCCTGGTCTCAGCAGTAAACACTGGAAGCTCAGTATTTTGACCGTGACTGATAAGCTATTGTTCTAGAATACTTTTCTGGAAGACATTATGAAATTGCTTTTAGTTTGGTAAACACTAGCTGGCCATACAGATAAGTTTGTCATTGGCAAGCACTCAAAAGACATTATGATGAACAGTCCCGGCAATCACAGCCGACCCTTGCATGGCACTTTGTAGTACATAACTGTTTTGAGTAACATTTTCTTATTTTATCCCACATATTGATGGCGGCTAATGAGGCTCGTTGAAAGAAATGGTTAAAAGCAAGGCAGATAATTTAGTCGCAAAGCAATTTAAGAATACACACAGCTGACAGCTAAGTTTCTCTTCTGTTTTGGGCTGGGCAGAGTCTTTCTATTGAGTGGTAGGTTCAAGCCAAGCCAAGCCAGTAGGACCCTCCTCCCCATACTGGGAACAGATCGTTGATGAATCAGAATAGTAGTTTTAGAATTAGCTGAATATTTGGTGATCACTTTGGAAGGCAAAGGCTGATGGGAGAAATATGGACCCATACTTATCAGTAACACATCTGACGGACCCTTGTGGCAACAGTATCACTCTATTATGACTGCATTGTGTTTGTGGACTCAATGGAAACTTACATAAGAACATATCAAGTGATATCAAATAAAATGAATATTTAGATGATTAGGTTCTGTATTTTGTAATTCTCATTTTCTACTTTATAACACATATAGGAGTTCCTAATTGGATACTATAGATAGCTATGAGCAGAACACTATAGAAAGAGCATTTAAAGAATGCACACCAAACAGAAGTACTTTCTTTGGCAGGAGGAGCTCTGATTCTCTATATACAATGTATTTTTTTTTTTTTAAATTGCAACAAAGATGTAGTACTTAAGTTCTACTTAACACCAGGTTGTTCATCTTTGGTTTGTAATCATTGAACTGCATTTACTTATTTTATTTCATGTATCTATGTGTGTGCCTACGTGTATGTATGTTAACCGTGTACATGGAGAAGCCTTCAGACATAAGAAGAGGTGTCAAATCCCCTAGACCTGGAGTTACAGATGGCTGTGAGCTGCCACGTGGGTGCTGGGAACTGAATCATGGTCCTTCTAAGAGCAGTAAGTGCTCTTAACTTCTAAATGATGTCTCTCTAGCCCTCCCCTTCTCTTTTAATTACTATTTCTATTTATACAGTCAGCACAGGACAAAGCAATAGGCTGGGAAAGGAAGCCAGGACATTCAATTGACAACAGGCTGCGTGAGTAGCCTCTCTGAGCCTTGGTTCCGGGCTCAGCATGTACAGGGTTAATAATGCCTAGCTAATAGGACCAAGGCATGACTCTGTTGTATGGGTGAAAGCTCCTGCTACTCTGTAAAGGCAATATCCTCCCTTCCTGCAAATGCTAACTCCATTGAAATGCAGGATAGATATACCTGAGATTCAAAATGGGCAAAATATCCCTGCGTGTGGAATCTCAGAGAGGATTCTACAAAAGTGCTAAGGAAAAAAAAAATACTTCTTCAGCTGACAGGCAGCTGTAGATAGGAAATTTGGGTTGAAGAGAAGAAAATAGTGGAAGGGTATTTCAGGAACCTAAGGAACATTTCTATCTAACCAAGGAAACTGGGGGCAGGGGCTAGATCTGAGGGGCTGG
Source organism: Uromys caudimaculatus (assembly GCA_028551405.1). Lineage (NCBI taxonomy): Eukaryota > Metazoa > Chordata > Mammalia > Rodentia > Muridae > Uromys > Uromys caudimaculatus. The sequence continues at coordinate 117,407,439 of CM052705.1, read as the reverse complement.
GTAAACAAAGGGGGAGAGGGCAGGTGGGTCTGAGGCAAGCTTTGTCTGTCTGAAGTCAACCAGGACAGTGTAAACTTGCCTGCACAAGAGAACAATGATCTACCATATCCTGTATAACTCTACATCCCAAACGCACACTGAAGGAACATAATAAAAACCTAGAGCATGAATAAAGTATGCACACATTGGCACACATGCCTCATAGTCGAAGTTTGGGTTCACCAAGTACTTCTTAAGTGGTACAGTCAACAGCATTGCAAAGTCAGGGTGCATGGTGCTCCAAATCCAAATACTCACCAAACTGATTAGTCCTGCAGTGTCTCAGGGTTCGGACAGTGTCTGCGATCATGTGCTGAAAGACAGGGGGTGGGGGTCACGGAAATGGAAGTGTCACTTACTGATGTCACAGAACCTGCTGGGATGGGTAGTAATCGAATCCCTCTGGGTATGAAGCAAAGAGCTCAGCTTGGAGCTGGACATGATTTTAATTGTTTGTATGAAGCTTGGATTATTCAAGTTTATGACTGGGAGAAGAGTACCTCCTGAATAGTCAGTGTATTCTGAACCACAGGAGAACATGCTGTCTTTTGGGCGCCCAGTTTCCCATCCACATGTTGCCTTTTGAGACCTCCCTTCCTAGAGTACAGCACACACTGGGTTACTGTCATCGCTGGGACTTTGCCTTCCTCCTAATCAGGCACCACCAAAGGGCTTTGCATACTCAGGTCACGGGCTCACATGTGTGTCGCTGCCCCAATTTCTACAGGGCTGGGGATCAAACCCAGGGACTCTGGAATGCTCAGCTGGCAACTCTACCAACTGAGCCACATCTGTGTCCTGAATGGAGGCAGAAAGTTCTGTGGATTCAAGAGCAGGAAGTGACGTATTCCTGATAGCAGAGTGTCTTCACCGGCATTCTACAAAGGCCGTTCTGTTTCTGACTTACATTTCCTTACTGGCTCTAGTATTCTATCTTCATTTCTTTCCTTTAGTTCCTCCCTGGTCTCCAGAAAAAAGGTTATCTGAAATGTGCATCTTTTGGGGGGAGGAGACCATGCTTAGATCTTATGCATATTAGATAAGTAAGTGTTCTACCACCGAGCCACTATAGCCCCCAGGCCCTTTTCATTTTTAAAATTTCTAGCTAGTGTCTTACCCGCTTGTCCAGGTTGGCCTAGAACTCCTGATCTTCCTGCCTCAGCCTCCTGAGTAGCTGGGGTTACAGGCCTGGGCACAGCAGGGTCCATACCTCTCATAGTGTGTCCCTATAATAATCCTTTAGCCCACTCTGCTACGTTTACTTTTCTATGATGGTTTTGGAAGGAACCAACCTGCACTATGGATAGCTCCTCCTACACAGCTGCCAGAATATTCTCTAAACATCGTTGTCACAGTGGGTCCTATTCTCTGGAGAATGACAGGAACTCCTCACTTTGTTTCATATCAAACCCCAAATATCTCATTATTCAAGGATTAACATTCATTATCTGGTCCTCCGAGCACCATCTTCATAACCTGCCTGCACAGGCCAGACACTGAAGCATCCTCAGATGACAAACGGTCAGTAAATTATCACTAAAAGAATAATGCTAACGCTCAATCTTCTCACTTACAGTCCAACGGAAAGACAGGCAGTATGTGAGTCGACAGTCTGATCAAATTATCCTGGCTGCAGCTGGGCTAATTCGATGCTTCTCCAGAGTAGAGAATTCAGAGGGGGTAATGATTACAGTAGCACTCCAGGCGGAATTTGCAAAGGAAATGGGACCTGACTCACGTCTGTGTGAACGCATTGTTACATTTCCTTCCCTAAATTCTACCCCAATTCCCAGGACAGATTTTCCATTGTTACAGTATGTGGCGTCACACCGATTCCTATCCTGTGCCATTTGTACAGCTCCTGAAAGGCTGGAGCTGATCTAAGGCTCGATGCTGTGCGCAGCACTGAAATCTGAGTCCTGATTCTCATCTCCGGGTTTTCTGACAGGGAGGGAGGTGGACCCGGTAAAAGATCCTGCTCATAATATTGGGGGATGAAAAGAAAAGGGGAGACCCCTTTGCTCCTTCAACATTTCATAGTTCGAGGTGGAAACATTTAGAGTTGCTGAGGCAGCAAGGAACTTATTAGCCCAGAGAACAATGGGAATCTTACTGCATTCAATGAGCACTTTGATCTGCATGTGGTCCTGGTTTAATGTGCTGGCCTGTGTCAGCCAGATAAAGATAACACCCTGAGTTATCTGCTGACTGGCTTAAATTAACATCCACCATGAGGAACTGGCTTCTCATAAGCTAATTCACTTAGGTCTCATTGGTTCATTATTGTGAAAGATGATCCCGCTTTAGCTTCAATGAAACCTTGTCCTCAGCTGAGTGACATTCTCTAAGAATACTGTCTCTATGAAGATGTTCCAGCTCCTGAGTGGAATACTGGCCTGAGTACATTATAGAATTGATTTTTGTCTTTCTGAAAAAAAAAAAAAATCTAACTGCATCTGTGTTTCCCACATAGATAGGTCAACTCAAATGGTGCTTGCTGTAAGGACCAGGCCACCATTACCACCCTGTCCTCTCCTTATTGGTGTGCCAGGGCTGGGAGAGTGGCTCGGTGCCTAAGAGCATTTAAGGTGCAAGTCTGAGGGCTGAAGCCACATAAAATGCTTGCCATGGTTGCATGTGCCTGCAGGCTCAGCACTGGGGTGCAGGGACAGGAGGATGGCTGGAGCTTGCTGACCATCAGCTTAGCTCCAGGTTCAGCGAGAGGGAGTAATGTGGAAAGCCAAAGAGCAAGGGGCACACACAGAGATACATACACATGCACACACAGACACACAAACATAGACACACATGCACACACACACATACATATGCACACACAAAGACACATGCACACACAGGTGCACACACACATGCACACACAGACACACATATACACACACATGCACACACATATACATGCACAGACACACAGACACACATGTACACAGATACACACACATGAACACAGACACACACATGCGCACACACACACATGCACACACAAATGCACACGCACATGCACACAGAAACACACATATGCACACACAGACACATACATGCACACACACATATGCATGCACACACACATATGCACACACACACATATGCACACACATACACACATGCACAGACACATACATATGCACACACATACACACATGCACAGACACATATACACACACATATACATGCACATACACACAGACACAAACACACATGTACACAGACACACACATAGACACACACAGACACAAACACACATGTACACACAGAGACCACAGACACACACAAACAATGATGTGCCACTGGTAGCGGTCTGGTGGTCAAGGAAGCTGCTGACATTTTTTGTTTAAGGTAGCATCTTATACTGTAGCCTAGGCTGTCCTGGAACTCACTATGTACCTCAGGCTGATCTTGAGCCTGTGGCAATCCTCCTGCCTCAGCTTCCTGAGTGCTGGGATTAGAGACTCTTACTCAGCCTCTGGGCGTTTAAGCTTTCTTATAGACAATGGAGTCCACATTTATACCTCATGTCAGTCCCTACTGTTGGACTCTGATGAACTGTGGGAGGAAAAAAGGAAAAGACCACAGACAAGGATGTGAACAAAACGGTGGAGAGTGCTTGAAGCTCCCTGTGACTCCCTCCATTTTAACCTGTATGGAATTCTTTCTGTTCTTTCACTGGTGTGGCATTAGATGAGGAGACAGTAGCCAGGTCACTGTTTGCTTTAGGGTAAAGGTTTACTCCTCGTCTGCTGGTAAGAGGTAACGGTTTATAAGGAGTACAGTGTCTGTCCTGTGTCCCCACTTCATCAGAAGGGATAATGCTTCCACCCTTTACAAAGATTCCATGCAGGCTAACACAATATATCCCACATCTACACAATGCCCTGCAAAGGACTTCTGGTGATTTGAAACAGACTCATCAACTGAAGGCAGAGTAAATACTGACTAAAAGTTTCCCTGTGACTGTTTATAGATACCACATACTGGAGATGAACTTGCTCAGACTGAGAATTCTAGTGATTGAGGCCTTTGGTTGCTAACAGGTATACTGGGATCCTCGGGGCATCACAGAGTAGTGCAATGCAAGATGACAATCACTCACATTCCTACCTCTGACCATGTTAGCTTCTCAATAGCATGGGAAACAACTGATCTCTAATTCTGAGATACACAGGGCAGAAAGAAAGACTTGGAAACAAAAATGCATCTGCATCTCCACTCCCCAGAATAACCAGTCATGAAGCCAGCATCTTCAGAGTTGCTAAGGGCTGTTATAGAAAGCAGCTGGAGGATGTCTGTTTTTGAGAGAGTCTGGAAGCTGGGGTCTGAGGTGTTGTGGGGGAGCTAGCTTAACCCTTCCTGTGGGCCTATGCCCTTGTGTCCTGGGGGCCTTGTGACTAGAACAGAGTGGTAAGTGGTAAGTGGTAAGACATCATTTGGAGACTTCAGTCTGAACTACTCTAAGCATTTCCATACAGGATATGGTCTGGGGCCTCAGCCTCAACTGATCTTCTCTGAAGCCTGACTCGAGTCTCATAGGGAGCTTGGATGGCTCCCAAAAGAATTCATACAGTCCATTATCATCACTGAAAAGGTCACTCAAAGGTCAGGTTCCTAGAGAGGAGTGCTGGGGTCACCTCTGACCACGATGTGACATTTCATCTGTGACACTAAAGGTCATCTCTCAGACAGGTGCCTTCCTTGGTCCCTGAGCTGTCTCTCTGGAGCACTGCTGTGGAGCACCCACCCAGTCCCACTCAGTTCTGTGTGTAGTTTCTTTTTAGCTCAAGGACAGAGCTAAGGTCTGAGGAGCCCACTGAGGACTATGACTGTCTAGAAGGGAGACTTAGGAGAAGCTTCTCAGAAAATCGTACAAGAGGCCTGCCCAGGTCCCTGTACCTGTCAGCAGGGAGGTCCTGCATCAGAGGCCAATAAAGTAGTAGCCTTTCCCTTCACTTGTAGAACCCACAAATCTCAGGTGCATATCCAAGCTTGGGGTAGTAGGAGACATTCTATAGGGAGGACTTTCTTGATCACTGTCTCAAAGTGGTTTACATTGGAGCATCAAGAGATGCTTTCGAAGCAACCAAACTCTCATGGCATGATGCTCCTGACATCAGATTTTATGCCCAGTTCTGCATTTACACAGTCACTGGTGCTAAACTAATGAAATGTTATTTAGAAGAATAAGATTCTCAGAATCTTGCTAGCATAGTGATGACACTGTTCCATATACCCAAAGAGACCCTGGGAGTTACTCTGTGTACAACAGGGAAAGATACTCAGACCGTTTGCTTCCTGGAGCTGGAGAGACAAGCATGTGCTTCCTTAACGGAGAGAAGAAAGGAAACATAATGAAATTTACATACCAGCTTTTCAAAATTGACGAGATTATCCAAGAATGTTTTATTTCCTTCATGAATAAATGTTACATCTGAAAGTTAAAAACAAGATAATGTACTATTAGGAAAATATCATGAAACAACTGTTGTTTAGAAACCATGCAATTTATCATGTTTTTGCTTAAACATTTTGGAATTATGCCACATATTTGACAAGGCAACTTGAAGCTAAAAATGTTTAACATCTGATATAAAAATTTAAAGGGCAGTATAGGCTTTCTGAAATATTTTGTTCTTAAAGTTGGTTTTAGCCTGCATGACTGAAGCCAGTGCTAGCTTGGAACTTAAGTGGCCCATTAGGTTTTTAGGTCAAAATACTAAGCAGAAAACAAATGAATATTCATAAGCAACAGGGACTTAATATTTGCTTTTAAAAAAATCCCTGCCAGCTAATACAAATGGGATTTGTTTTAGTTAAAACAGTTAAGATTCAGATTTTCAGGTTTATGTTAAAAACATGAAGAAATGTAAAAGCCTGTGTATCGGAAGTGAGAAAAAGGTCATATGTTGGCCCCATTTAACTGGTGGAGCGACAGCATCGCTGATGTGCTGAAACAGGAAAGGTAGAGGATGAGGTTGGCTTTCTTGGAAAAGAGAAAAGTTAACTTTGGCTTGAGACTCACTAGATTTAAAGTGACTTCGGAACTGAGATCCAGTTCAGTTGCTGGGCCTGAGTTCAGTGTTGAGGGCCTGGGTCTTACCCACCATTACCCACTGCCCACAGAACTGGCTGAGAATGCTGAGAGAAAAAACTTCTTTTGTCAGAAAGAGCCACTGCTCAAGAGTTAAAGATTGGGGATGAGACATATTACACAGCACCTGAGGCTCTGAGAACTCCTGGCATACAAAAATGGATGAGACAGTATATAATGGACTCTCAGCGTCGTACAGACAAGGATGGCAGTGCAAATCGTTCATTCAATATCCCTGCTGTCATCAACAACAGACCAGAACCACGAGAAACAGAAACGCAGATTCAGTCAAAACCGTTTAGACAGGTGCTACTGAAACCTGCCTACAAAACTCTAGCTTGTGCTCCCACGGCCCTTGAGAAGGTGACATGCACTGTGATACACTGCCCCCAAGGTGTCCCTTGCATACAGGATGGCTTGATGTGGTGACATGAGCTTCTTGTCCTTTATGTAGAGTTCTGTAAACTGCCACTTACAGAATTGTAAGGACACAACTAATTACACAATCTCTTACTATCTTTCATGGTTTTGAATTCAAAAACTCATTGCAAGATCTCAAAACGAGAGGTCGGCACAGTTGGCTCTTACACATCAAGCTTAACTCTGCACTCCCTTGGCCGCCATTAACACAGCCTAAAAGCTTGGCCTCACAGGGAACTTCAAATCACAGGCTCCTTTTAGCAGCTGGTTGTGTCCTCCTCTCTCCCGTACTCCCAAGCATGGTGATGGCCAGTGACAGTATTTTCAGGTACATCTTCAAGTGTTTTATCTGAATCAATCTATTTTGTCCTCACAAAGGACTTCTAAGGTGGCTGCAGAGAAACTAGGGCCCAAGAGACAGTCACAACTAAGCCATGCTTATGCCTTTGTGGCAGAGAGAGGAATCAGTGCAGGGAGGGCGGATCCTTCAGACATGGACTTCATGCTATGAGAAGTCTTCAGTCTCTTGTTTCCAGTTAGAGTCAGCCTGCTGAGCTTCTGTCACACAAGCTGCCCCTGCAACTTGTAAATTGTTCCCCACATACTTTCTGGCATGTCTTCCTACTTGCCTCAGTCTCTCCCCTTAAGCTCTCTCAGGACTTACTGATGGCAGCAGGCGGGATGACTGCTCTACTGAGTGTGTGAGTGTTAGCGTGTGTGTGTGTGTGTGTGTGTGTGTGTGTGTGTGTGTGTGTGAGTGTGTAAGTGTGTGTGTAAATGTCAGTGTATAAGTGAATGTGTATGTGTTTAGGAGTGTATGTGTATGTGAGTGAGTGTGCGCATGCATGTGTATGAGTGTGTGAGTGTATGTTGATGAGTATGTGAGTGTGTGAGTATATGAGAGTGTATGTATGTGTGTGTGTGTGTGTGTGTATGTGAGTGTCTGAGTGTATGGGTGTGTGTTAGTGTATATGTTAGTGTGTGAGTGAATGTGTGTGACTGTGTGTGTATGTGAGTGAACGTGTGTGTATGAGTGTGTGTGAGAGTGTATGTGAGTATGTATGAGTGTATGTACTTATATATGTGAGTATGTGTTTATGAGTATGTGAGTGTGTATGAGTTTATGTGCATGTATGTATATGTGACTGTGAGTATGTATATGTGCATGTGAGTGTGTGTGTGCATGTGTGTATATGTGTGAGTGTGTGTGAGAGTGAGTGTATGTGCATGAGTGTTTGTGTGAGTGTGTGTTTGTGAGTGTGTGGTGTATGTGTGTGGTGAATGTGTGTATGTATGTGGTGTGTGAGCACATGTGTGTCTAATGCTAGTGTGGCTAGAACAGAAGGGACTGTTGAACAGAAAGCTGAGGAGATGACAAAGGGACAGAGGCTGCATGAGAAGAAGAAAGGCTTTAACAGCTGAAGGTTTAGTGCAGACCGATGGCAAGTATGCAGCAGGAGTGAGAGGGCAAGACAGAGCCTTAAAGAAAAGGGAGGAGGGTGCAGGAGGTCATAGGGTGAATGAAGCACCTGGTTCATGTCTGCTCCCTGGGAGCTACTGTTCTCCATATGAACACAGGAGGTCTGACCTCCTGCACAGCCCCTGAGTTAAACCTGGCCCTGTTTCCAAATCGACAGCAACTTGAGTTAGAAGTTATGGAAGTGAGAGGAAAGGTCATCACTAAAGCTGGTTACTCAAATAGTTCATGTAGTTATTCAATTAAAATGTCTAAGAATCAAAGTTCTTTATTTCAAAGCATCCGACAACAGGCACGATATATGTGTTTATATTTCTTTTCTTTCCGGTGACATGTTTTCATATAGTAAGTATGGCTTCCAACTAGCTCTACAGTTGAGGATGACCTTGATCCTGGCCCACCTGGCCACCCCTCTGGAGTGCTGGGATTTTAGGACTTCATCACATGGCAGGTTTACAAACTGCTGAGGATTGAGGGCCTCCTGCATGCTGATCAAGAGCTCAATCAACCCAGCTATTCCCTTAGCTGTCATCTTATTTTTCTTTAGAAGTTATTCCAGACAAAGACAAAAGCTTTAAATAAAAAATAATACTGATGTTGTCTAACTTTAATAATAATACAAAAACAAACAAACAACTAAGGAAAAGTAAGTGCTTAATTAGACCCAAAAGGGTTTCCAGTGGAAAGAAAAACATGTTTTATCTACTTCTTCTTTTCAACAGAAAAGAAGGAAACTTGTTTTGCTGCTAATAAAAAGGTCTAAACCAATCAGAGCAGAACACTGCATGCAAGCTCAGGTGGGTGAGCACCTTGACTGAATGAGGTTTCAGAGAGAGAATACCAAGGAGGCAGGGGTGGGGGTAAGCATGGACACATGGACACACACACACACACACACACTTCTTTCTAAGTTAAAGGGATACTGTAAGAGAGAAGTCAGTGCCTTATAAACATTTATTGTTTCTAGTTTTTCATATTAAAAATCAATTCCTTTCCCACATATTTTCTCACTTTCTATAGTTCCCATTGTATTTTAATAATTCCAGGGTTACTTTCTCCCTAGGGCTCCAGCTGAAGGCATTGTGCCTGCAATGGCACCTATGAGCTTACATAACTCTACTGCAAAAGCGAGTAAGAACAAAAAGAAACAAAGGAAGGAGGGAGGGAGGGAAGGAGGGAGGGAGGGAGGGAGGGAGGGAGGGAGGGAGGGAAGGAATAAGGGAGGAAAGGCAGGCAGGCAGGCAAGGAGAATAAAGCTTTAAACTGTAATTTTGGTATTTCGGTCTCTCCTTACTTTGCCCACTGTTTTTTGAACAGATCCTTTGGCCTGAATGAATTGTGCTGTGCGTCCCTCAGTTGAATGAATTGTGCTGTTTCCCTGTTCCATGGGAACTCTAGTTTCACATAAGATGAGGACTAATGTGTGTGCTCAGAGAGGCACAGACCTCGCGGTCCCCCAGGACAAGCAGAAGACGGAAGGCCAGCTTAACTGGGATGGAAGTGGGGGAGTAGAGGATGATGACCAGGCCGGTCAGCAAAGCAACTCCTTTCCAGAATCATTTATGGGGACAGTCAGTGGGGCCTGATTCTGCTTACAGTATCTCTGAGAGGCAGAGGTCGTATGAAGGCACATTTCTATAAAACCCCCTGAAACAATTAAAATGTGGCCAAGGAAAATTCCCCCAATTCTCTTTCCCTGGGGAAGCACAGAAGGTCAGGAGTCCAGGCCAGATTCTATAGACTTCCCTCCCACTGATGCCCTGACTGACAGATCACTCAGCTGTCAGCAAGTGGAATGGACAGGTCACATGACCTGTGTGTGTTATGCAGAAACAAGCTTGGTGGTCAAGGTGGGGCTGTCAGACACTAGCTAGGTCCCACTTCTTGGAGACAGAAAGAACACTCTTGAGTAGAAAATTTTCTCTGCTGCATAGCTTTTGTTGAATGACAGGCTCTCTCACACACAGTACACCATGTGCTGCTGTCACTGAAACTTGGATGCAGACAGCTACTTGTTCTTTGGCCTCTTTACACTAGCCTTATTCTCGTTTAAGTATTTCATGGTATTAAAGAAAATAATATAGGGCTTAGAAAGCAATTTAAACACACAAATTTCCAGTGACAGTGCTTTGACACTGCTCAAGTACAAGTAAGGATTCCAGACATTAAAACAAACAAACAAACAAAAACAAATAAATAAATAAAAAAAAAACCCAACTGGGTATTTGAACAATTCCATGCAAATAGGGAGGTATGCAAGTTGAGACTACTATAAGATATTAACTGAGAGTCTTGTTATTTTTCTGCTGCAGTTAGAAAGGAAACATTTCTAGAAGATGGCACTGCATACCATGACAGATAGGAAATCATTACCTTTAAGCAATAAGGGCATGAAAGGGATTTTTGGAGGCTTCATCTTCTTGAACGCATCCCTGTAGGCTTTGTGGTTTAGGGAAGGGTCCTGCCAACCAAGCAGATCACAGAGAGAAAAATCAATGCGCCGCAGAAGCAATTCTCAATCTTCGTCTGCTGTACAATTCGAACATGATTAGATACAGATAGATTCTTCCTAAGAATGAAATGGATAGAGGTTTCCTCGGAGAATAAACCCACTAATTAGGGTAGGAAATCTAGGCAGTACACGGAATCCAAGTTATTGGTTTATGGTAATGGGAGGCAGTACCAAAAGAGACAGACACCTTTTGATTGCCCTATCATTTCCCTCAAATAGGTTCTTCAAGTGCAGTTCCTTCTGCATAATTTCTACCATGAGGTAACCTCAAAGTCTTTTGTTAAGTACAGAGCAAAGAGAAACTGCCTTTAGAACCCAAAGACAGTGCCGAAATCTAAAAACAAGCTACAGATCTTGCATATAATACCTAAGAAACGGTAACAGGAGCAGGAAAGATTAATGCATATCACACTAATTACTCACGAAATTTATAACAATTAGTGTCATGTTGTGAACTGGAAAACAGCCTGTGAAAAATCATATGGATTTCACAGGGAGAGGAGGCAGTATTAATGGGCACCATGCTTCATTCCTTACCTGCATCTATCATCTGTCTGTCTGTCTTACATCTATCTACTTACCTCAATCATTTATTCTTTTCTTTAAATTAAAAATATTTGAAATTATATCATTTCTTCCCTCTTCTCCCTCTAACCCTTCTCTTGTACCCACCCCCTTGTTCTCTCTCAAATTCATGCCTCTTTTTCTTCAATATAAATGAATGTGTATAGAAAATATATTATGTGTGCATTCCTAAGTGTATAAATATAATCTGCCCTATCTGCATAATATCCCTTAAAGGCATATGGATTTAGGGCTGATCACTTGGTATTGGATAACCAACTGAGTCTCCCTTGGGAAGACTATCTGTCAGTATTTTTTAGCTGTCTGTAGTTCTTTGTCTAGAGTTGGGGGCCCCATGAGATTTCTCCCTTCACATTAGCATCTCTTTGTATCATTTATTTCTAAGATAGGGTCTTATTTCATAGTCCAGGCTGGCCTGGAACTTGTAATCTTACAACCTCATCTCCCTAAAGCTCTAGGATTCTATCACCATGCCCAGCTCAAAACTGTACTCTTAGATGCAAGCAGTCAGTTTAGGCTTTGACATCATGAAGAATGAATAGCTCCTGAACCCAGAAGGAAATAGCACTAAAATTAATTTGAAGAATAAGTCCCCTTTACTTACCGTTAAACTCTCAAGTTCAGAGAAAAGTTTCTTAAACTTCCCAGGAATTTTCTAGAAAGGTAAAAAACAAACACCAGAATCAGAAACCACAAGTGTCACAGAAAGTGGCTACTCTGAGAAGGGGCACTAGGGATGTTTGCATTGAGTTCTGCTTAGTCACCAACACAATGCTGAGCATAAATACCTGTCATGGGGCTCTGCCTTGAATTCATCTCATTACACAATTTCCATCATCCACTCAGTATGTCCATGGTTAGGCATGCTGCTAAAAATATCTTGGCAGCCACAGGATAAAGAACTCTATCTGGCTAGACATTCTACACACTGGTAGTTATTTAATAAATACTTAGGTTTCACGTCTATATCATACATCATCTGATGAATGTCCTCATCTTTCTAATAGCCTACCTAGTGTGAGATAACCATGCTGGTTGACTGGTTTTTATATAAATGGCTTCGCTGCATTACACAGCAGAAGCGAGATAATAAAAGATGGTGAAAACCTTAGTTGATGCCCCTTGCACCTTAGCAGACAGAATCGCAGAATCTGAGTGCAACGGGAGGCTTATAAAATGACAGAAGACAGAAATGTGTGACTGTGCCATCCTCCCAGGTAGAACTGCCAGGCTCCATGAACAGGAACCCGGAAATGCGACAGACTGCCTTTCACACAGACAGGAGAAAACACGGATCCTTTCATACCACCTTAGTGGCCTGTTGTAGAAAGCTGACCTAACCAAGGCTCTGCCCCTGCCCGTACCCTTTTCCAGCCGTGTGTTTAGTATGAGTCTGTACCCTCTCTGGCTCACCCTTCACCAACAACCCATAAAATAAATGTACAAATGTCCATGGTTGCTAGTTAGCAGATTCCAGCTATTAGCATCAGCAACAAGGTTCAAGATATACCAGAGGGGTTTTGTTTTTCAAACCAAATCAAAATAATGGCGGTAACTTTACCATAATTGAACTTTAAAACTACCTAAATTTTCCAATGTGATAATTTTGACTCGACTCAGCTCTTCCATTGTAAGTAGCCTCATCTACCTGGAAATAACTTCTCTGCAACAAATAAAATATAAGATGCAGACTCTTGCAATTATTTCTGATCTTTACTTGGAGCCATATCTCAGTCTGTCCAACATCTCAATGAATGTCCCAGGGGCACCTCAAACTCAGTGAGCTTCAAATCAGACTGGCTTAGCCAGAGGTCAGTCCAGCCTAGAGAATATTTTTGTAAATAATCTTTTACTGGAACACTCCCATGGCCACCATTCATTAACTATGGCTGCAGCATGACAATGACAGAAACCATAAAATCAGCGCAGCATAAATATGTTGCTGAGCTCTGATTACTCTCCTCAAACCTAGTTCTTTCCTTTATCTGATAACAAGGTCACTTCGCTGTGACTCTGAGATCCTGTGGTTGCATCTGCTGGGAAGCCCAGCCTCATTTCTTCCTCAACCATCAGAGCCCTGCTACCTAGGCTTCTTAGTCTTCTCAGCCGCTCTGACTGCAGAAAGTGTCTCCACTTGTTTCTCCCTAGGCCTGTGAGACCTGGCTTAAAGGTCCTTCACCACACAGCACTGTTCTCTGATGTTTGTTTTCTTCGTGGCACTGACTCGGTGTGGTGTGTGGGGCACAGTAGGCAGTCCATATGCAGATTCAGATTTTTAGATGTAATTCAATTACGTCTGCAAGTCAAAGGTTCT
>CM052705.1:117280553-117393892 GCA_028551405.1 Uromys caudimaculatus | reverse complement strand
CTCATTTAATCTTTAAAGTTCATTGGCTATTTGGTTTACTTAACCAGAATGGGCAACCCTTTCATGTCTGTCTGTCTTTTGTTGGATTCCCTTGAAGGAGAACACTAACCCCCCCCCCCCCCCCCGGGTCAGCACAGTGCATTCCACTGGGCACAACTCCTGACTAGGAGAATGACAGTCAGCTACAGGAACAGGAGAGACCAAGGAGATCACAGTGAACCACACAGTGGACTATGAGTACTGGAGAGAGAGGAAGATGGAGGAAAACAGTGCACAGAACAAGGCAGCCATCCCTGAGAGGTGGGCCTGGAAAACAAAAGCAAACAGAAAGAAGGGTGGGGCCTGAGGAAAATATCTGTCTGATGCTTCTGGCTAATTCCAGCTCCTCTGGTTTGGTTCTCCTCACACATCCTCCAGAGTCTATGGAGGCAACGAGACTGGCCTCCTGCATCTCGCTTTCTATAAATATAGACAGTCCTCTGTAAGAAAATTAGAATTCAGAAAAAGATACCCATTCCTGTGTGAACATGCCAAGGCCTGCAAGTGGGAGGCCCTGAAGCTTATCTTCACCTCTGTGTGCACGGCCCCACTCAGGCCATTTGCCTCTGTGCACACCTCGCTTCACGGCCCAGACGGGAAGATGCTTGGCCAGCATGAAGCTAGGGCTGGCTGCCTTCAGGGAATGCAGGAGGGTAAAGAGAAATTTAAAACATTTACTTTTTAAAAATCTTTTTCACATATATTAGAGAACCATGTTAAAGATCACATGGAATGCCATTTGATTGAAAGGCCATTTCCTATCACCCTGTCACAGTCCTACTAAAAATACCTTTAGTGAAGCACAATCTGTCTCATTTAGACCATTTAAATTTACTTATTTCTAATACAGGCTCCCCTGGAGTGGTTCATTTTGCCCTACACCCACACCTTAAGTCCCAGCGGAAAGCCCATGGCTCACCTCCCAGGTCTGTGAGAGCCGGCTGACAGAGGCGGTGTTGAGACCCATCACAATGGCAAAGAAAGAGTTTAGGTTCTGCTGGGCTTTGCAGCTGTGAATAAAAGAGCAGAGGAGACTGAGAAAACATTCTCTCAAACAGTGGGCAGTCACTGATAAAGCCCCACACACCTGCCACTATCCATGGCGTGGGATGGTTGCCCCAACCGTTTCTAACACAAAAGAAAGGATTTCTAGCTCCTCCCTGACTCTGAGAAAAGCTTTCTGGACGCTGCAGGAGACCCCTTCCCCTCTAACACCCATTGGTGCACATTTATGATTTCAGTGATTGCAATTTGAAATGCCCACTCCTCTGCATCCACCACAGAGAGTCCTACAGTAGCTCTCATCTGCTTTCAGTCTCTGTGCTTTCCCTGTATCTGGCCGATGGGTCCCTCCCACCTCACAGCTCTAAGTCCTTTCATTCATTCTGCCATGTTGTTCTTTGCTAACAACAAAATGTTATCTATCATCTGTCTATCTGTCATCTGTCCATCCATCCATCCATCCATTCATTCACCCATCCATCCATTCATCCATCTATATCTATTAAACTAGCAATCATCTATCAATCTACCAATCATCTATCTATCTATCTATCTATCTATCTATCTATCTATCTATCTATCTACCTATCTATCTTTCTATCAATCTATCATCTATCTATTAATCTATCAATTATCTATGTATCTAGGTATCTATCTATTTATCTATCATGTATCTATCTGAGTATATGGCATATATTATGGGATAGTGTGCCACATTTCTCTTTTATGAAAGTAAGAAAATAAAATGGACTTTTGTAATCCCTGCACTAGGGATGGAGACAGGAGACAGGAGATTCACAAGTTCAAGAAGGTTACCTTTTACTACTAGAAGAGCTGAAGGCTAGCTTAGAGATACATGAGACCTTGTCTCTTAAATAAAAAAGAGATGTTTCATAGTTTTTAAAGTTAGTTTTTCTGGTTGTATCCTTTGCTGGTTTCAATTCTTCCCTGTTACACAAATGCTGCAAAAGATTATCTTTGTTATGAAACTTTGCATTTATTTGTGATTATTTTTCATTAGGCATTCCAGCTATTACACGATGGTACAAAAGCTATCAACGTGAAAACTATTTTTGCTTTTTGTTTGTTTAGTTTTGTTTGTTTTGAGTCAGATCCTCATTATGCAGCCCAGACTGCATGGACCCTGTTAGACAGCTCAGACCGCCCTCAGCTTCCCAGTGCTGGGAAGCCGTTACCACCATGTCTGCCAGTTAAAGCCGATATATGCTAACTGTCTTCCAAAGCTATGACACTTTAGTGGCATTAGAATGAATAAGGATATGCAGTTAGGAATTAGGAAAATAGCCTAGGCTGTATTCTGACAGGTCCCGTCTACCTTGTGAACCACACACTGTTCCAGTCCAGCTGTACCTGGGCGTCTAAGTCTGGACAAAAGTTCTCTCTCCCTATGAAGAGATGAGTTAGGGAGACACTGTTGCCTCCACACCTAGAGCAGAAGGAATCTGGGGACATATGTCCAGCAGGCACATCACTACTAAGCCCCCTCTGCTATGGCTGGTCCCCAGGTCTGGCTGGTTTCAGCTTCCTGTCTAAGACAGCTTTTGAGATTCTACTGCTGACTGGCTTGGTACTAACTCCACCTGCTTCCAGCATCCTACACTGAAGACAGCTCACACAGCCAGAAAAGGCTTGAATTAGTTCCATCTCTCGACATGTTTTGAAATACCAGCTCCTCTGCTGGGGCTCCAGTCAGTGAGAATGTCTGAGTGGACCTACGGTGGAGGCTGCCTCCCAGACCTAGGTAGATCTACAGTGGATGACATCTCCTAGACCTGTGTGGATCCATGGTGAAGGACACCTTCTAGCCCTGAGTCCTCCCATGCCAAGAAGGCCCTACAGGTTATCACCATCATCGAGGAGGCTGATTACGGCTGGACTAAACATCTACTCGTTTTTATTTTAATGTGTATAGCCGATTGCTAATGCACAGCAAGCCATGCACAGAGCAGGTGCTGAAGCTGAGAATAAAAACTTCTATGTAAATGGTTATTGTTTTTCCTGATTAGAAGCCTTTTCACTTAGTGCCATTTATTTAGACGATTCCCGTCTTTCATCTGTCACCTCTTCACTTCTTCTGGTTCACATAGCTTCGTTTTAGTCATAAAATTAGCACACATGCACACGCACATGCACACACACACACACACACACACACACACACACACCATATGAACTTGTTTTTCAAAAGAAATTAAGTTAATATAGACACAGTTTCTGAATAAGACAAATTGATTCTGAGCAGAAACTAATAGCCAATCAGCCTGGAATCCTGTTACCATGGGTCATTCATTCTGAGATAAGAGCAGGCTGTCTGACACTAAGCATTCCAGTCCAGCAACCATTCCTTTGTCTGTGTGAGGAAATAAAATCTACTCAGTCCACAGAGGTGGGGGTGGGAGATGGTGAGAGAAGGTACATGAATATGTAAATGAGGAAACATGAATATGCAAATCGGGTGCTTAGGCAAGGGAAGACACTTCAGGACTGTGGAAATGACTGTTTTCCCTTGGCTCTTCCTACAGTGTGATTATAGGGAATTTAACTTTATGTTTCAGTTGGCATTCTGTTCCCTGGGCTAGGATAGAGACCAGAACCATAAATAATTCAGCAGCATGGAGCTAGGAGAAGACATGAGTATGTTTCATTTCCTCAGGATAGATCCAATCTTATACTCTGGGAAGCATCTGGGTGGTGTCACTTTTCTCATTGGAACACCGGTTTCCCATTTCTCTTCCTAACTCCCGTTGTGAGAAACCTGTTGACCACATAAGCCACCTTCAGGAATCTCAGAGGCTGTTTTAGAACACTATGGCTGAGTTAACAAACAAGCAGACAGACAACACAAACTACAACCACAAAAAAAAAAAAAAAAAAAAAAAATTCCACTCAGCTGCTCGGGATATAGACCTATCACCTGCCCCTCCATGGAGCAGCAGAGCTCAGACAAGAGCTTCCCTAAACTCTTGCTTCTGGGGCCGTTTGGACAACAGGGCACTCTCTGTTCTACTTTCAAGAGAACTTTCCTAAAAGACAGCCTGAGCCTATCAGTCTCTTGACCACCTCTCAGTTGTATCTGCCTTTGCCAGGCAGTCCTTTCTCCACAGGATGCTAACAGCCATAGAGGCTGCCTGCCTGTTGTAACCTATCTTCAAGACTCTTTACCCAGAACTCAGAAGGGAGCAAATGCTGTTCCTTTCACCAGTGTTTTCTCTCTCTACTCTCACACCCCTGAGATTCAGCATGTCCTTCTTTAAAACCTGGGCAGACACATCCCAAACCAGGTACTTCCTCATTCTATTCTACAGAGCAGCATGTTGAACTGCGGGAGCACCTTTCAGCACAAAACCTGATTTCCCACAAGGCCCTATCCAGATCCACGCACGGAATAAGCAGTCTGCACGTCTGAAAAAGCCAGGCTGACGTGTGCATCCAGCCCTCTGCACCCACAGGATTCTGAACTCGGATCAGGTATCAGGCAGTTAATCCCACATGGCTACGTTTACACTGAACTTCAGGGGCTACCTTCCTTGCCTGGATTCCCTAAACAAGTCAGTAGAGATGATAGCTTCCTGCTGAAGAACTAAGCTTCCCAGCTTTCCTTGAGGGTTATGGTAGTCATTCCTGCCCATTGCCATCCTTGTAAGTGGCTGCACTCACCTTCCCCTGTAGAATTTTGGCTGTCCACACACATGGGCGACCAGATGCCCTCTCACAGTGAATAAACATGGTCCCACTTAAAGGCAGACGGAGCCTCTCTTCTCTCTCTCTCCAACTGCCTAAATAATTAAGCAATGGCGCTGAAGACCCAGGATGGGAAATACAAGCCTACCAAGCAGCTCAAGCCCCAGCAGGGCCATCTGGTTCTCTCAGGCAGCCTATATTCTTTTCACTCTTGGTCTCTGCCCTTTTCTCTCTTACCTTACCGCCTCACCTTCACACAGTCTGACCTAGGTGAGAGGCCATACTGTATTCAACAGAACACACAAGTAACACAGAAAAACACTGGGACAAGGTAATCATGGGCCTAACTCTGAGGAACCTAACGAGGTTTGGAGGCTCACTGGAGCTTTTTAGCCCTCTGGTACATTTTAAGGTCTATTTGGTTGAAGGCACCAGAGACTTAACCATTGTCTGCAAGACCACTTGCTCAGTCAAAAGGTCTGACAACTTTCCATTGGTCCTGTGGCTCTTTAACCCTGGGGTTGTACAGGTTGCGTACACCACTTACATTCCAGAGGCATTTGGTCATTTCCGGATGCTCTACTCAACTGGACATTGACTTCTAGCATGGGGCTGTACTTTGTCCTAGACCAGTACCTTGGTCCTAGGCCCAGACATGGGTTCCGAATTTTCTGTGCTAAAGAGACATTCCTTTGGCCTGTTTGAGGACTAACTAAAAGGAGCTCCAACTAGGAAACTGGTGACTCTCTCTACCTTTCAGTGCAAACTTGGCCTCAGTTTACACTGGAAAAATGGCCACTGTGGGCCCAGATTTGGAATGTTCTATTTCTAATATGTAAACTAATTTAGATGACTCCATAAGATGAAAGGCATAGTAGCATGGTCCAGGGGCCCCTCGCTTATAAAACTCAAGTTACTTTCATTCTCTAGACTCTGTCTTACAACCACACCTAGAGCCAGGACGCCAGCTGGGCCTGCAACCTTGCATCAAATGACATCATTTCTTACTGAGATGGCACAGAACTGTTTCTGCCTTATTCTTTTGGCCTACTTCTGTTTCTGCCTCTCCAAGCTTGGAAAATCTGGCTTGTATCTTTAACAGCTAAAAGGTAAAAGCCTCTCTAGTTGTCTGCTCCTATCTGCAGACACACACAAACTGGTTAAATGTGTAGATCACTGGGTTCAGTCTCACAGAGGTGCAGATGTCTTCTAGGTATGGGAAAATTATTTCTCCCGTACTGAGAAGGCTGGCTCTGAAGTTGGGTTTTGGCCCATCTGCCCCAGACCCAAGCTATTTGTTTAAGTTTCCTCCAAGTCTCTGTTCTGTGACAGGTTGGCCACCTGACTCTTTAATAGAAAAAAGGAGAACAAAACAGAACAGCCAAGAAAAGACACTTGGCACTTTAGAACAACTGGGAAGTAAGTAAACTTTCTACAGAAGTCAAAGGAGCTCCAACTAGGAAACTGGTGATTCTCTCGACTTTAC
This sequence comes from Uromys caudimaculatus, assembly GCA_028551405.1. Lineage (NCBI taxonomy): Eukaryota > Metazoa > Chordata > Mammalia > Rodentia > Muridae > Uromys > Uromys caudimaculatus. The sequence goes on along the minus strand of CM052705.1, from coordinate 117,387,663 downwards.
CTTTCAGCAAATGGCAAGGTGTCCAACTCTCTGAATTCCCCCCTCTTTTTATCTGGTTTTGTTTAAAGCTTTTGTTGAAACTAACTTTCTATATTTTAGAATTTATAAGCTGATTGAGTGTGACTTTAAAAGTCTATGTATAGATAAAGTTAACTTGTCCTACCAAACCATGTATGCCGTACTTGGATCCAACTCCTGTTTAGGAACCAGCTAAGTGCCTGGTGGGCTCACCACATGGCCTGCTGCCATCATGGCAGCCATGTGACTCAGCCACCATCTTTACCAAGGTTAGAGAAAGAGCATACCATGTGGCCTCACTGCCATCATGGTTAAGGTGACCATGCGGTATAAATCAACTAGGCCCACTGAGCTCTCTGCTAATCAGTCTATCTCCCTTTTTAGACCAAGGAGGCAGCACCAGGCTTCCAAGATAGTTTGTCTTCAAAATGCATCATAAAACAAGCAAACAAAAAAATCTGGCATTTTGTAAAAGTACATTATAAAAGGATCAGGAAAGTGAAGTTCTCATTTTCTCTGTGGACTGTATTTATGGTTTAAAGTTTATTTTGTCACTAAAGGATCTTTAATCCAAGAATGATATTTTTTTAAGGCTAAAACTTAACTGAGATAAAATTACAAAATCTTAATCTTTTAAAAGAGTTAGTAACATTATAAACTGTTAAAGATAATTAAGCTATATAAGTTAATGGTAAGTCATCATAAGTACAAATATAATTTATTTAGGGGGAGAGATCAATTTGTGTCTCTTATTATTTAGCTTTCTCTATATGTTACAAAGTTAACCCTGAAGCATGTAAGTCAAAACAAGTTTAAAGTAAACTTAACGTTTATTTAATATAGATTAATATTCAAAATTGGGTATATTAAAAATTGTTTATAAAAAATTGAATGCTTTAGTAAAATGGGTTAAACTTACAATACACTTGCATAGCAGGAAACCCCCAGGCTCAAGCAGTTGCCTTCGATGAAGCACAAGTTCCCTTGGATGGAGGACCATTAGCATAGAACAAGGATGAATAGGAAATAAGATCTGCCAGAAATCTACTGCTCCTGTCTCCGGCTGCATAGGCCTGACCAGCTCTGGTAACATAGGCCTGACCAACTCAGAGATGTACACTGAACCAAGATACAAAATCTCCTTATTTAAAGATGAATCCTGTCTCACATATACAGGGAGATAGATTCTCTTGCCCAGTGGAGGATCTCAGAGTCTGTACCCACAGCCTAAATGTCGATGCAACAGAGAGTCAAATAGAAATTACTCTGCCATCAATGTCTCTTGTATGAGGATACAGTAAACAGGGGAACGTTGATCATAAGCCTACCAATGGACTATTATGGGACTTCCATTCAACTGGTCATGCTCTTTACCCTGGCTTTCAGTTCTTTCTCTTAGCAAAAGCTGATTTCAGGGTCTATACCCTAACTGCCCAGGCTTCCTCATTAAAGGAGGATGTCAGATACTCTGTCATCAAACTCAAAGCTTTGGAAAGTTATTCAGAATATCTAAGCAGCGTTTTTGACAGTTGGTTTGATATCTGTAGAGCCAACAAATTATTCTTTTAAGTAATATTCTAAGACCTCAGAGTCTTGAGGAGGAGATGTCTTAGCTGAAGGAGATTCTCTCCAACCTGGGGTCACTTTGTGGTGCTTTGAGAGTAAAATCTGGTCTCTATATAGAAAGAGAACTCCAGGGACAGTACCTGTGCTCTTACGTTGAAGCCTACAAGGAGGATACAGGCTTTGGTAGTGTGGCTTGTGAACGTTTTCCAAGAAATTCCAAACCAATATTTGCTAAAGCTCATTTAATTTGGTTATCTTGCTTTACAAATTGTGCCTCTAAACAGTTAATCTATTTTAAATAGAATGATGTTAAGAATTTATGCTTACTGCTGTCAGTATGTGGTGACCTAGAAATTTGTCCATTGATAAAAGGAGCAAAGCGTTGGCTTTAGCATTCTTTGTCAATTCAATCTGTGTTACATGCAATTATTTATTACAGATTTGATATGACTTTCATCTTTCATATGTTGGTTGAGTTGAATGAAAATGTGGAGGTTTTTTAAGAGTTCTGCTAATAGGGTTGATTTTAGAAAATGTTGAAAAGTAAATCATTTTTCTCTTGGCAAGGCAGACATGGTCTCTGGGAGTATACTTTTCAAATTGGAAATTATTTCTTTCTAGAAAATACAACTTACAACTAAATTGTTTCTTAGAATATGGGTATAACAATTTGATGTTAACAAAAATATGTATTCTCATCATTTCAAATACTAGATATGGAAATTTAAAGTAATAGTACCAATTTTTAAAATTTTACTTTATCAAATTATTTCTAATAAAAATATTTGTTTTACTTAAGATACGCTGTTTTTGTTCATCAAATAAAACCTGCGATTGTTAATATTTCAAACAAACACACAAAGTTCACTTAGACACTTTCTATTCAGATTCATTCCTTGGATGCTGACTTTAACTGACTTCATTTACAAAGTTTCCAAGCCCTTGTTCCTTATGCAGGAGACTGAAGTAACAAACAGCTAATTATTGTTACCTTATCTTGCTACAGAACTCTGGTACATGGTCCAGACAGTCCTACAATTAGCATGTAAAAATTTTGCTCATGTAACTTTGTCTCTAAATGTTCCCTACAAAGTTGTGTAGTTATTGCCTCCTGACTTATGTTCTCCATCTTTGCCAACTGTTAACTTTATCAGGGCCCCTTGGATGGATCCTTTTCTGAGGAATTCTAACTGCTGCTTCCCTCCCTGCCCTTCTGCCAGCCTTGAAGCATTTATTGAGAGATCAACTCTCCCAATCCCCTGAAAACAATTCAATTGACCTCTAGAAGGGGAGTAGTGGGCCATGGGCCATCCAACTCATCCCTCTTCTTGCTACTCTGGACATTGATTGTGGGACTCAGAACTAAAACAGCAGGACTCAAGCCTTCTTTGCATCAGTTAACCTCTGTCTCAGCAGTTCAGAACTGCTTAACATCCTTCAGGACCAGCTTGACTCCTTGACTGCTGCAGTACTCCAAGATTAAAAAGGACTAGATCTGACTGCTGCTAAGGATGGGATTTGGTTTGCGTCCTCCCTGAACAATGCTGTTTCCATGCCAACAAATCCTAACTGGTTTGAAATGGATGTAAAGACAGGGACCAAACAAATACTCCTTCTGGTTCCCCTCCACTTGGCTCCTCCTGCTGATCACTCTTTCTTCCTTATTTTCTTCATACCTGTTTTCACCCTGTCCTTTAAATGTCTTGCGGAACTTTACCCTACACCCAAACAAAATGTTTCATACAATCTCTCCCAATAGCTTCCACCCTACGACAGCTCCATTTGTCCCTGACACATCTGCAAAACGACCTTTTAGATGCCGTGAAGAATTATGGCTAAAAGGGGCCTTCATTCCTTTTGCCCCAGGCCAGATACAATTCTCTACATTAGTCCTCTACTTTCCTCTGTTCCCTTTCCATTAATGCTCTGTAGCTCCCCCCATTCTGTTAGCTCATGCTGGTGTAACCGTCTTGGCAATGCAACCAGTCATGGTCATCCTGAATCAATGCTGTTTACCCTCTCTCACTAACCCACTCTTATGCTGCTCCTCCTTTTCTCTCAACCTTCCCAGGAAATCTCCCTGATTTCCTAGAAATCTCTCTGTAACCAAATCATCGGGTTTTGGCCCTCTACTAATTACTTCCTATATCTCTTCAGGAATACAGGATGGCAAGTTCCTGATCCATTATAGTGAATCAAGGTCCAGACCCTCCTTCTCCATAACCAAAGGACACCCCTCATCAAGGGATCCAGAACCCCCCTCCAACAAAGACCCTGCTCAGCAGACAACAGCTATAACATCCCTGTATTTCTATATCCTCTGAGTTAGGAATAATAGTTTGCTGCTGAAGGACTGCACTTCCCAGCCTCCTTTGCTGACCCCGGAAGTCATTTCTGCTCCTATAAGGGGCAGTATCCCATCTTCCCCTATAGGAATTTTAACCACCCACACACTTGGGTATCAAGACTCCCCCTCACCTGGTAATGACCACGGGTCCCACCTAAGGTGAGACCAATCCTCTCTTTCTTTCTCTACAGCTGCTTTTTAAAGTAATGTAACAGTATAACAACTACTTGACAGCATTACATGGTGTTGCATAGTAGGCATAATCTAGGAAGGATTGGAGGAGGAGGAGAGCCTGTACCTGGTACACACAAATGCTACACGACACTGCACAAAGGACCTGGACACCTAAGGACTTTGATATCCAAAGAGATCCTGAAGCTAATGCAGATAACCAAGAGACAGCTGCCCTTGAGAACTGTCTGTTGTAAACACAACTTCAAAGGACAAAAAATAAAATGTGAAACCTGGGAGACAAAAAACACTGGGGGAGATTTTGATGTGTGCTGTTTGCCTGTGTTAGAAAGCTGTGTAAACAATACTCTCTGTATTTGTAATGTATATATGTAGATGCTCACTGCAGTGTGTGTGTGTGTGTGTGTGTGTGTGTGTGTGTGCGCGTGCGCGCGCGTGTGTGCTCATTCTCTGCTGTGTGGAGGCCAGAGGATTTGTACTGATAAGTGCCTTATTTGATTTACTTTTATATTCTTGAGATAAGGTCTCACAATGTAGATCAAGCCATCCTGAACTACCAGAGATCCACCTGCCACTGCCTGGAGAGTTCTGCTATTAAGGATGCTCCACCATGTCCAGATCCACCTTACTTTTTGAGATGAGGTTTCTCACTGAGCCTGGAGCTTGCTATTTCAGGTAAAATGGAAGCCAGAGAGCCCTCAGACTGTCCTGCCACTGTCTCCAGTGCTGGAGTTATAGGTGAGTAGGCTTTAACATGGGTGCTGGGGATCTGAACTAGATGCTCATGCGTGCATAGCGGGTACTCTCCATACTGACCATCACCCAAGCCCACACTCTCATTTTAAAGAGGCCCCCAGTAAGGTATTAAAATTTCATTCCCAACAGTCACTAAGTCACTCTTAATTGCCATGTTCAGTACAGTCTCTCAGTTACACTGATCAATTACACAAAGTCCCTGTCCTTTGGGAGTGAATGTGGCCCAGTGAAAGAATCCTACACACACAGGTAAGTTTGTTGTTTGTTTGTTTGGTTGGTTTTTCGAAACATGGTTTCTCTGTATAGCCCTGGTTGTCCTAGAACTTACTCTGTAGACCAGGCTGGCCTTGAACTCAGAAATCCACCTGCCTCTGCCTCCCAAGTGCTGGAATTAAAGGCGTGCACCACTGCTCGGCTCACAGGTAAGTTTAATAACCATAATAAAGAAAAAATTAAAAGGTAGAACATATGTGTATGCGTGGGGGTAATTTTGGTCCTACACATGTAAGTCAGGGATATGCTATAGAAAGAAACTTTGACCCACAGTCTTGAAGAATAATGAAACCAATGGGTAAATGGAACAACCATAGGGTCAACCTTATCAAGTCAAGGTTGGAGCATGGAATGCATGGGAAACATATTCAAAGTGGCTGAAGCATGAGATGTAGCCAGAGGATGATGTGCAGGGACTTTCAATGGACAACTCTGCAAAAGCTCACACAAGTGAGTGTCAAGGAGCCATGAGCAGGATCTGAGCACGCCACTGACTTTGCATGATACCTCCACCACACACACAGCATCTTTTTATTTCTCTGGCCCACTGCAGCACCATCAGCCATATTATACAAATGCTTCCTACCTGGTTATAGCTTCTAAGCACACAGCTCAGTGCTTTCGTCTGGTATTTTGACATTTACTTTAAGATATGAATACTTCAAATGCAAAGGCATAAATATTCAGAAACAGACCTTTTAGATATTTGGTCATTTAACTCAGTATAACGTTTTTATATCCCAACCCTTCTTATCATTATAAGGATTAATAGTCATAGTTAGGGTAGTAGTTGTAGTTATAGTAATAATTTAATGGTGATAATAATAATAATAAACAATGATAATAACGAAATCCACACCACCACACATTCTCAAACAGATAAGAGACACAGGGAGCCCACCACTAGAAACCTACTGAGCAGCGATCTTGATGAATTTTTTCACCAGCTGCACGCGCTTGCCTAGCTGGCTGCAGAGCAGAATCTCTGTGGCCACCCAGAGCTGGACCTCGTTACATCTCTGGAGCAGAAGGCTGAGGTTCACAGTGTGCTCTCCGCTCCCCTGCCTACTGAATGTGAAGTAGATCAACTCTTGCTGAAAGAAACAATGTATATTTTTAGGTCAATTCAAGCTGGTGCAAAATCCAATCACTTTATGAGCTGTTTTCAAGAGGACGCTCCTATATCCTTAGTGTGTTAACAGAAAACACAGCAGATGACTACAAGGTAGATTCAAACTAACTTACCTTTAGTTCGTTTGTAACGGAATGCATTCGTCTTACAGGAGTAACCGAACTAACAAGCAGAGATAAGATACTGCCCATAAAACTGATGAAACTCAGATTACTGGAGCTCCTCCCTTATTTTTTATTAGTAGTCTATGAAGGGCTAAAATGCCCTTTAAGACTAGGTCTCACCATATTGCCCAGGTTGATCTTGATCCTGTGGCCTCAGTGATTCTCAGGCCTTAGCCTTCCAAGTATAGAAGACTTCAGGTGGGCAGGTGGGCACCACCATGCCTGTGCATGGCATCTCAGGTGGTGCAGATGGTTCTTGGTCTTAAAGCTGCACTCTGACAATTAGTGTTATGAAGACATTATGAGTTTATAAACAGAAATAAAACAGATTAAGGGCAGAGTACAGAAGTTCACAAATTCAAGCCAAGACCAGTGACTATTTAGAGTGACCACAGGCAAAGCAGCAGATTCATTTGTAACTGAGTGTGTGCGTCTTACAGGAGTAGTCACACTGTACAAGCAGAGGCGGATGCTTCTTGACTGACACTTCTGAAGAGGCAAGTCATCTAGCCCGAGTGAGCTCACAACATACACACTCCAAATGGCTTACAGTGCCGAAATGTTTTAATGAAGAAAGTATGAATAAATTTAACAGATATTGCAGAATGGAAGGCTTATGGGTCCCTAAAAATCAGCCAAGAGTCCCTCCAGAAGGAAAGACTATGACAGAAGGAAGTGTTTCTTTACATGGAAGATGGCCCACCACATGGCAACCCTAACCCTAACCTGTGGCATTTTTATCTCTGGTTCCTGTGAGCATTGCTACCACCCAGCTGTCAGTAGCACATTGCTTCTAGCATGTAATTTCTAAATATTACAATATGTCCCCAGGGGAGATGCTCACATACACAAAATTGTAAAATTTATAAGGTACCATTCGAAGTTTCATGGCACATTCTAAAATTTATGAAATATTCCCAAGTAAAAAGATGGATGTATATGCATATATATAGAGAGAGAAGGACGGAAATCTTCAATCTCACCACATCATATATCAGTATAAATCTATAAAATCACATCCCCACAAATCACACACTTCCTACAGGTATCTGTACATATAAACCCACATCCACACTTAGTCACACCAAGCCCACGATAGAACAAGGGCCAGCGAAAGCATGGTACATATTCTAATCTCCCCAGGATGGGGCAGACTTCTAATATATTTTAATTCCTCCAGATAGCTTTTAGACCACACTGCCCTAGCACAACTATGTCAACACACAAGTGTCTCAAAAAAGAAGCCATTCCGTTAAACATTAAAAACGACATTTAGCAGTCCTGTCTTTTCGGTTCCCTGCTTACCTCGTGGATTGAATTGAACAGACTCCAATCAAAACTCATTAATTCCAGAGCCAGGTCCCAAGTGTTCATTCCCAAAATCCTCATCGACCTTTGCTGGGATTCCTCATTTTCTGCCAAAGGATTCTAAACCAACAGACAGAAGTAAAAGGATCTTCAGTAGTCCCCAAATGTTTCACAGTGAATTGGCTGCCTGTAGGAAGGCTCGAGAAACCCAGATTAGAGAAGTAATCTTTTCTGAGTGCCCTTAATATTTTCCCTGCTCTGTTCACTGACAGTGAGTTACAGCCAATTTAGGAAACAGCCCTGCAACAGTCAAATGTGATCAATGACACTTCACCCAGATAGCCTGCCCCTCCCCCACCATAAGCTCAGCCTGTCCGCCCCCTCCCCCACCAGCTCCCACACATCCACAAATCTGATTATAAAACGCAGGCCTGACAGACAGCATAATGAAACTGAAAGCCCTGGAATCACTTTGGCTTCTGGTAAAAATTAATGTGCCAGGAGGGTTAGTATAAAAACAAACAAAAGAAATGTCATAGAGCACTTCAATAAAGACAGACATGGCTTGTACAGGAAACACACTGTACCAGTCTCATCCCAGACACATGCTTACAAATTTTATTACAAGGCCCTTGGAAAGTGAAAAATCTGACATGAAATAAAAATAAAAGCTATTTTATTTAGAGCCCATGTGACTAATATGTTCTATGTAACAACTCTTTTGCTTTGTTTTTCCCTCATGGATATGGGGGCTAATCACATAGGTTGCTAATAGTACTTCTTTTAAAATCTGGCATGAGACTATTACACTGCCAGTACAGCCTTAAACCTATCATCATGTTTGAAGTTATTAAATAAGCAATTTGGTATTTTCTCTAAAATCACTGGTATTTTCTAATTAAAATACACATTTTCTCATTTGAGAGTTTGAAGTCACAGAGTTAATGTTTTAAAAAGCCAAAGTAACGGCAATTGGCTGCAGTGTGACTCTGTGATGGGGCAGTTACAGCTGATGACGGGGCAGCTAAGCTTGCCTAACATCTATGAGGTCCCTGGGGCCAGTTCCCAGGATGAATATTTTTAAAAAGGACAAGGCTTATTCTACAAAAGTAAATTATGTGAATTACATGCCAGTTTTGGAACTTGGATGTTTATGAAAATGTTTGCTATTGAAAAACAAAACAAACAAGAAACTAACACAGGGAAGACTGCCTTGAGAACCTGCCAAGCACAAATGACCTCTCTGCTTCCACCGAGGATGCAGTGTTAATGTCAGAGTCACTGACTGAATCTGTGAACATATAGATTCTGTGGCGCTGATGCAGGGAGCCAAGGTTTTTCAGGGATTGTCTGCTAGGATGGGACAGGGCACTGAAATAAAGCCAAAGCAGACTGCAGCGTGGGAATCCATAGCAGAATCGTGGGTTAACCTGGTCTTTTGTCCATTTTGTTTTTCCTCAAATTTGCTTTTCCACCACGCGGTTCCTCAAGGCTCAGCATTGCCCTGTTCAGGCAATACTTTATATTTTTCTACTCTACCCTCTGGGCTTGATTTTGAGGCAGATTCGTTAGTCTACAAGAAAGTGTTAGTGGTGACAGTGAGCCCTCACATCTTAGGCCCCAGCCGTGCGTAGACTCCTGAAGATGAAATTCCTATGTCGGCTACCCACAAGGACATATACTATGGTGTCCAAAGCAGCTGTAGAAAACGCTGGAGGGCAGGATGGAGTCTTGTTCCTCTGAGAATGTAGCCCATGACATCTGTTTATTCCACTGGGACACCACCCATGCCAACCTTAGACTCTCTGAGAGGCCCTTCATAATAAAGCCCTGGGGGAATTATACCAGGTAACTATGTGGCTGAAGGAGCAGGACATGGGGGACAGCTTGAATGTAGTTTTTTTCTTGGGAAGAGCCCACAAAAGCTACACTTTAGACTGTTTTCTTTCATGGGCGAGAATAAAATCAAACTCACTGTCTATAAAAAGTTCCACAAAGTACCTTTGCTGTCCCCTTAGCCATAATGTTTTTAAATTTCACACTGAGAATAATCTGAAGGGCAGGTTTATTTACACCTTTTCAAACCTTGCTCTTCAGAGGTAGCTGATATCCCATAGTCATTGACTCATCGCATGCAGGGAAGGCTGAAAATCTACCTTTTATTTAAGGAAATGGGACAGTCAAAAGGACAGACTCTTAGTCTCTCAGTCCAACTGGGATTATTTCTCAGCCCCATGCCCACACAGCTCCCAAAAAGAAAGAAGAGATGAAATCAAGATTCCATGGGACAGTGAGTCACAATTTAAAATATTTTTTATCAGAAAAAAGAGTAAGGCTGATTCTAGGGAGGCTAATCCCTTAAGTCAGGCCTCTGATTTGCAAGACATGTCACTTGACAGGCTATTTGTGGTTGCAAGAGAAAATGGCTATATATATATATATATATATATATATATATATATATATATATATATATATAATATATATATATATATTATATATTATATATTCATTATAAAGCATGAAAATATTGTTGAGTCTAGTACTTGTGTTTCAAGTGCTAGCATCAAAGTCCTTACCAAAGTGTCAGCCAGATCTTTCCGGTAGACGTATATCCGACCAGATGCCTCTAGGGATTTGGAAATGACTAAGTCATTTGGCTGAAATTCATGCTTTTCTTTATTAAAAAAAGAGAAAGAGAATAATTAGAAACAAAGTGAGCCTATGTATTACATATCATGAATAAAAGTTGCTCAAGAAAAGTATTTAAAAGTAGGTAAACAGACTTTAAGTGAGGGCATGTATTTCTGCATACTCTGACATGATGTTAGGAACATCACCTCCTAGTGTGGCCCTCCTGAGCTGAACAGGACAGTTTAAGGTAGATGGGAAAACTTACTCATAGCCCTCTCTGTCCAAAATAACCATATTAATCTGTATACCAGCAGTTATTAAAGTGCACGTGCGCTTGTTCCCACACTCACACTAGTAATTAATCCTATATGACTTTATAATTATAGGCATTTACTTCTTGTTTATATGTCATATTTAATTGGTTATATAACAGCCCGTTACGGCACCATTTAATCATTCCTCTAACGCTGAACATTTAATGGCTTCCATTTTTGGTCATATAAATTAATATATGCTAAGTACTAGCATAAGACCTGGCCTATAACAGAGCCTTGATAGATGGTTCTATGATTTCAGCAGACATAACATATGTTGCTGAAGTCAACATCCCTGCATATAAACCCCTTTGTGTTTAAAATACGGGCTTTTAAAGACAGACTTCACCCAGTATGAAATTACTGGGAGGAAGAGAACATTTGTAAGGCCTTTGATACAAACTGCCAAACAGCTTACAAGTTCTCTTTTTAGAAAATGAATATATTTGTCTAAAATTAGATATAAAGCTTGTACAATGAACAGCACCAATGATTGTTTTTGGAAGGTCTGCTTTACATGCAAGTGAGAGGCTGATTCTCTCTGCAGAGAGTGCTACTTTATTCCCTTATTGCAAAATGTTTTTGTTTCTTTAGGATTATTTTGTTAAATCATAAATGTACAATAGCTTCTTCTTCTTCTTCTTCTTCTTCTTCTTCTTCTTCTTCTTTTTTTTTTTTTTGGTTTTTCGAGTATAATAGCTTCTTAACTCTATACACACATTTAGATTTTCAAAATTTTAAATTTTTATGTCTTATTACATCATGATCCTAGCTAACAGCCCTTCAAAACCTTTGAGGAAAATCTTTAAAAAGGCTTTGCAAGTTGCCTGAAACTTACAGATTTAACATTATCAAAGAAGGAATGTTTCTACACTCTTAGAAAGACGGCTAGAAAGAAACAACCATTAAAGAGCTAAGAAACAGTCTCAAAGGCATCATTTACAATCCTTCCTCCACAGTAAGTAATGTTATTTAAATAATCCAATCCATTCACAAAATGGCTCTCTGCATTTGCTTTGGCATCTTCTGCCATATCACTGCATATTTATGCATGACTGAGATAAGCGGTTCCTTAACATTGTTATTTTGATAACCTGAAGCTGTTCTGTTACCTTTGGGCTCTCATCTTGTCCTATGCATACAGTGAAGCCCATGGCAAGTAGGAAGAAACTAAGTATCCACTCCTCCCACCCTACCCCCCCACTTCCTCCGGGATCATACTTCCCTCCACCGTATGCTCCTCCCATGATCCTGCTACAAAGTTTCCACTTTTCATTAGACCATAGTTAGAAGGTTGCTGGCTACCATTTCCAAAGTCACTGTTTATTTTTATTTAATATGTATGAATGTATGTCTGCATGCATGTTATTGAGCCCTGTGAGTGCAGTACCCAAGGAAGCCAGAAGAGGGTGTCAGAGTCCCTGTTCCTGGAGATCTAGATGGTTATAAGCTAGGAACTTAACGTGGGTTCTGGGCAAAAGCAGCAAGTACTCTTAACTGTTGAGTCATTTCTCTAACTCCCATCTCTGTTTCTTAACAAACAAATGCCCAAATACATTTTCTTATTAACGTTCGTTCATGGGGTACATATGCTTTGCAAATGTTTGCTTTTATTTCCCATAGGTAATTTGGGGTTTTTCTGGAGACTTGACCTAGAGCCTCATACAGGCAAGGTCTATCTATATTCTACAAATAAGCTATACCCTCAACCCAGGAAGGTGTTTTGTTAGGCTGTACAATAAGAGTTCTAGGACTATATTAGGCTTAGGGAGAGTGGCTTTTTGTTTTGTTTTTTGTTTTTTTTGAATTTTTGATTTTTTGCATATGTAACTCGCATTGACTTGTCAGACTATCTGATCTGCCTGTGAGCAAAAAGGTAGCTAGAACAATGCTCTGTCATGTAATGCTTTAACCTCACATGTATTCTGAGTCCATTTCTCCCTGTAGAACAGTAACTAAGGGTAAATGGCAATGCTTTGTATCTGCTCCCCCATCCCCCACCCCACATGGTTAACACAGTACTTCCATTTTTAACTGCTCATGCTCAGTCACTTTTTTCCTATTTTCCTCGGGGTTAGTGAGACATCAAATAAAGATTGTAAGCCAGAAGGAAGCCAGTGACATTGTGATCTGACAGCCTCCAGCGAAAGAGAAGTTTGTTCAGGGTGCACAGATCAATAATGTCAGCTTGTAATCTGCATGGTCTTATTCAAAACACACAATAAAGTTTCTCAGAGGACAAACAGGGTCCAACAGGAGTGGCTGTTACAAGGTCCCGCTCGCCACAAGCACCTGAGAGAACACTGCCTCATGAACTATGGCTTACTGTGCAGTTTCCTGTCTTCCAACAGAGTTAAATTCTCAGTCAGCAAGATGACTAGTTCAGGGCCACCAACCCCCCCCCCCAGTAATTTAATCCTTTAACAATTTCTGAAGTTAATTTAAATATGAAAATGGAAGGCTTATCTAGCGTAAAAAAGTGCAGAAAGCTCTTTAATACATTTCAAAACACTGGCACGTCTTCCTACTCAATTCTGAGGGAAGAAATACAGTATCCAGCAGTACCCCCACTGTTGTCATGGAAACACTTCTGGTAGGCACCTCATATTGTTACTGTGGTCATCCAGCTGCAGCAGAACAAGAAGAGGCAGCATGCCTACTCTACAGATGCCAGCTTCCTTCTGGTGGAGATCCAGGGAAAGATTAATATTCAAGGACAAAAAATAATTTACCTCCAGAGAACATAATGGCCACCAGAGCCAGATCCTCTTCGGCACGCTGCAGCTTCTCGGCCACGACCTTCAGGATCTCCTGGGCTGTACTAGAAACTTTTGCCTTCACACTGATGTAGGAGTGCTCTGTTATATACACGTGGCAAAAAACTGAAGAGGTCAAAAGAACAGGTCATAATCAGAATTACGATCAAGAGGGGCAGACTCGAATCAAGGCGTCTACCTTGCTGTTGTTTTAAGTGTAAAGTGTGAGGAACTAGATTTGGGATGAGTATGTGATAGTCCAGCCTGCCAGCATATGCTTGCAAATACAGGAGACCAGTGACCATGCAGGAGCAGCTGATGGCTTCCCTTGGTCACACCATCATGTGCTTCTGATAAGACTGTCTGCTCGAAGACACTGGAGACCACACTCCACAGTCTGTACTTTTGAACCCCTCTCCTTTGAGAGTTGTTGAGAACCCCCAAAGCAGTATATTAAAATGTCTAACACATAAATTTTTGCTTTACACTCTGTTTCAGGTCAGTCTCAGTGGCCCAATCAAGAACTGCACGCCTGCTGTTGGAATTCTTGTAAGTTTACCTGAAAGTATGTCATTTGCCTTGGTGTTTATGAGCAACTCTCTCAATCATTTAAAAACAAGTTTCCAGCCCTGACTCATATCAAAGTACTGATGAGTTTTTAAATGGAGGTCATATTTCTAGCCTTTAAAAAAAGTTTTGTTTGCTGTGCTATTTATTAATGATTAGTAGGGTATTATCATTGTCGGGATGAATGGGTCCTGGAAAAACATTTTTTTCATGATTTGCAGAGTAGAGGTAGTTTTAATAGTAATGAACATCACTGTGACATGCATGCTACTTCTTTCAACAGCTTCCCTTAGCATATAAATGCTAGGTTCTTTAGACTAAACAGGGCAATGATATACTTAGATCGTCTGCTCTATACTTCCTCAAAGATAAGCAGGGGCTTATAGCTTTCAGAGAATTTTATATGCTATTTAAATAGCATCACTGAAATAAATCCAGGGATAATTCTCCAGAAATGCAAAGGCAGCAAAGCCAGAGAGTGGGCCACTGACACTGAAGCTCAAGCAAACTCACTCCCTGCACCAGGCACTCGACAGTCCTTGCTTCGGTTAAGTTGCTCAAAGTGGAGATTCTGAACAAAGACTGAGTCTATAAACTACTAAATAGAGGTTGAGTTTATCCTTGCTTAATAAACTGATGAACAAGAAGAGGCCAGAGGGCCTTGCAATACTGAGCCTCTTTGAAGCTCAGCTTAGCAAACTCTACAATTAGATTATAAGAGAAATGGACAAGGAAGGTCAGCGATTAACGAATTAGGAGGTAAGGTAATTGCATTTGCTCTTTCATTTGGGGTAGATGACAGTTAACACAAGACAACAGGAACCTTTCTGCCAGAGGCATCAGACAAAATGCCACAGGACAGAATAAACCAAGGCATTTCATTTTGGAACTGTTCAAAATGCTGAGCAGATAGTAAACGTTGATTCGTTGAAATCTAGCGTGGGAAGAAAGGTGTGTGGGAAGCTTCTCAAGAGCATTTCACTTCCCTGTCTCCTCCTGCCATTCCCTCAGCCTTTGCCCAGACAAGGAACCTCTGTGGCCACTCAGGCTTTGCGATAACAAAGTACACTAGCACATGCAGGTTGCTAATGAGGACTTCCCCCTCATGCTTGGTGAATGCCCAGCCTCCGTGGGCTGTTATGAGTCCTAAGCACTGACTCTGTTGCATACAGTCTGGGGAAGTGGCAGGCTGAAGAGCTGCTGAGAACTTCTCCCACACCCACCCTCTTCTTTTTCTCTGTCTTTTGTAAGTCTCAGGGACTGACTCAGCTAAGGCTCTGAGTACTGGCTTTGGTGGCCCTTCAGGTCAATCCTGGACCATGGGCCATCTAGAGTGAAGGTTTAAGGAAGAAAAAGTTGTGTTTTCAGCATCTTTTGTACCTCTGCCGAAGAAGAACGTTCTTGCTTCCCAAACTAAGAATATCCCTGGTCTTTGAAAGAACACTGCATTATCTTAAAAAAACCTACCAGCTAAACCAAGGAAGAAAAGCCATGCTATTTGATATTAACATTCTAGTCAAAGAGGAATGACTTCCAGAAATGACAGTTGCAGGCAGGATGTGATCCTGTAGGAGGTGGTGACTCTTGTACAAGGCTACTCACTTTCCTCTGTTTCTGCCACAGTTCCTCTATGCTGGAGCCAGTTCTCCTTAAGACTGAATTGGTGGAAAAGGGCTTTATTCTGTGAAGAGGGAGAGAAAGAACAATGAACAAATGGATTCTGGCCTTCTGGAAAGTCACAGCTGTTTATAACATGTTCCAAAAGAGCTAGCCAACTTTTTTTTTAAACATATAAAATCTACCCATCCAATCTTAGAGAAATAAAGATGGAGTTGCTTCCATTAACAAATGTATGTGTCGGGATAGTGAGCCTTAGTGTGGAACTTGGCCAAGGCATAAAGTTCCTCAGTCTATTCAGTACATGTTGCTAGAGGAGACTCCAGAAACACCCATGATTCTTTAGGAAGACACTTTCTCCATCCCAACACAGGCTCTGAGACATAGTTACAGCAACCTCAGTTCCTGCCCTTTCCAGTTTGCACAGAACAACTCTGTGAGGTCATTCCACTGGCTACTATGGTTACCCACATTCTGCCAAACACTGACCAATGTCCTCTCCTGTGTCCCTCTCATCAAGTTGGGTGGAAATGCAACACACTGGCTACCATCTCTCTTGTTATGTTGAAAGTGTGGAACTCTTCAGAAGACTTCCTTACTCTCTCCCGAGTAAGGAAACTCCTTCACTTAAGATTCTTACTTGGATTTAGAAGGAGGGACATTAGTAGTTTAAAATTCAAAATTTTATCAATTTGGGAACAGCAGGGAAATTCTGAGACTTTAAAATGCACCAAATACACACACACACACACACACACACACACACACACACACACACACACACACACACACACTGTCCAGAAGTCAAGGGTCCATGCACAAACAGGCCTGAAACACAGCAAGGCAGGAAAGTGCAGGCCAGCTGCATCCCTGGATTTCCCAGCTCACCCTGTTAAGACTTGGGGCAGTATTCACTTTAATTATAAGGAAATGCCAAGTTGGACAGGACAAGCTGTGTGAGGCAGACCCTCCCTCCCTTCCCAGAAATTAAAGCGTTTGCCTACCTTCTTCTGTGGTGAGTATTCATCAACAGTGCTACAAAGAAAAAGGTAAAACATGAGATTCCTACAGAAGACTCATTTTCAGGAACACTGTAGAGAATGTCATTCTTTAAAGAAGGTGAAGCAGAACCAGAGAGACGGATCAGCAGGTAAAGGTGCTAATTGCCAAACCTGACGGCTCAGGATCTACACGGTGGAATGACAGACTGACCCTGACCCTAAGAGTCTTCATCTGACCTCCATGCACACTCCATGTGTGCTGGTTTTGGTCGGCATGATCCTGGGAGCAGGGAACGGCAAATGAGTGTTTGCTTCCATCACACTGGCCTGTTGGCATTTTCTTATTACTAACGTTTGATGTGGAAAGGAACTCACAGGTATTACGCTTTCTACCTCCAGAAAGTAAAGCTAATAATTGGGAGGGAAACTGGATTTGTCAGCCAATCGAAAGACAGTGTATATAAATAGATGGTATGCACGCTCTTTCTCTCCCCACGCCCTGTTCGAAAGCAGTATGTATTGAAAGAAAGGCTCTGTAGTGTTGTAATAGATCTGTGGTGGAACCATTTTCTAACTAGCTAAGTAATCCAGCATCATCTCTAGAATGGGTCTGTAAAGCAGAACTGAGGACACTGTGCAGTTATACATGTGCCTCCCTAACCACTGACCCTGTGTCACTGGGTGCCCCTGATGGCTATCTCCAATCTGAAGAAAGCTGCACATACCATCAGGCTAACCATCCATAGCAGGTACTCCTCATATTCTCAGACAGTAACACACTAGCCCTCCGGGGAACTGTAATGAGCATAACACTGGGGCCCAAGTCTCATTCTAAAATGGAAAGGCATGCTAGTCATATACCAAATAAACAAGCGCCCTTTCTGTGTGTGTGTGTGTGTGTGTGTGTGTTGGGGGAACCCCCTTCTCTGTGTGCATGTGTGGGGTACCCCCTACTCTGTGTGTGTTGGGGACCCCCTTCTCTGTGTGCATGTGTTGGGGACCCCTTTCTCTGTGTGCTTGTATTGGGGAACCCCTTCTCTATGTGCTTGTGTTGGGGATCTTTCTCCGTGTGCATGTGTTGGGGGACCCCCTTCTCTGTGTGCATGTGTTGGAGGACCCCATTCTCTGTATGTGTTGGGGTACTCCTCTCTGTGTTGGGGACCTCATTCTCTGTGTGCATGTGTTGGGAAGCTCCTTCTCTGTGTGCTTGCGTTGGGGACTCTTCTCTGTGTGCATGTGTTGGGGGACCCCCTTCTCTGTGTGCGTGTATTAGGGACCCCCTTCTCTGTATGTATGTGTTGGGGACCCCTTCTCTGTGTGCGTGTGTTGGGGTACTCCCTTCTCTGAATGTATGTGTTGGGGACCCCTTCTCTGTATGCGTGTGTTAGGGACGCCCTTCTCTGTATGTATGTGTTGAGGACCCCTTCTCTGTGTGCATGTGTTGGGGGACCCCCTTCTCTGTGTGCATGTGTTGGGGGATCCCCTTCTCTGTATGTATTAGGGACCCCCTTCTCTGTATGCATGTGTTGGGGAACCTCTTCTCTGTGTGCTTGCGTTGGGGTCCCTTCTCTGTAAGCGTGTGTTGGGGACCCTTCTCTGTATGCATGTGTTAGGGACCCCCTTCTCTGTATGCATGTGTTAGGGACCCCTTCTCTGTATGCATGTGTTGGGGACCCCTTCTCTGTATGCATGTGTTGGGGACCTCATTCTCTGTATGCATGTGTTAGGGACCCCTTCTCTGTATGCATGTATTGGGGACCCCTTCTCTGTATGCATGTGTTGGGGACCTCATTCTCTGTATGCATGTGTTAGGGACCCCTTCTCTGTATGCATGTATTGGGGACCCCTTCTCTGTATGCATGTGTTGGGGGACGTCCTTCTCTGTATGCGTGTATTAGGGACCCCTTCTCCCTATGCGTGTATTAGGGACCCCCTTCTCTGTGTGCATGTGTTAGGGACCCCCTTCTCTGTATACATGTGTTGGGAACCCCTTCTCTGTATGTGTGTGTTGGGGACCCCTTCTCTGTATGCGTGTGTTTGTTAGGGACCCCCTTCTCTGTATGTGTGTGTTAGGGACCCTACTCTGTATGCATGTGTTGGGGATCCCTTCTCCATATGCGTGTGTTGGGGGGTATGACCCTCAGCTTGGGTTTGCTAACCCTAAATCTCACCTCCAGTCCACCCATATCTTAACACAATTTTCTCATTTCAATTTGCCATTTCCACTCTAATGTAAAATTTTGATGGAATGTACTTGATTTCAGTGACATGGTTAATGTATTTAAGTGCACTAAGCCAGGCATTAAGGTTTCCCAACTGTAACAGGTCTGCCTTACAGTACAGACCTCCTCCAAAGGAGAGATTGTCCTAACGTTTATCTTTCTTTCCCCCTTTGATTCATTTACTAATTTATAATTTCATATCAATATTAATTAGGTTATTCACATTTAATAGGATGCAAACTGTGATCACCATAGTTTATCATATCATTCATTTCTAAAACACTGTCCCACCTTGCACCTGCTTTCTCACTGTGCAATTCTGACAACCGAGATGGAGGCTTGCACATGCTCCTTAAGACTAATGTATACATGTCTTGTATTTGTAATGGGGACCCTTCACTACAGTTAAATCAGGCTTTAAGTCTCAAACCAGTTGTCGTGCATGCCTGAACTGGCATTTCCTGACTCGTCGCCCAAGTCATGAAAGTGTCTAGCTTCATGACGATGCACTTGCTTTCTGCTACTAAAAACAAGCAACTGCAGGACAAACTGGACAAGCTTGGCAAAGACTGCCATCTCAGAATGGAATAAGGACCCCATGGCTTCATTAACAAAATTAACAGAGATGCAGCTAAAACCTAGAAAGGCCAGGTGCTGCCAATCTGAAAGATTTACAAGTGCTACTTACGGGACACTTGGGGCGTGCCAACAGTTCCTGGAGAAGTTGGCTTTCTCCAGTCTTTCCAAACTGATATGGAAACCTCACAGATCTCATAACACATTGAGCCTATGAAATTCTCTGTGACTCACTGGGGCCTATTTATAAGTCCTTTCTTCCCTATTCCATAGAGATTGCCCAGAGCCCCCAAACAATAAGCTAAATATGTGACTTAAAATTAAGGAATAATTTACTATTTTTATGTATTCAGGCTGTCATGGCTCAGTCTGTTTTTATCATAGAAAACAAAAAAGGAAAGGTCTAGAGTCTGATTAGTGTTCTTTTATTTTGATTTATAAAAAATAAAAACATACAATTTACTGCCAGAAATGCTAAGTAACCAAAATAAAATCCAGGGATAAAACATTAAAAAAAATAACTTTCTATACACAATGGTCCAAAATTCTTACATTTGCTTCTGCATTCCCTAACTGCTATGAGCAAAGCTAAATACTCACTGACGGCGATGCATGCCGAGAATCTTCTGGAACTCTTTCAGTTCTTTCTCAAGAATCGGATATTCATAGACATCATCCAGCACATTCCTGTATATGGTCTGTGGAGAAGATGGAGACAACAAACAGCAAATGAAGCAACTCAGTGTCTATTCTATAAGGATTTCAATGAAGACAGGATTGGCCATACAGCTCAGTAGTCGAACACATGTTTAGTGTGTGTAAGTCCCTGAGTTCAATACCACCACCACCACCACCACCACCACCACCACCACCACCACCACCACCACCAAGAAAAAGGCTCAGGTAATGGCTATCTTGTTCCAGGAAATACCGTGGACTCTAGCCACCTGGTTACTTTTAAAGACTGTAAGAGATGCTGAAAACAGATCTCTTAGTTGGCTACTAGAGACTTCTATGAGTAGTTCAGATCTCAAAACAGAATACCTGCCTGAATGCTTGGGAGGAAAACATCTTAGAATAGCCAGTGGGCTTAAAAAATAACATGAGTTAAGGCAGAGGGACAGTTAGAAAGTTTTTAACGGGATGCCTAAAAGGCACTGGAATGTTAAGTTTAACGCCATTTCCTCTGTCGTGCTAAAATCCCACTCTCCACTCTCTATGTGCTGACTGTCTCCCCAATATCAAGCTCTATTCCAGAGAACTGTCCGTGATAAATACTCAGTGTACACTATCAATATTTAGACAAACTGCTTTATCTAGGGTAGTGTCTTTCAGATTGTCACTGTTCTCAAAGTGCATTGTCAAATGCCTATTCTCAAATATAATTCTCAAACATAACATATATTTAAAATTCACATAATGATACAATATACATTAAGATGATTTTTTAAATGTTTATCTAAGTTTTATTGGCCTGTATAGACATTGTTATTTTAACATCATAAATCTAACATTAAATAGCATCGAATCTTAAAGTATATTTTGGCATATGTTATTTAACTCACAATAAAAATCCCCATGATTTAAACAACCCATCCAAAATTGGTGCATATAAAATTTCCACACATAGTTTTTCATAATACATTTTAAAAATTTTAAATTGAGTTCCTACTTATATAGAGAATGCCATGTACTGGAAATCAAGATGAATTTATACTTTCACTGAATTTGACACAAAAACTGAATGACTAAAAATGAGATTTTTGAAGCTGAAAAATAAAATCAATCACGCCAAAATATCTGAAAGTGTTGGCACACCTTTAGAAACATTTTTGAATGCTCATCTTCATGTAGCCAGTCTTTGTACAGAGAAATCCACTGGGAAACCATATGTAAGACCTTGCGCTTCCGACAAGGGACATCTGAGTTCTCCTCTTCCCCTTGATACTTCTTAGCAGAATAGGTGCCCGAGGTTAAGAAAAAACACTGTGTTGTTGGAATACAAAATATGAAAAGGCCTATGCGATCAAGTTTTTACAAAATAGGCTAAGGCATATTTTCTAAGAAATTTAGAACAGTATAGAGGTAAAATAGAGAACAGAAGGTGGGCTGTGCAAAGAATAAAAGCAAACGCAGAAATGAGGCATCCCCAGTGGGAGGCTGTGCTGTCGGCATGCAGCTGAGGGCTGGTCTGTCATGCTGGCAGCTGCTGAAGTCCCTCAGCAGCATGGGATCTATGTTAGTACAAAGCGACATGAGGTGGCCCACTGATTTCAAGACTAGCTTCCAGAGAAGAGCCTGTCTTACGACACAGGTGAATAGTGTTTCAATGAGCAACATCAGAAGGAGGCCAGGCAATCTCTGATCTTTAGAAATTAATATTTTATAACAATCAGTTACTTCTAAAGTTGCTCCAGATGAGCACGGCTGTCTGGAGCACAGTTTATGATCTGATGCAAATGCCTGCTCCTAAGGATTTATTAAAGAAAGGAAGGACCAGATAAATGTGCAAAGACATAGGTATAAAGGGTTTCACCTTCATTAATGTAAATTAAAAACTTAACAGGGGAAGGCCTATGTGTTCCACAAGAAGTCAGTTAAATAAATGATTAGATATTAATTAAATAAATTACTCTGCAGCCATAAAAATGGGGCCCAGTACGAAGTACATATATTGAAGTGAATATTCACAGTATATTGTTGAGCACAAAAATAAAAACCCAGCAGTATTATCTACTTGAGTTAATAATGCTTACATGAATATTTTAATAAGAACGCTTATATGAATATTTTAATAATGCTTACATGAATATTTTAATTACCTAGAAAGACATGCAGATGGTTAACAGTGGCTTTTCAATGTGGTGAGATTTAGGAATATCTGAATACTAATTAACATTTCCTAATTTATATATAATGACCATGTGTTAACTACATTATTAAAATAACTTCAAAGTAAAAGGATTAAAGCCTAGGAATGAAACAAGAGCTCAGCACTGTCTAAGTTCACCTATTCTTTTTCCCTCAAAATGATCATTTCTCTGGCCCCCTCACTCCAGCCCCTGACAAAGTCTCATGTAGCCCAGGTTAGCCTCAACTTTACATTCTCTAGCCTCTACCTCCACATGCTGGGATTACAGGTATGCACCACCATTCCCAGCCCTTGACCTAATGGTGTTGAAAAGCTAACTAAACATAGAAAGCGTTAGAAGATGGTTTATCAAGACTGCATATCTGTTAGTGTCTATGAACAGCTACAAAACAGAAATGAGCTGTACATCAGACTTCGTAAATACGAAAAATATGACTCACTTTCTCCCTAACCTGCAAGAATATGCTGTGGCCACCTTTAAAGTCTACTTGTAAAATAAAACCAGCCAAGCAAACAAACAAACAAAGCATGCCTATAAAAATGTCTATTTCTTTCAGTTTTTCTCTTGAAAGGCAAATATAAAGGTTAGTCCTATGCTATTTCCGTTTGTACGTGTGTTCTTTTAAAAAATGCCTAGTAAGGAAGAAGATGGCCAGTTGAGGAAACACCAACAACTCTCTTTTCTAGTGAAGATCTGAGTTTCTCTTCATTCAAATGTTATATTTAAGTCCCACCTACACCAGCAGAATAAAGAAATTTCAGTTCAACTATTATTCTAACTTTATAGTTATTAATATTTATTTTCTCAACCTCATGTTCTCTACGATATATTCATCTTTTTAGGACGCTTACTGATTAAATTTGCATTTATGTTCTGCTTTAGTATAGTAGGGGATAAGTTCCTTTCTATTTTGTTCAGGCGTAATCATACTGATTTATAAATGCAGTAGTGGGGGAAGGGCACTGGGTGAGCTGCAGGTTCTTTGTAATGCACTGAATATTAGCTAGCCCAGGCTATGAGCTTAAATAATGTGCTTTACTATGATAAAAGCCGAAAGCCATCCAATCCTATTACAATGAAAATAACCATATAAAATATCCAAGCACTGTAAAATGGTTCCAATCTATAAACAGTGCTTAAAAAGTCATGGGAAAAACAAATAAAAATGACCTGGGCCCACAGTAGTGGAATATAACAAGCATCTTTATGAAGACAGGACCAGAACTGTTGGTGTTCGATACAGATGTCATAGCTTTCATTGTGGCTTGATTTCACAGATGGCAAAAACCAAAAACGGTTATGCAGAAAAACTTCTAGTTTAAAGTGCTTTCTATCTCATGGATTTTAATAATCAAAAGGTTGCAAAAATAACTAAACTTTCATATAATTGTCCTAGTTAGAGACTGAAAACATTGATATCCAAGGAGACCCTTAGACATTCTTTAGAAATATCTGCAGGGGCACTAAATTATTAAGTGGTAAAAAAAATATTAAGATCATTGTTGAAAACAAGAAGACATCTAATTTGCTATAGGACATAATTCTTATAGTTAATGGGTGGTAATTGCATTAGAGTAGGTAAGCATTAAAATGTAGATAAAAATAGCTCACAGATTATTTTTTTCCAAAATGCATCTAAAGGAGAAATTAAGAAACATAATTATTGTTGAATTTTTAAACAGCAACTACTTGGAAACTGTGAGAAAAATCTGTATATTGTTGACATTTTCCAAATTCAAAACTAACATTTCAAGATTAGTTTTATGAGTCAGATTTTAGACACTGTCAAAATATCTATAGTTTGGCTTAGTCAGAGATACAGTAAAACAAGAAAACAGCTAATATGTACATATGTGTCATTTCTAGCTCATATATACACATATCAATATATAAACACTTTCGTTTCTGTGTGTGGGCATGTGTTTGTGTGTGTGCGCACAGGTGCACGTGTGTACCTGCAAGTGGAGGTCAGAGGTCAACCATGAATGACATTCCTTAGGCAGCATCTACTGGTTTGAGGCAGAGTCTCTCACAAGGCTAGGACTTACCAAGGAGGCTGCACTCTCTGGCCAGCAATCAGACAGCTTTGCCTGTCTCCACCTCCCCATCACTAGGATTACAACCTCTCCCCACCATGCTTAGCTTTACCTTGGTTCTGGAGACTCAGTGTAGATCCTCAAGCCATCTCAGCCCGCCTTTCCTCTGAGACAGGTATCTAAGCCCAAGTTGGCCTTGACCTCAGAGATCTTCCTGACTCAGCCTTCTGAGTGCTGGGATTACATTATGTGCCACCAATTCTAGATTAGTTATATGGTCTTTTAATAGACATGTCATTTTAAACACTATGGAGTTTTAAGGTATTCTTTTAGACAGGAAAATGCAGTATAGTTGGGAGACATGTAACAATTATTTAACAGATAATGAATTTTAAATGGATATTATTAAGTTTTAATAAAATCCTTGGCATATAACCCATTTTCCTAAACATTTTATGTGAATTGAAATGGAATCTCTAGTTTGGTTTAATAAAAGCAGTAAATGTTTTTATTAAATGCTTAAGGGCTATAATTAATTTTATTATTGGTAGCAATAAAATTAATTAACTAAATTAATTTATTAAATACTGAATTGCTTTTGAAGTATCTTCTCTAAGCACAGTGGGGCAAGAAGCCCTGTTGGAGACATCTAGTCAGTTAATGTGGGCTTATGGCCTTTATACAGCATCTCTCTGGTTACTGAGTAAAATAAGGCTTTCTTAGCAGGAGGTTAACCTTCTGATCCATCCAGTGAGTGGCGACATTTCAAAAAGGTGACAGCTGCAACCAGAGATGGGGGTAGACTTCCCATGGGGAAGAACACACATACACAACACACACACACACTCATACAGTCACACATTCATATACACATTCAAACACACTCACACACACTCATAGTCACACACACAAACACACTCACTCATACTCACACTCACACACACACTCACTCTCACATACTCACACATACACACATACATACACACACTGATACTCACAGTCACACATTCACACACACACTCAAACACACTCACACATTCATACACAGTCATACACACACAGAAACACACTCATACTCAAACATTCACAGACACACTCAAACACACTCACACACATACACACATACATACACACAGTCACACATTCACACACACTCAAACACACTCACACACTCATACACAGTCATACACACACAGAAACACACTCATACTCACACATTCACAGACACACTCAAACACACTCACACACATACACACATATATACACACAGTCACACATTCACACACACTCAAACACTCACACACATACAAACACACTCACTCATACTTATTCACAAACACTTAAACACACACTCACACACACTCTCACACATTTACACACTCTCACTCACACACTCACTTATACACACTCACACACTCACATACCCATTCACAGATACACACACACTTCACACACATGCACACACACACACACACAAGAAGTTCATCTGCACAAGAGGTCTGACTCTAAGTGGCTGACTCTCCTGTAAGGATACTTATTGTTTGTTATTGTCAGTCCTCTTGACCTGCTATATTGGGTTTACCCAGAAGGCAATTTTACCTCCAGCTCCCTAAGCAACCATGAGAAACACAAATAAAGCAAACACGGTCTAAACAGTACACTTTGCCCACAGAATAAAATGTAAGGCAGCAGCGGCACATCCCCCACTGTCCCTGTCTTGTCTCATTCCGTCTTCACTGTGGATATCATTGTATTAATATTTAACATATCCACACTCCACTGAGGGTTGAGTAAATTAAGAAAGGCAGTTAATTCCTAATGTGGGACATCTTTCTGAGAGGAAGCCGGCACAGTGTCCTGAAGTTAATGAAGGATATTGTCTTAACAGCGCCTGGCACAAGTCATCAGTTGTCATGAATACGGTATACGTGAGGAGGAAGTCATCAAGGAGTGTCTCTGCAAAGGAAGAAAATAAACAGTGTGAGCAAAGAAAGGACAAGCAGGTACCCGAATAGCATCCATTGCAAAAACACAATGAATGAAGGGGGCTGGAGTAAGATTCTATGCACAAATGCACTATTTATTAAAGATAAGCTTTGAAAAATTCTTTACACAGAATGTTTCAAACGAAAAGCGAAGTCTTTTTGTCTGATAAAGCTTTCTCAGTATGCAATTCTTATCTTATTCCCCTTACTAAGAGATCACCTATACTTGGGAGTCTAGGTGCTTATGAAAAACCAATGCATAAATAATATGCTTTAAAAATGAAGTTCCTAAGCTTTCTGAGGTATACAATCCAGTTGTACAGGGAATGAGACATTTCATGTACTAATAAAGGAAGACTTTCCAAAACCATTTGCTTTCATTTAGGGCAAGAATCAGGGTAAGAAAACCCACAAGACACACATCAGGTCTCAAGGCCGGTCATCTTTACCCTACGAATGCATCTATAACACGTTGGTTCAATGGCGGGTAAAGTGTATTTACCTAGTACCCAAGGGCCCTTAAGTTTGTATCAACATCACAAAAAAAGGAAGTTGGAAAAACCAAGCAAGATTTTCTTTCTAGGGTGGAGACCTATCTGAATCCAGTAAAAATTGGGAATAATTCTAGCCTTAAAATAAAACAAAATTCCATTCATAATTTCATATTCTCAGTTAGTTTGTATATGAGGTTTCAGTGCGACACTTTACACACACTGATCATGAGACTTGACTCTTTTTGCTCCCTTAATTCCTGTGCCCCCACCCTACAACCCCTAATTCCATTTTTTTTTTTCACCTGTGTCTTGACTGTTCTTTGAAAAGTTTTCATGTGATATGGGGCTGTAAAACAGGCAAACCCTGACCCCCCCCAACACAATTTCCAGTGCCACAGAATGTCCACCACAACAGAAATTGTATGCAAAATGCAAAATGGCCTCACACAAGTATCTCTGCCTAGTCAATATTCATTTTACAACATGATTCAATTTCCTCATCTTTTACATAGTGAACAGCACATTTTTGTATGTATGAAACAGTAATAAGCTAGGCAGTGGTGGCACATGCTTTTAATCCCATCACTCGGGGTTCAGAGTCAGGAGGATCTCTGTGAGAGCCAGGCCAGCAAGGTCTGAACAGCCTGGGCTACACAGAGAAACCCTGACTTGAAAAAACAAACGAA
Organism: Uromys caudimaculatus; assembly: GCA_028551405.1. Lineage (NCBI taxonomy): Eukaryota > Metazoa > Chordata > Mammalia > Rodentia > Muridae > Uromys > Uromys caudimaculatus. Next base: position 117,360,146 of record CM052705.1, on the reverse strand, counting down.
CAGAAAATAGATAAAGCAAAACAAACAAACAAAAAACCAGCAATAAACTCTGAAGGCAATGATTTTATGTACTATTACAGACTGAAGACTGATAACACTTCCAATTTCATAAATTGAAACCTACCCCTTAACAGGATGGAATCAGAAGGTGGATTATTTGACAGTGATTAGCCTGTATGAAGTTTAGGGAGTGAATCTTTCATGGGTGTGATCAGTGACCTTTTAAGAGTCCCAGTGCTTGCTTCCTGTGTCTGCTATGTGAAACCCCAGTGAGATAAGCTTTGAACCAAGATCAAGCCCTCATCAGACCCTGACTCTGCCAGTGACTTGAACCTGAACTGTCCATCCTTCATAATCATGAGAAAGACGTGGCTTTACATCTTGTTTGCAAACTACGCAATATGTGGTATTTTGTTAGAGCTATCTGAACTAAGACGAATAATAGGTTATGCTGTCCGAGATCTATACTTTAATAAATGTCTAGATATAACCAATTGCCCACTACATAGCTCCAAGCCCTGTAAACAACGAACAACAACAACAAAAATTCCACAATTTAGTAACAGACAACTAGTTACATTTGCTAAAAAAAAAAAAAAAAAAAAAAAATCAGTACAAACAAGGCTGTATCTATAAAAACAAATCCCACTCAAATAAGATATCTATATTCCTATATCAGCCACAGGGTTGTTTCTAGGTTTGACTTGGTTATAGAATAGTAAGAGAATTAATTTTCTTCTACATAAAGCAATGGTTGCAGATAGTAATATTTAAATGCTTTTGTGTGTGTGTGTGTGTGTGTGTGTGTGTGTGTGTGTGTGTGTGTGTGTGTGTGTGTCTAAGTGAACACACCTGCAGAGGCCAGAAGAGAACATTAGGTGTCCTACACTATCGTTCTCCACTTTATTCCCTTGAGTCAGGGTCTCTTGCTGAACCTGGAGCTAGGGTGGCAGATAGCAGCACCATGATCCTCCTGTCTCTACCTATATATTTGAATGCTTAGCATCAGGAGTGGCACTACTTGAGAAGGATTAGGAGGTATGGCCTTGATAGAGGAAGTATGTCCTAGGGGTGAGCTTTAAAGTTTTGAAAGCCCAAGCCAGGCCTAGTGGCTCTTTCTTTTCTTGCTGCCAGTAGATTTGGATGTAGAGTTCTTAGCTTCTTCTCCAGGACCATATCTACCTGCATGTTGCCATGCTTCTGTCTTGATGATAACGGACAAATCTCTGAAACTGTAAGCAAGTCCCAATTGAATGTTTTCTTTTACAGGAGTTGCCATGGTCATGGTGTCTTTTTATAGGAGTGGAACAGTGACTAAGACACTGTCCCCTCAGTATTGACACCACTCCCTCAGTACTGGCATCCCCCCTACCCCCAGTGCTGGGGTTACTGGCCATGCAAAGCTAAGCTTGGCTTTTACATGGATACTGGGGGTTCGTACGCAGAGACCCATCTTTTCAGTCTGGGGATTCTTACCTATAGACCCATAGTCTCAGCCTAAGTTTGCCTTTAAATTGCAAGAAGCCCATTAAAGTGAACCAAGGTGGTAATTAATGAAGACTATTGAAGAATTTTAACTATTTATAGTTTACACAACGCCCTAAGTTCAATCCCAAGCACTGAAGAGAAGACATTTCTAGGTTAATAGTGTCATTTATCAAAACAATTAATCTGACAAATGGCACCTAAAACTCACTGTAAGCCTAGACTTCCAATGATCTGTCACACTGCAATATGCCAGCAAACCACTGGTCTGATTTACTGCTACTCTAAAAAAAAAAAAAAAAAAAAAAAAAAAAAAAAAAAAAAAAAAAAAAGTCTCCAAACAGGTATGCATAGGCTTTGCTGGGTAAAAGTTAAGCCTAGTACAAAAAGACAGGGTATGTGTTTAATCAGACAATACACAGCTTGCATTTACAGAACATTCCCACAGTCTCTATAAAAGACAGACAAAGGCCCAAACCAGTTAACCCAACAGTCTGAGTTTATAAAGATTAATAATTATAATGAGAGATCTGAGGAATATGTAGTGACTTCTATTATAACTTTTAAAATATTTGAAACTAAAATCAACTATATACATGATGTCTAAAAAACTTTAGTAATTTGGAAATGCAATTGAAAGTTATTTTGGTATACTCTCCCTATACATAGCAAAATTATGCTAAATGTGATTGATAAAAGCTCTTTTAAAATATTTATTTTTATTTTATGTGTATGTATGTGCATCATGTGTGCCTGGTGCCTGTAGAAGACAGAAGTAGAGTTATGGAAGTTGTGAGCTGCCTTGTGTGTGCTGGGAACCAAACCCAGATCTTCTGCAAGGGTAGTAAGTGCTCTTAACCACTGAGCCATCACTTCAGCCCCTGACAAAAACATTTGACTTCTCTGTTCAGATTAGAAATTAAGCTGGCCTTTTTTTTGGGCACATGGTGCAGGACATTAACAGCAAGAACAATGGAGTAGCCTGTTCCAAAGTCTTCAGTGACTCTTACAGGTAGGGAGCCACAAATACTCAGAAAGCACCAGACAACTATATCAGGAGCTTCAAATGTTTGAGATTTTAAATGCTTTATGTGACAGACAAGTTGAGATATTCTTACACTCAGCTGGACTGAATGAGGTAGAAATTATTCTCTAATCAAGATTTATTCCGTTAGTAGCTGAGATTATAAAGAACACCATTAACTTTGTCATAAGCAGCCATTCCATGTTGAACAGCCTGAGATAAAGAACTAAGTGACTATGAGGGTCTGGTTGGATAGGGGCAACCCACTTGGCATTCAGTTCAATTAATCAGCTCACATATCACAATATTTTGTGAAAAGCTTTGACCCAGAAATGCTTATTTCCCCCTAAGCTATGACCATATTTAATATTCAACAGCTTTTACCTAATTATCTGTCATAGAAATATTAATTAAAATAAAAACAACAAGGCCATACAAAAACATCTCCAGTTAAAACTCTAATGAACAGAATAGTTAAAATTCCCCCAAATAGATCAGATTCCCAATATGCTCAACTCTAGTCTTTCTTTTTTAAGCTACTAGATTGCTCTGAAAATTTTCCCTCCACATAACAAGCTTTTCTTTTCTTCTTTTGCTGCAAAGATTCTGAATATTATTGTAATATAAATAAAAACTATAATCAAATGATACACTTCAAATAAAAGTGCATTTTATTTTATATCAGCCATGCTTCAAAAATGTCTGTCCCACTGGTATTTAGAGACTTTTTTTAGAGCCAGAATGGCTGTATGAATGATCCCCTAAAGACTATTAGCCAACAATAGCTACTTAGAAAGACTAGCAAATTCACAAGCATCCATATTAAAGCACAGTAATTATCTATCATATTACATAGTGCTTAATTAATTGTAATTTAAGACTGTAGGCAGAAAAGCACTTTTTATTCATAAACACATCTTTCATTTAAACAAATTCACAGTTGCTTTATACCTTCACACTCTAGTAAAGACATGTATTCATTTTGATCTCTAACTCTGTGATTTCCTAGGTATTAATATACAAAGAAACTACTTCACAGTTGCTTTATACCTTCACATTCAAATAAAGACATGTATTCATTTTGATCTCTAACACGGTGAATTCCTAGGTATTAATATACAAAGAAAACTGTTTTTTTAGAATCTGAGTTATTAAATCTAATCCTAAATTCTTGGCTCATCATTAAACTCTTGGGAAGATCCTTTGCCCTCTATCTGCACAAAATACGTTTTTATTAGGGCCTTTCACAGACTAAGCATGTACTCTATACTCCCCGTTCCCCCAAAAGAATATTTTTAAGGTAGTTTTTTGAACTCCATTGTTGTTCATATTTTGCAACAGGGTCTCACAGGGCCCAGGGTGACCTCAAACTCAATTTTCATGTAGAGGAATAAACCCTGAGCTCCAAACCTCCCAAGTACTAGGATTTATAGACATCCACACCACACCCAGCTACTTTCTCAACTTTCATTTCATAGTATAAAAGTAACACTCAAATAATTATTAGCACTGGAAACAAAAAGAAATATGGTTTTAAGTACGACAACTTGACAAACATTCAGTTGAAAATCTGCAGCCTTGACAGAGAGGGTTCTAAAATTCAGGTCTTTGGTTATGTTTATTGATATGACACAAGGCTTTTCCTATCACCTACCACTAATTAACATATTAAGGCATAGCTGGGCATTCAGGAGGCAGAAGCAGGCAGGTTTTTATAATTTTGAGGCCAGACTGGTTTACATAGGGGGTTCCAGGAAAGCTAGAGCTACATAGTAAGCTTCTGTCTCAAAAAAAAAAAAAACTAAACAACACCAACAAAACTAACCCCTACCTCCAAAAAGAAAATAAGCAAACAAAAGAACCCCCATGACTGACACTGATAAAGTTGCCAAGACCCTCAGATGGGATCGGACATGGATCTAGGTGAAAAACTACTGCTATTATTCTGCTAATGGAACATAGCAATTAAATGACATAATGTTAATGACATAGTGCTAATGCTTATGACAATGCTACACATATAGACCAGCGCCTCCTTGAAGCCTCATCAGAAATGTTCCTTCCTACAGCAGAGAGAAATTAACATGGAGACTCACAACTGGACAATACACACAGACTGAGAGACTTTGGAACACCTCAGACCTAAACGAGATGTTTTTATAGAATCCCTCAGTGTTTAGTGAGCAACATGGAAGAGGGTGTAGACAGATTGCAAGAGCCAGGGGTGATGGATGACTCCAAGAAAATGGTCTTTCAGACACAACAGGACTGATACACACATAAATGCACAAGACCTGCCCAGGTTAAAGCCAAACGGGGTGCCAGCACTGAGAAGGAGAGTGAACATGGAGGCCCATCCCTAAACAACAAGCTATTTGTAATCAATACCCAGTGGCAAAGGGAAAATTAGTTTTCACCAGTGGAATCTCACTGAGTAACCAAGCTTCAGAGCAGGCCCTATGCCCAAGAGAAGTTGACCAACACAAAACAAACTCAATACTACTTTTGTGGACATTTTTGCTTCATTTTGCTTGGTTTTGGTAATTTCTGTCTCTTACTGATTTTTTTGTTTCCTTGATTTATTTTTATGTGTGTTGTTTTGTTTCCTGGTTTCTTTTTTTTTTTTTTCTTTTCTTTCCTTCTTTTTTTTTTTTTTTTTTTGAGAGAGAAAAAGAACAAAAAGTTAGGTAGGTAGGGAAATGGAGAGAAGATCTGGAAGAAACTGGGGGAAATGGTGAAAATATATTTTATAAAGAACGTCAATCAAATAAAAAGTAAGGCATATTAAGTCAATCATCTAGTTTGATTTAATTTTACACAAATATATTTTGCCTTATGTATCAATGTGAAGTTTCTCATTTTCATGTTAGCCTCAGCCGGCTTACTTCTGCAACAGAAACACCTTTTGAGTCTCTCTGCGTTTTATCAGTTGAACAGTAAGAGGTTTGGTAAGAACTGTTTAATAGAGTTCTTATGCAAATATAATTGAATTAATGAAGTGGATCTAAGTATTACCCAAAGGGGTAAGCTTTCTTTTTTGTATGTAGAAAAAAATATATATAAAAAGAAAAAAGAAATCAAAACCCAACCTACCCAAAGTACTAGCATCAGGAGTATAGGGCTACTTAGGAACAATTATAGACAGCCACCCCAGCGGTTTTCAGTGCTTAGGAAGGCAGAATGCAAGGCGGTAATGAAAGCATTCATCTGCACAGGGAGACCTCTGACAGCAACCTGCCAAGGGCAACGCCGCTCTGAGTGAGTGTGGTGATGGGAATACCCAGTGTTCTGCACAGACTCACGTGGGCTTAGCACTTCCGTTTCACCTGCTTTTCGACTTCAGAAATGGTTGAATTTAAAGCACCATAAAATAATCTTACTGTAGCTTTGACTTCGAGGAGCCAAGAAAAGCTCTGAATTTGAAAGACTCTGGAACATTACAGCTTACCATTATTATTATTTTTTTTGGTAGGCACTGCCAAAATACATGTTTTAATTTGAATAAATTTAAGTTTAAAAAACACACATTCAGAATTTGAATCATAGGTCAGTGCCATCACAGCTAGGGCTCAAGTGCTTATTACATTTCTGAAAAGCGTCCTGATGATTTTAAACAAGGCTGTTCAATAGCTTTAAAATTTATTCAATTCCTGCCTACTTTTACAATTTTGCCCAAATTTTGACTTAAGGTATATGTCAACACACATACACACACACACAGAGAGAGAGAGAGAGAGAGAGAGAGAGAGAGAGAGAGAGAGAGAGAGAGGAGAGAGAGAGAGAGGAGAGAGAGAGAGAGTGAGAGAGAGAGAGAGAGAGAGAGAGAGAGAGGGGAGAGGAGAGGAGAAAGAGAGAGAGAGAGAGGAGAGAGAGAGAGAGAGTCATTTATTTGATGATGGTTATATAGCAAACCTGAAAAGTCACCCTTTAAAAGACAGAGACTTACTACAGACAGGACTTGGGTATGGTTTTCAAATTACCAAGTATATGTTTATTTTAAGTTCTAAAACTGTTAAGGAATCCCATCTTTCTTCCTCTGGGATGAATATAATTGCTCTTTTGTTCTTCGGTACTGTCAAATGCACACACTGCTTTAGGAGTGTTTCTGGGAGCATGGTGGAGCAAAGCACACAGAGCCCTTCCTATAACCTCCATCCCTCTGCAGACTGGCACACAACAGAAGGATGTGTGTGGAGCACCTGGTGATAAATGGGGTAGGAGTCCTCTGTGTAGCTGCTGTCCCAGCCAAATTAGCTGTTTCCAATGTCTGAGCACAACTAGAATCTGTGGCGTGTGTGTTGTGTATGTGTGTGTGTGTGTGTGCGTGTGCCTTCCAATCTGTCTGAGAGAGTCAGAACATGTCAGGAATTCATTATCAGGCCTGTTTTTATACATCCTATAATCCCAGGACTTGGAAACAGGAGGACGGATGTGATTTCTGAGGCCAGCCTGGGCTACATAGGATTTGTAAGCCTTCAACTACATCACAGTAGTGAATAGTAACAGAAGGATGGTACATTCTAATTGAAAGCAAACCTAGAAAAGTAGGTCGGAGCTGATTCCTAGTGGGCCTCTGAGAGTTGGCTTGGGGGCCCAGGGCTCCTTTCACAGGCAAAGGGAAATCAGTAGAGGCTTTTGAGGCAAGGAGTAACAAGAAAGTTTCTGAGCCAGCCACTTCAGGACTGTCAAAGTGGAGAGGAAGGAGTAAGGGGAGGGAGCTGAGTTCCCCTCTACAAACCTCAGAGTCTGGGTTTCTTAGGGTGATCTAACTAAAACAATTAGGCAAAAGTATGAAAGACCAGAACACGAGTTACAGTAACAGGAGCCATATGCAGGGAGGAAGCCTGAGGCGATGATGAATTCTCACACATCTCATAGAAGATACAATCTTGCAGTCTAGGGCTGAGCAGGGTGGGCTTTCAGGTGTAGACAATGATTAAAAAAAAAAAAAAAAAAAAAAGAAGCAGCAGCAGCAGCAAGTGGAGAAGAAAGAAACAGGAGTGGGAAGCAGATGTATTAGAAACCAAGAGGAGAAAGGGTGGAAATGCACCTTCTGGGTGTTAAAATCTGGGAAGAGGTATATCAGCAGAACAGCCAAGAGCCACTGGACCCCAGGTTGACTCAGCCAATGAGCAAACATCTCCAACTTTTCAGCCAAGACTCACAGTAGGAATGGGGTTATTCTAAAGTCCCACCTATTGTATATAGACTCAGAAATTTTTTTATAATCTCTAATAGACACGCCGTATTTATATGTGGTACATATAAAATACTAAGCACCTTGGTTTTTCTCCCATCACTTTTATAGCATTTCTATCCATCATATTAGTTGCCAGGTTTAAACCCCTCTTAAAAGCTCCTAACCTATAGCTACTTTACAGCAATCCAATGATGTAAAGCTCCAGGGTACTTCACATGGAATTTTCCCAGGTTGTGTGGGTGGGGCTGGGTTGCAGTCCTCAGAGGAGTGCTCCTTGTTAGGCAAAGAGATGTACTCCAGCAGACTAGAGGGAAGCAAGTCTATTCTCATAATCTGCTACTGCAGTTTGAACCACTCTCCTTGTCCCCAAAGACTCGTGATCCAGTTGTAGGTCTCATTGATTAGAGACAGTAGTTGCTCTCACAAATGAGCCAGGAGGAAAAAAATATCTTCATGATCAATGCTACAACATTTCACTGAACAGCATAGATCATATTGGAAACTGTCAGGGGTACAAAACGTTTAATACTAATTTGTCAGCAGCTACCAATAAAAATTAGCATCCTGGTTCCAGGAGCCACTAGGTATAACACCATTGACCTCTCTGAGCTACTGCTGGCTCACATGATTAGCATCACATAAAGACGCAAGCTGTGTTCCTAAGTGCTTGTCAAGTAAACATGCTACAGCTTCAGGAAACAAAGAAAAATTTAATTTAAGTATAATATCTTAAATTAGAAGCCTGAGACATGGCTATTTCAAGCAACTAATAATCATTCTAACAATTGAATCAGTTCAGGTCCTGGTGTGGTATTTTTAACTCTAAAGCACCAAGAAGAATTTTCATGACCAGCCTCCATACCCCGGACACTACCACCACTCTGCTGTTAGACTAGGCAAACCCAAGTTTACTTGGATCCACACCTGTTCCTGGCCATGTGACAGAAATCCAGTGTACACACAGAAAGACAGAACCAACAGTCTTGTGGAAGATCTGAGGCAAGTTACAAATCCATAAATGCTATCAAAACATATGAACTGACCGACTACACATTAAAACTCAACTTAAGGCACAAACTTTTTTCAAAAGCCAAATCATGTGGGTTGGTATGATTGAGCATGCCTGTGATCCTGGCATTCAGGAGAACCAGGCAGGAGGTTCGAGAGTTCAAAGTTTCTTGGGCTGCATAGTGAAAACTTGTCTAAGAAGGGACAAAACAAAATCAATCAATCAAACAAACAAATACAACCTAATCAACCAAAACAGTCACAAACCAAACTGTACAACCCATGCAACCACCAGCCTTTCCTTCCAGACAGACTTCTCCTCAAACTTTATGGACACTGAAAAGCATGAATCACAACTGAGTTTTGCTCACTCCCTCCTAAGTCAAAAGAACTGAATGAACTCCATGGTAAAGCCTTGGCTACTCATCTCAGCTATGGCTGGAGTCTTCCAGCTCAATACCCGAGAACCAGAAAGTGAAATACATATCAACTGCCACTGAACAAGCCTTTCTTAAGGATAAACATACTCTTTTATAGCTTCTTACACTGAAGGAAGCACCTTCATCTTAACTGGTCCAAGAGGTGTTTTGGTTGTATTCTGTTGTATGGTCAAGAACAGAACTCAAGTCCTCATACATACACAATACCACTGAGCCACACTACCTTCCTCCTTTGTCTTGTTCCAAAATGAACAGCCCACCACCAACCTCTGTGGGTCCTTCTTATAATATTGAAATCACATGGCTCTTGGTAGCAATACAGTACAAATGGCACCAAGGACATAGACAGAAAATATAAAAGAATAAAAAATGCCAGTGAGATGGATTGTGGGCAGAAAAGAAGTTCGACATGGAAACCTGAAAATCTAAGTTCAATCCCTGGAACTCATGTAAATGTGGAAGGAAAAAGAAAAAGACTCCATAGTGTTGTCCTCTGACCCCTATATGAGTGTCACCTCTATGCACATGCCTGTCATACACATACACAGTAATACATGAAGCACATGCTATACAATAAAATAATTCTTCTCCTCTTGGTATCCCGGCATGGCATTCAGCAGTTTGATTCTGACACTAAGCCCACAGAGTTAGCTTAGGTTAAGAGTTCAACCCTACAGCTGTGCCCTTTTTTCAGACACCAGTCACAAGTCTCAGGTTAGCGTATGTACTTCTGATAACCTGCCATAACCTGGAAGCCCTCCTCCCCTGTAAAAACAAAACCAAAACCAAAAACCCCTCATATTTGATAATTTTTTCTACTGGTTCACAAAACCGAAGGGTACATTTCCTGGTTCATTACGGAGACTGGTACAACAGACAGAGATGAATAGACTTTTAGATGAAGGACTAAATGTGACCAGGTCTAAAAGCGCTGTCCTTGTGCAAACAGCCTCCACCTTAGCACACGGACTTTATCAACAACTCAGAAGCTCGGTACCATGGATTTCGAGAAGCTGTTTCATCCATGTGTCCTCACGTCTAGTGAGAACAGATATCCTCTCTGTAGAGGTTCTTAAACAGTATGTACACTGTCAGACTTGTGAGATGTACATGCCAGGCCAATCAACACAAACAGAATCCATGCGTTCTGAAATCATTCCAGGAATCAACAGTTTCATAGAAGCTGGCATGCAAGCCCTCAAGTTCATATCAAACTCCACCCAGGCCTGAGAGTTCACAGTTTAGATGCCCCACTATGAGCAGAAGATCCACAGTTAGGATGAAATGACCATCGGGGTTTGAGGTGCCCTCTGTGCTGAAGATGGGACTCACAGATAGTGCTGATTATCCACGCTTTATATTTTCCCTTAGTAAAACCACAAGACAGGGAACTAGATTTAAGATCTAGTAGCTTGCTATACCATAGCTCAGTATGTGATATCAAGACAGACCAGAAGAAAATGCAGAGGGAAACTACTTTGACCCAATGTACTGTGGGGCAGTCGACCATGCTAGGAAACTTGGTAACACTGAGTGGGTTCAGAAGCTCTAGCACCTTATACATACCAGGGGACGGTAGGTTCTTCACTTGCTCCTGACCAGGCTCCTGTCCCATGACCACATCACCCATAGAGAGAGCATCTCAAAGCCCCTCCACATGAAGATGAGGCATACCTAAACATATCAGACCAAGCCAATAGAAAGCATCTGCTGTCAGACTCCAACCCACCCCAAAATGTATATAAGATCCTAACCAGAAGAAATAAAGATGCGGGAATTGTATCACCAAAGAATCTGGGAGCATCTGTCATATGAGAGCTGTAATACACATAGGAAGAGAGTGGAAGCTGCCTGGGGCCTACTATGGTCACTTCCTGCCACTGGGTGGGGTGGCCCCTGATCTTGGTTTCTAGCCAAGAAGCACGAACTCCAGAGCAGTGGTGGTGATTGTGCTTCCAGGAGCTCCCTGCTTGCACAGGCCCTCCTTGATCCGAATCCTCTCTCCCCTTCAGAAAATGCAACTCCTTGACCAGAGTCCCTCCCCCTCCCCCACCCCCCGCAGATCTCTGCTGATAGCATCTGGTATCCTGTAGACAGGCCATCAATGTACTAAGGGAACCATTTTCCTAACTTATATAAAAGCATGCTGACAGGGATATAGGGTGGAGGAGAGCAGCAGAGGCTCACACATGGGCATTGCTCCAGGCTATGTTCCTTTCATGCTGGGTGCCTAGGCACAAATACACACCTAGATACACTTCTTTAACTTGTACGTTCATGTTCACACTGAGTGGTGCTCCTTTAAAAGTCAGGGTTTGCTGACTGTCCTTACAGGCTGAGTACAGGCAAGATTATCAGGCCTAGCGTAGAAAAAGGGATTTGCTGGAAACTGTGTTCTGACACTATTTAGATGATGACAAGATATTCTGGAGATTTTTTGGTTTTGTTTTTCACATTGTTCATCCTTATTTGACAATCATGACTAATTTTGTATTTATTTCTAATATTTGGGAGAAGGATTGCCAGCCCAGCAGGAACCTAAATGCTGCAAACAGAATGAAAGCATGGTTTCAGTTGTCATGTAAGCAAGCCCTGAGGATAATGGGGAGAGGAAGGGAAGGGTGAAGCCGGAGATGGAAGAAAAATGAGGAAAAGATGAATTACAGGAAGAGAAAGGGCAAAGACTCTCCACACAAAGACTATTCCTTTCAGATATGTCGTTGTCAGCTACAGCAACTCCCTGACCTGTGTTCTTTAAATGAAGCAATAATTTGATTGAAGCATAAAGTGAGAGATTAACATGCAGTCATTATAATCAAAAAGTGCTGTCAGCTAACAGTCCTTCACACTTCCAAGTCTAAGCGTCAGATAGACAGACAGAGAGACAGCAGAGAGCAGAGAGAGAGAAAGAGACAGATAGAGAGACAACAGAGAGAGCAGAGAGAGACAGAGAGAGAGCAGAGAGAGAGAGACAGACAAAGACAAAAAGACAGACAGTACAGAGACAGACTGCAGAGAGAGCAGAGAGAAAGATACAGACAGCAGAGAGAGAGACAGATAGACAGAGAGACAGCTGAGGGCAGAGAGAGACAGAGAGACAAAGACAAAAAGACAGACAGTACAGAGACAGAAAGATATAGAGATAAGAGAGACAGACAGAGAGACAGCAGAGTGAGAGCAAGAGACAGATAGGCAGAGAGACAGCAGAGAGACAGATGACAGAGAGAAAGAGACAGAAAGACAGAGAGATAAATACAGAGAGCTATAGTCACAGAGATACAGAAAGACAGCAGAGACATCAAGAGACAGAGACAGAGACAGAGAGACAGAGATACACAGAGACACACAGAAAGAGATTTTTTTGTTTCCATTTTTATGGTGAGATGCTAAATTTTACTTGAAGATGGCACAAGCATTTTGAGATTCAGACGAGTGTATCTGAGACTCTCACTCTAAGTCCATCACTCTATGGAAAGGGCACACATCTCTGGTTCAGGTAGAGACACAGAAAGAGACAGACAATAGTTTTTATTTTTCCAATCTTTGACATTATCTTAAACATATTTTCAGGTAGTTTTTGTTTTTAAGGTACTGGGGCAAGCATACTACCACTGAGCTATATCCTAATCTTTAAGTGACTTCAGTGCTGCTGTTACAGGGAATATAAGAGCAGGCACCAAGCTCACTATGGACAATGTCTAGGCTCATAATTTTCAGTATTTCCACAAAGGCCTGACAAACGCCTGACAAAAAGGAAGGAAAAAGCCTGACTCAGGCAAACTCCATGTGTTTCTAGTAAAAGACAGCATTAAACACGCCAATATAATATCCAGGACTTACTGACAAAATAATGTTTAAAAACTGTACAGACTTTTCGTTCAGAGCAGTAGTTCTCAACCTCCTTAATGCTCCTTTAATTCAGTTCTTCACGCTGTGGTGACCCCCAACCATAAAATAATTTTCTCTGGTACTTCATAACTGTAATTTTGCTACCGTTATGAATCATAATGTAAACATTTGTGTTTTCCAATGGCCTCAGGCAACCCCTGTGAAAGGGTCATTTGACCCCTCCAAAGAGGTCATGACTCATAGGTTGAGAAACACTGCTTTAGAAAGAACACAACTATAGCTAGCACAAAACTAAGAAACTATGAAGATTATTTTCCAAAAAACAAACAAACAAAAACAAAACCCAAAACGAAACAAAAAACACGGATAGAAAACAAATAGAAGTTAAATGCATGGTCATTTTAGTTTAAATTATTACATGTTTTAGTTTCTAACAAGCTTATATATACACTACAATAGTAGGCACAGAACAAACAAGGATGGAAATAGAAAATCATAAAGTTAAAAACTTAAATGTTCACCATGATTACTGCTAATCCCTGCGTAAGTTACCTTTCACTGAAAACCTTACTGACTGAAAAACTGTAGCAGTTTCTATTAACTTTGATAATGCCATTCATATTATTAAAAATATAATTCAGACATAAACTGTAGCTCAATTGTGGACTAAACATGAGGAGTTTCAAGAAACAAGCATCTTGTGGCTAGGGCTGTAGCTCATCTGGTAGAAAGCAGCCCAAGCACACACAAAGATCTAGGTACAAAAAACCAACATGGTGGCTGTGCTTGTTCTCCCAACACTCAAGAGGCACAGGAAGGAGGATCAGAAGTTCAAAGTTATCCTTGGCTATGAGGCCAGCCTGGGCTATATGAGATCCTGTCTCAGAAACAAGACAAAACCACCCCAATGGTCCAGCCCCATCTAAAGAGGCATCTATATCAGGTGTTCTGTTTACTACACCCCTGTCCATTAAGCTTCTTTGTTCATGTGTTATTATGTCATGAAATGCCCACATTTCCATGGCCAGACAATGGGAGTTAAAGGTCTTTTGTTCAGCTCCATCTCACTGTGCTTCATCTTGCTACATTAACAACAGGAAATTAATTAACCCACAATCTATGGGCAATGTAAAGCCCTACCCCGCCCCCCAGTTCCCTTGTTACCATACAGAACTGCATGCTCAAAGGTGGTATGACTAGATTAACCCAGGGTGAACATACCGGATAAAACCCACAGCCAAAATCTGGTGTTCCCTACTTCTCATCTGCATACCTGAGTTCAGGTCTAGGCTGGTCTATCTGTCCATCTCTCCTTCCTTAGCTCCTTTCCCGTCTCCCTCTCTCTTTCTTAAACATTTTCAAACAGCTGCCCAGATAGCTGTCCTTCTCACACCCAGAAGATAAGAAGCAAATCTTGGGTGCTGGAGAAGAGATCTCTCTTGAGTGAGTACTGAAGCTCTGGTTTGGGTAGAAGATTGAGTTGAACTATATATCTACTCAATTACGCCTTTTACCCGTGGTTCCTGTCTCTAACAAGGGGCTTTGGTATAAAGCTAGGAGTGCATCTGGCTCATTTCTAGATTGAAACATACTCTCAATCACTGACACAATTTAATTAACTTCTACCTCAACATCTAAGTCCATTAAATGAGGACAATTATTCTGCACAAGGACCCATCTAATGAGGCAAAGTTTGGATAAGTGAATTGCCATTCTGAGTAACCTTTGAACACTGGATTTCAAGTCTGCAGGAACCTCAGGTTTTATGTGATCAGGCCTCTGTTTTGTTTGTTTGTTTAATATATAAGACAACTGAGACAAATTATTTCTGTTCAGTTCTATCTCATCACTCAGATAATGTGAATTTGTAAAATCTCCCAGTGCTTCAATTATGGTTAGCAAATACATTCTCTGTATTAGCAGTTGGGAAAGAACCTAAAGGAATTGCATAAACTAAACACAACAATAAAAAACAGCCTCACCCAAACAAACCACACAGAAAGGCGTAATACAGCAGCCTAGAGCAGAACGGAAACCACATCCCAATGGAGCTCAGTTGCTCCATCTTCCCTGATACCAGTTCTCACTTATTAATATGCATATAAGCAAAGACCTAATATTTAAAAATGACAGTTACATAGGGCTGAAAAAGACCTCGAGGCATCCTGTTCTCTGTCTTAAAGAAGGCTACTTTCCAAATTTCAGAGGGTCAAAGGTGATAGCCTTATTAGACATTTCCAGGGAGCTTTCAGAGCAGCCAGGTAACAGCTAGTCTAAATATATACATGTCAAATTTCTTTGTTATTTCAATCAAGCCTATTTTGTTGGGTTCTAAACTTTGTCTCATGTTAATTTTTAAGATCTTTGAATCTTCCAGTGTACTTGGTTTGGAAGGTATGGATTAGTTATTGTTGCTACCATCTGCAACAATACCAATTACCCACCACCCACCATTTAATAAGTGGTAATTTTTCCTCATTTCATTTACTATTTGTTTCATTCCACTAGAAGATAAGCCTCCACAAAGAGAAGAAGCCTGCTTGTTTTCAGTATCTGTAGCATTCGCTAATGAAATATTACCTCCATAGTAGGAAGTCAAAGTTATTTATACAGAGAACAAATTAAGGTTTCAAAGGTACCCATTCACACATACAGAGACACACTATAATAAAGAGAGTGCTGTTTGAAACACAGAAGTAATATGCAAACTTAAAATTTGAGAGCATATAGAAGGGTAACTAGAATAAAGTTATAATGTATATATTTCATTTGTGGGGGTTAGTTCCTCTCCTGCAGGGTACTCTTTCTGAATATCTTAAAACGGCTTAGTAATAAAACTCTGAAAGTAGATTTTACAAGTAGCTGATAAATCAGGGCTATTCTCTGGACATGTGGTTATAGCATAATTTCTCAAAGGAACTTTAAGTTTCCCAGGGATGGTTAGATACAAACACATGTAAACCCCTACCACATATGGACCACTGAGCCTTGGATTTCAAGCATCATGCTCACCAACATTCTGTTTCACGAAGTTCTAGAAATAGCACCAGTGTCAGTAGCATGAGGTGACCTCACTTTCTAAGCCCTTGTACGGACTGCCTGATGGTGCTCTCACTTTTAATGTCTAGCACAATCCTTGTGCTTCACTCAGATCTATGTTTTTTTGTTTGTTTGTTTGTTTGTTTTGTATATTCTGGAAATAAGGAGGACAAGCCCTTTAAAGGGAAGGAGTTTGTGGTGTGTGACAGTCAGAGTTCTTCTCATTTATAGCCGGCTCCATGCCTCCAGCTGATTTGCAAATGGAATCCAGATCTGGGATTCAAGGCTTTAAAAGCCCATTTCAGCACATTTTCTATTATGTGGTGGATGTTCACCTCCCATAAATTTCCACAGAAGGGAGTAGCTCCAGCTATGAAGCCTAACAGCCATCCAGAGGTTTTTGTTGTGTAAGGACCTTTGTGAAAATCCAAATAATGTTGTTCAGTTTCTTATTACTTCCCCATCATCCCGAGAGTGAGAAGCCAAGCACCTGTGCATCCAGTTCTCTTGTTCTCTCTAAGTATGACCTTTTCTCTAAACCACTCTAGTGGAAGGCTTGGCGGTGCAGCCTAAAGTATTCATTTGGAACATGACAGACTGCAAAGGCTGCAGGCAGAGGTCCATGGTCATGAGGCCAGACATCAAACCCCGAACAGGGAAAGCTAAAGAAAGGGAACATGGCCTTCACTCTTACAGGCAAGTGTTTAAGATCTAGAATAAATAATGGCAGTGGGTCAGAATCAGTCAATGTTCTTCTACTTCACAATCTTGCAAACCTAGCCACCTATTAGCATAGCCTGGTAAGATGGAATCCCCAACTGCAGCCACTGAATCACAACGGCTAAGCAATGACATTTGTTTAAGCATGCTTTACTGGGGCTCATGTACAGCTATAGATAAACTACATTGGCCAGTTTGTCACATGGCATTGAAAATAAAAGGCTAGAGATTTGCAGAGATGGCTTACAAGTGGTATGCTTGCCTAAAATGTATAGTGTCCTGTGTTCAATCTTCAGAAAAAAAAAAGATATAAAAGAAAGCAACAATTTCAAAATAAGTTTATGAACATATCAGTTACATAAAATCATGGGAAGACTTACAATTCCTAAAAACCTTTTTATCTTCCCTCACAAAGTTTAGCTGTAACAGGGTCTGTGCTAGGCTTACCACTGGCCTGCTGACCTGCATGGGAAAGGCAGGCACAGCAACAAAGAAGCTCAACAAAACTGTTCTATTTTTCCAACCAGCATTCTTACCATTCCTTATAAAAATCACATTTCAAAGTTACTATAAACCTGGTGCTGGCAGGGAAGGAGATAAAAACTTAACAGAGAACAAGGGCCAGGTCCTTGTTTAATCAGGATTCTATCAGTGCAACACCCAACAAAGCCCGTAGGCCAATGATTCTCAACTTTCCTAAGACCCGTTGATACAGTTCCTCATGTTGTGGTGACCCAATCATAAAAATATTTTCTACTTCATAAATGTAATTTTGCTTCTGTTATTAATCATAATGCAAATACCTATGTTTTCTGATGGTCCTTGGTGACCCCTTTGAAAGGATCATTAAGACCCCAAAGTGGGTCTCAACCCACAGGTTGAGAACTTCAACCCTGAGTTCACCACCAAGAACACTCAGAGTCAACCCCCAACTGTTGCCGCTGCCTCTGCCTACTCTGGTATTACAGAGGTAAATGTAATCTTGAAAAACAGGAAGGGACTTACTTCCCCCACAGGCTTTACCTACCATGTGCTGCTTAAAGCTACTCATCCATCAGTATGGAGAAACACATGATGACCAAGGCAGGCTGCAAATACAGTGTTGTGGGTTGCCCTGGTGCTGTTTGTATTCTAATGTCAATTCTGCTTCCTCAAGAAGGGCTGCCTGGACAAGGAGTGAATCATGTACTCAGGTGATTTCATGTGAACCTTCTTTCCATTTTAACTGGTCAAATAAAGGCTAGAGCCTGTGATTGGGCAGTGAAGGTAAAAGTGGGGCTGGAGGCTTTAGAGAGTGGGGGAAGAGTAGGGAGGTGGGGGACTGGGGATGAAGAGGTGGAAAGAAGATAGAACAGAACCACATGGCCTGGAGAAGCTACAAGTAGCAAGGGATCTCATAGTTGGGGAATAGAGTAGTATAGTGGTAAATCTGCCCAATACAGGCGTGCAGTGTATACATACTGTAACCGAGTTGTGTTTTTGCACGAGTTATTGGGGTTGGAGATTTACTGAAACAATACGGCCTATACATAGTATATAATATACTATACAGAGATGTATTAACTGAACACACAGAATGACAGCCCCATGGAACTCGAGGGGAAAAAGCAGCTATAGCTTAAAGAAACCAGGTCAGGCCTAATGAGAAGAACCAGGTCAGGCCTTCCCTCTCCTGTTAGCCTGCTCATCTTCCTAGCTTTTCCTGAGAACCTATCACCATAAGCACACTTTGTTCAAAAGGGTGAGTAAGGGATTAGGAAAAAAAGAAAAAGGAAATAGACAGTAACCCATCAGGCAGCTTCTCCCTTGCTTTGAAATAGAAATCAGTTGCTGCAGAGGCACCTACAGGCCAAAAATGCTTCATTCTCTGCAGGAGGAAAAGGGTTAAATAGAAACAGCACCTCTGTTCACAGCAGGGCAGTGGGGCAGCAGGGCAGCCTGGGCTCACACCTGTCCTCCATCCTTCCCCTCCCCCCAGACCCTCCATTCATAGCTCCTAGTCGTTTTCTCCTTTTTCCCTTTTAATTCCCAGGCTGGGAATGCCCAGCAATGTCTGTCCTACTTCTGGGCAGATAAAAGGTAGAGCTACAGAAACTGCTGGATTTTTCTCTAACATTTCTGAATGTTTCAAGTCAGAACCTGAACCGTGAAAGAAAAGAAAGTCTTTGAAAACAGCTTCAGTCACTTCTCGCAATCATAAATAAATAGCCCTTCACCCCAGTCTCCTTTCTCTTTTCTATTTAAAAGAATGATGTGAAAAAGAAAAAAAAAACTGTTAAAAATTATATTTCAGTGGATTTTACTGCTACTCGCTATTTGAGTGTACTATTATCAACTTGTAAACAAAAGGGTATTTACCATAGATTAGTGAGGATTTCAAAGCTGCCTGCAAAGGAAGACTCAAGTGCTTAAAGGTTAGCCCATCCCCTACCAGGGTTCTTCATTCTTCTTTGATAAAAGTATAAAAACTAAACATCCATCCATTCCACACACAGCCCTGGGTGACTCCTCTGTCTGGTGCCATCATAGAGGAGAGATATCTAGGTTCATGGAATCACTCTGGTGATTGTATGGGGATGAGACTATTTAGAAAAGTCATAAGTAGGTTGCCTTTAAACATCTCTAAAATTATGATTTCTAACTCAGCTTGATTTGGCGATAGAATACTGCATGAATTGCTGAATTGTTTCTATCCTATTCTCGATTCAAGTAGCAACAGAAATAAAAGCCTCTCTCAGAGCCTAGGCATCCTCTTTTCTATTCTGTTCAGTTCAACTTCTTCCATTTCAACGTTAACACCAGTGGGTAATCAAGCCAATCTGTCCCACGTGACCGCTGGAGCCTTCTCTGCCGGGACTTGTGCACACATTTCCACAAGCGTCTTCTGTGAGAAACATGTGAAACGTCTCTTGTTTGATTGTTCTTCTATCTTCTGGTGGGCATATAAACGAAGAAATGTCCACACAGCGTGCCCAGGCTTCCTGAAGTTTCCATTCCTTCTTTCCAAATATCCTTTCCTCCTCTGTGACACCAGGGCCATGTACAGGGGCTACATAGGGCAACATGGGCCTCATAAGGCTCCGTCTTACTAAGAGAGACTCTCAGATGCTGTTGTATACTTTCGCTGCGGGCCCCTTCTCATTCCCTCCCTCTGTCCCCCATACGACTTCTGCACCTCCATAGGCTTGCATACAAATGAGTCTCTAATATGAGGCTCTGCCAACCTGGCCCAGGTGTCACTCACCCCTGTCAGTGACTAAGGACCTCCACCACCATGTTAGAAATCCAATTCATTTAGTATTCAAGTTAGAATAAACTATAACCACTTTTCTTCTATTTGAATTCATGTACTTTATTTCTTTTCTCCTTTTTTTTTTTTTTTTTGGTTTTTCGAGACAGGGTTTCTCTGTGTAGCCCTGGCTGTCATGGAACTCACTCTGTAGACCAGGCTGGCCTCGAACTCAGAAATCCGCCTGTCTCTGCCTCCCAAGTGCTGGGATTAAAGGCATGCTCCACCACTGCCCGGTGGACTTTATATCTTTAAAGCCTACCAACAAAGAACACATGGCAGTTCTTTCCTTGAAGTTTTAAAGAGCCATGCCACTTCCCCATAAGATTCTCTCCTTTATACACAGCAAACACTTTGTTCAAAGTTAACATTTTCATAAAATTCTCCTCTGATGAGAGGAAAAGTTATTACTGTATATATTTTTTTCAAATGTCTTTACAAAACTCTGAAGAAATATACGTGTCCAGGAGTCCTTCACTGAACTTCGAATAAATGATCACAACCTCAGATGAGGTTGTCCCAGACTACCTCATGAACCATTTATGCTGGGGCTAGATGGTCTGTCCTGTGAGTCCTGGTCCTTTTTGCTCTTTGTGTGTTTGCCTGAAGTGGCATATTTGACCCTATGGTCAGTATTAGTGAGAAGAAAGCAGAAATAAAAGTCACTACATAACATGCATGTCCCACTACAAACAGGAGGCAACTCCCTGGCCTTAGAGACATGAAAGTGACAGGTCATTTTCGGTGTCAAATAATGAGTCTGTTAGTGAGTCATTGGGCTGGAAGTGTATCTGAGCAGTGGGGCACTCCTAGCTTGTTGGAGGTCCTGGGTTTGATCTCCAGAAGCACAAGAGATGTAAAGAAAGGAAGATACAGCCTGAGTGAATTTAGAGAGAAGAAGGAAAAGCAAACAAATTACTATTAAATAATTTCTGTACTTAGGATGTTAAAAAACAGAAATCATTCCGCCCCTCCACTGCTCCATCATACCTAAGGGGTCCTGCCCTTTCTATGACACTTTGCTATCACAGAAATTCTACTTTCAACAGCCTGTGGAAATTAGAACATGGAGGACCCATCTCATCACTACATCTGTAGGCAGAACACTGGAACATTGCTCAAAAGCACAAAGTGTGAATTTGCAGACATACAAAATAACCAAGTGAATGCCACAATGATACTTTTATTTTTATTTTTTTATTTTTTTGGTTTTTCGAGACAGGGTTTCTCTGTGTAGCCCTGGCTGTCATGGAACTCACTCTGTAGACCAGGTTGGCCTGGAACTCAGAAATCCACTTGCCTCTGCCTCCCAAGTGCTGGGATTAAAGGCGTACGCCACCACTGCCTGGCAATACTTTTATTTTATTGAAAATAGCTTATTTTGTGTGTGTAAGCAATGACTGATTCTCTCCCAATTGTATGCAAGATAAAGTACTTTGACTTTTAAACCAAACAATGATAAAAATCACGGTTGGGTTATACAGCTTTTTTTTTTTTTTTTTTTTTAAACAAACCTATTCACATATTTCACACATCATTGCTTTTCTTACTGTCCTTTGTAAAGCAGTACCGAGCCAAACATCATTCAGAGTCGGGCAGAACTGCTGGGACACTAGGAACCTTGCTCCTGAGCTGGTGTTTCAGTCTCCCCTCTGTGGTAAAACCCAAGCAGTTGGCCTGCACGAATACAACCTAAGGCTGCCTTTTCTGGACGCAAGCAACGCACTGCACAATGTAGGGGTCTCAGGTGCTGTTTGCTGCAGCAAAAAGTATATGGCAGTCACCAAATTGCAAACTTCAGGCTACTGTTGGAAGTCTGTTCAAGGGGATACTGCTCTAGGCTGAAACAGATGGCAAAAGCTAGCTAGTTACAAGAAGCAAGCACTCTACGAGGAGAAAAGAAGTAACCAGTAAATCAAAGGTGCACAACGCTGAAAGTCAGATGGTATTTTGTTTTCAGCTGAATAAAATGGTAAGACACCTGGGCAATAAGGCTTTGATCCCTGGTCAGAGAAGTTGCACCACATGGGGAGCTCCAATCCTTAGGCTGGGCAGGCAGTTTGTAAGCACTTGGAAAGGGGCAGAAGTTGCTGTTGCTGCTTCGGGGTTGCAGATTGCTTGCATTTGGGCAGGGAAGCCACTCTCATGACTCATTCAGCATTTTCTACAGACCAGGTGAAAGCCCCTTCATGGCCCCTTCCCCTTGAGCTGCTTTTCATAGCACAGGAGCTATTGAATACTGGCATCTTGCCAAGTGGTTTTAAGGTGAGATTTGACAAAAATTACCAAGTACACACATCTACCCTCACCTCATTTTCTTTCTACAGCTACTTTCCAGGCAGCTGTTCAAGAACTACATGTGTTCATTTACTGGACTGAAACAAACAGCACAGGCATAAGGAGAGCCACACAAAGCATATGCTTTCCCCACCCATCCTGATTTCTCAAACAGTGGGAACTTCGCTCCTGGAGATACTGACAGGGCATCAGCTGCTGCTGCTTTGGAGGCAGGAGACCCCTCCCCAGCCCCCAACCTCCCACACCCCGGCTTACCTGTTTCTTTGTGCTGAACATCTGCCAGGTGCAAGTCATTCAAAAGGTGCTCCAAGATCTTCTCCGGGGTCCCAGACACCACCACATATCTGTCAGAGAGCAGAGAGTCCACTGAGTCATCCTCGGTGGAAGACTGTGAGCGGCTGCTCCATTCATCGTCCTCATCTTCTTCGTCGATGTATTTGAAATAAGGCACATCGAAGGTAGGCAAGGGCAGCTGGCGCTCTGAGAGCTCAGCGGAATCTTTCCTCTCTAGAGGGGGGTCAAAGACCCGCAGACGGGAGCTGCCCATTGTGAACGGTGCCTAACAAAGGCATCCCCTAAAGGCTAAAAGATCTTGCCATCCTTGTCCTTTCACTGGGAACTGAGTCCATCTGGCTCCTGAGAGCTCTGCAGTCAGCTAGAATGCTAGATAGGCGGAGAGAAAAGAGGGAGGAGGAGGGAGGGTAGCGCAGGCGGCAGAGCGAGCAAGTGAGTGAGAGGGAGCTGGGAAGAGAAGGAAGCCCGAGCGTGCCTGGGCTGCGGGGACTCTCACCTCGCGTCGCTCTCCGCACTCCCCGTGGTGGGGGCTGGGCCACAGCTCGCTACTTTCTTCAGCACCAGCACACTCTGGCCTTGCTCTTTAACCTGAACCATCGTCACTTCATCATCTTGCTTTAATTGTAGATCAGAGTGATGGATGAGAGAAGAAAAGGGGAAGAGAAAATTAAAAAGAAGCCAACTAGCTTCACCTCATTTCTTTAAAGAGCTGGAATAAATTAGGAGTGTGGTCAGGCATCTAATAGTACAGAATCTAGGCACAAGGTCTCTAGAAACACACACACACACACACACACACACACACACACACACACCTGCCTTAAACATAAGATGCTAAAACAACGTGTGTGTTGGGGTGGGGGCAGGAATTAGTATTTGAAAATTTTATTTTTAAACTTACCTCCAGGAACAATTGGATTTAGAGAATAGAAAGTTTAAAGTTTCAAAATGTACAGCATACTAACTGCATTTGTACTATTATGTTTACCTGGCTTGAAAAATCACAGCATACCTACTATTAAATATTCAGATAATGAGTAAAGACTTACTTTATACCGGGCAAATGGCTACCCACTGGATCATTCGCCGCCTCCTCCGCCTCCCCCAGCTGTGTCCCCCATACCTTCCCCCCACACACTTCAGCTGGACTTTCAAATTTATCAGGTACTTGTTTTACCAAAATATAAGCAAAAATGAATCTCTAGTTAGAATCTCATCCTGGCTGAAGTTCTGATGTCATGGGCCACTGCACTGACTTTCTTCATCTCTGTCCCTTTTAAAAGAGGCGAGGAGCTTAACTATCATTCATTTCTGCACACACAGCTTCCAGTGTGTCTGTCTGACCTGGCTCAGTCAGGGGACAGTCCCTGCTGACCCAGCAGTATGGACCCAAGTCTAAGCCATGGATACAAACTTTCAGGGCATTTGCTATAAAACTCTCCCAATGTGCAGCACCCAGCCATAGAAAGACAGCCAGAGCCTGTAAAAGAACATTATAAGGCAAATAGAAGACAGGAAAAAAAAAAAAAAGTAAAAGGCAAATAAGAAAGTCTATCTTCTATGTTGCTGATGACTTGGGAAAAAACCAAAACAAAAACAACCCAAGATTAGAGTAAGAAAAGTTGATAGCAAGTAGGTTTCCTCTGAAAGACGATGTCATCTCTTTGCAAAGGAGCCCTGTGCTAGCAAGCATGGTTCTGCTGACAAGACCCTACCTATAACTAGGTGCACACACAGAGAAGGATACCCTGCCCTACTGTGTGGATGAAAGGTGCCTTTCTGTGTGCCCTATAATTACTTCTATAGGCCCATCACTGGTCAGTGTATTTATTCTCTTTTTAAAAGACTAGAAAGGAACCAATATCAGCAAATCACCCACAGAAAATAAGACTCTACCCTCAACTGCTAATTTCTAAGAGAATGTAAATCCTCCTGAACTTTTCTTAAAAACAAACAGTATTTTGGTCATCCTGAGAAACAGCTGTATAATTGTATGTTCATTCTTTTTAAATCTCTTACTGACAAATAATTTTTCTATATAGAGCTGATGTATTATGTTTCAGCAAGGTCAGACACATGGTGTCTGTGGCAATTAATGCTGGATATTCATTGTTCAACTCCCCAAGGAGGCCAGTGTGACTCCTGTAACATGAATACCAATGTGTAATTGCTGTCTTTTCATTTCTCCAAAGCAGTTCTTTTGTTATCCATGTGGCTGAAGTGAACTAAAGTGGGTGGAGAGAGGGGCATATATATACACGGTGCGAAGGGGGGAGGGGGGCAGAAGAAAGCTGGGATGAGACACGTGGAACCAGACAAATAATTCTATTATTTGAAAGAACAGATGTGAGAAGACAAAGTCTTTCCCTGGCTCCCTCTGATCATAAGACAGTATTCATTTTATATGAGCCACTGTCATTCTGCAGTACGTTTTTACATCCAATATGCATGTGATATATGGCATTATTAACTTCTGCAGGCTGCACACATACATATGGATGGGCAGGACTTCTCTAATGTCTGTGTAAGTGATATGTATGACATGGTTGTGCACACAGCAGTCATACTTTACTGGGCAGGAGAATAGCTGAGTTGGATTGATATACTATCAATAGCATCTTATGCCACTGTAATAGGTTCCATTTGGAACCCGTTAAAAATAAAGGAGAGGAGAAGTGGAAAAATCAATGAGCAAGGGAAGATGTAAATTACCGAAACCTGCTGTGAAAACGCAAGACTCCTGTGTGTTATCACCATCTACAAAGGAGGGCTAAATTAATGTACCCGAATCTAGGCATCTGTCCCCAATTCCTCTTCCCGAAAAAGAGGAATCAGCACCATTGAGGCCGGGGTATGAAATTTTTATTTCAGTAATTGCTAGGGTAAAAATAAGTATTAGGACTAATGGTGGAAAGTATGTTCAATGACAGATCATCGACCTTGAAACAGAAGCATTAAAACTTGTAATTGACAGTCATTATGTAGCAAGCAAAGAGGGCCTGCTGTGGGTAGGACACCTTGCTGGACACTAAGTAGCAAGCAAAGATGATTAAGACAAGCTAGGCTCTGAACTGAGTTAACTGATACCATGAAAACAGAAGCACAGCTTGGTGACACCCTAAGGTGTTGCTAAGTGCAGGGCACAAGGCAAGTGGAACCCATGGGGTTTTGTGGTCAACGATAAGTGGCCTGAGAGACTGTTGTTAAACAGGACAAGGATCTACAGAGGAATGGTGATTCAGATCAAAAAGCTGATGCTTGGGCATTGACAGGATGCATTACTGTAGATATTTACCAGGCAGTTAGAAGGAAAATACAGTTTTCTGCACAAAGGCCCAGGATAGAGACAAGTTTGTTAATAATTCAGATCTTGGCAGTTGATAGAGTTAAGGGAGAACAGACAAGTGTGGAAACTATGAAATGAGATTTAATGGGAACAACACAGTAAGAGATGAAGACTGTTAGTAACAAGTCTCTGGGAAAGTACATGGAGATGATGAGGACCCAGAGAGCCAGGAGGAGCTGGAAAAAGAAGTAGGGAACAGTGTCGGGAGGTCCAGGGAAGAGCATGCCACCTTGACGTTCAAACTGACAAGCCTAAGATCTGCTGGCATCACCTTGGAGGGGCGGGGGGGGGGGGGTAAGTAGAAAGGAGCCACAGCCCAGGTGTTCTGCAAGCTGAGGCAGGAGGATCGCATGTTCAAGCCAACCTGGGGCAAAGACTAAAACGCTGATTGAAACTTTGAAAAGGGGCCTGGGATACAGCTTAGTGGTAGAGAAAGCTCTGAGGCTTTGCATTTAATCCACAGGTGAGGGAGGAGGCTGAGTAGGAAGGAAGGGAGGAAGGAAGGACAGAAGGAAGGAAGGAGGGAGGGAGGGAGAAAAGGAGAGGGGAGGAAGAGAAGATGAAAGGAAAGAGGGAGAGAGGGAGGAAGAGAGGGAGAGGAGGAGGGAAGAAAAGAGGAAGGAAGGAGGAGGGAGGGAGGGAGGAGGGGTGAGGGAGGCAAGGAAGGAGGAAAAGAGGGAGGGAGGTGATATGGAAGGGTAACCTGTGGCTTTCAATGTGTAGGGCTGGAGATCTGGAAGAACCTGTGGCCCTGGCCAAGTAGGAACACAGAACACAAATGCAGGGGTCAGGCTACAAGAGAGACTTCTTCCTTTCAGATAGAATCCGCAAAGCAGAAACAAGCTGGAGAGAGAGATCAGATGCAGTGGCTTCTTTCTTAGTACACCGGTACTGAGGCAGCCTCTGGAGGAAGGGTGTGTGGTGAGGTTGATAGCCTAAAGAAGATGTTATTGGAAAAGTGGGCTAAGGGATGCAGCAGGGGACAAGCCAGTTATGGAGAGAAAGACTGCCCGGCAGCTTTGTGAACTGCTGAGGCCAGGAAAGATGTTCGCGGTTTTATGACCTTCTGCTTTAGGCACTCAGAGCCTTACAGGAAATGAGTAACTGATGAAGCCCATCCAGGGTAAGGGATACACAGGGAGACATCAGGAGCTAGGGTGGGGAGAGGGTCCAAGCACATTAGGAAAATAGCCCTTCAGCACAGTGTGTCTGAAGGGGCAGATCAGTTGTGGAAACTGAGGGCTGCTGACCATCAACCACCTGGGCCAACATTCAATGGGGCAAAGGCTCACATGAACAGTTCTGGGTAGCGAAGGCTAAGGGGAGGGACAGAGGCCCCTGCGTGACACTTGTACTTTGGGTTGGGTCCTTGGTTCCAGATATACAGCGTCTACAATGCTGACGACTACTTCCTAAGTGGTTAGCACACTAAAAGCATCTCTAGTTTAAGTTTTTAACCTTTTGTCCTCAATCCCAGAAGCAGCTTGAACAGGTCCAGAATTACAAAAGAAGAAGTCAACTTCTTTCACTTAAAACAAATCCTTTTCCACACACCCCATCGGAATTTATGTTAATGAGGTCACTGTGGGAAAGTCACCAAATAACCCCACCATAGGAGGCCAGGTTGCTAAGGAAACCAACCACCTGCTCTGAGGGTGCAGTGCCCCTGTCCTTACCCCTAAAGGTTTTAGTGGTCACCAAAGCCCAATGACCTAATCAATTATGCATACATAAAGAAGTATCCACTAAAATTCTTGAAGGACCGAGTTCAAGGGCTTCTGGGAAAGTGAGTGAGGGTTCATCCACCTGACCAGAAGGCAGTTCATCCTAGCTGCACAGAAAGCAGCTGTTGTACCTGGAATATATGCTTTTGCTGTTCATTTGTGCCCTTTAAAATATTCTTTGCAATAAGCTGGCAAGCATATTTCCTGGGTTCTGTAGCCACTTTAGAAAATCAATGGGACCAAAGGGGTAGATTGTAGAAACTCCAAAGCATAGCCAATAGATCAGAAGCATGGATAAAATAGCCTAAAGTTCGTGATTGACATCAAACGGTGGGGCTCTGTGCTCAACCTGTGGGATCTGATGCTTCTCCCTGGTAGACAGTGTCATTTACAGTTGAATTATGGGTAGTTGAGCTTAGAGCATTACAAAACTGACCATTTTGCTTGTTGGTAGGGGACCCCCCCTACCTATCTGATCACAAAAGTATTTTATGTTGACAGCTGAGTAGAAAGAAAAAACACTGTGCTCCCCCAACCCATGATTTTAGACCCTTTCATGGGAGCTGAGCGGCACTTACAGCTAGACCTTGATGTTCTGTTCTACATGATTTTGTAGGGAACCAACAGCAGACAAAGTCACTACAAAATCATAATGGATCAAAAGAAAAGTGCAGCTGTTTAGTTATTACGTCCGAACGAAGAATGAATATTGTCCAACCCACAAAATCCCCCAAAGCCTGTCTGTTACCTGCTTGCACTTTCTTTGCCCTAGCCTGCATTCTTTGTTGGGAGGATAAGACTTAGTCACAGAATTACCCTAGTTTCTAGACAGTAATCCAGAGCAAAGCCTCACTTCCTTGGGATTTTTTCCAAGGTCAAATCCCCAGAGTACCTTCCTGTAACTCTTTACCCAGGATGCCCTTCTAGAGCATCAAGTCTCAAGATGCTTACACAACAGCAATAAGCCCAATTCAGTCACCTGCAGGGGTGGTCCTTGAAGTGGGCACTGATGAGGTAACAGGGTCTAATGCTGCCCTGGTATTAGAGTAAATTGCTGCCCTGGATAAAGGAGATGGCAGTAATGGAGCTTCAGAGAAAAAGCACTTATTGCTAAGGTGTTAAGTGTCAGGCATTCCTGTCAGAGAGAGAAGGACATGGGGCTTATGATGGGAAGGCAGCGGCCAGACAATGAGTCCTTCGTGGAAAATGGGACAACATCCTGGAATAGGGACCAGAGGACCAAGCCAGTGGTATGGACTCTGAGCAAGGAATGGCTTTGGGAAGTGGGATGAGGGTGTGGACGGCTAAAGTTGCAGAAGGCACCATGTTCTTTTCTACCCAGTGTGCACATCTTCAGGGAAGGCCTCACCACCTAACACATACTTTAGTCCCAGAGCTGCAGAGACCAGCTCTCAGTCCCACTTCAGGGATGGTACAAGGAGCTCTAGCAAGTGGCCAAGCGGACTCCTCACAGTTCTGCCCATGGGCACATTACCTGAAACAGAGGTAGAAGAGGAAGCACAAAAGCAAGTAGTAAGTAGTCCTCAGCTGACAGTGGGGGAACCTATGTGATAAGAGGGAAATTGGAGTGCTGAGGTTCGTGACCTCCCACAAAGAGTCTTCTGGAGGAAGAAAACAGATGAGGGCTCCTAAGTCCCTGATTCCTTGTGCCTGATCCATTCTCTGTATGAAAAACGTTGATGGTTTTACTCAGTTCGACTATACTGCTATCCTGAATTTGAATTCTGGATGCACAACCGAACAACCCCCTTCGAATGACCTAGATTAACTTCCACACTCATGCTCAGCTGCTTGTGCTTCTACGTCAAACTTGTATTTCTCCCCCCATTTATTTACATGAACAATTGTATTTGTATTTTCAGAATGAAAGTAGAGAGTTGTAAATATACTTTTTTTTTAAGGCAAGGAGAACTGGCGTTCACAGTTTAGCAGAGCTTAATTTTACTTGAGCCAAGTTTCTAGATATATTTGCATTTTCATACATCATAGTATGACCAAGGAAAAAGTGATGATAAATGCATTTCTTAGCCTGCTGGAAGGGTCATGGCCCTTAGCTTTATTGTTTTCACTCTTCTCAGTTCCCATCCCTGGTGCTCTTGTAAGCAGCCCTGGCTTCTCCAGGCACCACACATCTCTGGTGCCTTTTAAGTGAATGCTTTGTAAGAGTCCTTACCTGGGGGCTCAGATGTGGGCTTTGAGAGCCAAGAACCTCCTTACTGTGTACTGAGATAAAGGCTCAAACCATCTTATAAGCAGAAATTCAGATTTATTATCTCATCTAAGGAGGTTTGGCTTCTTTGAAAATTCTCCAAACATGAACTGCCTCATTCAGATAAGATGTTCAAAAGCATCCAATCCCAGCACCCATCATCTGACTGTATGACCTCTGGTTACCTACTTTCTGTTCCTTCTTCACTAAATGATGATATTCCAAGGACAGGGACTGTGCCTTCTGTCCTTTCTCTAAAGAATGGGTCAGGGCCAGGCACATGATATTCACTTGATAAGGATGTACTGAGCATGCAAATCCATGAGAAAGCAAAAGGGGAGGGACCCCAGCTCCCTCATATGGCTCAAGGTCACCTTACTGTGAGGTTCTCACGCTCCCACCCACCTGCCACTCAAACCTTGCCTCCTGCAACTGAGCATGGCAGAACATATTTGAACTGAAATGTTCAAGCTGCCCACTCCACATGTGCTGGGGTTCTAGCAAACGAAGCTCCTAGACAACTAATGCTTAACCTCTTAAATGGTATTATCCCTTAGGTCATCTGTGTCATGTGAACAACCAAAAAGGCAGGTAGCCATGATTATGTCAAATGGAGGGCTCTGATATGAACCCTTTGTATTCCTAACCTACTGTTTATACTTCATTCTTCCCTAACTAGATTTCCCCTCCCATGACCTACTGCTCTAAAATCATACCTGGTGTGGGACAGCCTGACAGAATCTTTCAGATGGAAACTGTAACAGTCCCCTAAGCTGACAGCATTGGCACCAGGAAGTCATAGGGTGAGCACTGGTCTCAGAGCTGCTTCCCTTCGAGCTCCTGATACAACAATCATGGTAGTAACTTACAAGCATTGTTTACAGCCAACAGCTTGCTGTGCATCCTTCCATCACACAGCCTTGGCCCAACTCATCTCTTCTCCAGAAAGCCAGACCTTGACCTCCAGTCTTATTTGGTGTTCTTATGTGACCCTGTGAACCACATAAACACTGCCCCCCTCTCAGGATGCTGATAGTGTCCTGTCTTTCATAGACTATAAACTTTCCTGCAGTAGAACCTGCATTTTGTACCCCCAACAACCCACTGGATCTCGACAGGTTGCACTCACTCAGTGAACAGTTACAGAATAAGCTAGTGAATAAAAAGGATGGATAGACAGATGTGGATTTAAAAGTGAACCATGGTAGGAGACACTTTCCAGGAGGCAGGGGTGGACACCAGGCTACCCTGGTGGTAGATAACGGCAGCCACTATGCTACTTTGACCACCATCAGCAGAAATGAGGCACTCAGAGAGACAGGCTAACCTGAGGATCCTAACAAACAGGCTAGGAGTTATTTAGCAGCTCAGAGCGACCCACTCTCACTTGAGAGACTCGTATGGAAACCAGTGACAGACAACCCTGGACTCAGTCACTTTTCAAGGTAATTTATGAAAGCCTTTTGGTGTGTGTGTAACATCATGCAGTTACTAAATCGCAAGAAGCTAATGCAATTTGCTTACACAGCAGTAGAGGCAACCAGGACTAATGAAATGGTGCTGCCGGATTCGAGGATTCGAGAACTAGACTCAGGAGGAATGGGACAACAGGGAAGAACCAGCCTTGGCAGACAGATAGGCTAATGCAACAACTGACATTTACCGAGGGCTTACTGTTTGACTGGCAAAGCCAGAGGCTGAGTGTGTGCATCATCTCACATAATCATTAGAGTTGCTCTATAAAGTGAATACTGTGAAAAGCCACAGTTTATACAGGAAGAGGCTGAAGCACAGAGAGGAAATGTCACCTGATTGGGCTGGAACATAAAGCAGGGAGATGACGAAGCTGATATTCAACACAGACAGGCTCCATTTACTCTAGTGCCTTTGGTCAAGCCATAGATAACTCTGAGACAGTTGGTGCTCTATTCTGAGAGTCTGCAGGAGCTCTATTTACCTAAGGGCCAGAACAGGGCAGTCTGCTTGGTGAGTCAGGCGACAGGTGAGTCGAGGCCTTACGGATGTTCAAAACTACCAAGACAGTATTTACACTTGAGTGGCCTGCTGGTTTGGGAAAACCACCTTACAGATTACAGTTCAAGAGAACAGGATGATTGACAAGTGTTTAGTACGGCACAAGTTCAGAATCCAGACAACTGCTGTCAGGCAAAGCTCAAGCCATAGTACGGAGAGATGACTGTAGAAACTGAGGCAGGGACCCAAACAGAAAGAGCCTCACACTCAGCAAAGACTGGACTGGACCCAGAGCCAAGAAGGTCAAGTCTGACAGAGGCAGAGGATACAAAAACTGCCTTGCCCCCAGAGATCCAAGAACTGGGTAGGCATTGTACAGTTTTAAATGGTTACTGCTGTTTTGTAAACTTTCCCTCAAAAAAAAAAAAAATTAAAAAATAAGGGAGGTTAATGCTGTCGCTCAGTGGTCTAGCATGGACAAGGTCGTGGGTTCAATCCCTTCCCTGGGACTGTGCAAAACAGTAAACAAAAGTAACAGTGCATCTAAGAACCTGAGGACACAGTGTTCTGACTGATCTGAGTCCTGAGAAACATGTCTTGGGAGGCCAGCTTGGACTCCCAGGATGTCCAAGGCAGATCAGAGTAGGAAAACCAATGTCAGTGTGTTGTTTCCACAGGGCTTCTGAGCCCTGTAAGAGAGGGAGTGCTGGCTTACTAATGACATGCTGCAGGTAATTTTCCATCTGTGGGTGGCAAGATAAAAGAGGCTGAGGTGGCTCAGTGTCAGGCTGTACAAACAGATGCAATGAGACAGCTCTCAAGCTGAGCTGGAGCCTGTGTGCAAGACTAGAGAACACCTGGAGACATCTGGATGGAGAAGAGGCAGTTCGTCACTGTTTCCAGGGTTGAAATTTTACATAATTCATTTGTCTCGACCCCACTCTTCTCCTAGAGGCCCTCAGTGCTGCTCTCTCAACTAGGAAGGAGACACCGACTTAGCAGGGAGACATCTCTCCCATCTTATACTGGAAGTTTGCACATAGCAAACCACCAGGGCCCGCATTTATTTGGGGACTGTAAATATGGGTACCAGACAACTACAGTCCTTAGCGGGTGGGGTTAAACAAAACAGAATTCTCCTTGGACTAAGGAGAGCTCTACCTGAACCAAACTCCACCGATTTTGCTGACAACTTATCTTGTGATTCATTTTTTTTTCCCGTCATGGAAATCAGATTTTAAAAAGGAGATGAAGAGAAAGTACTGCTGAAAGACAGCAGTCATCAAAACAAAGATTGAGTGGTGGCGGCTGCCAAAGTGCCTGCCTGTAAGTAGATTCTGGGTTCATCTCAGCACCACATGGGGGTGGAGTTGAGGAAGAGAGAGAGACAGACAGAGAGACAGAGATAGACAGATACAGAGACACAGAAACAGAGAGTTGCAGAGAGGAAGAGAGAGACACATACACAGAGACAGAGAGAGACAGAGATACACAGAAAGAAAGAGGGGAGAGAGGAAAAGAGGAAGAGAGACAGAGTGACACGGGGGAGAGAGAGAGAAAGAGAGATAGAGGAAGAGAAAGGGGGAAGAAAGAGGAAGTGAGACAAAGAGATATATGGAGACAGAGAGAGACACAGAGACAGAGACATAGAGAGAAGATGAGAGAGGAAGAGAGGGGGAGAGAAAGGAAGAAAGACAGAGACACAGAGAAAGAGAGAGACACAGAGATAGAGGAAGAGAGAGGAAGAGAGAGGAAGAGAGAGAAATAGAAAGAAGAGATGGGGTGAAAGGGCAGAAAAGGAGAGCTAAAGGCTGAGAAAGAAGGTGGAGATTTGTCCAAGGGAGCTGTTAGGAGAACCGGAACTCAAACCAAAACAAACCCCAAGAAAATCATCTTTGCAGAGTTGGCTCTAGCATAAGAAGAGTAATTAAACAATGATAATTAGCTCTTCATTTTTTTTTTTTTTTTCCGAGACAGGGTTTCTCTGTGTAGCCCTGGGTGTCCTGGAACTCACTCTGTAGACCAGGCTGGCCTTGAACTCAGAAATCCACCTGCCTCTGCCTCCCGAGTGCTGGGATTAAAGGCGTGCGCCACCACTGCCCGGCTAGTTCTTCATTTTTACATCATACGTATTAAATTAATAGCCCAGGCTAAAGCTTGACGGGCTAACTGAGTTCATCATCCTCATGGATCCTGGGAACCATGTGACATTCATAGGTGTGACAGCAAACACAATGTCCTGTGGAACTAAACTGAACAGAAAGCCGATAAACACAACGGGAGAGACAGCTGGCAGCTGCTCAGGAAGAACTGCAGTAAGTTTTGTTACCTCTTAGAGTCTTCATATAAAACAAGGTGCCTAAGAAACATAAAACTAGCAGGTTAGATCGGAGCAGGAGGGGGGTGGATACATGGTAGCATCTTGAAGTACAAAGTCTCTGTCTTTTCATCACAAGGCTGTTTCAACAAGCTGCATCAGCTTGATGGAGCATCTGGGACACTGCCGAAAAGGAAGTAGTAAACAAAAAAACCAAACAAAACTAAAACCCCAGTAGGTTTGAGAGCGATCATGAAGTAACTGTTTACAGAAGTGTGGGCAGATTTGAGGAAACCATGCAAAAATAATGCCAGGATCACAGGATAAGCAAAAGAATTAACTGCCTCAGCTGAAAGGGCTGCATAGCTATATGAATACTAAATTGCACTGGAGCCAGGGACTTAAACGAGAGTCAGCCTTGGAGGGGTCTGAACAGAATTGGCTGTAGCCTCTGAGCTCTGTCTCTTCCTGGCCCATGCTCCCCACGGATCTTGTTCCACTCAGAGAAAAAGAATGCAGATGGCCAGGTCCACAGGGGTCAGGACTCACTACTTACACCCATTGAAGGTGCAATGGAGGGAGTGTGTGAGTGGAGACCAAACAACTGCATATTCCACACCTCACAGTCTCCAGAGATGCTGTTAATTTATCAACTCCATAAGGGTCATGGTGTCCATTCCTGCTGTCAAGAAAGCCACTGGAAGACCTGGAAGCTTTGGAGTAGGAATGCTAATATTTTCAATTCCTACATGCCTGCCTTAATTCTTGTCTAATACCGACTTTAATTACCTCATTCAGTTCCTACAGCTTGCTTCATGCTCCGCTCCCATGTGGCATCTGAGAAGCATTACTCAATCACCCAGGTGTTATTGTTTTTTGTTTTTATCATAGAAGCTTAAATGTTGTTAAGTACTTCCCAGCAGGCCCTCTTGTCTCAATATAGAAGATCTTGGTTGATGGCCAGATTTGGGGATTGGGATGGAGGGTGGAAGAGAGCAGCAATGGTAGAGCCAGTTCCGTGCAGATATTAGCTGCACAGAACGGGGTGTGCTTAGTTTTCTATTTATCAGCCAGAGTTGAGTTGAGTGGGCATTATTACCCATTCACATGTTCAACATGAGGGACAGAGGGCTGGTCAAGGCCACGACCAGAGGGTTAGTCCCAGAGAAACTAAGTCCAGAGAGCGGAGTACAGAATAAGAGAAGGTCAGGTTAGAAGCCCACAGAACAGAGGGTCAAGCTATTCACCTGTGTCTAGGCACTAAGGCTGACTCATCAGACCCAACCAGAGCCCAAGTAACAGGAAAGCTTTCCCAGAGCAGACACCAAACTGGATCTGACTCTGGGGTGCTTTGAACTATGTGTCATTCAGGCAGGTCCTCAGAGAAAAGCCAGGCTCACAGGGGCAGACAGTCAGCCAGCTGAGTGGAAAGGGGCTGACAGGGCATGCTTTAATATAGATCCAAGGACTATTAAGTCATGTTGCTGGAGGAAAACCTACTTCCTGAACTCCAAGGCATCCCTGGAAATATGAGGACAGCACCCCCTCAGTGGATTTAAAGGCACTAGAAGGTAATGTACGCAAGGACATACCATAGCCTCACCCAACCACCTTTTAGTCAGCAGGGACTAGATCCACACGCCTTACCATGGCCTTTCTCACTAAACCCACACCAGAGGCATGCTCAATTTCGTAGGTAATGATCAATTATTAATCACATAAAAATTAGTTGACATTTCTTCAAAGAAGTGTGGCCCCGAATTGAATTATGTCAATTAACTCGATCAAAGCAAAAGTGGATATTTCTGGGTTCCGATCTTAGATTTACCACTTACTGGCAGGCTGGCTTGGCTCAAGTTGTTAAATTTCTTTGAGTATTAGTTTTCTTGCATTGAGTTGGATAATATGTATGTAACAGTTGAAACTAAGTGCTGGACACAAGGAAAGTCTCCACCAAGAGAAAAACAAACAAAAACAAAACAAAACAAAAAAACACATCAGAACAGAAAAACACACAAACTATGTACAAACAACATGCCATTCCAGTACATTAAGACCTAAGTGGTAGCCAAGGCAGTGGTGGTGCATGCCTTTAATCCCAGCACTCAAGCAGATGCAAGTGTCTCTCTAAGTTCAAAGCCAGCCTAGTCTATAGAGCAAGTTCTAGCACAGCCAGGCAGAGGGACCCTGTCTTGAAAAACCAAAAAGACCTAAGTGTTACTAAACACTTTCTGGGTCTTACTATAATTTTATCCACCTATATACATACAGAAATACCACTGCAATTTAAGGAAACACAACAAATAATCTTACCCTGCTGCAGTGGGAGCAGCACCCTTTGGTACAACATGAGACACTGACAAACATCCCAGGAGTTAATTCCATAGCTCACTAAGCTAGGAGGAAAGGGAGGCCCAACACCATCTATCCAATCCACCCTCTGGGCCAGGCCTGCTGGAAGGCACAGGCGTTTTCTGTAGTATCCTTCAACCCCAAGGACTAGAAGCACTCACTTCTACAATCAAAACTCTATCAAAAAGAGAGATGCACAAGTTCAGGCCTCTAATTCTTCCATTTTTTAAATATAAGTTTGCTAATGCCTATAAGCCCTGCCTCTTAGAAAGGGGAGAGGGGTGGACTGTCAACCTGTAAGGGTCAGTGAACATCCTTAAGTATCAATGTGATCTAAGTGTGGGCAGCAAAGAGCCAAGCAGAAGCAATCAATCAGGCCTCATCTCACCTACGGTTGCTTAGAGTCACCATGGCTCTCTGAGTTACCTGCTACCCGAGTACAGAGGGCTGGGGCTCATCAGCATCTTGGCACACATTCCTTCAAAGAACACATCAAAGACCAAGTGAGAGCACTGCATTTTTTTTGTGTGTTAGAATGCAAGTACATACGCACAGACACACACACATAAACATACACACATTCACACACAGAGAAGCATGACTTAATAGAGGCCTATTTGAAGGTAATATAGAGGAAGGGGAGAACTTCAGAACCAAACCAGATCCTTCACTGTATCCTAACACAGAGGAAGAAGGAACATGAAAACACTGGATGACCAAGATCCCTGAAGAAGAACTTCTTATCTGTCAACACTTGCAACATGGAACTCGTTCAGCCCCCAGCCCACAGTCCAGACAATATTCTCTGGATTCCTTCATGCTGGGGTTTGTAAGTGAGCTGATCAGTACTGAAAACAACCCTTATTTCTACCACTGTCTTCATGTATTCTTAGAGAATACAAAGATATAATTCATCTCTAACCAAGCTATTTTTAAGAAAGTAAATTAATGAATAAATCTGCTATCTGGTTTCTATGGGGGTTTTATAAAAGGAACAACTATAAATGTCACAAAAACTTTCAAGAGTGCAAGTAACACACACACACACACTCCCTCTCTCTCCCTCTCCCCCTCCCTCCCTTCCTCCCTCCCCCTCTCTCTGTGTAAAGAAATTCCAAGGGGAAATATCAATATGGACACTTCACTAGAAGCCCGGAGATGAGGGGGAAAACTATACTCATTATGACTAGGGAAATCTTTCTGTAATCTAGATGTAGAAGTAACTGTCACCATAGGTTTGGAAGAATTCTCAACAGCCTATGAAATCTGAATAACAAGATGATGGTATGAATTTTCAGAGGAGTATTAAATGGTCAACCTTCACTGGTCCCAATGGTTTTGGCTTCTTCATCCAAATTCCTCCTATAAAGAGTCTGAAACCCAGAAGCCCTTGGGTAACGCCTCCTAATTGGGTAAAGAACTAATCCAGAAACTTAAAGTATTTTAAAAATCTAGTTTTCCCTTTTGGTCAGACCCAGAAGAAGCATCCTTCAAACTTACATGAGAAAGGTATCAAGGCCATTAATTCCTTTCGCATGTGTGTAACCACTGTGCTTGCTGTGTGTGGGCAAGGATTTGTTTTTGTGTATGTACACACCATGCGTGTCAGGTTTAGAGGACAAAGCTGCGACGGAAGGGCAGTCTCTGTATTTATGCAAGTTATGAAATGAAAAATTCCTAGTTTCCATAGCAACGGCTAGATCACATGGGATGGGCGTGAGGAGATAGGAGGCACTTAAGTAAACACTCATTTTTTTTTTTTTTTCGTATTTTGTACATTCCTGGGTGTTTTTAGAGACACATGCTTTTAGTGTGTGTAATAACCATATTAGAAACTGCACTTCACAGTTAGAAACAAGCCTGGAAGAAAAGTAACTAAAACAACTGGCCATTCTGTGCATAACGTGCAACTGCAAGAAGTTGTTAAAATTAATCACGAGAATTATAAATGCAATGACAAGGTGCTAGAGTGCTCTGGGAAGCACGAGAGCAAGCAAGCAAACCCAAATCAGGAGGTATAAAGGAAGAGGAAAAGCTCAAACAAGGCAGAGATAAATTGGGAAGCATGAAGAATATCTCCTTGATCTTTTTCTAAGTTGGAGACAGGTACAGAGCGAAGGAAAACAAGTGGACTAACAAGAAATGGATTTACAAGATAATGCAAGTGAAGAGGCCTCTCTTCCGGAATATTAATATGCTCCAGAGATGTCAAAGGCTAAAATCCATGCATACATACTAAAAGTAACTATCACTGCTGTGTCTACTCTGCCAATCCAATGATCAGCACTTGCAAAGCCTTATCTACGATTGCAGAATGTGGGTGATGGGGCTCCCTGACTTTTCTGCTGTCCATGTCCAGGCTGATTCTTAAGACAGGAAACTTTAAGATTACAAAAAAAAAAAAAAAAATCATGTGTGTATACATTGTAGGTTATGGTGCGTGTGTCCGGGTACAAAGCCAACTCTGTAGAATGGGTTCTCCCTTTCAGCCTTTCTGTGGATTCTGGGATTGAACTCAGGTTCCCAGTTGTGGTTTGAATGAAAAATGTGTACCACAAGCTCAAGCGTCGAATGAACACCTGGTCCCTAGTTGGTGGTGCTGCTCTAGAAGGTTAAGGAAACTTAGGGATCTGGGGGCTAGCTGGAGAAGTACTGTCACTGTGGGTTAGGCTTTAGGGTTTTATTTATTTATCTTGGTTCCACTTTCTGCTCACTTGCTGCCTTCTGTGTGCTGATAAACGTGACTGATTGATTGATCTCATACTGCTGCTGCTATGCCTTCCCTCATGATGGACTGTATCCTTTGGGGTTAGTGAGACAAAATGAACCCTATCTTGCTAAAGTTGCCTTTGTCAGGGTGTTCTATCACAGCAACAGAAAAGTAACTGATATCCAGGCTTGTGCCTCAAGTGTCTACCAATGGAGCCACTGCACTGGTGGAAGACAGCAAACTCTTGATTAAAGGTGTGAAATCTCCAATCAACTGCAATCCTAACACGGATACACTTTTGAATTTTCACAAATCTGATGTAGTATTTGAACTTGGGAAACATTTCATATCACTCACAGTTACTTTCTCTACCAGTTCCACACACTAACAAATGCCTAGTGACCAATACTGGGGATCAAAATTCAAACAGAACATAGAAGACGCTCATAGAGTAACTTCTTCATAAGAGAGTTTGATGTGTTGGGGATTTAGATGATTTGTATTTTAGAAAAACAGTGGCTTGGGGTGGTGATGTGGAGTGGCTAGTGAAGCAACTGGGCTGATAGCAATAACCAGACGACTTGCTTGGTATTTACAAGAGTTCAATGTCATTAAGACACAGCATTTGTCAAGATTTAGGAATTCCAGATCTCCATCTTCTTTAGGACATTCTGAACTCAGAAAAACAATTCCAAATATTTAATAACTTGACTTAAAAATATTTAATAACCTGATAAGACAGACAAGTTCTAGCTGGTTAGACTAGATGAGCCATCCGTCTCACGACAGCACCATTTGACAATACATTTTTAAAAGTTCTAGCTATTTTTAAAACATTAAAGAACAGAATGATTCTTGGCAACCAGAGGCATACTCAATTAGACCAGAGGGAAAAAATAAAAGCTACTGGAAGCTTCCCAAACAATGAACTGATTGCCATTATTAAATAGCATTACCCCTTTCCCCCAAAGAATTCAATACTCCAAAGTGTGAATGCTCCTAAATTTGTGTGTACATGTATGGGGAGGGATGATTTTAGACCTGGAAGAAATTATAAATATCTAAATCTTAATTTGGTATACATGGAAATGAGGGTTACAAAGGAAAGTGATCATCCAATTTATAGTAAAAACATTTAACTTGGAAAATTTGTTAACAGAAATTCAATTTCTCCAAAGTAATAAATGTTTTTATACTACCAATAAATTAACTGAAGTGAACTTATACATGTGATAGGTAATTAAGAAATCTGACTTTTACATTATAAAAAAATAAGTCAGAGAAATATTAAAGATCTAAATGCAAAAGGCAATTCCAGAAGAAATTTAAAATATAATGTTGGGTGTCTATCTGACCTTGGGAGTGGAAAGGCTTTCCTATCTTAAAGCACATTTTAAAATGAAGATGAGCAGGAGAAATAATTTCTGCTCATAAAAATAAATAAGTAGGAGACAAACTAAGGGAAAACTATATGTAACCAATACTACAACATTTTATAGCCTTTATGTATAAAGTATTTATTCAAGTCAATTAATGGAAAATGGGCCAAGGAGGCAAATGGATTAATTAGGAAGAAAGAGAAACAGGTAAGTTTAAGTTACAAACTTACATTACATTAGAAAAGTTACAACTTTTCTAAAAATCATGTAAAGTCCAACAAGGTAGTATTTCCCTCTCTTCCCCAACTGTCTTAGTCAGGGTTTCTATTCATGTACAAACATCATGACCAAGATGCAAGTTGGGGAGGAAAGGGTTTATTCAGCTTACACTTCCATGCTGCTGTTCATCACGAAAGGAAGTCAGGACTGGAACTCAAGCAGGTCAAGGAGCAGGAGCTGATGCAGAGGCCATGGAGGAATGCTGCTTTCTGGCTTGCTTGCTTCTCCTGGCTTGCTCAGCTGGCTTTCTTATAAAGCCCAAGACTACCAGCCCACAGATGGTACCACTCACAAGGGGCCCTCCCCCCATGATCACTAATTGAGAAAATGCCTTACCGCTGGATCTCATGGAGACATTTTCTCAACTGAAACTCCTTTCTCTGTGATAACTCCAGCTTGTGTGAAGTTGACACAAAACTAGCCAGTACACTAACCAAGGAGCAACTTGTCAAAGATCTTAAAGAATTCCCAGAGAAGGTGAAGGCGAGAGTGAGAACATTCTGGATCAAGTGCTTTCATGTACTGCTTGCTGATCAAGTAAAACCTAGTACAAGCTTTAATGGGAAGTAGCTGGGCCAAAACACGAAAGGGATCGACACAGGTTGTGCCTGTAAGTAGTCATGGGGCTAGGAATGAACCCTTACAGTATAGGCAGAGGCATTTTTAGACCTGGCATAATTGGAAAATGTATTTGCTCCCAGTGGACAGGTAACTCAGTGTGTCACGGAGTCATAAGGAAACTTCCCCATGCACACTGGAAGTAGCCGGAAAGTGAGAGGAGCTGTCAATCACTTCTAAGATCCTCTACAGAATCCATATGCTATTTTTTTGATTGGTAGTTTCAATCATGAAGATATGTGTCTTAAGTCCTGGCACACTGCCCGATACCTAATTCTGGACCACATATCTCCTCCAGATGGACTTTGTTTTCAGAACAGATTGAGGCATCGATTAATTGAGGTCCAGGTCTATATTAAAATACATAGAAGGGGAGTTAGGGGTATTTTACAGCTAGACCATTGGGGAGTCAAGAATGGTAGCAACAACATGTAACCTCATTTACCTGTAAGACGTGTGCCATTTATGATTTATACTGTAATAGGGTGATACCAAGGAAGTGAAAGGCATGGTGCTAATGCCTTACAGGCACGTAAGCAAGGACGGTTTTGGAAACAACCGTCTTATCACACAGCCTTTCTCCCCTCTGGGAGTCTGTCCAGCTGTCTCCACTCGATTTAGTGCCCTTCTCTTCTCTCCCTGCTTTGTTTTCTCATCCTTCCCTCATCGAGTGTTGGCATCTTCTGGCTCACCTCACATACTGCTTGTTTCTACCTCAGTTGCTTCATTCTTGGTCACAGGTGTACACTCACTGTTTCTATCAATGATTGGAGGTGATAATAAATGAATATTACCAGGTCTCCAAAACAAAACAACCCCCTCCCAAAAAAAAACCCCAACAAAACAAAAACAAAACTTGCCTCTGTGTATGAAGAAAAAGGTTAGATTAACATTAAAAATTATCCAGGGCTTCAACGATGTGAACTTTTATGTGTGGTAGGTAGCTAAATGACTGCCACATGTAGGACTCTTCCTGAAGACAGCTCTGTAACCAAAGAGTTCCAATTCCCAGTGTCTGTGGCCCCTGCCTTCAGCTAAGACATATACAGCAGACGTTTGCCTATACCCACGCCTTCATCCCTCCATGGGTCTCCAGGCTGAGACATGCATCTTGTCATTCTGGATTCAGAAAGAGAAGGCATGGTTTCTGATTCCTCTATTCTGCCCCATGACAATCTCAAAGCCTAGGTCTTGTATTAACTGTGTCCATTCACAGAGATCCTGAGTTAGCCAAGCGTGGAATGTAAGGTGTAATGTCAGAGTTAAGACATATAAATGGCAAATGACAGAGGGTGGGACACAGCATAGCAACGATAGATGGGGAATGCACTTTGTAAAAATCTAGTAAGGATTTTTCCAGGGTGTGGTGAATTTTCTCAGGTCTGGGCAAATTTCCTTTGTGTGCCAAGATTATGAGTAACATTGATGGCCAGGAACTTTATTAGTAACTTGGACGGAAAAGGGATCTACTTTAAACTGAAATAAAGGTCAGAGGTACTTGCCAAGTTACAGTGAAAATGTCATTTAATAGTTCAGGGAGTCATCAAAGGTTTTAGTGCACAAGCACCTGGCATTCAAGTACATTCTTCAAAGACAAATCAAGGTATCACTGGTGTGTGTGTGTGCATGTGCACCCATTCATGCTTGTGCGTGTGTGTGTGTGTGTGTGTGTGTGTCTGTCTGTCTGTCTGTCTGTCCTCTCTCTTTCTTCTTCTTCCTCTTCCTCCTCCTCCTCCTCTTCTTCTTCTTCTCTCCCCCAACCCCCACCCCAAAGAGTTGCTAGGCATTGAATGCCTTTCACATGTCAGACAAGCCTCCCACTGAGCTACACTGCAGCCCTAAGTTATCTCCTTTCTTTTGTTTCAGTTTTTATATTCTACCCCATTCAGGCTCAAAACCTTCCTTTGCCACCTCCAGAGTTTTAGCCTGCAGGAGGAGTGTACTGTTGCCAGCTTGGCCACATGTGTTCCTGTCTCTGCCTTTTTATTGCATCTTTTAAAATTCCAGTCACACCTATTATTAGAGGGGACAGCATGATCTTCATAGCTTCAATTACCCTATTTCCCACCCTGTTTTACAGATATATCTGAGTGTTGTTTTAATACTGAGATAATTTTTGGATATGTGCTTCCTGATGGGTATTTAATGAGAAGTACTGAATGACCCCATTTATATTTTGCTGACAAAATTATTAGTTTCTGCTTTCATGGGATGCTAATTTTCTGATGGGGTAACTGCTAATAAAGAAGGGAAATTTCTTTACAGAAGCAGTTTATTGGAGCTAAGGGCCATTTCAATCATGCTAGCCTTAACCCAGGGTCCCACAATAAACAAATACAAGAGCACCTAGGGGGTAAACTTACATGCTCTACCAAGCCTACAGGAATCGCTGTGCTTTTACTAGTGAATTTTTGCTTCCCTTTACAGAGACTAAAGATATCTGTTTTACTAAGGACATATTACCAATGAAAATATTTCAATATTTTCTTGTGGTTAACGAGCATTCCAAGGAACTAATGAATCATATTTTATTTACCACCTAACTTAAGAGGACTGCTTATAAATTCTATTTAGCAGGTGCCAGTTTATGAAGGGTACAGCTTTTTACTAACACAAGGCACATGGCTTTTAAAGTTTCTTCCAAAGCCTACACTTCTCAAAGGAAAACTTCACCTCTTGAGTTCATGGTGAAAAATCAGTCTCCCAATTTGTAATGAGTCATAATATGTGATACATAATACATAATATGTGATACATACTATATAATATGTGATACATAATACATAATATGTGATACATACTATATAATATGTGATACATAATAAAAACATAATATGTGATACATAATATAGTGAGAGCCTGTTCACTAAGCAGAGAGAATTATAGTGTTTGGCAACTATAAATTCAGATTAAGATTTCTTGATGCATGTAAACATTCAAGAACTCTCTTCACAAGAGTATCACAATAAATTCTGACTAAGGAAAATCCATGCAAGTTTTCAAGAGTCATCTATACCACAGGCTACTCTCCCTCTTCTCTGGTGGCACAAGAGCCAAAAAATTTTACCTTGGTAAACTCCACCCCCACTCTGCCTTTGGGGTCACAGGATATATGTTCTTATGATACATTTAATTTTCCTAAGCCCCTTACAAATCCCTGCCCTGAGGGTGCTTCCTGCTACGGTAACTGTCTTGTTCATGAT
This sequence comes from Uromys caudimaculatus, assembly GCA_028551405.1. NCBI lineage: Eukaryota > Metazoa > Chordata > Mammalia > Rodentia > Muridae > Uromys > Uromys caudimaculatus. The sequence continues at coordinate 117,315,368 of CM052705.1, read as the reverse complement.
CGTCCCTACGGCCTTCAACTCTTTCTTGGATCTTGAAGATCCCCTAATCCTTTATTATGATTCACCATGCCTTCATCATGCCCAGCCATTCCCGGAACATGCCCAGAGAAGACATTTATAAAGGACTGCCAAAATTCTTGACTTTATTCACTTCATTGTAAACTAATGTTATAATAAATGAGCACATATGCAGAATTTTGTTTGAAGGAAACATTGGGGGACGAGACCCCCAAAATCTATTCTAGCTAAGCCTAAGTGCCACAGCACTGATTTCTAAAGACCTGAGTAATATCTTTTAGTTTTCAATAACAGAGTAGACAATTTTTTAAGTCAAAGACAGAGCCAGGGTAAGAAGCTTGGTTGGAAGGTGCCTGCCTAACATCCCCAAGACCCTGATTCCATCCCCAGCACCTCAGTAGACTGTGTGTGATGGTACACACCTGGAATTCTAGTGCTGAGGAGGAGGTGGAGAGGATCCAAAGCTCAGGGTTCTTTTTGGTTCACACAGAATGTGTGAGGCCAGCCTAGGACGTAGGAGGCTCTCCCTTAAAACATGAGTAAAACCAAACCAAACCAAACATTAAAGACAAAAGTTTTCATGGAATGGCAAATAGGAACATAGTCTTGTTTTAAGACAAATATGGATATTTAGCATGGCTTATTAGAAAAATGGGCACTGTACGTTTGCCCACAGTCTGTTATGCTCCGTTAGGATATTTTAACGCTCCTCTATTTTTGTTGCCTTAACACAACATTCAGGGCCGCTAGATACCAGATGGGATTTTTTTTTCCTTCACACCCACTTCCCACCACAGGAGGAAAAGGTTTTTTTTGTTTTTGTTTTTGCATTCTACATGAAAATCTTTTAAAAATTCCCTTTCGACTTAAGTCTCAGAATCACGTTGGATCAGTAAATTTTGTCTGAATCCATATCAGGTATACATACAACAGAGTAAGTTGCACTTACGTATGTGTATACCAGATAATCATCAACAGAAGCTTCCTTATTGTAGCTACATGTCGGCTCACAGTTTGATTGTAAACAAAGCTAAGGCTTACAAGTCAACCCTTTAAAGATTAGTCGGGATTTGGTGGTATATTTCAGGGAAAAGTTAATGAATTGAAGCAGTGCTATAAGTAGACATTCTATCTTCTCTGGAACTGAAGCCCTCAGAGCTGAGCTTTCCCTCAGACCTTACATGCATGCTGATTACTGCCTCATGCAAAACAAGAGTGAAGACCATGGGAGAGGAGTCAGAAAGCAAGCTTCATAAGGAGTGGGTGTGACCCATTCATCAACTGCAAACCCATCCCCACCCTCAGAAGAGGAATCTCAAATGCTAAACCCAATGTTCTCTCTCACAGATCTTCACAAGACCTTAGTGTTTCCCCCAGCCTTGTGTTCTAAGATCAGTATCAATGTTATTATAAACACTAGACTAAACATGATTTTACACCCTCAGGCCTTTGTCACCTGGTCCTCTTGACTACTCATAGTTGCCATGTCTCCTCAGGCCATCACACTTGTCTTTCCTCTCTCTATGTGCCCAGTGTTCCTTATCTCTCTATTCTTCCAACCATTTACATTTTGCCTTCTCCTTGGGAAAGTTTGTGTGCCTTTCTTGATGACTTGAAGTCTCTATTCGTAGTGTTCACATACCTGCAATCCCACCTCCCACACGGATAACTGAACTTAGTCTTAGAGAGTAACAGCACTACAAGGGTGATTATGTCTGGACAGTTCCCTGGGAGTGAGGCACATCATGAGCTGGTGCCTCCACTTCTCTACTCTTCCATAGCTCTTCTATTTTTCACTGGTACATGATTCTTATAGAACCTCCACCTGCTCGAGCACATTTTCCATAACAATCTGTCTCCAAGTATCCACTATACACGTGAATAAAACCAGTCTGCCAAGGAGTTATAGTGTTATTTGTCCAGACAACAGCTGATAAAATGTTGACATAGTTTTATCAGTTTAAATCACGTATGCATGGAAATAGACAACAAAAGCATTATAGTGTAGCCAAGGTTCTAGAAAGAGCTGCCATGAGAGTGGGGGCAAGAGAGACAATAGCCAAGAAAAGATAATCTGGTTTCCAATATATCATTTTAATTATTTCCTAGCCATGGTGGAAATACTGTGGCTATTTTAATTTACAAGAAGCTAATAAACTTAGGGAACACTTGTACAGACAGAAACAAGATTCTTTGATAAACAAGAGTTTGAGAAATCAAGCTGAGCCAGGATCCACTTTCTCAATAAATGTGACTATATTCAGAAAAAAAAAATAACATAATAAAAAAGTTTTCTCTCTCTTTCTTAAAAACATTGACGCTAATTTAAAGGCGGGAGAGAGAAGGGCAGGACTTGCAATGGGTTCCTTCTGAGAACTGAAAATAACAGTTAATGAGCAGATGGCTCCACCAGACAGAATGAAGCATCCCTGAGACACACTGGTAGTCTAGCTGCCATTTGGAGAGAGAAAAACAAAGTCTAGAATTCCAGGAGCACACAGAGTGAACCCAGCTTGTAAGCCTTGTTCCCAAATGGGTAGAAGAACATGAATCTGTGAACTGTGTTTTCTGGGTTATGGCTCTCATTCTCAATGCTTGTGGAGTGGAATTACTGAGACTTCATTAAACACTGTCTTGAAAGAGTCTGTGTTCTTTATGTCCAAAACTATATGCTCAAAATTTTTATGTTTGAAATCTAGATTAAAAACTTCTTGTGAGCAAAAATTACCATCCCCTACCATTTGTGTTTCTCTGAGGCCAGAATGATATTGATTCAAAATGGACCAAAATAATTCACTGAAGGAAGCCCATTTTCTATGAAAAGATTGCTTTAATACTAACCAAACCCAAAGTCAGGATTTTGTTATCAAGAAAAGTAATGTGATTTCAGTGTGGTGACTTCTGTTTTATAGATGGGCAACTTAAGGTCTTAAGATTTAAATTACAACTGAATTCCAGCTTTCAATATAAACTATGATGCTAGAAATTCCTATTCCTATTTAAGTAGTTTTTGGGCTAAATCATTTTAATGAAAAACTTTTAATGGGATACTGATGAGATTTGAAATTGTTCTTGACTAGATTTATAGTACAAATTTAAATATAAACTACAACAACAACAACAAACCCTTTCCTTTTCTGTATTTTATATAGAGTAGCCCTACTTTTTAAATAAAACAAAGTCACAGGAACAAACTCTGGGTATGTAAACTATGGGTGACAGCAGTCAGATATTCTAAACCACTTCTCAGCAGTTCTTAAACAAGGAGCCCCTTTGACGTCTGTAGAATTCCAGGATGAGGCTGCAGGAAACAGGGAAGAGGAAATTCCTGTCCAGAGGGAGTGACAGCCAGCTTTCCCTGGAGTAGGCAGCAGACTATGCCAAGATTCAGTTTCAGCATGAGCCAAGTCCCCTTCCCACCCATATCTCATGAGTGAATTAGAGAAGGGAAGGAAGTAGGGTGGGTCCTCAGACTTAACAAAAGGAACTGAAGAAAACTGGGTGGGAAGAGGCAGGGTGGAGACAAAACCCCTCAGGAAAGTCCTGCCGAACAATTGCTTACATATACCTTCTACCAGTGGACATTGGGCAGTAGTGTGGGAGCTGCTGCTGGTTAGCTAATGCACAATGTAACACACACAGAGCATAAGGTACATGTCAAGAGAAACAGTTTTGGTTTTCTGGTAAATACTACAGTACCTTCTAGAAAAATCACACCCACATCTATGCAGAAATGTCAAGATATCTGTTTTACTGATGCTAAAATGTGCAGAGTACCAAGTTCCTTGTCTTGCCTCCCCACCTCCCTAAGGTGTCTTCCCATCACTCTATCCCCTCCCTCCTGGGCCGCCTATCTCATTCACTTCTTTTCTCCTTCTTCTCCTTCTCCTTCTCCTTCTCCTCCTCCTCCTCCTCCTTTCTCCTTCTTTCTCCTTCTTCTCTTCCCCCTCCTCCTCTCCTTCCTTCTCCTCCTCCTCTTCCTGAGAAACCATGACTCATGTCATCTTAAGTTCCTCTCACAAGGGCTGAGGGAAGATGTACACCAGAATTCACTCAGCCTAACTCTACCTAATCACCATCAGCCTCAGCGTCCCAACCAGTTAGACTGGAATAGTCTTCAATTAGGATTGTTTAAATCCAACTCAAACTTACTTTTAAAACCAGGTCAAATTTTATCTCTGCTATAGGAGAGATTTCAGTGTCCCCAGCTGTACATCCCCCTCCTCACACAAGTTTATCTCTGCAGGTTCTCAATGCGTCCATCCTGTGGAGCTGTCTTTTATCTTAATGTCTTTTCGTCACAACTAGATTAATGTCTTGAGGAACAGAAACCAATACAGTTATTTTAAATTCTCCATGGTATCAACCTAAGTAAAAGTTTAGAGATTGAACGAATATGAAGAAAATATTCTAGAGGGCTGGAGAGATGGCTCAGTGGTTAAGAGCACTGGCTGCTCTTCCAGAGGTCCTGATCTCAATTCCCAGCAACCACGTGGTGGCTCACAACCATCTGTAATGGGATTCAATGCCCTCTTCTGGTGTGTCTGAAGACATAGTGTACTCACATATATAAAATAAATAAATAAATCTTAAAAAAGAAAGAAAGAAAACATTCTAGAATGACAATATTAGTCAGACTAACTCAGAAGACATAGGTCAAAAGAGCAAGCCTAACATTAATAGAGACCTCTTCTGAACTAAGCAGACAGCATTGTAACAAATAGCAACATTTGGGCAAATGACCAACTTATTTGGGCACAATCAGAGTTGCTCTCTGCTGGAGATATTTAAGGGGATTTCTGGGGAAAAAAAGTCTATGTGGTCTCTATACTATTAGCCAGCTAACAACCCATAAACGACACATGCTTTAAGATCCAAGAAAATTTCAGCATAGCCCAGGAAAACAGAGCAAAGCCAATGCAATGGCTCATGTGGTTTGGGGACAAAGCCCCAAGAGGAATAACCATTCTCGTGATAAACAGAGCACTCATGGCCAAGTGTGTTGGAACAGACCTATAATCCCAGCACCCAGAGAGGTAGACTGGAGGACCATAAATCTAAGGCCACACAGAGTCACATAGTGAGATCTGTCTCAAAAGACAGATGTAAACAGAGAAACAATGCAACACACTTATTTCTACTCTGTATTCAAGAAACAGTCAGGATTCAAAAATTATTTAAAATAAAGAACATGCATTCTCAATTATGAATCCCTAAGCTCTGTCACTTCATGCCTAAACTGTTCCTAACATCTACCGCCTTCTCAGTTCCCACCTCTTGTCTGACTGACTACAACAGCTCTGTAAGATTCGCCAACACTTCCCTCTTCCTCATGTAGTTATTCCTCTGAAGTGAAGCCAGAGAGGCCTGACAAAGCCCACAACTGCCCATGTTGCTTGTCTTCTTTGATGGCTCTCCTTTGCCAAAAAGACAAGTCCAAACTCACTAGGGAGGCTTACCAGGTCTTTCACAACTGCATTTTACCTTTCCCTCCGGCCCACCCGTTCCAGTCCCCATGAATCACCAATAATTGGTTCTCTGCCTAAAACGTTCTTCCCTGCCATGACCTTCTCTCTGAACACGAGTCCTCCTCCAAGGTCAAGTGCAGATTTCTTGTTTCCCCCTTTCCTGTACTGATATAGCCACAGAACTAAGACTCACAAATTCTATGCCTACATGAGAGGTTCATTTCCTCAAAGAGTTAATGACTGAATGCTAAATCTCCCATCAAAATGTTTAGAAGACACGGTCCTATTTTTGCCCTCTTGTTTAAGCCTCCACATACTAATTATCAACACGTAGAAATGAATGCTGCCCAATTTTGCCTATAGTTAACAGAACATAGTTATGCTGAATGATTCCTGAGAAACATGATAATTGCACTTCTAAATTTTTCCTCCTGCAACTCCCTGGCATAAGCACATAGTGAGACATTTTTATGATTTCATGAATTTATAATCACAGCACTTGTCAGTTCAAGAAAATACTAAAAATGTCCACTCAGAAGGCTCTAATCCCCTTCAGTTTGTAATAGGTCACTAAGAGTCACAAGGGCTTTGTTTTGCTAACTATGCCATGTGTAGCAGTTATCCTTCAAAGCTAATGTACTATTTGGGCACATACTTATGAGAGGGATGTTCTGGAACTGGAGAACAGAGCAGAGTAAAAACAATAATTCAGTAGGCAGTTGAGATTCTAACTTAAATGTTGCCATTATTTATTTAGCTAGCTTCAGCCAGGAAAGGTAGATGAGATTTAAAAATGACAAAAGAAAGGAAACCTGTGCACAGCTGTGGCCTAAGGAGAGCAAGCAGCAGACTTGGGCTGACACTGCTGAACTGCAGTTTCCTCTGGTGCTGTGTGCTTCCACTGAGCTTCCCTGAGCAGGAGCAGAGGCCTGGGACTGCAAACTAAAACTCATGAACACTCAACTTCGCAAAAGTACTGCTGCAGCAGATTCTCAAGATATGAAAGGTTAAAATGAGGGCAGAAGGCATGGATTTTTAGATAGTGATTGTAAAAACATACAGGCGCCTGCTATACAGCCATTCCTCTATGAAAAGGTACATCAGCTTCAACTTGGTTGCTGGCTGGCTCAAGTGGGGTCATCCTGCAGATGGAGAATTAAGCTGGATGGGAAAGTCTATGTGGGGAAAGCTGTATTTCCAATGTTTGTTTATTATACATTTTCCCTCTTTGATGCAAACATTTCAGAGATGTGAATGCATGTCATATGACATTCATGCAAGAACTAAAAAACATTACTGTTCTGTTTTAGAGATGACAAAAGGTTTAAAGGCAACAACAACCATAAGCCAAACTGCAAATCTTCACGCTTGAAATTTCTTGCTCCTTTCAAAACCGTACCAATGACTAGCACTAGCTTCAGATTTCTACATTTTGGAGGGAATCTCAATCTTACTAGCTGTAACTATAATATTCTGTATTATAGTAATTACAAAACAAAGGCAACACAGGTGTCCTGTAAACAGCACAGAGTTCTTCATGGCCTGAAGTCTATGGTTAGCTCCTGTAGAGTGAGACTCTACCATTTTGCTTTGAACAATTCTGCCCTATTACCAGCTGTCAGTGGTTCAATGCATCTCATTGGCAATCACTCATAAGATACAACATTCATTTATTTGTTTTTTTTGTTTTTGTTTTTGTTTTTGAGACAGGGTTTCTCTGTGTAGCCCTGGCTGTCCTGGAACTCACTCTGTAGACCAGGCTGGCCTTGAACTCAGAAATCCACCTGCCTCTGCCTCCCAAGTGCTGGGATTAAAGGACAACATTCATTTAAAGGGCCACTCAGAAGGAAGAACACCAGCAACTGCACTATGACGTGTTTTCACACCATCAACAGTTAACAGTTCAGATACATCTTGAAATAAAAAGGCTTATTATGTAAGCTGCTGGTCTCCTAATTAAAATGAATCCAAAGGAGTAGGAGCTTCTGAAGTTCAAGCTCCATATTGAGATAGATCAATATCCCAAGGGTATGACTAGGTAAGGATTAGGCTGTGACACAGGCAAACTTTTCAAAGCAGAGGATGCTTTTAACACCTTGAACAAGTACTTGAACTTCTCAGCAATAACCAGCAAATGGCGGATGGCGAATTTTCCAGCTATAAAGCCAACAGCTAGCCCTGCAACAGTTTAATCTCAAGGCTCTGAAATTATCTTATCCTTCCCTCTACTTGAGATACCAATTGTCACTGTGCTAAGCCGCCAAACTATTAAAAATATTCCATGTTAATAAGCTAGCCATGGAGGTCTCAAGCCATAGCTTGCTTAGGAAAACCCTGTCACTTGTATTGATGGACTTGGGGTTGAAAAAGCACGTAAGCAGTGTCTTTTCGCCTGGCAGAGTTTGAAAATGTGAAGAAAAAAAAAAAAAAGTTACAGCCAGAGAAAGGCAGAGAACTGTTCTCCTTTGTGAGCAGTCCTGGACAGCAAGAGTGAAGTCTTACAAATAACAATCAGTGGATCACAATATGTGGCAGAGGAAAGCAGCTACATTGTCTTCCCAGCCTGAGGGCAGCATTCTCAGCTCTAAGGCTCCAGCTGAATAACGGCTTTCAGGGGACCAAGCAGCTCGTCCTTTCCCCCAGCTTTCTCTGTATCCACACAATATCACTCTTGTTGTAACATAGCGTTCAGAAGCTACTGGGAAGTCTCCATCTGACCCACCCTCAGTGAGAGCAGCTATAATCTGTTTTTCTGCCCTTATCTATTTCTAGTGTCCCAGGGTACACTCCATTGGAGATGAGATCCATGACCAAGATGAACATAAAAGTACACTGGAACATTTGTTTAAAAATCTATATTCTCTGTACTACGTAATGGAACAAAATTTCCAGTGTAAGACCAGGAGGCTATCAACTCACAATTATGATAGGCATTCGTAGCTGTCTAAGTTTTTATGTGACTTACTTCTGAGAGGAGTTCTCTTACAAACCTAGTTCCAAAATCACTAGATTAAAAGTTTAGAGCACCATACAGAGGTCAAATCCTAAACAATCACAATAAAATATTTGTGCCTTCATATATACAGCCAAGTAGAATCATCTCCAGCTATTCAAACCCACATCCCCAGGAGGAAAGGGCTTACCTGTTCCAACTTCTCTGATTCTTTTTTGTCTGTCTGTAAGAACTGACAGTTTTCTCTTGCCAGCTTGTGGACCAGCTCAATCCGCCCAATATCATCTCTTTCTTGAAGCTTGCACATCACCCCAGCCTTCAGAGTTGGAGAAAAAGCGAAGATATACTTAAATCCACAGTCCCAGGACATGACACCACCACAGAGTTTGCCTTATGATAAGCACATTTTAACTGTGACCTGAATTAAATCATGGTCTTCGTAAAAGATCTTTGCCTCTCCAAAGTTAAATCTGTGTTATTCTAATGTAGAGGGATACCATGCCAGAAACTTCAAATTGAGAGCATGTATCAGCCTACTTTAAGAGCTTGGAAGGGCAAACTAAATCATTCGCTACTACGTGTGCGCCTGATATGCTGGCATTTGTTTGTTCCTGACAGCCTGTTTCCTGTTACATAAGCAAAGCCTAGCAAAAGGTTAAAAATTCATGGGAAAGTTAGCCAGGAACCACTCTGGCAGAGAGGGTGAAGTGATACAGAGTCCTAAAAATAACAGTCTACAACTTCCCAATTCTTTAGCTGGAATGGATCATTCTATGGACAAATACAGTTAGCAAGAAGGTTATGGGATAAACTTTTTACACAACTGGAAAATTACTGGTAAAAGCATTCATAAGCAGTCAGAAACAATTCACTAAGCATCATGCATTTCTTTATATATTGAGGTCCTAAGCAGGAATAATAGGAAGGAGGTGACTCTAGTTTAGAACAGGAAAAAAAAAAAAAAAAAAAAAAAGAGGACATTCTAATACAGAGATTATAAACTATTTCTACTCAAATTCTTTCCCAAATGGTTCACACAGACATACCGACAAGGAATATCTAATAAAGAAACCTGAAGTTAACTTGGCAGGATTAGTCAAAACCACTGAATCTTTATTCACCCAACATAACCTACAGGATTTGAATATCCTGTAATGTGACCAAATATGGGGATGGGGTTTGTGAGAGCCTTCAAGCTCCATGGTCTTAGCAGTTTGCGTGAAAGTCACCCACATTGTCGAGTAAGTATCACAGAAATACAACCCAGATATGCAAAGCATCTACAACTTTATTCCCGAAGGCTCAGAAGAAAAGAAATTCTCCAAGTAGCCATCATAAACCCCTAGAGGGCAGCAAGCAGAATTCTCTCACTAACGTGTGAGGCTTGTGCTTATAACATTCCTCACAAGTGGTGTTTTTAGTTTCTTTCTTAAGTTGCCCTGCACAAGAACCTCATCTTATCTTAAGACATCCTGTACATTGGTGGATAGCCAGAACTGTTGGAAAGTCCCGGACAACCCTAGATAACTCTTGAAGTTATTTAATGTCAATCCATGAGCTTAGTTTTCCCTTTTAAAGCAACTGGAACTAGGGCTATCCCTTATCCAATAACACAAGCTCTCTAGTATTAAGCATACACACTTATAGCAACATCATTTAATATTTTCGAGATACATATCACTGGTTGTCTTTTATTTTATACATCATTCAATAGACTTTGAAAACCACCCACAATAAATCCTTCCTCGAAGTCCCTCACATCCCTTGGGTTTGCATTCAACAGAGGAAGAAAGTTATATCACACACACACACACACACACACACACACACACACACACACAGAGAGAGAGAGAGAGAGAGAGAGAGAGAGAGAGAGACAGAGACAGAGACAGAGAGACAGAGAGAGAGAGAGACAGAGAAAGAGAAAGACAGAGAGACAGAGAGACAGAAAGAGATACAGAGGAAGAGACAGAGACAGACATACAGAGAGATAGAGAAAGAGAGACAGAGAGAGAAAGACACATGCACACACACATACATACACACACACAGAGAGAGAGAGAGAGAGAGAGGTAGAGGGAGAGAGAGAGAGAGAGAGAGAGAGAGAGAGAGAGAGAGCGCAGGTGGTATATGACAGGAAAGAAAAATAAAGCATAAGGGGGAGGCAGAGCAATAATTAAAGGTCACTTCCAAATCTGGAGATTTTCTAATAAGATGGCAGGCATTTGAATAGAAACCTAAAAGAAGCAAAGAAAAGATGGCATCAACACTCAAAGGAAGTGTGTGTTACCCAGAGAACAAGGACCCCCAGGCTTGGTGTATTTGGCATGCTGAAGAACCAAGAAAGGGAATATCATCACAGTAGGACAGACAGGTCAGGGGATAGCTGGTGAGACCATCAGAGAGGCGCAGGGTCCAATCACATAGCTTTCTTACAGGCTATGTAAAGAGTTCATAAATGGGGTGTCTGTATCAAATCTCTCTCCTCAGGGTTCAGGGAACTCTGTGGATGAGGAGACAGAAAGACTTGATAAGAAGCAAAGCCTTCTGACACACATCTATCAACTCCGACTGTGGCAGCATGCACAGGGCCAGCGAGGGTCTGCACCAGATGGGGCTCCAACACCGAGAGAAGTGGACGCAGCCCCCATCCCTAACTCAGAAGCCATCTCCAGTTGATAATCACTTGCAAATGAAAAACTGGCTCTCTTCAATGGAGTCTCTCTGGGTGTACTAACCTCTCTCATGCGCAGCAGTAGATGGCCAACACAAAGTGAACTCAGTGGTATCTTTGGAGTTCCTATAGTCTTATGACAATATTTTTTAAAAACTTTATAGGTCCTTTGAATATACATACTATGGCTTCCAGTTGTTGAATTTTTTTTGAGAATCCTGTGTGTACAAATGTGTGTTTCTCTGTCTTTTCTTGTGTTTGTTTTGTCTTACTCTGGTTTACTTGGTTTTGTTTTATCTTATTATTATTCTTTAGATGCCTGGTTTTTGTTTGTTTGTTTGTTTGTTCGTTTGTTTTTGTTTTCAAGACAGGGTTTCTCTGTGTATCTGTGACTGTCCTGGAAGTTGCCCTGTACCTGCTGTCCTCAAACTTAAGAGATCCCCTGCTTCTGCCTCCTAGTGCTGGGATTAAAAGCATACACCACTACCACCCACCTGGTTGTCTGTTTGGTTTTTAGCAAGAGATAGAAAGGTTGTGAATTTAGATGGAGGGGCTGTGGAGAGGATCTTGGAGGAGTTGGGGGGGGTGTTGTGATCAGAGTATATTGTATGAAAAAAAAAACCATTTTCAAGAAAATAAAAATAGAAAAATAAAAATAAAATATAACCCTGTATGACTATAGCTGGCACTAATTATATATATATATATATATATATATATATATATATATATGTATATATGTATAAATATGTATATATATACACACACATATACATATTCCTAATTTTTTAATATATATATAATATATATATATATATATATATATTATATATTCCCAAAGTAAGGATAATATATTTTGAAAGTCTCTATCATAAATAATTAATTCGACAAAGATAATTTGAGACTTTAAGAAGACGGCTCTTGTCTTGAGGTGAGCAGGGGACACTAGCATGAAGCCATCAGAGAAGACCAAGGATGCTGTGACCGACAGGCCCCAGCTGGAGAATTACGAGAACAGGCATGTTGCTGTCTTGATGGAGCTGGGATGAGGGGTACTTCAGCATATTTCTATGTTAGAATCATCCACTACACAGGGAAATTTGATCATACAAGAGAGGGAGAGGGAGGGGGTGGGAAGGGAGAGAGAATGCAAGTGAGTGGTGCATTTTCAAGATTAATACTCTTGAGTATAAAAAAGAAGACAAGGATCTACCCTAAGACAGTGTTCCAACCACTGGAACAAGAGGCGACATACAGGTAGGCTGGCAGAGTCTGATGGTGACAACTTATGGAGATTCTTTACTGAAGGCACATTTTCCCCAGAAGTTATTAAGAGTAAGAATTGGGAAGAAAATGGTGGTGGTATGAGAAACAACAGCACACAGCAGACACTTAAGTGGCTAGTGTTAGCAAAATTTCCATAGCAGGCCAAATAGTAAAATACCTCTCTGTTGCAACTATTGGGTTCTGCGAGCGAAACCCTGGAGCAGCAAAGGGTGGTGGGTAAGATGGAATAGGCTATGTCCAGTCACACTTTGATACAGACACAAGCAGGGGGCTGTGGGTATCAACTCCTGGCCTAGGATACTGGGTTGCTGAAGTCCAGTGATGCTCTAGACCAGTGGATCTCAACTAATGCTCTGACCCTTTAACACAGTCCCTCATGTTGTGGTGGTCCCTCACGGCAAAATTACTTCATTGCTACTTCATCATTCTAGCTTTTCTTCTATTATGAATCATACTGTAAATATGTGATATGCAGGATATCTGACATGTGACCCACAGGTTGAGAATCACTGATGTAGACCATCACTGCGGCCCATTTGATTTTTACTTTTAAATCCTTTACCATTCCAGCCTTCCTCCTAAGGGCATAGTTCTTGTTTGTCAAAAGTTTAACGGTCCCTATAATCTGAGATGTTGCCAAATATATGGAGCAATCATGAAGATGTGTTTTTAATCAGTGCAAGGGAGGGCAGAAGGGGACAAATGTCGTCAAGCACCTTCCTTTATGATGGGAAGACGAGGGAACTGTGCGGGGCTATTTCTACTTACTAATCTGCATTCTTTAAATATTATGTTTCTTAAAGTGGTAAATGTCTGGTTTCTGGAGAATTCCTCTATGCTTACATCTGAGACTTCTTTCTAGTCTGTGCTGCCCTCAGTGACGCACTGTCTACTGCTATAGGGGATATGCTGGCACCCCATAAAGCTTCAGACAGACTCCATGGTGATACATCTGTGGGACAGAGGAGCCATCTCCTCTCCCTCTTCATGATGTCCCCCTCCTTCCTTCTCTCTTGCTCCCAGTATGGCCCTCTGAGTACCGGAGGGAGTGTATGTGAGGTCCAGACAGGGCAGGAGCCAGCTGGGAGCGTCAGGAGCTACTGTGCTGGTCACAACCTGCAAGGACTCTAACCCAGAGACCACGAGTCCCACATGCAGCGCTGTAAACACCTGTTACCAGCATCAGCAACATGGAATGGATGACAAACATTGGCTCTATTTTAATTTTTATAATAGCACAAAGAAACTCTTCATCTCATGATGAGGATCCTAAATACAGACCTTTTAAAATATATATATAAGGAAAGAGTTTTAGCTGAGCTAAACATATGGATGCATGAATCAAATATTTGCATTTTAAATAACAAATGTTATTACTTTAAAAAACATGTTTCAGATTAATTTAACTCTTATACTTATTTCATGTTTTCTAATTAAAGAAGAAATATTACTCTCTTGATTTTCCAATTTCCATTTAATTTTTTGATGTACTAATATTATCATGAGGTAATTCTGGAGCTCTCCTTACAAAATAACTACTGGGGGACGTTTTCAGAGATGTTTATGGGTAGCCCTTTATTCCTCAGGGATCTTTACAGCCCAGAGATATCACACATCCTCCACGGTTCATAAGAAAGTGAACTTGGAAATACAACATAAAACCAGATGTTCCCATAATACTACCTGAGGACCCAGCTATACCTCTTCTGGGCATATACCCAGAAGATGCTCCAACATGTAATAAAGATACATGCTCCACTATGTTCATAGCAGCCATATTTATAATAGCCAGAAGCTGGAAACAACCCAGATGTCCCTCATCAGAGGAATGGATACAGAAAATGTGGTACATTTACACAATGTAATACTACTCAGCTATTAAAAACAATGATTTAATGAAATTTGCAGGCAAATGGATGGAACTTGAAAATATCATCCTGAGCGAGGTAACTCAGTCACAAAAGAATGAACACGGTATGCACTCACTGATAAGTGGATATTAGCCCAAAAGTTTGGAATACCCAAGATTCACTTCACAGCAACTGTTGGACTGAGCATGAGGTCCCAGATGGAGGAGCTGGAGAAGGGACTGAAGGAGCTGAGGGAGTTTGCAGCCCCATGGAGGGAGCAACAATGTCAACTGGCCTGACCCCCGATGCTCCTGGAGACTGGATCACCAACCAAAGAATACGCATGGAGGGACCCATGGTGCTGGCCACATATGTGGCAGAGGAGGCCCTTGTTACCCATAAGGGGAAGGAGAGGCCCTTGGGCCTGAGGGTGTTAGAGGCCCCAGTATAGGGGAAGGCCAAGGAAGGAAGACGAGAGTGGGTGGGTGGGTGGGGGAATACCTTCATAGAGGCAGGGGGGAGGGGATAGGGAGGTTCTAAAGGGGAGACCTGGAAAGATGGAAACATTTGAAATGTAAATAAAATATCAAAAAATAAATAATAAAAAATCATAACAAAAGAAAAAATAAACAAACAAAAACAAGATGTTCTCTGGGGTCCTTTTCATGGCTCTATAATTTAGTAATTTAATTCCAGAAACCCATGAATTTATTAATGTATTTTGGGAGCTTTGTTATGGACAAACAGGCAAATAACTGACAGCCCTTGATCTAGACTTTAATATTCATGGTCTATTTAATTTATCTATGTGAAATTAATTATAAACAGTTTACCTAACACTGCTAAGCCAGAAAAAAAGAAAGGATTAATGTGTAACTGTCAGAAAAATTATTTAAGAGCCTTATTTCAGGGTATCTTTTGGAAGAAAATAATTCTCTGTAATATATAATAAAAGCTCTTCGTATGGGTTTCAGTAGGAGCGATGTTACAAATGCCAATGAAAAGTCTGTTTCCTCTATAAATGGAGTCATAAAGTGTGGGTTCAATCCCTTGGGGCTGAAAATGAAATATGGAATTCGTTAGGAAAGGACATACGGAGGACAAAAGAGCCATCTTCCCTGTGACAAAGGTGGAAAAACACAGTTTCCCATCTGAAAACAAGGATTCCATTGCCTTACAGTAAAATTCACTTTTTTCTGGGTCAGAAAGATGGCTTAGCAGTAAAAGCATTTGCTGCACTTGCATGAGGACCCAAGTTCAAGTGCCCAGCACTCATGTCAAAAGCCAGGCGTGGTCATGCACACACCTATGGTCCACCCCAGCACTGTGAGGAGTAGATAGAGAACATCACTGGGGCTTCTTGGCCACCAGCCTGGCTCCAGGGTCAATGAAAGACCTGTCTCTGGGTTGGATGTGCACAGAGGTGAGTATACACACACACACACACACACACACACACACACACACACACACGCACACACACACGCACACACACACGCATGCACACACATGCATGCATATGCATGCACATGCACACATACTTGCACATGCTCACACATGCGCGCACACACATGCATGCACACGCATGCACACGCACACACTTGCACACACGCACACACTTGCACATGCGCATACATGCACACGCACACACACGCATGCACACGCATGCACACGCATACACATGCATGCACACATGCACACGCACATGCACACACCCTGTAGCATACATTCTTTCACACCCACAAGTCGCTTATGCCAAAACAGTAAATCACAGTGTAAAAACTGCTATCAAGAGAAGTTAACCAAGTGTCCACCTTTCGTGAGAGCATGTTTGTAACAATAAACTTCTACAGCACAAATGCTATGGAACATAAATTCAGCATACACTAATAAATTCTTACTGATTACTGCATAATACATTTTAGTACATAATTAAACTCGGAGGAGAAATTCACTATATAATTTTCCGCTTTTAAGTTTTTGCTCTTGGAGATAAGGTCTATGGATCCAACCACAGCCTCAAATTGTCTATCCAGCCACAGATGGCCTTGAACTTCTGATCCTTCTGTCTCTGCTTTCCCAGTGTTGAGCTATGCACCATCACATCAGTTTATGCAGTGTTGGAGGTTGAAGTCAGGACTTCCGGCACACTAGCTAGCAAGGACTTCCAGTACTCTAGGCAAGCGGTCTACACAGTGATGTTCTCACCCTCTCTCCCCAACTTCCTTCCTTCCTTCCTTCCTTCCTTCCTTCCTTCCTTCCTTCCTTCCTTCCTTCCTTCCTTCCTTCCTTCCTTCCTTCCTCACTTTTTCCATTCTTCATTTAATACCCAAAACTGCCACCTAATTTTTGTAGATTATCTGCACATTATAGAAATCAGAAAGACAGTCTGGACAGTGGTTAAAAGCAAGCATTTTGGAACAGGCTATCTTGGTCAGAAGTTCAGCCCACTACGTACCAGCTCATATGTAAAACGGTGGTAATTCTAACCTTGTAGGACTGGTTGTAAGGTTTTACTACCACCACTACCACTACCACCACCACCACCACCTCCACCACCACCACCACCACCACCACCACCACCACCACCACCACCACTACTGCTACATCATCATCATCAATTATAACAACAACAAAAAAGGCTCAGAAAAGTGTCCATTGGTGTATGTGGGGTTTTAGGTTTTAGTACTTACATTGTCACAGAGAAAGAAGAGGGGCCACAGGAGAATCACCTTCCCCAATGTGAGCAGCTAAAGGAATTCAGGTAGCTTTGTTACAGAAGCAAAATTCTTAAAGTTTATATGTAGGTATTTGTGTGTGGGTAAATGCACATGAGTACAGGTGGCACAGAAGCCAGAAGTGGGTGCCTGATCCCCTGGAGCTAGAGTTACAGGAGGTTGTAAGTTACCTGATGTAGCTGCTGATGTCCAGTCTGGAGAAGGAGTTCTTAAACCTCACACTATGTTGTTTGACATTGCACACTAAGACAACAGGTTTCTGAGTTCTTGTTTTCTTGCAGTGCTGCTGATGGAACCCAGGGCCTCACGGTAGGCAAGCAGACCATCCCTGAGCTGCACACCGTGCCTTTGCAGGCAATTTTACAGTGCTTCATTCTGACCTCGTGAAAAACAGGCATCTCCATTTTATAGAGCTGAAAACCATACATACTAGATAGCACACGGCATGGTGATTGCTACCCCTCACCTCACCATACCTGGCTCTATCAAACACATCCTGCTCCTTTTAAAGCAAAAAACAAACAAAAAAAACACAACAGAAAAACTATGTAGAATAATGCCCATTTCCTGGCAGTAGGTGGATCTTGCTCCTTCATATGCCCAAAGTTTCCAATAGCTATGGGGCATCTCTATACTAATATATTTTATCACGTACTGGGGAGAAGGAATAAAAGCTAGTGTCATTTAGATTACTTTAAATATACTCTAGGATGAAGGCAGGTGATATGTGCATGTGTACACACACACACACACACACACACACACACACACACACAGAGTGGGATGATTAGATCTCTAGAACCATGCCGACGAAGCTGGTAGTTCTAGATGGAAGCAGATAAGCTTTATCAGACACATTAGGGTATCTTTCTGATACCACCCTGGCCTTAAACCGCCCATAATTCATAGCTGTGTGGTGTTATAACTGTACACGAAAAATATTACAATTCACATATCCTTTTGAGAAGTAACATTTCATTCAAACACACTTTGGCTATAGAATAAGTTCAAAACAAGTTAAACACAGCAGCTTACACTGTACTACATCATACCAATAAATGAGTGATTAATAAATCTTTGAGTGGTGAATGCAGAGTTGGGTAACCCCTGTGCATGGAGCATGTCTGCTTGAAGCCTGAAGTGAAATTTCAATATAAATTTAACTACAGCATCATTACCATTTTAACAAAAGAGTTCATTAAAACATTACAACTTGCACAGCCTTGACTGAGAAAAGCTAACGTGGTTATTCCTACCATAATCAATGGATTTTGGACCTTCAAGGTAAAAGGCAGTCAGGTAACTAGGCTGTCTTTAAATGCTTCATTTTAATATACAGTAAATAGTTGTTGACACTGAGGTATCCAATCAAAATCTTGTCCATTTGTGATTTAACTGTTGGAGAACAGCAACATAGGATGTTGCAGCTGACATGTGGTTATAGTATGTCTGAAAGCTCCTCTTCCAGCATCTTGAAGTCAAGTCCTAAGGGTTATGTCTGTCTGTCTGCCTGTCTGTTTAACATCTATATATAGAGAGAGGAGTAGGAGGGAGAAAGAAAGAGAGAGTGGAAATCTATCTATCTATCTATCTATCTATCTATCTATCTATCTATCTATCTATCTATCTATCTATCAATCATCTATTTATCTATTTATCTATCTTCTATGTATCTATATATCTATCTATCCATCCATCTATCTATGTATGTATGTATCTATCTATCATCTATCTATCTGCCTGTCTGTCCATCTGTCCATCCATCCATCCATCCATCCATCCATCCATCCATCCATCTATCAATCTATCTACGGAAGCGTTCCTTTTCTATCAGTCATTCTGCAGTAGTCACCATTTATCTGAAGAAAACACATCTCAAAATCCCCAGTGAGTCTCTAAAACTACAAACAATACTGAACTCTATTTTCACATACATATGATTTATTTCTGTTCACAAATTAAGCAATTAAGAGATTAGCAACAGTAACTAATGATGAGAGAGCAACTAACTCAATGTACTACAATAAAAGTTATAGGAATGTGGTCTTTTTCTTTTTCAAACTGTCACCCCTCTGTGACGACGTGAGATGATACAATGGCTATTAGAAGAGAAGAGATGTAGGCCCTGGGATAGAACATCAGGCTATTAGGAAGGGTAGACTGAAGAAACCCTGTAATACCCTAGACAGTTGACCTGATAACCAAGAGGTTATCTAGTGACTATGGGAAGGAAGTGTTTGCCACATTGATACTTTGAACAAAGAAAAAAATTGAATCCTGGGTAGAATGGAACTGGACTGCTCAGAGTGACACCCAGTTTAAAATACACAAATTGCTCATTTGGGGAACCTTTTTAATTAATATGTTTGGGCAGTGAGTAATTGAGATTAAAGACAGTAATACCCTGGATACAAGAGGTGTCCTATAAATACAATGAACAATTTAGGGTCTTTCTTGGGAAATGCCTCTATGTCTAAACTAAACTCTTTACTGCCTTGAAAATTAGCAGTAACAGGCCACACAAGGCAAATCCGTCTCACTGTGAACATGTGCTTCCTGTAGCCACCCTCAGCTGAGAAGGTACACAACACTGGCAGAAGCCATCCTACCTGAGGATCGGGACTGTCGTTATCCTCCGTCACGGGTACGTGCTTGTCAGCGTTTTCATCATCTTGCTCAATTGCTTGAAAAAATAAAGACAGACATACATGGCGTCATAAGAAAATGTTTCAGGAAGGTTTTTTCCAGATAACAACTTGTAAGGAAAAAAACAATGTCAGATCCATAAAACACAGATACAGCACAGCAGGTCACACTGGGCGTTCCTCATGTGCATTGTGCCACCTACTAAGTCAACAGCAGCAGGAATGCTAACTTCAGTTCTCTTCTGCCCACCACATCCTGGCTCCATTCTTTCAGCATTGTGATTTACCAAAGGAACTCTGGGGCACAGGCCAGAGTGCTAACTCATTTTCATTGAGAGTAGTATTTGATAAAAATTTTTTTAATGGAAGATTGGGGCTTCATATTCTACCCCTGAGCTATATTCACTTCCTCTTTTACTCTTTTTAAGAGCTGAAACAGCATCTCATGAAAGTTATCAAAGTAAGTCTTGTACACTGAATTCTACGACCTCAACTTCCCAAGTAGCTGTGACTATAAACTGTCTGTCTGTCTGTCTGTCTCCCTCTGTCTCTATCTCTGTGTCTCTCTCCCTCTCTGTCTCTCTACCTCTCTCTCTCTCTCTCTCTCTCTCTCTCTCTGTGTGTGTGTGTGTGTGTGTGTGTGTGTGTGTGTGTGTGTAACTGGTGTTCTGGTTAGCAAGATAAATATCTTATTACAAAGGAAACAATACTCTACGGCTAAGTTACTTGGCACATCATCACCACAAAATTCCAAACTCTAGACTCTTGGGTCTACTTCTCCCTTTCCTCAGCGCCTTCTTGTCAAATGTTTTGTCGCTCTTTCCTCGTGGCTACAACAACCTCCTACACAAAGCCCTGGTTCCAGCCTCTTATTTGTTTGATCCAGTGTGGTGCGACTGCTCTGGCCTTATCTTAGAAGTCTACTCACTACTGAAGGGATTCCTCCCACTCTCCAGCTTCCTTGGAATCTCTACCCCCACAAAGATACTCAATAAAAAAATATAACATATGCAGCTCTGACCCAAGCTTAGTGACTGGACAGCTTTTTGGTATGTATAACTGTTCAATTGAAAACTGAGTACATACTATATGCCTGGCACTGGGGTTATTCTCATAGACAGGGCAGAGAAGCCCCACAGTCACTTACAACTATACAACAATAAATATAAGATGAAGTGAGGGCAGGAGATGGCTAAGTGGGGAAAGCCTCTTGCTACCAAGCCTGAGGCCCAGAGTGTGGTTCCCGCAGTTTTTTGTCTGATTTCCACAGGAATGTCATAGCAAAGCAGCCCCCCCCCCACACACACACACACGCTCACTCTAAATAAATCAATGTAATGCAATCTTTTAACTAAGGTAAGATGAAAGTCACAGAAGAACAGAAGGAGGAATAGTACAGTGACCACAAGGCTCTACTAAGATCAGCTAAGACCATCACTGACTGCCGAGTCTCCATTATCTCTCTTTCTCGTACCTCCCTCCCATATTCATCAGGGAATAGGTAGCAGATCTACTGGGGAGATCACAGTAGCAAGAAGGACATGGGTGAGACAGAGAGACTGACTGCTGAGTTAACCACCCGTGGCAGGACACAGTGATACCTGATGAATTTGGAGACGGTATAGAACAAAATAAATTTAGACTTGAGCCAAAGAACACGGTGGCCATTGAAGAATTTATAACACTTGCTGCAGATGCTCTTAAGTTCTGTGTGTGGTTGCTGAGAGATATTATAGCAGCAAGTGGAGACAGAGAAAATAGTCAGGTCACTGTCACAGGGGCCTTCCCTAGAAATGGGATGACTTAGGCCAGGGAGGCAGCAAAGGGAAAGATGTACATGGAGGACTTGGGGCTGTACTCTTCGACAGAATGAATTCCACCTGACAATGACCTGAATATGGAAGGGAGGTGCGAGAAAGAGAGATGATGGAGACTCGGCAGTCAGTGATGGTCTTAGCTGATCTTAGCAGAGCCTTGTGGTCACTGTACCATTCCTCCTTCTGTCTCCTTTCCATCAGAAGGATGCCAAACGCCTACAACCTCCGGCCTTAACTGTACTCATGGACTCAGTTTGCATTATCTGTGGACTTATAAATATTATGCTTTCTGCTGAGCAGTTTTCAGAATAATCATTTCACCTGCTTTTGCTTTTGTATGACTTTTGTGCCTGCTGTGCGATACTTACCATAAAGCCCACCTATAGAGCTATGCATACAGTATGGATGGCCTTATAAAAGCAAACTCTTCCACAACTATGCTATAATCAACAGACCCAAAGAAACCAAATAACAAGGAAGACCCAAGGAGGATGACTGAATCTTTCTCAGAAGGGGAAACAAAATAAACATTGGAGGTTGGCCGAGGGAACTAGGTAGAAGGGGGTGATGGGAGCAGGGCTAGGGGGAGAGATCATATGTAGGGAAAGCAGGGGAGAAAGGAAATCAGAGGCAGTGGGGGAGGGCAATCTCTAGGACATGCCAGAGACCTAGGATGGGGAGAGGGCCCCAGAGGGTCTATGGGGGCAACTCTAGCTGAGACTCCTAGCAGTGAGGGATATGGATCCTGAAGTTACCACTTCCTGTAGCCAGGCAGGACTCCCAGAGGAGGGATATACAGCAAGCCATTCATAAAACCTTTGACCTAAAATGTACCCTGCCTATAAGATATACAGGGACAAAGAAAGAGCAGAGACTGAGGGAATGGCCAACCAGTGACTGCCCCAAGTTGAGACCTATCCCACAGGCAAGAACTGATCCCTGACACTATTAATGATACTCTGCTGTGCTTACAGTCAGGAACCTAGCATAACTGTCCTCTGAGAGACTCCACCCAACAGCCAATAGAAAGAGATGCAGAGACTCACACCCAAACGGCAGATGGAGCTTGGGGAGCCTTACCATAAGAACCCTTATCCTGGGAGTAAACTAAACATCTCATGAATGGAAGCTTCCTTTACCCGAGGACAAGCAATTCTTGGGCAATTGGTGATTTACTTATTTTCTTTCATTCTTTGAACCTTTATTTTAGGTTTAAAATAAAGAAAATAAAAATTTGGAGTATTTTGGCCAATAAAGTCATGGTTTTTTAAAAAATTATATTTCCGGGGGCTCGATGTTCCTTTTTCTCATCTGAGTCAACTAAAATACAGACCATTAGGATAATGCATATCAATTAATTATTTTTTTAAATCAGAGTTAGTACTGATTTTTAAAAAGTGTGTGTATGACACATACACACACACACACACACAAATAGTTCTTTTGGGGTAAGTGTTTCAAGATAGGGTTTCTCTGTGTAACGACCCTAGCTGTCCTGGAACTCGCTTTGTAGACCAGCCTGGCCTCCAACTCACAAAGATCCACCTGCCTCTGCCTCTCTGCTGGCATTAAAGTTATATAGATTAGCAAACATGGAAACAGAAAGTTTTTCCTCAGCACCAATGCCACATTCATTTACTCATCCATCCATCCATCCATTCATTTATTTACTTGTTCATCCATCCATCCATTCATTCATTCATGTTGGGAATTGATCGTAGGGCCTTCTCTACCACATCTCTTTATCGCCAATACCACATTTATTCTCATATCTTTAAAGATGCCAAATATCCACTGTCTGGTAATACATTTAAATAACAGTATAAGTTAGAAAAATAGGCAAAGTAAGTAACTTACCTAAAGGGCAGCTAGAATGTGTCTATATCTATATGCCAGAGGATAAAGAAAAGAGAATACCCTATTCCTGTATATAAATAATCTTAGTTTTAAAAAAAAAACACAGAATAATCATAACTTTCAGGGTGCATTTAGCTCGTGGTCCACATACATCTCGAGAACAAAACTTATTCTGGACTTTTAAAGACTTGTGTTCACCACTGAAATCATGCACATGAAACATGTAGTTGGAACATTGTAGCAATCCTATATTTTAATGTCAAAGAATGCATTAGGAGACAACTTCTTCTTATGTCTCCTAACAGTGAGGTTAATGGCAAGAGGAGGAGGAGGGGCAGGTCTTTTAGATTCTGGGTTCCATTTTTCTCTTATCTGATCAAATAAGGGTAGGTTTGGGGAGAGTTTCTGTGCAAATATTGATTCTGGGATGGTGCCCTCCAGCAGGACACGTACACAGGAATGACACTTCTGGGACCAGGGAGGCTAGAAGCCTCGCCTTCTGCCAACACAAACCACCCCCTTATCTCTCCACACACAGAATCTAAAAGCAAGACAGCCTTTGAAAATGACCCTTGGCATAACAATAACACAAGTAAAAGGCTCAGAGTGTGTACTTTGAAAAGTGAACATTAGAGACCACATGAGAACTAGCAGTACTTGTGAACTACTTAGGACTAATTCACATGAGAGTATTTAGTTTAAATGTGTCTATTTGTAAATTAGTCAGGATGGATCCAGGGCTAGAGCTGATAGCTCCCAAGGTTCCTCCAGGCCTGCTGTGATAGCACTTTACTTTTTTCCTTTTAACTTGTCTTTTAGAACACAATGAATGAGTACTGTGTTTATATCATTTTCAACCTTCCCTAATCCCCCTCAATCCCCTTCCTTGTGTCCCTTAACTCCTCAAATTCATGACCTCTTCACTTTTCTTACACACACACACACACACACACACACACACACACACACACAAAGTATATACACTCACCTACACTACACATACACACACACATACTGACACACACATATACACACATACACATGCACACACTCAGACACATGCACATACACACACATGCACACATACATACACAGGCGCACAAACACATTCATACATATACATACACATACACATACACATACACGCACACACACATATGCACACATATACACTACACACATAGACACACACATGCACACAGCATACATACACACACATTCATACATATACACACACATATACATGTACACACACATTCATACGCATACACACATACACATACAAATATATACACTTACCTATACTACACAAACATACACACACATATGCACACATACACATGCACACTCAGACACATGCACATACACACACATGCACACATACACAGGCGCACAAACACATTCATACATATCACATACACATACACACATGCACACACACATATGCACACATATACACTACACACATAGACACACACAAGCATACATACACAGACACATGCACATACACACACATGCACACATACATACACAGGTGCACAAACACATTCATACATATCACATACACATATACACACATACATACACACACACGCACACACACATATGCACACATATACACACACATACAAGCATACATACACACACATTCATACACATACACATGTACACACACAGACACATATACACACATACAATTTATAAGTCCCATCTAGTGTTGCTTGTATTTATGTGTCTATGGCTGATCATTTGGGATTAGATAACCTGTCTGAGGGTCATCCCTAGAGAAAGCCAATTCCCTTTGTTTATCTCACATACGATATAAACACAGCAGCCATTGATTGCCTAAAGCTCTTCATCTTAGGTAGGGGCTTCTGACACTTTCCCATCCACAGAGGCTTGTTGATTGGTGTTCCCATTATGTAACTGTGAGGAAACGGGACCATCATGCATTGTTAGTGGGATTACAAACTGAGGAGCCAGTATGGAGATCAGTGTGGAGAATTTTCAAAAAGCTAAAAGCAGTTCTACGCTAGGACTCAGCTGCACCACTCCTGAGCGTATCCGCAGAGGACCCGGTGCCCTCCCCGCTCTACAGCTCCGCGCTCAGCCTTGTTCACTACTGCTCTCTTCGAAATATCCAGGAAACGGAAACAATCCAAATGTCCTTCAGCTGAGAAATGGATAATGAAGATGTAGTACGTAGAAGTGGTGGAATTCTATTCAGCTGTTAGAAAAAATGAAGTCATGATCTGTAAGTAAACAGAGAGAACTAGAAACAGTATATAAGTGATGTGACCAGACCCGCAAAGACAGTGCTGCATCTCCTCAGGGATGAGATGCTGGCTTGCTTGCGTTCTTTCTTCAAGTCTGCCTTTTAATGTATGAGTGTTTTGTCTACATATATGTATATGCGCCACATGCATGGCTGATATCTTGGAGGCCAGAAGAGGGTGTCCTATTCCCTGGAACTGGAGTTATACACAGTTGTGAGCCACTATATGAGTGATGGGGACCCAACAAATGCTCTAAGAGCAGCCGGTGCTCTCTTAAGCACTGAGCCATCTCTCCAGCCCCACAGAACATTTTTCTCCTAATAACTTACTATGATAGATATTAAGGAAAGTCTCCTAGTGACTCCACTAATATTACTTAAACTAAAAGTGTTGCTGATAGCCGTTTGTCTTTTAAATTTTATTTAATTTTTATTTGAGGCAGTCATGCCGCATTCCCTTAGCTGGCCTAGTATTTCCTAAGTAGCCCAGGCTGGCCCAGTACTTCTTATATAGCCCAGACTGACCCAGCATTTCCTATGTAGCCTAAGCTGGCCTATGAATCAGAGCAGTGCTCCTGCTTCATCTCACTGATGCTGCGACTGCAGTGTCCTCCTCAACAACTTTGTAAAAGTAAGATCTATACTCACAGGGAGCACCTGTATACAATAGTAGTGCACATTCACACAAGAGTAGTGCACATTCACACAAGGGTAGCGTGCCTGCACACAAGGGTAGTGCACTTGCACACAAGAGTAGTGCACCTGGACACAGGGTAGTGCACCTGCACACAAGGGTAGTATACCTGCACATCAGGTAGTGCACATTCACACAAAGGTAGTGCACCTACATATAAGTGTAGCACACCTGCACACAAGGGTAGCACATCTGCACACAAGGGTAGTGCACTTGCATGCAAGGGTAGTGCACTTGCACACAAGGGTAGTGCACCTGCACACAAGAGTAGTGAACCTGCACACAGGGTAGTGCCCCTGCACATAAGGGTAGTGCACCTTCACACAAGAGTAGCACAGCTACACACAAGGGTAGTGCACTTGCACACAAGAGTAGTGCACCTGCACACAAGGGTACTTCATCTGCATACAAGGGTAGTACACCTGCACACCAGGTAGTACACATTCACACAAAGGTAGTGCGCCTACACATAAGGGTAGCACACCTGCACACAAGAGTAGCACATCTGCACACAAGGGTAGTGCACCTGCACACATAGCTGACATGCTTCTTTTAAAATCAATCAGCCTGTGTCTTTTTCCAAAGAGCTTGCAAATCAATGAAAACTTCCCGTACAGCTAGAAATTCAGCATTTCAAGTCACATGTGAATAGTCAGCAAAGAAAATTCAGAAAAAAATAAGTTACTGAACAATTTGCAAAGACTTCAGGATGTGGCAAGAGGAGGACCCCTTCTTATATGGCATTTCCTCTTAGAAAGAAAGCCCTTTCACAAAGGGTCTCTCCTGACATTGAGGCTACTAAGGAGCTAGGCAAGTACTCACACCATCCCTATGGATGAGAAAATGCCCAGGGAGGCCCCACCCTAGGCTGCAGGTATGGCCGCCTTTATCTCTGGCCCAGCTTCAAAGGCAGCAGTGCTGGCCAAACTGCTCGCCAGCCGGTCCCTTTTTGGTGTTTTGCTTTTCTGAGACAGTCTGACTTTAGCTCAGGCATCCTCCTGCCTCTACTTTCTGGGTTTATTGGGAAATGATACCATATACATGACTGATGTTAAACTTGGAATGAATTCCTTTTCAATCTTGCCCTCCTTGGTGAAATAGGACAGAATGTAGCAGGGGGAAAAAATTAGAAAAAGGGTTAAGATTAAAATGTATTAGAACTGGTATTTTTCACAGATGGGAGCATGATGTGTATGGAGTGGAGTCAGGGTCCTTTGTTGTGTTCTCTGGGCTGTGGACATTAAAATGTTAGGAAAACAGTGCAGAGTTTCCAACCACAGGAGGCAGGACCCAGTTCCTCTTTATGTAAATAATGAGCTGTTGTTTTGTACCATCCTGCAGAGGGCTCATAATATTTTTTTTAAGGAGGCCCTCCACAACACACCCTGCACATTCAGCAAGGAACTCTCTCTGTGTGAAGTGGCAGGGTAGCCAGCTGCGGCAACACATGCATGTGTGGCTAACACATTGACACCAGCTTCTGAATGCTCAGGTCCCTTCTAATCCATAAAAACAAAAGAAGCAGTCACAGACTTTTACTGCATCAGAGACCATGTTTATTATAGTGTTGAAATTTGAAAATTGGGGGTCAGTATTTGCAGCCTAGTTTCTCCACATGACACAGTATTTCAGTCTGGATACACCCCACCACACATCACACACACACACACACACACACACACACACACACACCCCTCTCAATGTTAGCCAGTGATGAATAGTTTTCTCTCTGGCTTGATCTGTTCAGCCTGTAACCCCCTTCCTGTGCCCTTTCAGCATCCTGCAGGCCGGCCCTGGCCTCTCCTCTCCCTTTAGCCCATTCTTCAGTGATCATATCTGCTCCTGAGGTTTCAATTTTCACCGCAATGAGGGTTATTCACCAATCTAGATTTCTATCTCTATCTTGCCCTGTGAGGCCCAGGCCCACATTGTCAATCACACACTGAGTCCCTGCATTTTCACACAACATGACATCGGCTATGGACAGGCTCCTGTGGCAGGTGTGATGGCATAGCCTCTGTCCTCAGGAGTGATCTACTTCATAAGGCATGAGGAGACTGAGATCTGGGTTATATGGATCACCTTTGCACTACCTTTAGCCCCTTCTTAGACCTCAGCATAGTGATCTTGGTGAGGTTTGGGGGAGTAGAATCTTTATGAGGCTGGACTGGATGTGGGTTATTTAGGCTACTACAGCATGCCTTTAAAGGATATAGCAGGTCTCCAGTCTCTCCCCTCTTCTCCCTCCTAACTCCTAGCCAGAAGTGAGCAATTTTCCTGTTTCACATATTTCCACCATGATGAGCTACCGCCCCACAACCCCAAGGCAATGGGGCCAACTGATCATGACTGAAACCTCGACACCTATGGACTAAAATAAACCCTTTGTCTTTTTAAGCTAATTTCAGTGATGGAAAGCTGACTGGGGAAGGCCCGAGGAACGTGGGGGTCATTTAACAGCATGTGAAGGAATATAAATGAAGCCAAAGGCAGTCCTTATAACAAACATGCTTCTGGCACATGATGGCCTCTCAGTGTAGGAGCTTCCACTAACTCTTCCCACATCCCTCCCTCCGTAGGGTGCCTTGCAAATCTGGACCTTGGCGCCTACCCCCTGGTGACAGGCTAATAACCATGCCTTTTTGTGGCAGCACCTTAGATATCTACTCAGCATCTATGTAGTAGGCAAGTGGGGAGCTGAGTTTCCATTAATAAAAAGATACATATCATTTCTTGGAACTTATTATTTTCCCTTTTTTTTTCTTTTGAATCACCTAATTTAGTAGTTTTGTCAAAACTTTACAAAGGTATTTTCTAAAAATTATTGAAATGATAAATTATACTTGTATGTATAGGTTTTTTTGACACACTTATTCTGACATGCTTACTAAGAGTTAAACTGTAGTCTAATTGATCTGGCTAGGACTTTGAGTACTATATTGAATAGGTAGGGAGAGATTGGGCAGCTTTGCCTAGTCCTTATTTATAATAGCCAGAAGCTGTAAAGAACCCAGATGTTCTTCAACAGAGGAATGGATACAGAAAATGTGGTACATTACACAATGGAGTACTACTCAGCTATTAAAGACAATGAATTCACGAAATTCTTAGGCAAATGGATGGAATTAGAAAATATCATCCTGAGTGAGGTAACCCAGTCACAAAAGAACACAAATGGTATGCACTCACTGATAAATGAATATTAGCCCAAAAGCTTAGAATACCCAAGATACAATTCAGACCACATGAAGCTCAAGAAGAAGGAAGACCAAAATGTGGATGCTACAGTCCTTCTTAGACGAGGGAACAAAATACTCAAGGGAGGAAATATGGAGACAAAGTGTGGAGCAGAGACTGAAGGAAAGGCCATCCAGAGACTGCCCCACTTGAGGATCCATCCCATATACAGACACCAAACCCAGACACTATGGTGATGCCAAGAAGTGTTTGCTGACAGGAGCCTGATATAGCCTGACAAATACAGAGGCAGACGCTCGAAGTCAACCATTGGACTGAGCACAGGGACCCCTATGGAAGAGTTAGAGAAAGGACTGAAGGAGCTGAAGGGGTTTGCAACCCATAGGAGAACAACAATATCAACCAACCAGAGCCCCAGAGCTCCCAGGGACTAAACCACCAACCAAAGAGTACACATGGAGCAACCCCTGGCTCCAGTGGCATATGTAGCAGAGGATGGCCTTGTCAGACATCAATGGGAGGAGAGGCCTTTGGTTCTGTGAAGGCTCGATGCCCCAGTGTAGGGGAATGCCAGGGCAGGGAGGTGGGAGTGGGTGGGTGGGTGGTGGAGCACTCTCATAGAAGCAGGGAGAGGGAGGATAGGATAGGGGGGTTTAAGAAGGAGAAACCAAGAAAGGGGATAACATTTGAAATATAAATAAATAAAATATCCAATAAAAAATTCAAGATTTTATCAATAATATTCCCCAACAAAGAGAAATTTTACAAGAAAAGTAAAAGCTTGTAATAAATCTACACATGTCATGAAAAAAAGGAAATATGCTTGTCTAGATATATAATTCACGTGTAACTTAACAGACTTTATTTTCTTCAATAATCAAAGAATAATAAAACCCAGAAATTAAAAAAGAGTTAAATTGTATACATGTAAAAAAATCATGCCCAGACTATGGAACATGCCATGTGTGATTTGGTTCCATAATGACCACTAATCGTCCCCATGCTGACAAGAGTGTAGGCTGATGGAGCTGCCCCAAGGGTCACAATAAACATACTTCTGTTCTCAGTGAAGGCATCCCTTACAGATGACATTAAGTGCACAGCAGACAGAGTTTGGAAATTTCCAGTGGACAAGGCCTATCCTTGTCCAAAGCAGGCTCCACTCACACGGTGACAACCACATGATTCTTTGTGCAGAAGTCCATTTGAAGAGAGAAGATGCTCTTGCTACCCCTATGAGGTGGTACAGCAGGTGAAGGCCTGGTCTGATTCCTTCAGTCTGATTCCAAGCATTTTAGACTATCCTCACTTAACAAATGAAAAAGCTGAGCCCCAGAGAGGATAAATAGCTCCAGAATGGCACAGAAAACCAGTGAAGGGGTCAGTTTATTGTTGAAAATTAGTAAGACTGAGGCTAGACATAAAGGAAACAAGGGAGTGGGGTGAGTGGGTGTGGTACCACTGGTGCTTTAAACAAGAATGGACCTGTACTATCTACCAAGAATTTAAATTGTAAAAATTAAAGCCATAATGACTTAATCTTTTAAGTGCCCCTTCCCAAATCCCTCCCCCAAACCCTCCCCCCAAACCCTCCCCCAAACTCTCCCCCCAAATCCCTCTCCCAAATCCCTCCCCCAAAACCTCCCCCAAAACCTCCCCCCCAAATCCCTTCCCCAAAAACCTCCCCCCCAAAACCCTCCCCCCCAAACCCTCCCCCTGCCTCTTGAACCACAGATTCAGAGACAGACCAGATAAATGTTTGCTGCATGGCTTTCCAGCACAGGAAGGCAGAGGTCTCCCAGAAACAGTTAAGACAATGCTAGGCAGTGAGGAAGCTAAGCAGCTCCCCTGGAGCCAGTAGTACATCCCATACGTGGTCCGCACTCTGCCCACTGGACTGGCGGAGTCCCAGCTCCGAGGACAGCTTTCTTGCTAACTGTTTCATTCACTTGGTTTTACGGTATTACATCTTTGTCTCCCAGCCAAGACTCTTCAAACTACCTTTTCTTTTTCTTCATAAGAGGTTATAACAGTGTTGATTTCTAAGATTTATTAAGTCCAGTTAATGGAAGTTATTCAACAGGAAAAAAATGATACTGTCCATAGAACAAAGAGAATTACGTATCAGGCTCCTAATGAGAACATAAATATTTATCCCATTTGCCAGGCAATAAAGAAGTAATCTGTACGAGATCCATGTAAGTAACCTATTCTCTTGCTATGTTTACCAGAACATGTACTAGAAAGAGGGAGGGGATTTTTTTTTAAATGTGAAGATAACTCAGGATTCATTAAACTTTTTTTAAAAAAAGAAAAAAATCAAGCAACCCCTAGTTACAAATTTTCTTCTATATTTTCCTTGAGAGGCAGAACACTTGAGGCTTTTTGAAGTGCCTTTCAAGGATGTGTTCTCGCTAGGGGACAGATGGAGGCCAATCTGCTGTCATCTCATGGTGCAGGAGACAGCCAGATATGATCCTGAGACACTATGAAGTGCCCATTTATTTTAAAAGATCCTAGAGCACTTTATCACTCTAGATGATTTCTCCCAGGAATTAAATTCTAAAAGATTTATCTCAGCTAGTAAAAGAAAGATGATTTCTAAAAGAAAGATGATTTCTAGACCTAACTATGACAGCACAAAGCAATGTACTTTATGCTATTCCATTTACCCACCAACAAGGCCCAGGGGCATATGCTTTGAGTTCCATTTCACAGAATAAGAAATGAGCCTCTGGAAGCCACTAAGTCACACTGCCTAGCTAAGACTGAGCCCCCTGGATTGCTCTTCACAGCTACATAATCATGCCTTCAAGACATTGTGCAAGCTAGAAACTACAAGCTAGATCTCCACAGCAGCCCCTGGTTAACTAAGGGGTTACGGTAAATTATCCACATTAGCATATATTGATTGTATAAAATAACCGTCATTAAACTTCACATACAGATATATAATATGTTGGCTATATTCAATTCCCTGTTATCGTCTTTGTTTTAAAGGTTTGCGTGTGTGTGTGTGTGTGTGTGTGTGTGTTATGCCTGCCTGTATGCCTACATGGCAGAAGAGTGCATCAGATCCCATTACAGATGGTTGTGAGCTACCATGTGGTTGCTGGGAATTGAACTCAGGACCTCTGGAAGAACAGCCAGTGCTCTTAACCTCTGAGCCATCTCTCCAGCTCCTGTTAACCCTTCCTATCTCTCCTCCTTTTCCTCTGGCCCTCATCTCAGTCTTCCTTTTATTTTTGTGTCTATATTACACATATGAGGAGAGGCATGTATGTCATCCCTGTCCTTCTCAGCATGGTACTTCCACTTTTATGTATTTTCTTTTTTGTTTATTATATTTTTTACTGTTTGAGATTTTCATACATCCATATAATGTACTTTGATTAAATACACCCCCATTCCCTCCCCAATCCCCACAACCACTTTCCTTCCTAATTTCATGGGTTCTTTTTAAAAACATGCAGACCATAGGAAGAACAATATTGACCAACCAGACTCCCTCAAAGATCCCAGGGACTAAACCATCAACCAAAGAGTACACATAGGGAGACCCATGGCTCTAGCTGCATATGTAGCAGAAGGCTGCCTTATCTGGCATCAATTCAAGGGGAGCCCCTTGGTCCTGTGGAGGCACGATGACCCAACAGGGGAATGCTAGGGCACTGAGGCAGGAGTGGGTGGGCAGGTGGGGGAGCACCCTCATAGAGGCAGGGGGAGGGGAGAAGGGATAGGGGTTTGTGGAGGGAAAACTAGGAAGGGGGATAACATTTGAAACGTAAATAAAATAACCAATAAAAAAAAGTTCTCAAAACAAAACAAAAATAAACCTGCTGAATCCACTTAATGCTGCCTGTTTGTACATGGGTTACACATCCACCAGAGCATGGGTAGCCTCTCGGGGGTGACATCACTGAAGTAAAGAGAATCTCCCCCTCTCGGCAGCCATCACTTGCCAATATCTCCTTAGCAGCAGGAGGGCTTAACAAGCCCCTCCCACTGCACATGCTAGGATTTTTGTTGGTTTGATCATGTGCTGGTCATAAGCATGCCTGCACAGTCAGTGTGTGCAACTGTCAAAGCCAGAAAATCCCATTTCCCTGCAGAGTCCACTCACTGACTCTAGCTCTTACAATCTCACTGACCCCTCTTCCACAATAATTCCTGATCCCTGGTGGTATGACATAGAAATCCTGTTTCAGGCTAACCATTCCAGTTTCTTATTTTCAGTATGCTAAGCTGTTGGAAGTTTCTGTATTAATCACCATCTACTACAAAAACAAGCTTCTCTGATAAGGTTTGAGAGATGTACTAATCTGTAAGTATCAAGATAAGAACTTAGGAGTCCATAGCCAACGAGTGCCGAAGAAAGCTATCCTCACAGGAGCTTGCAAAAGTCGTGAGTGGGGTTAAGGGGAGCAACACCTCTCACCCAGACCCGCCCGGATCCAGCGAGATCCAGGGCCTGAGAACCCGGGGGCAGGAGAAACCTCTGAACCTTCCGGTTTCCATCTGTGGGTGGAGACCTCTGCCTGGGCTACCAGGGGTCTGTGCCTGGGGACCTCAGCCTGGGCCACAGAGCTCCAGGAGAGAGTGGGTATTCCAGGAGTGCTGACACACCTTTGAGTACAGGCAAAACCACCACTTCTGTTCAAACTCACTGGATCAAGAAGGACTCTTGCAGAGCCATCAGGACATAGGAACCAAGGGACAGCTGGGGACAAGATCCCTCTGATTTCTTTCTGCACCCCAGAGCTGACCCTGTGCCACAGTTCTCCAAACCCAAACACCTCTCAGAGAGAGCTGGTCTTCAAGGAGTATTGACACAGAGGCCTGCAGGAGGGGCAAGCCACAACGAGACAGAGTAAGATCAGCTAACATTAGAGTTAACAGATGGCAAAAGGCAAGGGTAAGAACGTAAGAAATAGAAACCAAGAGTACTTGGCACCATCAGAACCCAGCTCTCCCACCACAGCAACCCCTGGATACCCCAACACACCAGAAAAGCAAGACTCAGATTTAAAATCATTTCTCATGATGATGATAGAAGACGTGAAGAAAGAAATGAATAACACCCTTAAAGAAATACAAGAGAACAGATGTAAACAACTAGAACCCTTTCAAGAGGAAATACAAAAATCCATTAAAGAATTACAGGAAAACACAATCAAACAGGCAGAATTTCAAGAAAACACAATCAAACAGACAAAGGAAATGCACAAAACTATCCAGGAGCTAAAAATAGAAATAGAAACAATAAAGAAATCTTAGCTATTAAAAACAATGACTTAATGAAATTTGCAGGCAAATGGATGGAACTTGAAAATATCATCCT
>CM052705.1:117264332-117280053 GCA_028551405.1 Uromys caudimaculatus | reverse complement strand
ATCTCCGGCGAGGGATCTTTGTCCCGGCGCTTATTAGCTGTGGGGCCCTGTGGCCCAAGCTGAGGTTTCCCTAAAGTTAAGCTTTGTAAAAAGCATCCTTGCAGTTTTCTGTGTAACTGAGTCCGTCAGCCTGTGATATACCAAGTGGGTCTAATCATTTGATTGAATTATGGCATCATTTTTATCTGCAAGACAAAGTGAAGACCATGCTCCTTTACAAATGAATTAAATTGGGGTAGAGCAAAATAAAAGGCAAAAATAGATTGCAAGATGAGATGAGTCCTGGAGAAAACCAGGGTCTGGTTGAGGAGAGCAGTGGTTTTAATCCCTGGGCACAGTATTGAATCACAGAAAAAGAGATTATAGAAACTAAAGGGAACAACCCATTGTCCCCTAAAGGACCCTTTCAAATACTTGCCAGGCATTTGGAAGACTCTCAGATGGGTGGTCCTTGCTGGTCTCCTAGGGAAGTTGTGGTGGGAACACTGCCTCTGTGGGCTTTCCTGGTTCTGGACTAGTCATCTCTTCCCTGTTGCTAACAGGTCCCTTAGTACTAGTAGCATGTTGTTGCTTATATTCCTTGAATATAAATGATGTGTTCATAAAAAGATAAAGAGAGAGGGGATATGTTTTGGTGGAGGTGTAGTCGGGTGTGGGGGAAAGGGGTGCCTTGGTGGGCCCATGCTGAGGCATCCCTTCCCCCTGAGGGACCTGCCACAGGATGTATAGTACAGAACAGAGTTTAATCAGGGCATGGGGAGGGGAGTTAAGAGAGAAGGGAGAAGGATTGAGGGGACAGAGAGGGAGCAAGAAGGCAAGAGCAAGAAAGAGAGGAGGGGGCAAGCAGCCCCTTTCATGGTGAGTCAGGCCCACCTGGCTGTTGCCAGGTAACTGTGGGGCGGAGCTTAGATGAACTGCTAACCATAAACCTAACAATTTGCAAAGGAGATTAAGTTCTTGCACTCTATTCTTATGATTCTGAGCTGAGTGGAGTGGTAGACAGAGCTCCAAGGCAAAGGCAGGAGGATCTCTGAGTTCCTGGGCACCCTGGCACAGAATTCTAGGACAGCCAGAGCTACACAGACAAATCCTGTCTTGAAACAACAACAACAACAACAACAACAACAACAACAACAACAACAACAACAAAGATTCTTGCTGGCATAGTTTGTGGGGTGGATGCCTTCTCGTTTAATGTTTCCTTTCTCTTCAGGTAACTTTTTCACTCCCTAAGTCTCTCAAGGGATGTTTTTTTTGTTTGTTTGTTTGTTTTTTTTTCCTACCCACTGCCTTTCAATGAAGGAGCATCCCTTACTTGGAATAATGTCAGCAGCAGACAAATAGGTCCCTGCCTCCATGGAGCATCCAGTTCAGAAGACAAGCAGCAGCCACACAATCCAGAATTATTAATGACACAACTACCAGGTGTTTAGGAATAGACAATGCCTGGGAAGGTGCCGTGGTGGAGCAAATAATGGGGTCAGACCTAGTTTGTGTCTTGCTTGGACAGCACTTTCCCTTTTGTGCTTTGGAGAAAGAAGTGGAGGGGGTGGGGGGAGGCAGTTTTTTTCCTCTGGGTAGAGCTGCAGAAGCTATTCTCCACCCTGCCATGTGTAGACACTCACTGTAGGTGTTCAAAGTATGTAGTGGGCACAGTAACCTCATGTACTTCATGTGGAAAAGGGCCAGGCTCTTCCCAGATGGGCCAGGCTCTTCCCAGATTAACCTGCAGAGTCCTTTCTCCGTGCTTGTTTCTCGTCTTCCTGCCCCTCTCTTCTACCGTTTTATTATTGATCCCACTCTTGTCTTTCTCATACACTGCTTTTCTTTTCTGCACTATTTTATTTTGAACCCTAGAGAGTAAAGGCTGAAGACCCCGTGGAAGGCATTTAGGTATGGAAAGCCAGAGTTGAGATGGGAAAGGCTGATTTTCTAGGAGCAAGTTCCATGATCCAACCCCGCCATCATTTCCATCTCTGCTGCCTTTCTGTCTCTGACTCACAGTGAAGCCTTTCCTGGGAAGTCATGAGTCAGGTAGCCAGTGAATATTCATTATCTGCAACTTTGTTCCATTCCCCAAAACTTGTAGCATTGTGAAGGAGGAAAACCGTAAAGCAGATGGCAGTGCTACAATCATAAACCTTGTACACAACTAAAAATACAAAAAGTTCAGTGACAGATACTTTATTGTGTTGCCTTTTTTTATTCATTTGAGTAAATACAACATCTTTATAAAAGTTTTCCTGAGGTCATTCATTACTTCTCACTTCCCCAGTCTCCTCTCCACCTCATTCTTTCCCCATAAACTTTTCACTCATGAGTGTTTCAGACTCCAGGCTCCCAAGGTTGGAGAGAAAGAGACCAATTGCCTACTTACTGTTGTGTAATTGTTGTGAGAGTCTCAGCCATTAAAGAATCAGTGAAATCAGGAGTATTCACTTTCTAATGGCATTCATGCGGACCCACAGGGAAAGTGTGGCAGTAAAACTAGCTGAGCAAGCTTCCTTCCTCAGGATGTCTATGCTTGGGCCACTGGGAACTGGTCCTGGGTGGAGTCAGAGTCTAACACATTAACATTCTTGCCTTCCAGTAAATGAATATAAATGAAATTAATTTGAATGGCAAATCTGCAGCTTAACCTTGAACTCCCAAGTTTCCCCTTTAAAGTGTCAATACTGTAATATATTCAGGCACACACACTACACACACACACACACACACACACACACACATACACACACACACACACACACAATCATTGTGAAATTTTTTATTGCTACCAAGCATGAATTTCTTAGATCATGTTTATGTTAATCTTGGTAATAAATATACTTAGCCTTAAGTACTACTGTGTTCCTCTTTGAGGATGTTTTAAAAGACAGATTTAAGCATTCACACTGGGGAGGGTATCAGCATATATGTGCTAAGTTTCTGGAAGACAGACATGGTTAAAGACACTAGGGATTTTAAGTGGTGTCTGTTCCCATTCTTGCTGCCTTGTGGCAGTGTCCCTTCCTTTTATGTTGTATATTATCAACCCAGAATGGCTCTTGTCACCTGCTCCGCCTGTAGCAAGAGTTCATTGTATCTGAGCAGAAGTCTATTAATGTAGTCCCACCCACCTCGGTGCTTCAAGGGTTCCTAATGCAAACAAGCATCCTCGGGGATACATAATATTTACTGTGCTTGTAGGAGTGTCATTACTAACAGTTCATATCTGTTTCTGAGTGCTATACGGTTATGTTTCTAAAGTACTCTTCATAATATGCATACTTCATGATGGGCACCCTTTGGCAAATGGCCTTTTTAAAAATGATATTTTTAAAGTAAAGTATCAATCATTTTAGAAGTAAATCAACATGATTTCTTCCATGCTTTTGGTCCGAAATGTTGCCACAGTTTTTCTCACATACTAATGGATAAGTCACCGATGGTGGCAAGATTAAGTCTCCTTGTGGCAGCTCCTAATGTGGGCTTCTTAGCTACACCGTGCTGCCCTGATGGCTCCATTTTTCTTATTCTAATATGATTTCTTTCCCTAATATTTTCTTAGGTGCAGAGAGAGCTAGCGGCTGTTATTGCTTTGAAAGCAAGAAAGTCTGGTGAGTAA
The DNA here is from genome assembly GCA_028551405.1 of Uromys caudimaculatus. Lineage (NCBI taxonomy): Eukaryota > Metazoa > Chordata > Mammalia > Rodentia > Muridae > Uromys > Uromys caudimaculatus. Next base: position 117,276,443 of record CM052705.1, on the reverse strand, counting down.
TCTCTCATGGGCTGGAGGGAGATTGTAACCCTTTGGGGGCATTTCATACACTGCAGAGTGCAGTGTGGGTACTTCAGGATGCTTGCAATAGAATGCAGAAAAACATCACCATATCTTGAAGCATTTGTATTACTGTCTAAATGGCATACAGTGTAATGGATAGCACTTCAAAGTAAAAGTTCACTCCTTTCCTCTAACTTATTCCCAATTTTGAATCAAAAAATAAAAATATGAATAGTCCAGTGAAACCAGGAAAGAGATCAAAGCTCATGATTAAAGCAATTAAATTCCTTTATATTATATAATGTAATGACAGAGAACAATGAAAGCTATAATGCTTTAATGCTTTTGAGACAGGGTCTGACTACATAGCCTGGGGTACCCTGGAACACTCTCTGTAGACCAGGTTAGCCTCAGAATCACAGAGATCTGTGCACTTATTGGTGGACTTAAGACTTTTTAAAATTCAAAATAGCTTCTCTAAAAACAGTTTATTCAAAGACATTTCATAGAAAACATTTTTTCATAGAACTGATAATGTCGATATATCCTTATATTCATAAAATATAATGTGTAGAAATCATATGTGGAGAGTAAAAGGAGGCTCCCAAGTATACTTTGGAGGAGAACAGAAAACATTTTCTGCTAAAATACAATATGAAATGGAGGCTCAGTGACATGGGCAAAAGCTTGCTTAGGGAGGGGAGATATCAGAAGTGTGTCTTGTGCTCTCCCCCATGTTCAGAGGAAGGAGATTGGTGCTGAATGGAGATCAGCAATGGTGTGGCTTGGATGTGGTGCACTAGAAGACAACTTTTTAGCCAGAAAGATGGCGACAAAATGAAGATAAACTTGAAGAAAAGCAGAGAGGAAATGTGTTAGCATCAACTGAGCGCTTGTGTGTTTCTGTTTCCAGATACTCTTAAGCTTTGCTCACTCCTTGGTTACTTTTTGAATCAAGCACGTATTAGTATGTGTGCTCTCACTATATGCACGTAACGCTGGTGGTTTCCCTGGTTAAAGACAAGGAGACCGGGTGCTATGAAGGCGTTAGAGGGAAGGCTGCAAATAGCATCTTGAGGCTGTGTGTAAGCAGAGCTTGTTGGTTAGCAGCTTGAGACAGTAGGTATTTGCAAAGGGGGAAGGAAGCCTAGCCAGAGAAGTCACCAGTTTAAGGATTCTAAGAGGAATCTAGATAAATCTGAAGGGACTGCTGTTGATCTTGATCCCTGAAGTCTACACGAGTTGCCGCAGCTGCATCTTTCAGTATAGAATTTAAAGTTTCAAAGTGAGTTCGGAAAAGTAAACATATAGCGACCATTGCTAGAGACAGAGCAAGAAAGCATGGAGGAAGCTGAGCTTGTGCCAGTTGTGTTCGAAGGACAACAAAGACACAGGAGGGGCTGGAGGTGACTAAACATGGCAGAGAGAGGTAGATGTGTGGATTGTAGGCTAAGAAATGGCTGCTCTGTGGTGGGGGCATTAAGCAAAACCTGAGCATGTATGTAAGAGAGACTTGTATGAAGTAAAGTGTATTGCGCCTCACTGCCTTAGGAAGTGAGACTGTCTTCCTACCTTGGTCTGTAGAGCTTGGAACCTAACACAACTTGGCAGCTTTTCAGATGTAGATGTGATCTTACACATACACTAAGGATGGGAACATAAATTCATAGCTTTTCAGGAAAGTGAGGCTCCTTCGTTGTTTTTGTTTTGTAAGACACAGTCTTACTATATAGTTCTGGCTGGCTTGGAACTCTTTATGTAGACCAGACTGATCTCAGACTCACAGAGATCCACTTGCCTCTGCCTCCCAAATGCAAGGATTAAAACCGTAGCATCTGGTTAGGAGAACAGTTTTTCAGAGTATTCTAACATCCCTAAGTATTTGTTCCTGTCACCCCAGTCAGGTCTAGCCACAGGATGTCAGCAAGGATACCCTCGCAGATTAAGGGAGAAGGGTATGTGTTGATCACTTTCTCTCTTGTTTGTGAAGAGTCTTACATACCCTAAGCTGGTTTTGAAATTACTGTGTAACTTATTATGACCAAACCCAGGGCCTCACGTTTTCTAGGCAAGCTCTCTATCATTTGAACTAGATCTGCAGTAAGACTGCATCTGTGTTGCTTACATTAGTGGTAAGAAAGTACAGACGTCTGCAGGGGAAATGGTTTAGTTGGCAAAGTGCTTACCTTGCAAACAAGGACCCGAGTTCATGTAGCACAACCACATAAAAGCTAGGCTTGGTATCTTGTGCCTCTGATTCCAGTGTTGGGGAGGCAGAAACACACAGATCCCTGGAGCTCAGTGACTGTTGTCCTAGCAGAGTCATTGAGCTCCAGGATTAGCAAGAGACTGTCTCAATAAATGAGGTAGAAAGCAGTTGAAGAAGACATCAGATGTAGACCTCTAGTCTATACATGTGTACATATGCATACCTGTGTGCACACTCTCACACGAACATGTTAATGTCACACCCACACACCCACACACAAACACACAAGAAGGAATGAAAGGCCTAAGCAATTCTTAAGATCTTGTCATTGGTTTATATAGTAAAATATTCAGTGAAATGTGTACAATGGTATATATTACTTTTCTTTTTCATTATGAAAATAGACTGTTTTATTTTTCTTACTATTAGAATGTGGTCATTGAAAAAATTTTATTCTACTTTCATATTTGAAAAAAACCAAACACTCTCAGCAACATCGACATTAATCTTTTTGTTATATATATATTCCTAGATATCCTTCTATTAACCTGTCAATATTACTACAGATTTATATATAGATTTTGAGGTAGTTATATATTCATACACATTTGCAATAAATGATGGACAGATTCCAAGCATTTTTTATAAATATTTCTAATTTATTCTTCGAGAATCTCATATATGTATATGTGTGCTCTGATCAAATCCAGCCCCACCCCTCCTTTCCAGCTCATTCTAGATGCGCCATCTTGTATTACATTCTCTTTTTATTTTTAAACCACTTAGTCCGTTTGGTGCTATTGCTATGTGCATGGGTGTATGGAGTGTAGGCAGCCTGTCTGAGGCATAATCCCTGAAGAACACTGATGTCCCCTCGCCCAGCACCAAGTATTCTTTACACACGCTCCCTAATATCAATGCATGCAGTGCTTTGGTGCAGAACCACAGCCAGGTCAACACTGGTGTGACATCTCCATCTTCACAAGGCTCCTCATGATCCGCAATCCTAACTTTCTGAATTTTCACCGTAATCCGTGGGTATCAGTAACTGTTCTCCACTTCTCTCTCTTTTTAAAGTTTCTCCCTATTTATTTATTTATTCACTTTGAATCCTCATTGAAGCCCCCTTCTTCCAAGTCTCCCCCTCATACAGCTGCTTACCCCCTCCCTTTCTCCTCTGAGAAGAAGGAAGCCCCCCCCCCCCCCGGGTACCAATCCACCCTGGTACCTCAAGTCACTGCAGGGCTTGGTACATCCTCTCCCACTAAGGCCAGACAAGGCTGCCAGTTAAGGGGACAAGATCCACAGGCAGGCAACAGAGTCAGGGACAGCGCCCATTCTAATTGTTGGGGAGACCCACATAAAGATGAAGCTGCACTTCTGCTACATATGGGGACGGAGGCCCAGGTCCATTCATTGCTTGATCTTTGGATGGTAGTTCAGTCCCTGGGAACCCCAAGGGTTCAGGTTAGTTGACTTTGTAGGTCTTCCTGTGGAGTCCCTGTCCCCTCTGGGTTCCTTAATCCTTCCCCTAACTCTTCCACAAGACTTCTTGAGCGTAGTCTAATGTTTGGCTGTGGGTGTCTGTATCTGTTTCCATCAGCTGCTGGGTGGAGCCTCTCAGAGGACAGTTATGCTAGACTTCTGTCTGCAAGCATAGCAGAGTGTCATTAATAGTGTCAGGGGTTTGTTCTTGCCCATGGGATGGGTCTCAAGTTGGGCCAGTCTATGTTTGTCATGTCAAAAATGTGTATAAATGGAATTGGGGTATTAATCTTTTGGAATCGCCTTTTCACTGGTGTGACTCTCTGGAGGTTTATTCCAGTTGAATGCCAGTGTTTCGTTCTCTTTTATTGATGAATAATATCACAAGTCTCAGTATACCATAGCATTTTAATAATTCAACCATTGAATTCTATGTTTTTTATATAGCCTGGCTATTAATCCTTTATTAATATGTGATGACAAATACTTTCTCGATGTCCACCATTCATATCTTTTTGTCCTCTCAGAGGGAGTGTTTAATTTTGATAAAGTTCACTTTATTAAGCTGGGTGTACTGTATATGTCTATAATCCAAGCTCATAGGAGATTGAGGCCAGAGAATTGCCAGTTTGAGGCCAACCTGGGCTGTGCAAGGAAACCATGTTTCAGAGGACTTCCCCAGAGGCCTATGGGTCTGCTATAGCCACTCCCGCAAGGGCAGAGTGTGGGTTTGTTTAAAAAGAATTCAGGAACCTGGAACGGAAAGGGATGGAGGGGGGGGTCGAGGATCTGGGAGGGGAGAGAATGGGGGTGGGTTTGATCAAAACACATTATATGTGTATTAAATTGTTACATAACAAATAAAACTTCACTCCACAAAATATGGAGTAGAGGGAGAGGAGGAAGAAAGGGAAAGAGAAAGAAAAAATTACAAGGAAAAGGAGTGTAATGTACTTTTTTTCTTTCTGGGTCATTTTTTGAGTAAGTCTATGAGCACTTTGCTTAGGACTCAATCCTAAAGATTGTGTGTGTGTGTGTCTGTGTGCGCATTTTTCCTAACGGTTTTATATTTGTATGTGTTTGCCTTTAAATCTTTGTTCGACTCTGAGTTGATTTGGCTTTTGCCTCTGGTTGATATGAGACTTTTGCTCCAGGTTTTTGTTGTTTTGTTTTGGTTTTGGTTTTTGTACCTTTGTACAAAAAGAAATTCCTTTGTGCACACTTGCATGTGTACAGATTTCTACTTTTTCTGCTCCACTGAACAAATCGCCATAGCTATACATGATCCATTTTCACGGGATATTTACGTCAGTGATGGAGCCTTAGATGATCATTTTGGTTAGCTGCACCTAGTGTGCAAATTGTGCAAGCCATTGTTGCTTTTGAGACAGGGTCTTATGTATTCTAGGCTGATTTCAAACTCACTGTGGCCAAGGATGACCTTAACTTGGGATCCTCTTTCTCTACTTTCTGAGTGCTAGGGTTACAGGTGCACAGTACTAGGGTTACATGCGTGCAGCGATGCTTTTTGTACTTTATGGGTAGTTGGGCTCAAACTCTTAGTATTGTCTGTGCTATAAAAGCTTTACAGTAACTGAGCTATGGCCCTAGCTCTAGACCTATGTTTGAGTAATCACACCCTACCCTGGGTGTAAATAATAATTAAAAGCTGAAACCATGTATTCTTCAACGATTTTTTTATCCTTGTCCATTATAGTCTTAAACAAGTGACTAAAATTAGGCTAACCAGGTCAATAAGTGTGAGCAATTTTACAGTTTGGTCTTTCTTACATATGGCAGAAAGCTGCTGAAATTTGTTTCTGTATGTGGTATGAGGTGAAAGTTTAGTTCTGTGTACACACACACACACACACACACAACACACACACGAATTTAAGTATGAAGCAAGATTTATAGTAAGACACAGTGAGTACACACTTTCCTTCTTCTTAATACATTTCTAAGTTGTCAGGTTTCATTAAGACCACCATAGGCATTCTGACACGTGAGAGCTGTTTGGACTGAAGGTGCAGCTCACTGATAGAGCCCCTGCTTAACATGCACAATGCTCTGGGTTTGATACAAAGCTCGGAAAATTAAATAAATAAAAAAGAGTCCTTTGTGCTATGCCTGCTCACCTCCTCCCCTGGCCTCATAACCACTGCACCGCCCCGTTTGTAATTCTCTGCAGTTCTGCCTTCTCCTAGGGGTGGGATTACACAGTCTGTGGCTATTCTTGCCTGGACTATTCAGCCCAACGGTATGCATTTCAGATTCAATGCTCCCTAGTCCGGATTAGCACTGTGTGTCCATTTACCTGCTAAAAAATGCCAGTTGCTTTCAAGGTTTAGAAGTGGTAAGTGCTGCGGCTGAACACCCCTGTAGGTTTTGTGTTTAGGTTTTCTACTCAGTTTAGTTAAACACTGAAGGATGTGTTTGCTGGGTCCTGTACCAGATCATGCTTTAAGCACGCGATCTTTCCGAGTGCCTGTACCCATGGTGAGAGTGTCCATTGCCCCAGTCTTCACCCAGCTTCGTGATATTTGGGCTTGGATCCTTCCAGTGCTGTGTGTTCTCTCTCTCTCTCTCCTCTCTGCTTTTCCTCCTCCTGTGTGTTCTCTCTCCCATCTCTCTGCTTTTCCTCCTACTGTGTGTTCTCTCTTCCATCTCTCTGCTTTTCCTCCTACTGTGTGTTCTTCCTCTTCTCTCTCCTCTCCTCTCTGCTTTTCCTCCTACTGTGTGTTCTCTCTCCCTTCTCTCTGCTTTTCCTCCTACTGTGTGTTCTCTCTCCCATCTCTGCTTTTCCTCCTACTGTGTGTTCTTCCCCTTCTCTCTCTTCTCTCCTCTCTGCTTTTCCTCCTACTGTGTGTTCTCTCTCCCTTCTCTCTGCTTTTCCTCCTACTGTGTGTTCTCTCTCCCATCTCTCTGTTTTTCCTCCTACTGTGTGTTCTCTCTCCTATCTCTCTCTGCTTTTCCTCCTACAGTTGCTGTCAATTGCAATTCTCGAATGCCTCTTTTCTTGTGCTGGTTGCCACCTGTGTAACTTCCTCAGCTTGTTTTGCCTGTTTCCTAATTGGCTTGTTCTTTCCCTTCCAGTCTGCGGCTTGATTTTCAACCACTTAATGGTGTTGTGTATTTTAATGAAGTTCTCCCTGCCAGTTAATTCTTTCATGGATCATCCCTTAATGCTGTATCTAAAAATTACTGTCAAGCCAAAGTCATTTAGATTTTGTCAGTGTTACCGACTGGCTGTTTTATAATTTTGTGTTTTCTCTTTAGGGCTATGGTCCATTTTGAGTTCTTTTTTTTTTTTTTTTGTGATGCGCATGAATAAGGTCTAGATTTTTCTTGTCTTAGCTCTGTTTGCTAAGAAGACAATCTTTGCTTCACTAACTTTGTCCAAGATTCTTGTCCATATTTATGTGGTCTTTTTAAGATTCTCTTCTGCCCCATTGGCCTGGGAGTCTGTTCATCCATTCAATACCATACTGTGTTGATTTCTGTAGCTTCATAATGAGTTTTGAGACCAGAAAGTACCGGGAAAGAACTTTGTTCTTTCCTTCAAAATTGTATTGCCTCCTCTTGGTCTATCCATGTGGAATTTAAAAACAGTTGATGACCTTTCATATCATTTGTTTCTTCATCTTGGTATGGTGGTTTTTTTTTTTTTTTACATGAGAATTTTATGTTTTTCCCCAAGTACTGAACTGAAATGAATTCCAACTTCATTTAATAAAACAATCTGATGTGTCAGTGATGGGTGCTTGTCTCTACGGCAGCAACCCTTGCTGTTCTTCTCTTCATACAGTAATTCACGAGTCACGGCTCAGTAATGGGAAGGCAGATGACATCCATGAGACTTAGCAGTGGTACTTCCACTTTGTCCCTGGCTTTAACTGAATATGAGGTTTTCCGATTAGAGAACTAATATGAGTAAAGAAGATTGTTTTGGAGGAAAATAAAGATAATCTGTCGTGCTCCCCTCAACCCTTCCCAATCTGGGAAGCAATCAGGGCTAAAAATAACTAAAAAGTTGTGCAGTTACATTCAAGAATCCCATCGTCCGACTTGACACTAAGAGTGGATAGAAAGTAGGAATTATAAGGCACAGAGAACTGACCTCTCCGGAGTTGAGCTCATTCACGCTTCACAAGCTTCTACCCAGGTATCCTGTGTATGCGGTAAGGGATGCAGCAGGGTGAGCAAGAACAAGGACCCGTTGTCCCTTTCTGTTTGTAAAACAATGCCTATATTTCATTGATTGTTGAATCAATGCCGATCTGATACAGACAAAGTTATTTATTGTGAAGTTAAGAAGTGCTAAGACACAAGGCCATTACCCTGGTCTTAATTGGAGTTGCAGCTGCAGAGTGGTCCTTCCTAGGTAAGTTATGTTGATTTTTTTTTTTTTTTAAGAAAAAAGAAAGAAAGCTGTCATGCATCTAGTTAAAAAATAGCATGAAAGTGATACTTGGCACATCCAGGGCTGGACAGCAGTGACTGGTTACACTAGTAGCTCTTGTCTTGCAGTAAAAGTACAAATTAGGGCTCAGGTGGCCATGTCAGATTTATGTCCAACTGCAAAGGTTTTTAAAATTAGCATTAGTAGGGAAAAAAAGTCTCACTTGCATCTCACTATTCAAACAGAAATGAAAGTAACTGCCAGTCAATATAGGTTCCATCAATGATTCAAGGCGGCAGTCTGTAAAGAATCCATTCTATTACAATTTTCTAAGTGGTTTTCCGTTCTTAGCTTATTAAGATATTAAGACACTGCAATCCTCATACAATTTACAAAATTAACAGGTTTTCTTCAGGTCTTTCTCTTCCTTAGATTACTTGTTCTAGTGCTAACATTAGTTGGTTAGTGTCTTAAAGAAATACTTTTTTTCTGTTTTCTAGGGATCCCTATGGCCAGGGCTGGTTTGTGCTTGTCTTTATTAGTGTGGCTTGGTTGGCTTCTAATTATGGAGAAACGAAGGTTATTCCTTGGCAGAGTTTAGCTCTCATTCTGTCTGCTTAGTCCACAGTTAATGAAGTGTTTTTTGAACTTAATGTCAGGGATCTTACACTTTAGAAGGGAAATGAGTTTTGGGTCTTTGTCTTAGTCAGGGTTTCTATTCCTGCACAAACATCATGACCAAGATGCAAGTTGGGCAGGAAAAGGTTTATTGAGCTTACACTACCATGCTGCTGTTCATCACCAAAAGAGGCCAGGACTGGAACTCAAGGAGCTCAGGAAGCAGGAGCTGATGCAGATGACATGGAGGGATGTTCCTTACTGGTTTGCTTGCTTCTCCTGGCTTGCTCAGCCTGCTTTCTTATAGAACCCAAGACTACCAGTCCACAGATGGTACCACTCACAAGGGGCCCTCCCCCCTTGATCACTAATTGAGAAAATGCCTTACCGCTGGATCTCATGGAGGCATTTTCTCAACTGAAACTCCTTTCTCTGTGATAACTCCAGCTTGTGTCAAGTTGACACAAAACCAGCCAGTACAGTCTTCTTTTGGCCATCAGGTGTGTTCCTGACACAGCTTGTACTTGACTGAGGAGGGGCAGGCCTGAAGGGAGTCCCACAGTTAGACAGTCTGCAGGTGGCATACAACCTTAAGTTTTTCTAACCTGGGCTTCACCAAGTCAGCTAAGTCCTACTCGTGACTAGAAAATGTCAGTATTATGAAAATAAAGCTGCAGTTTGTAAAATGATTTCAGTTAAATACTATTCCTGGGACTAGAAAAGAATATAGTGGAAAACCGTAATCTGGGCAAGTCATAGACAGCCTAGAAAGGATGCAGATTACAGTGTTATTTCTTTGAATCATAATATAAAAGGATATAAAATAGTTTAGCTCATTTTATTTAGCTTTAGCCTTTAGAAAATAATATTTTTAAATGATCCAGAAAGAGGAGAAGGAAGCCACAACTTTGCGTTTGTTAAATTTGTTTTTTCTAGCCTTATTTTTTAAAGTCATCTTTGAATCCTATGATTAAAGACTATCTTCTACCATCTTGAGTCCTGTGTTTCAAGCATTTTAATAAATGCTTATTAAATGAGTATTTCTGATCCAGCATGGTTCTGACAATCTGGTGGCTGTTTCTGGCCACACGATTGACCTGCTGAGCAGTTGGCTGGGCAGTGTGAGTTGTCCCTATGGAGGTTCAGCTTTGCGGGCCTACTGGTAGCTGTAATCACTGGTGCCCAGCAACACAGTTTAGGATAATTTAATCAGTTACTCTTCCCCCTCACAGGTGTATATAAGATTGGGAAAGTTGCATGCTGGTGGGATGCTTCTGTGAGGGCTTGAGGTCTAAGGTGGTAGAAAGGCAGTACTCTGCTGTCAGAACTACAGAGCAAGGAAAAGAGATTTGTGTTGTTTTGTTGACATAGCACTGTATTCGATCTTACCTAACCCTGTTATAAAAATGGAGTTTATATTTAAAAGGTTGTGTGAGAAAATGGATTTAAGAGTATATCTTAATAAATCAAGAACTAGCACAAAAGTTTCATCTACTGCTGTAGTTACCTAATTTCTTGTATCTTTCTGATCCTATATGCTAATATTTTGTTGAAAAATGCTCTTTAAGTCAAAAAAGTGCTGGGTGATGGTGGTGGCACATACCTTTGATCCCAGCATTTAGGAGTCAGTGGCTGGCAGATCTCTGAGTTTGAGGCTAGCCTGGTCTATGTAGTGAGTTTTAAGACAGCCAGGGCTATGCAGAGAAGCCCTATTTCAAAAAAAGAAAAAATGAAACAAACCCAGACAAGACAGACAAAAATGTAACTTGATGTTCTCTTGAATACCCACTTCCCCTCTAAGTGACCTAATGAAGAATACATGTTGAGTGGCTGTGTAGCCAGGGTGAGGACAAAGACACGGCTCTACACTTCACCCTCAGCAACCTGAAGACTTCCCTTCATCGTTTAGAGCCCTCAACTTATGCCTAGCCGCAAATGTGGCTTTGATGAATTAAGAATTCCAGAAGTAGCTAGTATGAAGCAGAGTTAAGATTTTGCTAAAGATATTTTAGCAGAAAGGGGCTCATGAAAACAGTAAGAACACACCCAAGAGTGTAGTGTGGCCTCCCAAAGAGGCCCACTGGTGACCGTGTGCAGGACTTTGGAAGCTTTCTGGAATTTCTTTGCTCAAGAAGTTTTTTGGGAGCTTCCCTGTCCCTTACATATGCTCCCTATTTGGTGAGTGAGATACCGAAGTGCCTTGAGCGACATTGCAATTTGCTGATATAAAACTAGAGCCACCAGATTGCTCAGGACTTTAGGGCATGCTCTTGCTGTTAATGGGATTCTCGGTGGGATTTCTAGAAAATTATAGGTTTGCAGCTGAAAGTTTTAAGCAATTTTTAATTTTGTTGAAAATCTTCTTGCTGAGGAGGGGCTTCACCCAGACTGCAGGGTGGGGGTCTCTTTTTCTGCCTCATGTTTCCATAATCTCTTCGTTTCATCCTGTTTCAAGTACATAATGTCTGTTTTAAGTGTTCGAAAGATTATGTGTTTCTTAGTGATACCTCAACCACTTCAATCTTCCCACGACTCCCACAGCTCTTCTGAAGGATGTTCCTGTGTCTTCTCAGAGGTGGCTTGTCTACATGGCTTGCTTCTTCCTTCCCTTCCCCTTCCTTCTCCCTTCTCCCTTTTCCCTTTCCCTTTCCCTTCTCTTCCCTTTTCCCTTCCCCTTCCCTCCCCTCCTTTCCCCTCCCCTTCCTTTCCCTGCCTTTTCCTCCCCTCCCCTCCCCTCCCCCTTCCTCCCCTCCCCTTCCCTCCCCTTCCCTACCTTCTGAATATTGTGCTTGCTAGAGTCCACCAGTCTGATCTGAGGATGGACAGGCCTCTCCTAATTGCCTTGTAATACCACTGAACATTTTTTTGTTTTGATGAGTGGGTGGTCTTTGTCAACCAAGAGGATCGTTGGTGATATGCATTTTCTCCTGAAATAGTTGATACAACATTCTTGTCTTCTTGATTGGCAAATGACCTAGGATGCGCCCTGTAGAAGAATTTTGCCTAACACCATGCTAATTGTGGACACTTGTAAACTTTCCTTCTCAGCCGCCTAATTCCTTCTAACATTTCCAGACATGGTTCTTCTGTTCCTGGAAAGTCCACAGTATATTCACTCCCATCTTTGCCAGGATTGGGACAGTGAACAGTTCAATGGTTGACAGCGTGTCTTTCCTTTCTTGCTGTCATGAAATCAAAAGATCTTAACCAATCCTATGTCTGATAGAGGGCTAATATCCAATATATACAAAGAACTCAAGAAGTTAGACTCCAAAAAACCAAATAACCCCATCAAAAAATGGGGAACAGAGTTAAGCAGAGAATTCTCAACTGAGGAAATTCGCAGGGCTGAGAAGCACCTAAAGAAATGCTCAACATCCCTAGTCATCAGGGA
>CM052705.1:117227172-117263832 GCA_028551405.1 Uromys caudimaculatus | reverse complement strand
AATATGGGATTGGGTGGGCGGGTAGGTGGGAGGAGGAATTCCCTCACAGAGGCGGGGAGGGGGAGGGGACACGGGGTTTCTAAAGAAAAGGGGAATCATCGGAAATGTAAATAAAATATCAAAAAATAAATAAAAAAAAAAAAGCTTAACTTTAATTTAAAATACAGTTTATTCAATATATAAAACTACTCTATATTATTCTAAGCACATGCAGCTGAGGTCTTGGTTGCTTTTATGAATATCTAAATAGAGACTGACTCAGGACTGAGAAGGCATAGCCTGCAGATTTTCCTCTCTCCTGGTTAACTGTCAGAAACTAGAGTCTAGAACATGTTGAAATGCTTTGGCTTTCATCTCTATAAAGAGCAGGATCAATCCTCAACAGTACTGGCAGCCATCAAGAAGTTGGTCCGGTCTTATCCAGTCTAATGCTGTCTTTATTTTCTCTCTGGTACTTCAGCAGTATCCCAAAAGCTCACAAGACAGGAGACCAACAGGAAGACTCAAATGCAAACACAAGGCCTGAGAGAGGTTAACTAAGAAAAGGTGGGTCAGCTTCTGACAGAAGCATCTCTTACAAACAACGAGTGAAGCTGGGTAGGTCATTGAAGGTCATTCTGGGAGGACAGAGCAGTAGTGGTAAAAGTATTTAGATTAGTAAAGGGTTATCCTTAGAAACTAATAAAATAGAATCAACAGTAAACAATTTTGTAAAAGTTTTTAGTAAACCTAGAAATAGTTAAGTTGTGATACCATAATAGAAATGTTTTTTTTAAGACACAGGTGTCTTAAATATGAGTGTATGTTGTTTTCACAATTTCTGAAAATAAAATGTAAAAGACAAAAAAGTCCTAAATTTTATTCCCAAATATCCTAAGTTTTAAACCACTACAAAAGCATAAGCTAAGGAGTGAAGTATGGCTCAGTGGTTAAGAACACTGGAGGCGGCAGAAGACCAGGGTTCAATTCCCAGCTACAACTGTGTAGCTACAACTTTGACATTGGTTCAAACTATAAAGCCATGATAGTTTTAGTTGATCCCAAGAATTGTATGAACTAATGAGAACGGGATTACTGAAAACGGTCAGGATTTTCAGGAATACAGCCAGAGGAGCAGACAGAGTCAAATGTAGGTTTAAAGAAAACCAAATTAATCATCCACTAAGATGCAGTGCGGCAGTTATCTGAACAAACTGTTCTTTCTCCTCTCGCTTATTTATCCTACAGGTATAACATCTCTGCACGTGTAAAATGGACCAACGATCTCTCCCAGCTGAGTAAAGTCCTATGGCTCTCCAATAGCATCCTACACCGGCTTCAGCCGCACTCTGCATCCATTCGTGAAACCCCTTCTGTAGCTGGGAGTCTCTGGCGCTTTTATAGACCGCAAGCCTTCAATAGCCTCCTTTGTTCATCATTTCAGGTCTGGCTCCAGGTTCAGCTTCCAGACATACGTTTTAACTAAAATGCAAATGAAGCGGTGGCTGCTCACAAGAAGACGTAGGAGAACGAGGTCATCGAAGGTGAAGGGTGAAGTTTCGGTCAACTGATACAGTGTTGCAAAAGGCATGCTTTACTCAGTCTGTGAATTTTCAGAAGGCCAGAGCTGTCTGTGGTAAAGATGGTTCGCAATGAGGTTTGGTAGACTACTCTCTACACAGGAAGATAGCTGGAAGGCTCCAGAACAAGAAGAGTCACTTTATGAATAACTCCCTTCCCCATCTTCCCACATGGGGGTGTTTATATTGTCTGGAAGAGTGGTTGGGTTGTTAAGTTACAAACCCAGGACAAATGCCTGAGGTGCATATTTAATATATCAAAGCAGACCTGGCCTCCCAGTATCCTCCAGTTCCTACCTGTTACAGGGTATGACTGACATACCCCATTCTCTCAAGCCCAGGAGCTGGGCTGCCATTGCCCCAAAGGCTCTTCCCTATATAATCCAGACATTTTGGTTACCAGACCCTTTTGTACCTTTGACCTCCTGGCTGCACCTGGCTCTCCTCTCTCTCCTTTCCCTTCCCCTCCCCTTCTCCCCATATGGACCAGCTCAGTCTGGTCATGCCCACTCTGGACTCTCAGGTGTCTCTGACAAATTTAGCTATTCTCTCCCACGTATCTATAATAAATGTTCTCTACCACACCGAGGAGTAGTCATGTCCCTTCCTTTCCTTTTTATCTTTTTATTTTTTTATTTAGTAGTGGCATCTGATACCCTGAAGGTGAAAAGCTGGCTATGTTATGAACAAATAATCTAGGAAACAAACGTGAAAAAGCAACTGCTGGAAGCCATTTATTGAGAAATCACTTTTTTTTTTTTTTTTTTGTATAAAGAGCAGAATAAAACCACAAGTTTTAAAGAATTATCAAAGCAAGTAAATAGGGACCTCTCTCTTTTAAAAACATTTCAAATGCATGCTCTAGTATGCCTTTTATTCCATATCATATCTTAGTCCTTGTGTAGAAAACACCTTTTCTCGATTATTATACTTTTTGGAGATAGGGCTATTCTATGTAGTAACAGACAAACTAGTGTTCTACCAGCCAAAGCCCAGACACTTTAGTTGATACCACCTATAGAAGGGGCTCCTTGCAGGGATATTACATCAGAAAAACTCATATTAAGAAAAAATCCAGCCAACTAAGGCCCTTCCCAACTAGAAAGTCCATCTACAGAATTCATTAACACATAAGGACCTCCTCAAAGAACAAGAGCCAGAACTCAGGATACAAAAGTCCAAAGCAAAAAGCAGAAAACCTCCGATTGAGAGCGGTTATAGCACTCGGGGTGATGCTGTGTCACCAGAGCCCCTCTATTTCACAAGATGGCTGTGAGGCCAAATGAGTTCATGTGTAAGATGCATCAGGAACAGCAGCTTGATTCAGAGTCACTTGACTGTTAGCTATCAGTGACACCATTACATTGTAATTAGGATCTTTGAACTGAAGTGCTTAAGCCTCTTCTTCCCACTCAACTGTGAAGTCCTTACCAGTGACTACTGCTTCTGCTCACTGTAAATTCCACACACCTGGCCCACCCCCACTGTCATAGCAAAAAAGAAAAAAAAAAAAGACTAAAATGCCTTATGAAAGTACAATGAGCAATAATTCAGGTGCTTATATCCCCAGAGTTTATCTAAAAAATAACTCAGAAGTTTTCACATTAGCATGGAGGGCATACCAGTTATAGAAATTCACTTTGCGACTTCAGAGGTATCCGTTACCTTAACTACTGTGGCCTGGCAGCTCTGGCAGTCACAGGGAACGGTTAGACTATGAACCAGGGGACTGCCAGACACACGCTCTATAAGGAGCATGGAATAAGTTTATATCTCTACCACAGTAAATCATCATGGATTTGACTGCAGGGGGGGGAAAAAAAAAAGAAAAGAAAAGACAGCCTCACACAATCTGATCTCAATGTAAGTTGAAAGTCCAGGTGTGACTCAACCAGTCCCTCTACTTGGCGTCTCAAGGGATTCCTCAGGGCAACACTTCATAGTGCAGCCTCAATGCATTTCCAAGCTCACAGAGATGTGGGCAGAATCCAATTCCTGCATCTGTAGGTTAGGGGCATCTGCTTCCTTACAGATTCATGCCTGAAAACTGCCTTTTCTTTACGGTATTTCTGTTGGGTTGTTTACTGATAGCAATATATGCTTAATTTCAAAAGTTGGAAGCTGTAGAAAGATGGAGATGAGGGAAGCACCCAGAGTACCAGAGTCTCAGCAGCTTATCCTAAATGCACTCACTGAGTGTGCCTTGATGCTAATTACCAGGTGTAAGTTATAAAAAGTGATGTCCTAGATATTGCCAAAAGGTGACTCAAGTCAGATTATGGATTTTAAGAAAGGACTGCCCCCCCTCCCCGTCCCTTACCACCTATGGCAGTCACTCCAGAGAGCTGGCCCTGCACTTCACCTGGGCAGCACTGTAAAGCTGGCCTTGGTGGCAGGGGTAGGGGTGGGGTGCAGGTTATCCAGCCCAAGGGTAAGAGCAGAGGAGAGCTGGCCCCTCCACTTATCTACATGATGTGGGTGTGGAGGTGACGCCCTCTTTCCTTAGTCATCCCCCATCACCTACAGTAGTTGGGAGAGCTGGCCAGAAGGGCCTGAGAGGAGATCTGGCCCTGTCCCTCACCAGCTGTAGCACTCACCACACCTTGCTTTGACATTGCAGTGGAGCTGGCCCTTGTGGGAAAGGCACAGGTAAGCCAGCCCTTAGGGTGTGAGAGCTAGCCCAGCCCATGGCAGGCTGTAGCAATTGAGAACGTGGGCTCCACACTTTGGGCAGCACGGCAGAGTTGGCTCTGGAGGCATAGGTGAGGATGAGCTGGCTCAAGGGCATGAAAACAGGAGAGTTGACTCTGCCTCCTGTCAAAGGTAGCAATGGGTGGCCCAGCAGGAGCAGTGCTGGAGAGCTCACCCTAGTGGTGCAGTAAGGGAGAGCTGACACACTAACCAACTCAGCTACCACCTAGGCCCAGATCCAGGGCTCTGAACTGGTCCACCCCCAAATCTGTATCATCTGTGAATGGTTGCAAAATGTGAGAGGGCTGGTCCTCCTGTTCTAAAGCTGTGGGATGCAGCGACGGGATGACCCAGAGGAGTCCCAGTGAGTATCCAATGTTCATAGTGTCACAGAAGCCAGAGATCTTGAGCCAGACCAATGACTCACTGCAATAAGCATTTGCAAGTGAAGACGTGTGGGAAAAGGGATATAAACTGGGACATAGTGTGACATACTACAGCTTCCATGATGAGATGTTCTCTATGCTTTGTTTTTGTATGTTTGTGGGTGTGTTTTTATTTTGGGGGGAGGCTGCAAGGGTGAAAGGCAGATATGAGGAGACTTGGAGATGTGTGGGACTGGGGTCCATGATGTAAATCTCACAAGGAATCAATGAAAAAAGTAAAAGAGAGAAAGGGGGGGGGACATCACAGAATTGTCAGCTAGAAGATTGGCTGTTGAGTTCCATATTGAGAGGCTTGGGTCCCTACACAGAGTACAGAATGTAAAATAATAAAGCAATAAGAGGCTGGAGAGATGGCTCAGTGGGTAAGAGCACTGGCTGCTCTTCCAGAGGTCTTGAGTTCAATTCCCAGCAACCACATGGTGGATCACAACCATCTGTCTGAAGACAGCGACAGTGTACTCATATACATAAAATAAATAAAAAACTTTTTTTAAAAAAAAAAATAACAAAGCAACAAATGGCACACGAACCAGGGCACTGTTCCAAATCCCACTGACTTAATTTATCTTCATATTGCTTAAGATATGGTAACAGTACAGACGAGCTCTTGAAAACGTTCTGTGACTTGTGTGAAGATGATTTAGAACCAGCTGAATTCTTTCACCCTGTTACCCCTCTTACATGATTCTGTCATACCTGTTGGAACACTGTCCATGAATGAAGCCCTGTGAGATTTCTGAGAGCTTGTGGGAAACCTCCAAGTAAACAAGAGTTTTGTAATCTCTGCTCCTCCATAACACGGATTTTGTGTTCCTCCCAGATATAGTAAATAGAAGCATGTCTGCTTCAGATTATACATTGTTGCTTGCTTTGGAAACAACAATTTCAAAATTGTTTCCAAGCATGGGTTGCCCAAGTGACTGCATATAGCCTAAACTCATGTGAATTCTGCTCATTTGGTCTTGCTTAACCTTCAGAATTCCTGCAGAATATCAACTGTCTGATGCTCTGAATAAAGTTGTCTATTGTATTGAGACTTTAGTCCCCTCGTTTTTAGACTCCACTCTCCCAGGCTCACACTGTCAACCAGAGCAGTAACAACTATGTGATCTCTCCAGATACTTTAAAAGATTAGCCAAAACATGCTCTGGTTGACAGTGTGAGTTGACATAAAACTAGCCTGCACAATATGTAAGAGGAAGAGTGAATTTCTAAGGGGTTCTTCCTTTATATACGTTTGTCTTGAAGAAACCAAACGTGACATTTTCTAGAAACCAGTAGTTCCACTAAATGGACGCATGGACTTACTCTAATTACTAAGGCACCTGCAATATTGGTCATGTGGGGACACAGTTCAGATTGGTTCTGTTGACTTGAATGAGTTTAATGAAAGCAAGATGGCTATGGGGTCTCCTGGGTGAACTTAAGAGCCTGACTCTCTATGAGGTCTCCTGGGTGAACTTAAGAGCCTGATTCTCTATGGAGTCTCCTGGGTGAACTTAAAAGCCCTATTCTTTCTCCTTTTCTAATCCACCCAACAGATAAAAGCTTCTTACTCACATAGCAATCCTCTCAGGAGATTCAGTACCTATTTTTGCCTAAGTAGACTCTCAAACCCTCCTTCTGCAATCCCAGACATCTGTCAGTCACTGTGCCTACCTTAAACAGAAGATTCTTTTCAGTACCACACAACCTGCTTGTTCGTTAACATAACAAACACCACTGGGCAGTTCTGCACTTGTTATTTCTAAACACAAGGCTGTTCTCTCTGCCACTCCCCCTGTCCCTCTTACCCAATACCCACCTAATGCCCCTCCCCCCATAGGAGCATTGTAAAGCCCTGATTGACCACCTTGGGTTTTCCCAGTGACCTCCACAGAGGTCTCATTCTGTCAAATCGTAAGAATTCCATAATGGAGCCTCAAACCCTCTCAGGTCATTCAGAAAATGGTGCTCTAATTGTTAATGAGAAAAACCAACCACTGTAGCCTCATATTTTATTTTAAATCCTTATTTACTTATGTAGCTATGTAACTACATACTCAGGATCCTCCTGCCTTAGCCTCCAAGTACTAGGACTACAAGTGAATACCACCATTCCCAGCTTCCTATGTGTTGTTAATTGACTGTGTGATCAATAAGCATCTATCTCACATGCTCTTCTCTCCAGTGTAATGACAGCATGTCCTGCAAAAACACACAGAAGTCAGTAGCTGGATCCTGTACAAGCAAAGAGCACATGGGTGCCTCGTTCTTGTCTCTTACCTGTTCCCCATTTGGGTCTTCATAAATCAACAACAAACTAATAGATTACCATCAGAAAACAAGCTCTTCAAAAGACTCTCCTTCCATGCTAGAGATCTGACTCAGTGGTAGAGTATGGCATGGCCAAGGTCCTGGGGTCAAGCCTCAGTAAAAGCAAGGAAAAAAGATGTTTCCAAATAAAGATACTGCTTAGTGTGGTTTGTAATAGCTCAAGACTGAAAACAACCACAATGTTCAATAGAGAGGAAAATGATAAATGTGTGGGCTATGAAATCTCAGAATTGCTGTAAATGTTTGTTGCAAGTAAGGCTTTTAGCCGCGGAAACATTGAGCAATAAGCACAGATCACAGCTGGGTGTGCTAATGCACATCTGTAATTCTAGCACTTAGGAGGCGGAGGCAAGAAGATTGGGAGCTCAGGGTCCACATCAGTCACATAGTGAGTTCAAGGACTGCCTGGGCCACGCTAGATACTGTTTCAAAACAGATACAGAACCCCACAGTAACAACAAATTCCAATATAGTACAGAATGAATATTAAAAGGGTTGGAGTAACAGATTGTAGGAGCCACCATGTGCATGCTGGAAGCCAGGCACAGTCTTCTGCACGAGCAACCAGTGCTTTTAACCACTGAGGCATTTTCCAGACCCTGGAAGTTAATATTCTGGGGCTGTTTATATGTGTGCTGAGATCTGTATTGTACGGGGACCTATTATTGGGAAAAATAAAATATAGTTGATGTGCAATAGGCATACAACATAAGAGAGTATATATGTAAATACATATATAATATAAAGTGTGCATGCTTGTAAGGTGTCACTGAAAAAGCCACCCAACAGAAACCATACCCCTCTCTCCAAGTGACCCCAGAGGTCTTCAGTCCACAGTCCAGTGGCCTCTGTATATTCAAGCAGCATGAAGGCTGTGCTGACACACAGAGGGGACAAGCCCTGTGGCTCTTTAGAAAACACAGACACCACCAGAAATGTGACCCAGTCTCCACCCCTTAGCTGTACTCCAGCTCCACTGTTTCTAACATTACTTGAACCCAGATCAGACATTGTGGTTCTCACTTGATGCCTCCTCTCCAAGCTCAATCTATCTGGCCCTTCTCCAAATTACACAGTACCTCTAGTACCACTGAAAGAACTAGAGACAGACTGAGGATTCCAAATAGGAATTTTATATTTCCCACAGATAAAAGTATAAGGTAATTTAATGTGTATGATTTTGAGTCAGCCAGACAGAAGCTTAATCACTCAGCGGTGGAGGTGGGGGTGGGGGCATACTTTTATTTTCTGAATAGACAAGCCTACTAAGGCTGGTGAGATAAGGGGCGGGGAGATTAACTACATTCCTTAGAAAGGAAGGGGGTGAGTGGAAATGAAGTGTTTACATTTTAAAATCATTGCTCAAAGCCTTTAAAAATGGTCACATGATGTTTATCATGAACTCAATATTACAGATCCCTACACTCTCCCCACCTCCTCTTGAAGATTACTTCTAGGCATGGCTGGTTTGGTTTATATGCTGAACAGGCCTCTACTATGCTACCTTCTTAAAGACTCAGCTAATCCAAACCCTGTGCTATAGCTGCTTCATGAAATTCAATGCCAACGTGAAATTTCCGACAAAACAAACAAACAAACAGACAAAACAACAACAACAACAGAAACCAAAGCGGTCATTGTTGGACTGAGGATGTCATCAAATAAACTAAAATAAACCATAATTAAGACAACAGCAAAAGCCACACATCACCACTATGCTATGAGAAAGGGAATCTCTTCAACATTTCAAATTCAAATTGTCGGGTTATCAAAGAGAGATTAAAGAAATGCTTATGTATATATACATACACATACTAACTAAATAACTAAATAATATACAATTGAAAGGAATAGAGAGTCCCATAAAAGATGACAAAGGAGAGAGGCTCTGTACACAAGCATAGGGAAAATATGGGGACAAGAAGCTGCCTTGGATTTTCATGGGATGTTAAGCTTTACTTTGCCTGACAAGACAAAGGTTCTCATTAGGACCTGCCTCCTGCTGGCTCTCTAACAAGTATTACCCAAGAGAACTGTGTGGAAGAGAAATCAGACAGAGACCCATGAGAAACCAGGATTGTACTGGCTGCTTTTGTGTCAACTTGACACAAGCTGGAGTTATCACAGAGAAAGGAGTTTCAGTTGAGAAAATGCCTCCATGAGATCCAGCAGGAAGGCATTTTCTCAATTAGTGATCAAGGGGGGAGGGCCCCTTGTGAGTGGTAGCATCTATATGGGCTGGTAGTCTTGGCCTCTATAAGAAAGCCAACTGAGCAAGCCAGGAGAAGCAAGCAAGCCAGTAAGTTACATCCCTCCATGGCTTCTGCATCAGCTCCTGCTTCCTGACCTGCTTGAGTTCCAGTCCTGACTTCCTTTGGTGATGAACAGCAGTATGGAAATGTAAGCTTAATAAACCCTTTCCTCCCCAACTTGCATCTTGGTCATGATTTTTGTGCTGGAGTAGAAACCCTGACTAAGACAAATTGGTACCAGCATAGTGGGGTATTCCTGTGACAACCTGACCATGTCTTTGGGAGGACTATGGAAGGACTTTGGAACTTTGGGCTAGAAGATCCATTCAGTGCTAAGAGCTTTGTGGGATGTTCTGTAGAAGCTTGGAAGATAATGATGAGAACAGTGCAGAAGATGGAGGCCTGGCTTGTGAAATTTCAGAGGGAAGATTAAAGACTCTTATCAGGGCTATTGCTAGTTTGATATAAGATTCTGTGATTTTGATTAGCTGGGGCTGAAGAAGTCAGCTGTGATTAACAAGATACCAGAACTACTAAAGCAAAAACCATTACATTACTGGGACTATTGATGCTCGTTAGCCGGAGCTGGGAAATTGGCGGTAATTGGGAAGAGACCAGTATCACTGAGACGAAATCATCTGAGAAGTGTTTTCTGAGCGCACAGAGGCTGCATTCAGAGATAGTCAGGGTTGTACCTTGTGCTGTGGCTGGACTTGGTAATGTGTAAGAGTCACCTAGGTGGTACTGGTTTTGAAGGCATGAAGGAGTCGTGAAGAGTAGCTGAGGCCTGGGTACTGTGAGAGGCCACAGAAGGCCATTGGTGAAGGTGCAGCCTCAGTTGCAATTCCAGGACTGAAGGGGTCATGCAAAGGAGTTGAGGCTCAGGCACCGTGAGAGGCCGTGGAAGGCCACAGCCTCAGTTGCCATTGACAGCCCAGGATTGAAGGGGTCATGCAAAGGAGGTGAAGCTTGGCACCATGAAGATAGCCTATGAGAGGCTGTTGTTAAAGTCTAGTTGCAGCTGAAGACAGCAGTGTTTTGGAGATGCCAGTACCATGAGATGACCACCAAGAACAGCAGCAGCAGTGGAGTACAGGCATCTGGAGCCTAGAAGACAAGTTGTGTGCTACAAAGGCAGAGCTGGAGAAGCAACTCAAGCCTTGGAGGAATCCAGAAGATCGTGAGTGGATCCCAGCCACTAGACAGTTGGAGTTTGGTTTTGCTTTTGATTGTGACTGTGCCCTGATATATTTTCCCTCCTGACGGAAGAAGGTATTTTAGTGGAGCCCACAGTTAAGAGACTTTTGATGGTAAAAAGACTTTGAATTCTAAGAGACTGGATATGTTTAAAGGGATTGAAATTTTGATATGTAAGAATTTGCAAATACTGTGGGACTTTTAAAGTTATTTATATCTTGGGGGTGAATAAGAAAGTAAGGGTTGAGATGCATTTTTGTGTCAAGTTGACAAGGGTTCAAGTGTACTGGCTGGTTTTGTGTCAACTTGACACAAGCTGGAGTTATCACAGGGAAAGGAGTTTCAGTTGAGAAAATGCCTCCATGAGATCCAGCAGTAAGGCATTTTCTCAATTAGTGATCAAGGGGGGGAGGGCCCCTTGTGAGGGTACCATCTGTGGGCTGGTAGTCTTGGGTTCTATAAGAAAGTCAACTGAGCAAGCCAGGAGAAACAAGCAAACCAGTAAGCAGCATTCCCCCATGGCCTCTGCATCAGCTCCTGCTTCCTGACCTGTTTGAGTTCCAGTCCTGATTTCCTTTGGTGATGAACAGCAGCATGGAAGTGTAAGCTCAATAAACCCTTTCCTCCCCAACTTGCATCTTGGTCATGATGTTTGTGCAGGCATAGAAACCCTGACTAAGACAAGGACCTAGTCCATAGTGGTAAATTTGGATCACTCTATCCAAAAGTAGGATCCCAAATGGAGGAAGCATGACAAGAAGACTTTTTACAGGAAAGGATGATAGAAAGCCTGGGAGGACAGATCGTAGCCAATGGGAAATGAGCTTCACCACAGCCTTGGACACTGTCTCACCAGGTGTCTTACTGCTGTGAAGAGGCACCAAGACAAAGGCAACTCTTATACAGGAAAGCATTTAACTGAGGCTGGCTCACAGCTCATTCTCATCACGAGGGAGCAGACATGGTGCTGGAGGAGCTGAGAGTTCTACATCTGGATCCATAGGCAGCAGGAAGAGAGAGAGACTGGGTCTGGCTCGGGCATCTCAAACTTCAAAGCTTACCCCCAGTAACACACTTCCTCCAACAAGGCCATCTCTCCTAATCCCTCCCAAGTAGTGCCACGCCTTGATAACTAAGCATTCAAATATATGAACCTATGGGGGCCATTCTTATTCAACCACTATAGACACCAAACAGAAGAAGCAGCTATAGAGAAATTGATAGCCTACAATAATTAAGTAGTTAGCTAAAACAGCCTCTTTTCTCCTAGGGAACTGAAAAGATAAATTCTACTTCTGTTTCTTTTTAGCTCAGTAGAGTTAACTAACCTCTACTAGCTTTCCTGCTTATAAAAGAGAAGTTATGCTAGCTACTTCACAGTGTTACTGGGCATCTTAGCAGAATATGTACACACATGCACAGATGGTATATTTAACAGAGCATCAGACTTAAGAGTTGGTTTTTAGATAGTAATTATTATTTTGTATAAAACACGCACTCCCTTTTGTTCCATATTTTAATTTAGAAGTGTGTTGTTAAGTATTTTCCTAGCACACAAGATTCCCTTTCATGTGAGGTTCTATATTAAAGCTTACCATATTAAGTCCAAAATTACTTTTCTAAATTTATTCCAGAGTAGTGAAGAACATTCATCCTCCAAGCTGTGTACAGGTGGAGACCTGGTGCATCACACTCTATGCAGACAGTTCCATTCACACACAACCCAATCAAGCATGATTTTTGGTAATTAGCATTTTATTAAGGGGTGTCAGGACTAATCTTGGTTATCAATTTGACACACTTGGAAAGCAAGAACCTCAACTGGGGAATTGCTTTCAAAAGATTGGCCTGTGGTATGTCTGTGGGGCATTTTCTTGATTGTGAATTTATGTAGAAAGACTTCACCCACTATGGGTAGTGCCAGCCCTGGGCAGAGCCTGGGCTATATAAGGAATCTGTTTGAGCATAAGCCAGGCAGAGCAAGTCAGTGTTCCTCTGTGCTCTCTGCTGCAGTTCCTACTACCAGGTTCCCACCTTGAGTTTCTGCCTGGCTCCCCTGATTCGGGACTATAAAGTGTAAGCTAAAAGTGAACTCTTAAACCCTCTTCTCCCCAAGTTGCACTTGGTCATGGTGTTGATCAAAGCAAGAGAGGCAAACTAGGACCATGGTATTAATGCACACAAAGAATCTCAAGGGAAGGAGAAAAGCTTCTCAGAAATCACAAGCCAAATGTTTAAAGAGTTAAATACCTGGGATTTCTAGAACCTGTCAAAAATGAGCTTAAGGATTAGCACCCATAGGGCCTCTAGCACGGTGACCTACACCTCTAATCTCTTTACTCTGGAAGCAGAACTGTGAGTTCAAGTCCACCTAGTCTACACAGTGAGCTCTGGGCCATCCAGAGATAAACAAGGAGACCCTGTCTCAAATAAATAAATAAACAAACTAACTAACTTTATTAATTAATTAAATCTAGCATCGACGGCTTTCCCAACAAAGTCACCAATTGCCCTTCAGCAAGCAAAGCACTGACCACTCTTTTCAATGGCCTTACAAAAGATAATGACAGTGTAATATTTTAAAAACCAATGTCATCACCTTTTGTTGCCTGACATGATTCTTTTTTTTTTTTTTTCTGACTAAAGAAACAGAGTATTTTCCCTTTTGTATAGCAGGTTAAGTCACACTGGATTTCAAAGCCCGGGAGCTATTGGCATAGCATGAAGGCTGCATATACCTTCCACCAGCAGGGTCTGTGACATCACTGGGAGGCTACAGCAGGGTTCAGTCAAGCCCCCAGGCTGGTACCTTGCAATAGGCCTTTCACAACAGTAAGCAGCTGTACCCAAACTGCCTCCCTCCTCTGACCTGCTCTCATTATTCCTCCCCTCACGTAGAGTAACTGTCTTACCGCAGATGTTAGCCGAGCAAGAATTTCATCGCTGCTTTCTTCCGAGTCTTCCGCTTTCTGGTGAGACCTTAAAAAAAAAAAAAAAAATTACTCCTTAGCACTGGTTGCTCAAACTTACCTATCAAATTTAGAAAATAAGAGGCCAAAAAAAGAGATTGTCATGATGTCATGAATGAAAGTATGCAAATAACACTGTGTTGGCAGAGCCAAAGAGACACAATCCTTTACTAGCCAATTGTTCTTTAGAATCAGTTCTCCAATAGCTCTTCCTAATGGACCAGCTGAGTTCAGTGGACCAAGAGCTGCTCCCCAGATGACATCACACGATAACCCTGGCATACCTGATCTACAGATATGGTCATGAAAAAAACGTGGATATGAACATAAGGTTGTTAAACGTCGAGTTCCCTCTGAATCTAAATAAAACCGTGAAGCTATGAAATGTGAATTTTCCACTACACTTGAGTTTCAGCCCAAGCAAATTCACTGTGAAATAGTATATTTTAGGCCTAATCCCATGGTGGAAATTATTACACAAAATTTAAAATAAAAAAAAAAGAAGAAGGAAAAGAAGAAAATGAAAGAAAGAACTCTGCTTTTTCAGGAAATTACAGCCAAGGTGAACAGAAAAAGAACTTATGCAAATATCAAGTAATAAACAAGACATAGCAGTACAAGATAATTTTCTTTAGGAAAATGAAAATCACCTGTATTATTTTCACAAATGTATACAAAAAATAAATTTTATACTTAGAAAACCTTTTTTTTTTTTTTTTTTTTTTTTTTTTGGGTTTTTCAAGACAGTGTTTCTTTGTGTAGTGCTGGCTGTCCTGGAACTCACTCTGTAGACCAGACTGGCCTCAAACTCAGAAATCCACCTGCCTCTGCCTCCCGAGTGCTGGGATTAAAGGCGTGAGCCACCACTGCCCAGCTTAGAAAATCTTATAAATCATTTTGGCCAAAGAAAACAATGAAGTAATGTTAAATGAATATATAAAATTGCACGCTAAATCTATTTCCATAAGCAATCTCTTTCAGCACAGCCTGTGGATGAGAGATTCTAGGTAATTGATCTATAAAGGAAAGTATCAGAAATGCAGTCCAGTGGTTGATTTCCATCTCAGGTAATTGAGGTGAGCCAACTGGAGCACTCCCCTAAAGGTGAGAGGCTGTCTCCTGGCTCTCCACAGAACAGAGCTCCAACTTTGTAATAAGGGATGAGCTGGTTGGTCAATTTGAGCATTGGTTGCTTGAGTCTATACATGTTATTCAACTCCTTTTCAGAAAGAAAGACACAGCCTTCAAATCCAAGAAAGGAATACAAGCCACTGCCTTTATAGGAACAGATAGAAGCATCTGTGGGGCTCAGGTCAGCTTGTCACCCACTTTAATTGCTGGTGTCACAGCTAAACGTTTGAACCACTACCTAACTAAAGATCTGCAGAAGAACCTGAGCATTTCACCTTCGCGTGTCTTTTTAAAAGTCACCTGCATAATGAGTATCTCTAACAACAATCCTTATTATTAAAATTCACATTTCCTTAAAAAAGAGGCTGTACCGAGAAGAGATTTTAAAACCCTACACAACTCAAACCATTGAATTTGGCTTATATAATTTGGCTCAGTAACTGAACAGATCTGACAGGAAGTTAAGAACCAAGTGCACCACAGAGCACAGTACAGCACAGAACTTATGTGCCTGCATCTACCCATCTCTGCAGCAAAACACCAACTACTGTGCCTTTCCAGGTTTCTCAGACTCAAACCAACAATTTCCTGATTAAAAAGGACTACAGGTCTCAGCTTCCTTTGCGGCTAACCCAAGCATTTCTGGAAGGGAGGGACTAAGGTGTGGAAGTCATTTCTGCCTCCGTAAGGGACCATATTCCACCTTCTATACAAATGACTGACAAAACTTCCTCCAGCATAAGGTCATAGCACACCGCTCTTTCTTTCTACCCTCAGTACCTCTACAGCTGCCTTAAGTAATCTATCACAAACAACACCCGAAAGTTTAGGTAGCCAGTATGAGGCAGTTTGCACTAGCTCTCAACTGTGAATGTGTTTTCAAAAGGCCGCGGAGAAGAGCTGTGATTCCAAGAGATTCTCACGTGTCTACGACTGGTGCTGTTTCTCTCATGAGCAGCCGCTGAGCTATCGTTGCCTCACTGAGAAATAATTTCAACCCTTCTCAGAGGCAGAACTATCTTCTGTCATACTCCCAGCACAAAACACACCCTGGCAAAAACATTTCTGAAGGTAATTCAGGAGAGACAGTGTGATGATGCTCTCGCTGGGGTTGGCTGTAACCTGCAGCCTACTTTACCTCCTCGGTCACCATGGTTTTTACAGATTAACATCTAGAACTCTCAGGCCTCTCTCTAGTTTCTGAATCCTAACCAGCATGCCTTGTTTCTCCACCTGCCTTTCCAATGGCACTGGGTGCCTATTCCAGTAACCTGATTTTCAGCCCCACCCCCACCCCACCCCCACACAAGGGAATCATATGTAATTAAATTAACATGTTGCTTTCCTCTTCTTGCTCTCTTCTTGGTGTCTTGGTACCCTGTAACCACCCATGCTTCCTGCACCCACTGTGGCCGTTCATGTTTCTTCCTCTGGTTCTGCTTCCTCCAGTTCAAGCCCTCAACTTCACTGGAATACATAACTGTAATAACCACGTTTAACCAACCCATCTGATTGACTCTGGTCTCTCTTGTCCTGTTCTATCTCCTATAGACACCAAGACTTCCTTTCTAAAAACCAGATTCCCAGATGCCACCCAGAGTATCCTCACTGCCTACTGAGAGCAGTTAAGTTTAAAAATAACTTCCCTTCCCTGCTAAGGGGGTCCCCAACTCCCTACACCAGAAATTTCCTACATCTCAGGGAGCTCAGGGCTGCAGGGCTGGTGATCACAGGCAAACAGTGGGGGAGCTGGAAAAACCAGGAAAGCAGCAGGAGACACTGGTCCCTTACTCTGCTCTCAACACCCCACTGTGGCCACTTGGAACTTAACACCCTGCCCAGCTCTTTAATAAAATGCCAGAATGATAATGTTTGCTTAATATGGCAAATGAATTTTTAAAAATGTGGACAATTTTTCATATTTTACATATGCAAATACACAACAGAGCAACTCAGGAAAGACCAAGTTTTCACCATCAGATTAAGTAGAAAAAAAAGCAGATAAGGCAGAAAGGTAGCAAGCGCACTGTCTGCATATTTTCCACTATCACTGGAACATGCTATGCCACTCAGTGAACAAGAGAGGGAGAAAGGTAAGAGGGAGAGAAGTTGAGATTCTGGCTTGGCAGTCACTAGTGAAGGGAAACAAGGAGACCCTGGGTGGAAAGCACCTTAAAGGACAAGGAAGTGGCCCTAGGAAGAGAGGTCCCTGGCTGAGTACTGGTGGCTGCAGGAAGCTCTGGTCCAGCAGGTGTTCCCTTTAGGACTCTCAGGGATGCTTCCCAAGGACTCTGCTTTCCAACAGAAGCAGAGCTAGTAGTTCTCCAAGGGAATGATGCATTGAGCTCCAGAGGTGGAGACTTTTAAAAACCTGTGAAATCGAATACCTTAGAGTTCTACCATGTGAATGCAGGAATGGTAAAGTCTGTGTGTCTTGTCCCTTGACCCTGTAACCAGCAAACTGTACCCATGCTCACAAGAACAAAACACACACACACATACACACATACACACATGTGCATATATACAATGGATACACACATGACATACACACATATACAATACACACAAACACACACAAGACATACACACATACACAATACACACACATACACACATGACACACACACATACACATATACACACATACACACACACCATACACACGTACTCACACACATACAGGCATATACACACACAAGACACATGCACACACATGACACACACACATGCACACACATATACACAAATACACACACAACACAAATACACATATATACACGACACAATACACACTCGCACACACATAACACACACACACGCATGCATGTGCACACACATGCACACATATACACACACACATGACACACACAACACCTCATCGAACAATTTGCTCTCTTCCCACTGTGTTCCCCAGCTTAACTGATGGCAGCACTATGTCTCTGCTTAGACATCATCCTCGACCCTTCTCGGTGCCCTCCCTGCCCCCTGCTCCCCTCCACACTGAGATACACTATACATCCTGCACTGCTACTGGCTCTTCCTTCAGGTCATTCTTCCTACTTCTCACAATGTTGATCATTACTGCTGTAACCCCAGCCGTGAAGCCAGAGTAGCCTTGGAAATGTGTAAGCTAGATCATAGCCTTCATCATCTACGCCTAAAGTCACTTGAGAAGCGGGAACCTCAACGGAGGAATTTTCACAGGTCAGACTGACCAGTGGCCGTGCCTTTGGGACACTGTCTCGACTGATGAGTGATTTTGGAGGATCCAGCTGCATCATCACTAGACTGGACCAGTGAATACAAAAGCTATCAAAGTGAGCTATAGAGGAAGCTAGTATACAGCGTTCTTCCATGGTTTCTGCTTTAGTGCCTGCTTGATTTCCTGCCCTGCCTTCCCTCGATGATGGCCTCTGACCTGGAAGTATAAGCCAAATCTTTTCCTTCCATGTTGCTTGGGGCCAGAGTGTTTTATCACAACAGAAAGAAAACTAGAGCAGCCTTCTTGTGCTCAGAAATCCTTACATGGCTTCCTGTCTCACACAGATAAAGTGAAAACCATCCTTTATTCAAAAGCATATAACTAATAAAGGCTGAATCTATTTGAGAGAGACGGCATCACTGTTTGGTCTCTACAAAGTCTGTGGTTATTAGCATCACGACTCACATGCACACACACACACACATGCACACACACATACACACAAATACACACACACATACATGACAAAAACAGACACATATGCATATATACACATACATGACACACACACATGACACACATACACACATGCATACACACATATACACACATACATACATGACACACACACACATATGCATATGTACACATACATGACACACACACGCACACGACACCCCACAAATCCTCACAACTTGTTCCTCTAGCAATGAAGTCTAGATCTTCCTGTCCTGCAGATGGAACTCTGATATGGTGGGAAGTACTGTTCGTTTAACAAAGCAAATACCTATGGGACAAGAAAGACAGAAAAGTAAGGTTGTGTTTTAGTATAATGAATACAAGCTGACTTCTTCAGAGACAATTTTTCCATCGTCAGCCAGATAGTTATGCTGACAGAAGAAATTTTCTGAGCAGCAATAAATTGTGGCTGTCATGGGCTTCCTGGGCCCAAGCACACAGTGATGATGCCAATCTAAAGCTGAATCAAATCGGGTGTCCTTGGACCACTTCTTCACAGTTTATTTTGGGGATTTGAGGATAACTGCCTACCACCACTATTTCTAATGCTAGTACAGCAGCCACAAAGGGTTAAATTTTCCTACAATCCCTGTACTGCTGTCAGATATGGATATGGCCTGATAACAATGAGCAGTCTGTTCCCACACCTGGATAAGCCTTGTCTATAAACAATGGAGATTTGGGGGACTCACTGTCTCTGTGGCTGCAGAAGTAATGAGAAATGACAAAGACTAAGACCAGTCTGATCTGAAAACAATCTAAAGAGATAAAGTAAAACTTTCTTCACCTATGACCCAAGTATAAAACATGCCAGTACAATCATGAAAAAATTTACTACTCAAAAAGTATTTGTTTATCCAGACAGTATTTTTTCCTCTCCAAATGTCCTGAAAATCTAATTAGGATAAGTCAGAAGTACAAAGGGCAGATCTGGGACAGGAATGAATGGCAGAGCTGAACTTGAACCCCCAGGTCAGAGCTGTGAATACACTACACAGGAACAAGAATTTCCTGTGCTGCTTATATGTGTCAGGGAGAAACTATGGCAGGGTAGGACAGTGAGGGGCAGGGTGGGTGAGTGAGGGGCAGGGTAGGGGAGTGAGGGGCAGAGTAGGGGAGTGAGGGGCAGGGTGGGGGAGTGAGGGGCAGGGTGGGACAGTGAGGGGCAGGGTAGCAGAAAGGCGAGGAGAGAAGACATAGACCAGAACCTTTTTCTGTGTTTCCCACAGGCAGTAACAGTGAGGCAGGGTTAAACAGGCTGAAGAATGGCTAGTTTGAATAGTTTACCTGACTCTGGGGAACAGGGTTACCCCCTTTTGCCTGGTACCTGGGCCTTCTGTGCTCAGGGCAGGTGGAAAGCCCAAGCCCAGAAGAGGAGACTGGACTGCAGAGTTGGCACTGATTGGTCCACATATGAAAGGGTCTTGCACAGGCCTCCACGAATTGACTGGTCTTTAGAAGGGCACCTCCTCAGGGTCAAGCAAGGCCCCAAACCACACAGCCCTTGTAACACAAAGTCCATGCAGTCAGAGAAGAAACATAAGCAGTGCAGCCAGTAAGATGGCAGAGCCAACAGATGCTGTCCCAGGAAGCGTGTGCAAAGACTGCTTTCAAAAGAACAGGAGTCAAAGGCTAACCAGGACTCAACTGTTCTATTTGGCAACACAGAAAATAGACTTGCAGTGATCACAAGGAAGTTTTAAGTGGAGAAAGCCTCCTCTCAGACAGGAAAGACTTCATCTCCTCAAAGTGGTCCCACTGGCTTCCCACCACATCCCACAGGGCATTCTGTGAAAGAGCAGGGAAAGAAGCAGACACCATATTTGAATAACTTTACTATATTAGACCAAAGGTAGGAACTCCCCATCTACCCAATAGGTTGATGAGCGTTCATGTGGATAACAGGCACCAGGTCCCTTAGCAAACAAACAAATAAACAAACAAACAAACCAAAAAAAACACAAAACATTTTTATTTACATATCCTCTGTACCCAGAGCTGAGCATTAGCGATCCTTAATAAGTCTTTTAATAGCATAAATGTTACCTGTCTCTAACTGGAAGGCTACAGTTTTATGTATTCAAGGGTCAACAACAGACTGGAACCTAGCCTCTTACCCCTTTTTAGCGGAGAGGCAACATACTGCAGCTGAGCTGGGCTTGACTTTGAAAAGTATGGACTCTCAATCAGGTTCTTATCAGGAAGAACCATCACACAAGTCCGGATGAAATGACTAGGCTGTCTTTCTTGTTACTGTTAATTTCTCAGACTTTATTCTCTTCTCCTCCCATCCATAGTAAAAAAATAAAAATAAAAATAAAAATAAAAAAAATGAGTGTCAGGAAGAAGTTCATTTTGGATAACTTAATTTGGGCTTCTGTCTGAATGAGGTACTACAACTGATCTCTTTCCCTGCGACTATACCCTGACAACCAACTTAATCCCTTCAAATTATCTCTTTTTTGGGGGAATAAAAACTATTTCACAGAGAGTCCAGCATTTGTTTCCTCAAACGAGGCAGCAAGCTTGCACAGTGCCATCTCTCTTTCTGCCATGGACATTGTAGACGACATTCCTTTTTAAAACTATAAAATCCCCTTTATTATTTTTTCCTCTTTAAAAATACATTTGTAGAGAACAGATTTGTGTTTATACAGGGACATTAAGTGGTTTTCTGGCATCATTTTAAAGTCATTTAGAAAGGATGGCAAATTAGGGGACCTAATGTGGAATTGCGTAGGTAGAGCTTAATAGCTTTTAAATATCAAAAAGGTTATTAAAAACACCACAGGATGGAGTTTTTAGCTCATGGATGGATAACAAGAATCAAAGAGACTTTGGAGGGCATTTCAGTTAGAAGTCATCAGGGTGAAAGAACACAAAGCTAAGAGAGATGCAGAAGAACGGATTTTTCTTTCAAAATTACCCACACTAACAGCAGTGATTTACCAGCCACAAGTCTAAGACAGTCCACGGGTATCGGGGAAACTTCATAGGCAAGGTAGGATGTGGGCTCCCCCTTGAGGGTTGGCAGAACTTAACAGGGGAAAAGAAAGGCAAAACAGGAAGCAGAGCAGAGCACTCACTAGCCCCCGAAGATAACCAGTGTAGGCTGACGATCAAAACAACAGAGATTTCCAGGTCGAAGTCGGTTATGATGAAAGTATGTGCAGGGACCAGGGGAGGTTGTGAAATTCAACCGAAAAAGGGCAATGTCCCTCGGTATCTTTTCTCTGACCGTCCTTTATTCTAAGTGGGATAGCTCAAAGTCAATAATCTAAGAACATTCTACTGCTGCACAGAAGCTGGTTCGTATCTCTAATACGGGGAGGGTATATCTTCCCTCTCCAGAAGAAAATTGTGGCTTAGTAACTTTAGTCTTCTATGCATGGTACTTATTCTAGGAATAATCAGATCCTTGGGTCTCCAGTGTGACTCCAGTAAGTGACTGTGACCAAATACTCCTGCTCATGCCAAACGGAAGGAACTTGCTGATGAATGTGGCGTTCTACAGTCAGTTCTCACCCCAGGACCTGACATTTGTGTCCATAGTAATCTGTATGACAGAAGATTGATATTAAGGCTTGAATTTTAAAAAAATAACTGGCACTTTTTAAAAATTAGAGCAACACAAGGCTATCTCAACCACCGACATTCTAACTTGCTATCTCGGGGAGGCAAGATTATTCACCACCCTCCTGCACCTTCCTTAATCCGAGCATACCCAGGGATTTCTACACCTCTACCATGTGTAAAAAAGACAGGAAATGGTAGAAGAACCCCATCAGAGAATAACAGTCCTTCATGGTTAATGTCAGTCACCAAGGCTGTGTCTGATTAGAAAGCCATGTCGCTCCTTCTTAGAGAGCACCTTGGAATTTGCTGAAATGTGCCTTAACCTCTCTTAGATACATTTGACCTCTACAAAGAGCATACTAAATAAAGGACACTCCATGTCACCATAATTCAGTGCCATTGGAATCTACACTCCTATTGCACAGCCCTCTGCTAACGGCAGTGAGGACAAACCCATAATCATGTCCTCTAAAGCTTTCATAGCTAGTGCTTACAACTCTCAGAAGGGGGTGCTGGGATTATCCCCTCACTTCTGAGAACACATCATAGCAGGTGTAAAAAGCTGAGGTAATAAAGCTAGACAGATGTAAATTCAACCACTAAAACTACACTCATCATCTGTGTGACCTTGGTCAGGTATTTTGACTTCTGTGCCTCAGTTTCCTCACTTATAGAATAGAAATTAGCAGCTGCTGTCTTAAAGAAGCTTTCTGGAGTGAAACCAAAACCGTAAGGCATTCTTTTAGTGCAGTGTCTAACATGAAATACTTGCTTGACGTCCAACCTTCCTATCAGAAATGTATCACTAGTATAAAATGTTCCTTTGCAAGAAGACTGAATTAACTATTCAACTGTGTCACTTTTAGCTAATAAGAGAAAGTTATGTTTGCTATGGTTGGAGGAGTGCATCCTTGGAAGCTGTAGTCTCTACCTGAGAAGTAAGGGCAATTCACTTGTCTTAAGAGTCAACGGTATGGGACAGTGTTCTGATACCTGAAGAACTCTATCTATAAGTGATTCAGCTGACATTTCAATCTGCAACTCCTTTCTGAAATAAGCTCTTCACTATTGCCAAGGATAAACAAGGCATGTCATAATCCCCATGCCATGACTCAAGGAAGCCTCTGCTAATTAATTTTAACTATTCAGTGATTCACTCTCTTCAGGTGATAATGATTCACATGTTCTGATTTGCCAAACATGGCTTCTAGATTATTTTCAGAAATGTCTGTTGAGCTCCTTCTTAGCAGTCACGACTTGGACAGTGCATAAGATGTGAGTTATTATTTCATTCCAACTTCAGCCCAATCATATGTTTATACCTAATTTAGATCATCTACTCATTTAGCAGCGAATTAGAAGCCTCATGGTGCAGCTGGTAGGGCAAGCATGCCTGGGACCGGAATAGCCATAGAGGAGCCAGAATGAATCTTCAGCAGCGTGTCTTACTTCTCTGAACTTGGAAATAGTATTCCTACCACTCAAACAAGGTGGGGATCTGCAGGCACAGAGCATAGTCCCAGGACACAGGACATCTTCTCTAAGAAAAGAACAGTCTACAGTGGTACCTAACGGCACCCACTCACAGGCCACAGACGCCAGCTCTCGCAGGGATGAGATGCACAAGGTCCAGCAAAAGCTTGACTCCCCTTTGCCATCCTTCCTCTCTTTCAAATTCACAGTACAGGTAGCTGCATTCATCCGAAGAAAACTGGTAGAAAACATAATTATCTTGAAAGTATAGATGTTGGTCCACTGTGTGAAGCAAACAAACAAAAATGTTGTGCTTTAGAGTCACCGATCACATAACAAACTGAAAAGTCCAATAATTAAGGAGAAACCATAGACAAGACTGCACTCATCCATCTGAACTTCATTCATGCTCACATGCCCAGTCAAAATGAGAGGAGGCACTGGCTGGTCAATCTCACTGCTTGAACTTTGATGTACTCACATATAGGCTATGTTTTCTGCTTCACAGACAAGTGATGGTCAAAGCAATATCACTTCAAAAAGGGCGGCAGGCGATGCCGCACAAACACAGCACGATAGCAAGTTTCAGTTAGCAAGATCAGTGACTATCAACTGGGGTGATTGTGGTCCTGCCTTAGGGGACAACTGGTGATGTCTAGAGACACTTTTGGTAGTCACAATAAAAGGATATTCTACTGGCAATGAGAAGAAAATAAGAAATGAATGTTGCCAAAAATTCTATATATACAGGACAACAAAGAGTTGTCCAACTCAAAATGTCCATACTGTCAAATATTGGAAAATCCGGTTTTAAAGGAATCAAACATTAGAGATGGTGCCATACGGCATTTACACAAAATGCTTGGCTAACCAGAAACCCAATGCTAGTCAATGAGCCAATAAAAGCTCTCCTCCTCAAAAATGGTTAATTGACTTTCTAAATAAGAGTATTAGCAGTATTAGCCACTAAGATGACTACAACCATGTCCTCTCTGTATTGTTCTGTAGGGGGAGTTTCCCTAATTGTTGATTGGCTAAAAAAAAAAAAAAAAAGAAAGGCAGCAGAAGCTAGTCACTGGATTAAAGAGAAGGTGGGATTTGCGGGCAGGACCGGAAAAGAGCTCAGAGAAGATTGGGGGTTAAACAAGGAGGTGGGCAGACGAGAAGCTGCAGACATGTAGGTCTCTCAGGGTACCGATAGTTTATAGCCTCCACAGGCAACTGCAGAGGCCAAGGAGGATGGGGCAGGATATTCTTCGCCCAATCTTTGAGTTATCTGGTCAGTTTTAAAATATAAAGGTCTCTAGTGTTTTCTTTCCACAGGGCTGAAGGGAGTTGGGTGAAGGGGCCATTGTGGCACCAGGCAAGCAGCAAGTGGAGACCAGGAGAGTTAGCATGGAAGCTGAGTGAGACCCAGGCGGTCGTTGGCAGTCTCACCAGAGCCAGCCATGGGCCATGGGCCACAGGAGTGAACAGTCTGTGGAATGCAAGCGGCAGCTTCAGGCATTCTCAAGAGGAATAGGGAGGATGGGGGTGGAGCCAGCTGCCGCGTGATCTGCGAGCTAAGTCATGAGGGGCCAAGGCACCCGGCAAGGAGACCAGGCAAGGGGAAGCGTGCTTTCTAAAATTACATGCAACATTGTTCTTTCACAATGATGCCAGGAATTGCCCTCAGTATTTATTATCTATAGAAAAAAGGGTTTCTTCTCAGTACCGAAATGGAGCTTAAATAAAAACAAAGATAGTTCGGTTTCTGCTCCTTCATTTCCGTGAGTTCAACTAAGAAGAGAGAGATCACCATCTATCTCACCTTCTACTCAAACATCATTTTCTGGCCTGCTTGAGCAGCTAATATGCACAGCCCACATATCTACATGTCCATGATTATTTAATTAGAATGGCACACACATACCACTCGTAAATCAGATCCTGATGATTACATACGTCACAAAAAACCATTTATTTGAAGCAACAAAAGATATCAATGGCAAAAAAGTCTATGAGCAGATGGGAAGAAAGGAAGAGACTTTTACAGGTGTAAGTCTGTGATCAATAAGAACCTAATCATTTCCACAGAGGGCGTGGGAAAAGTAAACGAGTCAGAAACGATCTGTCATTCTTACTTAGAAAATAAGAGCGTAAAAATCTGCCTTCGAAAACAATTTCCACCCAGATTATGACATCCTCTGGAAGATCAAGTATGGTCCGGTCTAGCAGTTTAACAAAACAGTGGCTGTGTCTTCAAAGTACGGAACACTAACCTGATGACATAATCCCCATATCCAGTAGGAGCTGCCACACCCCAATGGCCATAGATCTACACTGGACAAAAGGACAGTGTTCCAGGAGCCAGTCGACCAGCTCTGACCCCACACAGCTTCTCCTGGAAATTTAAAAAAAAAAACATTAATGTTAGACACCATTCCTTTCATGAGCTCTCTTTCTGAAGTAAGCAAGCCAAGAAAAAAAGGCATTGCCTCTTCTTCATCTTCAGGTTAATGCTAATATAATGATAAGCATTCAGATATATGAATCTTTTAAATGAGAACACGGTTGGCAAGAAAACGGGCAATTAGACCAGTCAATATGAACTTCTAATTCTATAGGACACCTTTCATGTTAAGGATCACAGTGTTAATTAACTAATTTCTCAGTGCTTCTTTCAATTAGCCAGCATCTTTGGGCTTTGAAAGCACTTTAGTCCATGGATTAAATACTGTCTTTTTTTTTCCACATTCTCAAAACTCTGAGGCTCCACAGGCTTTTCTGAGTGTCTGATACCACCTGGAACACAGAAGCATGCATACATTTACTCAACAAACCAAACCTCCACATTGTACCAGGTAGCAAGATGGCAGCTATGCCTGTCTGAGCACGGGTGGTCATGAGGAGGTCAAGTCCAGGCCTTAACAGCACTGTGCTCAGCAGTTTCAGGGAAGAGCAAGGGTGCTGTCTGGTGTAGACTTTGATATATCAAAACTACCTGGAACTTAGATACCCGCTCCTATCAAACCCTTTAGGTGTTGCTGGTAATCACAAAGCCCAAACCCTCTAACTTTCCTTGCTCATTAGGAAGGCGTACTGGCTGGTTTTGTGTATCAACTTGACACAAGCTGGAGTTATCACAGAGAAGGGAACTTCATGTGAGGAAATGCCCCCATGAGATCCAGCTGTAAGGCATTTTCTCCATTAGTGATCAAGGGAGGAGGGCCCCTTGTGAGTGGTACCATCTGTGGGCTGGTAGTCTTGGGTTCTATAAGAGAGCAAGTTGAGCAAGTCAGGAGAAGCAAGCCAGTAAGTTACATCCCTCCATGGCCTCTGCATCAGCTCCTGCTTCCTGACCTGCTTGAGTTCCAGTCCTGACTTCCTTTGGTGATGAACAGCAAAGCTGAATAAACCCTTTCCTCCCCAACTTGCTTCTTGGTCATGATGCTTGTGCAGGAATAGAAACCCTGACTAAGACAGAAGGGTTTACTCTGTTTGAGACACAGGCTTGGAACAAATATGCTAAAGAACAGAATTGCTATGACAACCTTCATGGAAAACTGGGTATCATTCCCTAACACGCTATTGATTTCATTGTATCTGGTCCCTTTCTGCCCCTCCCTAAGCCTCATCATTATATTTAAAATTGCTCTTACCATCC
Organism: Uromys caudimaculatus; assembly: GCA_028551405.1. Classification (NCBI taxonomy): domain Eukaryota; kingdom Metazoa; phylum Chordata; class Mammalia; order Rodentia; family Muridae; genus Uromys; species Uromys caudimaculatus. The sequence goes on along the minus strand of CM052705.1, from coordinate 117,236,852 downwards.
ATCTGACCAGGAAAACCATTAGGAACAAAGAGAAACTCCATCTTAATATCTCTAAAGCAAATAAAATGAGATGAGCTGCTATGTATTTAATTTCTAATCCCCTGACTTGTTGACCAGATCTACAACAATCCAGTTAAAAGCCCTAAATCTACACAGCAGAGAGGAGTGGAAAGGATTAAAAACTGAGGTTATTGGAGCATCTCTATCTAAATACTGTCAGTAGTTCTTAGCCACGGTGTATTTTAAGTCTTGTACTCCATTCAGAAGCTTGTGTGGTACAGGCAGGTCTAACCAGAGCTGTGATACCAGGCAGTAGAGTTTCCATACAAAGGTGATGAGCTACAGACCCATGTGAACCCGTGTCCATATGGCAGTGAGGAGCTACAGACCCATGTGAACCCATGTCCATATGGAGGTGAGGAGCTACAGACCCATGTGAACCCATGTCCATATGGCAGTGAGGAGCTACAGACCCATGTGAACCCGTGTCCATATGGAGGTGAGGAGCTACAGACCCATGTGAACCCATGTCCATATGGAGGTGAGGAGCTACAGACCCATGTGAACCCGTGTCCATATGGAGATGATGAGCTACAGACCCATGTGAACCCGTGTCCATATGGAGGTGAGGAGCTACAGACCTATGTGAACCCGTGTCCATATGGAGATGATGAGCTACAGGCCCATGTGAACCCATGTCCATATGGAGGTGAGGAGCTACAGGCCCATGTGAACCCGTGTCCATATGGCAGTGATGAGCTACAGACCCATGTGAACCTGTGTCCATATGGAGGTGAGGAGCTACAGACCCATGTGAACCCATGTCCATATGGAGGTGATGAGCTACAGACCCATGTGAACCCATGTCCATATGGAGGTGATGAGCTACAGACCCATGTGAACCCATGTCCATATGGAGGTGAGGAGCTACAGACCCATGTGAACCCATGGACAGCTGCATTTTACCAATCTCTGGGGTGGAAATTTTGTTTCTTCGTGACCTCTTCCTCTCTTCCCATTATGGTTTCCAATTATCTGTGGTAACACAGACACTAAACTTTAAAACGTAAATGGTGTAGTGGGGCGCCTAGTGATTCATGTATTTAAAAGAAAATAAGGTCTCAAGAACTAACATGCTCTTTCTATAGTTCAAATTGAATAGAATCTTTTCAAAACTTTTATTGTGGATTTTCATCTAGCATATGGGAACACATCACCTCCATTTACCACCAGACAAATTTAAGTGATCCATCCTAGACAACCATATTAGTAATTTATCTTTAATCCTAGAACATTAATCAGTCCTTGGACTATAATGGAGAAGACATACAAATACATACTCCCTCCCAACTCTGGTCCTATAAAAACCTAAATACATTCTAAATTGGATAGCTCATTTTTCCATGGACCTGACTAAATATCCATTTCAACCAATGCCCACAGAGATTACAAACAAATTTAAAACAAACAAACAAACAAACACCCTAAGAACAAAGGTAGACTTTAGCATAGCCTTCTGTAACTAACATGGATTCTCTGAGCTTGCTTACAACTAGACATGAAGACTTACATATACAATGTTAGTTTTAAAGAGTCAGATGTCACTGTAATGCTGTCTTTTACTTTTGTTATTAGTTTCAACCTGTGTGTGTCTGGGTGCGGAGGTTTGAATACAAAATGTCCCCTGTAGGCTCATGTATTTGAACACTTGATCTCTGGGATGGTACTGTTTATAAGGTGACAGAAATTTTAGACCACTGGTTCTCACCCTTCCTAATGCTGTGGCTCTTTAATATACTGTCCCTTATGTTGTGGTGATCCCCAACCACAAAATTATCTTGTTGCTACTTCATAACTATAATTTGCTACTGTTATAAGTGGTAATGTAAATATCTGGTATGTGGACCTTGCTTTAGAAGGTGCAGCTTTGTTAGAGAAGGCACATGGCTGAGGCTGAGCTTTAAGAGTTAGTTCATTGCCTAGCCTTACTTCCAGTTTGTTCTCTCTACTTCATGCTTGTGGTTAAGATGTGATCTCTCAGCTTCCTGCTTCGTTCACCTGTTGCTATCCGTCCCCTGACATGATGGGTACCATAAACCAAAACAGACTCTTCCTGAAGTTGGCTGTTGTACTACTGAGCTCACAGAAGTTGTGATTATATACTCAAGTTCTCCACAACTCCTGGTCATGAAGAAGGCAGGGTTAATAAGACCCTACACCTTCCTGGGGATTTATAATCTGCCAAAAGTCGTTAAGAAAAAGACAGTCATTTCTTTCAGTGTTATAAGGAACTGGTAAGGTACCAATATGCCTGGAAACAAACACCCAACTACACTTATGTAACCTTGCCCCCTCCCCCAACAAAAAAGACATGACAATAGAAGAGAGGCTAGTGGGAAACAGGAAGGGGGACAATATGAGTGGACTAGAAAGAGACAGTAGCAGAGGTGGAGATAAATATGACTGAAACTCACTGTGTACAAGTACGAATCCCATTATTATGTATAAATGATACATGCTAATAAAACATTAAAACATTTTATTTGCAGAAACTAGTTACTGTTAAGAGGCATGATGGAACCTTCTAGAACATAAACACCCTTTGTATCTTAATAATGGTTACACAGATAATGACTGCATAGGTAAGACTTGTGCATTTTTGTGTATACCTCAGATAAGAATCTTCTTATCCCAAATATCTGGGAATCACTATTCCCAGGAGCTGGGCCATCATGAAATGTTTCCAGTGGGAACATTTGTTTCCTCTGGCCAGTGGAAACAACAGGAATAGTAAACTGATTTTTTTTTTTACAAGTTAAAATTCTATAACTTAAAAGAACATCCATTATTGGTAGAATATGTCCTCCTTTTTGTGATATCTGAATGCTGTCCCAATTTTGTTATTTCAATGTTGTCTCTTTAAGAAAAGTAACAATAAATAATATTCCCTTTCCTCTTGGTTTTATTTTTATAATTTTCTTTTGGTATCATTCAGTGTTAGTCCATCTTCTTTTGTTTTGTTTTGCTTTAATATTCCACAAGAGTGAAACACATGCTTCAGATGACTTCACAGTAGGTCCAGCCATTTATTAAGACTGGCTATAAACTATTTGTTTCTCCAATACAGCTCTGCCTTTATTATTTACTGGCTTGAGAAGACAGATTGCCTATTCTCACTTCACAGTGCAGTGTGGGATGCAGCTCCTTCTCCCCTGGAGGATTGGAACAGCTGTTTCTGCCTATGAACCTTTCTACAGACTTGACAATGTCTCCAATGTGGACAGACCTATATTTCTTGAAGTCTCCAGTGTAGCATGCACTCACCTCTTAGGACAATGAGGGGAGAAGAGGGAGAGAGAGAGACCATGTAGTTAGGAGTTTCATATTCTTTTAGACCCAGAAGCCTAACCATGGCCATAAGCAAGCACCCTTAGGATCCTCAGCAGAGAGAACGCATCTGTCCCTCTGACTGCTAATACCGAGACAGCCTGCTACTCTATACTCAAGGTTACAATTGTAACACAGGCTGGTTTTTGACAAGGTGTTAAGAAATTGTGTTACCTGTAAAACCCCTTGAGATTCACTCTGTCCTTCACCAGGTCAGCTGCTTGAACAATAATAATATTCCTTAATGCTCTTCCTGCACAAGAAGAATTCTCTCCATAAATCTAAGAGAAAAGACAAACAATCACTGTGAATGTAGAACAATAATGTGACAGTCTGTGAACTCCCAATAGCATGCTATATATATAAGTATCATGACCAATTCCCTGAGCTTCAGACACATTTTAGCCTATGAAGCTACTGGCCTATAATTACCTTACTTTATTTTAGCTGCTGGTCTACTTAGGCTATTAGACTATAATAACTTTTCCAAATGTAAAGTACTTTTCTATAGTTGTAATATTAAAACACAAAAATTTCTGTTGTAAAATATCCATTATCTTAAATATAGTGTTCCAATCACTACAGGAAACTGAAGAATCATTTAAACTATTTAGAATAATCACAAACAAATCTACTAGTTTGGCCATATTGATAATTCATGCATATAAAAGCCCTCGGAAGATATTTCCACACTTAGTGAATAACTTAAAGATGGTGCAATGTCACAGCAGGCTACTCTGCCTCTAGGCTTCACATAACCTCAGAGTTCACAGCTAATTCCAAACGTTCTGATTTGATCTACAGTACTTCACAATTCCATCTTTCAGAAAGAGATTTCATTTTAACTTCTTCCCTTAATCTTCTCATCCCTCCACCGTCACCTTTGGTCTCTGGAGATGAAGGTAGGTACCTCTGGTGAGCTCTAGGCCCTATTTTTAAAATTCCTCTTTTCTTCAATACCACCTTCTTCTATAGCACAAGGCTGTTTGTTTCATAAACCAAGGAGGTGAAATGGAATGAGCTTACTCCTAAAGGTAAATGCTCATGAAATTGTTGTACACTGGTAAATGCTTACAGCTTTCCATTTTTCTCATTTTCCATACTGTGAAATTTATTTATTTTATGTGTATGAGTACTTTTCCCTGAATGTATTTACGTATGTATGTGTGTCATATGGTACCTGGTGCCTCTGAAACTCAGCAGAATATACTATATTCCCTGGAACTGAAGTTACAGATGGTTGTGAGCCACTGTGTAGATGCTGGAAATCGAATCTGTGTCTTTTGGAAGAGTAGCCAGTGTTCTTAACTGCTGAACCATCTCTCAGTCCCATTTGTGTTATGGTTAGCTCCTTTTTCTTTTTTTTTTTTTTTTTCTAGCTGTTTTGGGTTTGATCTCAGAGCCTTGTGTACACAATGTGAATACTCTACAATTGCACTAGACCTCTGGCCCTCTTAGTAAACTATTTCTTCACCTATAAATATTTTATATTGTCTCTTAAAGCAAACAACTTGATAATCTATTGGTCATGACTTGATAGTAAAAAAAGTGCTCATACTTAATTCTCTCAATATTATCACTTGAATACAATTTAATGAGAGAGTGAAAATGACCAGAAATGATGCCTTGTTAACAAGTTTTTAAAAATCAAATCTTGAGCAACCAACATGACAGAAAGTTACTGAGGCATAGGCATGAGTCAGCTGATGCTTAACTAGTCCTGACACCCACAAGGTTCACTCAATAAATATAAAGCATTTAATGAGTAGCTGACAAGTACAGATTCTATTCCAGGTGCATAACACAGTACAGAGCAAGGCAGACAAGGTCCTCACCTCCATCTCCCATTCTGAAGAATGGGAAAATGTGTCTGATTCTTTAATGCAACACAATAAACACAAACCCATCTCTTCTCATCAGTGAACTCATAGGGGACAATGACCTGTCTTACTAAAGTTCTATATACAATGTATACTACTTGTAAACTCTTGTGTTACCATCAATACAAAAAGTAAAGAATACATATTTACTCTGTTACATTGATTTGCAAGGCATGTGGAAAACAGTTATTTCTTATCTTATGAGTATCATGAATCAGGGCAATGATCAGGGAATTTCAACTTCTTTGGTGGTCTTCCCTGAGGGGGAGACAGTGTGATGAGTGCATTATCTCTGCAAAACTCCAGGTCAGGGCATCTCTAACACAAGCATTCTCCACTAGCAACTGTGAACCACCATTACAGAAAATACAGAAGGTTAGGGGAAACAGTTTCATACCTGAGAAGGACTATGTTCAAGATATGGATTGGAAATTCTTCTTGAGAGAGTCTATTTTAAAAGAAAAAGAAAACAAGGAGAAATTAAACTCTAGCAGATATGGCAAACCTATTAATAATAATAATAACAATAACAACAACAAAATAAAACAAAGCACATGCAAGTGTCAGGCCTAGGAAGTATCCACCCTAAAGATGAGTTTAATAAACTTCAAGTATCTCCTAAGATCATCTGGTCAACCTTCACACCAATCAGGCAGGACACTCTGCTTGACTAGCTCCTGCCCCAGAGAGTACAACAGCAGCAGCAATGCAGAAAGCTCTGTCTTCAGACCTCTCACTTCACTCCTCGTGAGGCTTGGATTCGATTTCTCTTGCTTTGCCCCCATTCAAGCCTCCTTTGCTTCTACCTCAAAGGCTACTCCAGCCTCTCAGTGGATCTTCCTGCCCTTCAGTTTCCCCTCTGAACCACCCTACAACGTTCAACAGACAAATCTCCCAACCATGTCCTTCCACTTACAGTGAGTCACTAGTAGCTGACAGGAACTAACACAAGGCCCTCAGGTCCACAGTCTACCTCTTACACAGTCTTGCATTCTCTCTCTTCAGCACCACAGGAATTTCCTCACTAAGATTTAAGTGTCCCTGGGTCTTGAAAAGGATATTGTAGATTATGCCCACAAAATGATGTACACATACATGAAACTGACAAAAATAAAGAATTTGAAAGATCTAAGTGTCAGGATGTTTGAGAGAAATCGGTCCACAGAGTCCTTGTCTTGCAAGCATGTGGACCTGAATTTGATCCCCATAACCCATTTTTGTGGGTATGGTAGCATATACTTGTAATCCCAGAACTATGAAGGCAAAGATAGGTGGATCCTTGAGACACACTGGAAAGCCAGTTTAGCTTGGAAGCTGTAGACCAGTGAGAGACTGTATCTCAAAAATGAAAGTGGTTAGCACCTGAGAATGATGCCAAGGCTCCACATACATATGCATACAGATGCATATGGACACACAAAAGTATACCCACCCATGAACATACACACACATATACATCAGAGCAACCTCCCACTCCTATACGTGGTTATACCATTTTCTATTCAAACCTATTCTCTTCCATGATGGACCCACAGGACCTCAAAGCCCACATAACTGCTAACCAAGCCTGTGTTCAGAGTGATAAGGTGGTGTACTGGCTAGTTTTGTGTGTCAACTTGACACAAGCTGAAGTTATCACAGAGAAAGGAGTTTCAGTTGAGAAAATGCCTCCATGAGATTCAGCGGTAAGGCATTTTCTCAATTAGTCATCAAGGGGGGAGGGCCCCTTGTGAGTGGTACCATCTGTGGGCTGGTAGTCTTGGGGTCTATAAGAAAGCAGGCTGAGCAAGCCAGGAGAAGCATCAAGCCAGTAAGTTATATCCCTCCATGGCCTCTGCATCAGCTCCTGCATCCTGACCTGCTTGAGTTCCAGTCCTGACTTCCTTTCGTGATGAACAGCAGCATGGAAGTGTAAGCTGAATAAACCCTTTCCTCCCCAACTTATTTCTTGGTCATGATGTTTGTGCAGGAATAGAAACCCTGACTAAGACAGGTGGTATACCAGATGGTTGCTTCCTGTGAAGCCCGGCCATTGGGAATGGGAGTTGATACTCTTGGAAGATCTTTGTTTAGGTGCTGCTCATGCTACAGAACTTGGGGTGCCCTGCATGGTGGCACACTGGGGACATGTGCTGGCACTTTGTAGCACTTTGACCTTGTGTCACCCAGCATACGATGTTATGTAAAGATGTTTATTTTCCCATTCATGTATTTAGCTCTTTGTATATCAGCTAAGTGTTTGCTGTATGGTTTGACTTGCAGGAGCTAATTTTCCCTACCTAACAATCTAAGAAGCGGCAACATCCCCCACAGATGGTTAAGCACAATGGAGGAGGATTATCACGTTCTACTGCGGTTCAGGAGGAACAAGGAAACTAACATTTACTGAGCTCCCAACCCATGTTTAAAAGCTCTTTACACCTGGACTCTAAGAATTGATGCTTTAGAGAGCCCAATTTTTAGCCTGCCGCCTCCATTTCTTAAAATAACCTGCCATATTTACCAAATATACCCTGCCAGGCACTGCTGTGTGGTATGTGAACCTTGTACCAAATTTTAACCTAAAAAAGAAATTCCTGTTCTGACTCTTTTGTATTCTAGACAGCTCCCATACTAATTATCTTTGGATTAAACAAACATTAAGTATTGACTCTTTATCCAGAAATGCTAATAAACTTTGTTAAAGATCCACAAGTCGCTTTAAAAAAGAAAATATTATAAGCTAGCCTATTTTTGATGCCTGCCATGCTGGCCTTGTCTGTGCATAGTTCCCAGATCTCTGATATCTGAGCCTATATAAGTATCTTCAATTATTGAAATATCAAATAATTTAAAACTTACATATATATCAGATTTTTCCTGTGAAGATGTGTTGTTATGATAAGTTACTTTTTATATTCTGAACAAGAATTTAACAACAACAAACACAACATTGTAGCAGACCAAAGCTGCCAATCTTCACATATTCATTGAATTGTCTCAGTCAGTTAAAACAAACAAACAAACAAATTCTTCACATGAGCTAGTCCAAGAAAAACGCTTTCCTTAGGTAAAAAACGTTCTTAAAAACTGGGCAGGAATATTTCCACAAAGGAAACAAACGACTTGTGTTTCTCTCCACTGCCACCCTAAACCAGGCAGCCTCCGGGGTTACAGTCACAGAATCCAGCTAAACAGAACCACGGCACCACAGCCCCTTTCTAAAGACAGGTGATGGAGGCAGCGAAAGTGATGGAACTTCTCAAAAGATAAGGGTGTTAGACAAACTGCCATTCTCAGGGGAACAGCAAGAGACATAATAAGACCTTCTCTTTCTCGGAACACAATCCTATTGTCAGAACCTCCTGTGAAGCCTCTTAACTAGGCCCAGGGGAGTTTTCTTTCATTAACACTTAGGATAGCAGCTCACTGAGCTAGGGGAAGCCACACAGTTCTCTGTGGATCTCACTGAAGTACTGACTCTTAAACTTTTTTTTTTTTTTTTTTTTTTTTTTTTTGGTCAGAGTATTTTTTTTTTTAATGTTTTGTTACTTTATTTACATTTCAAATGTTTCCCCCTTTCCAGGTCTCCACTTTGGAAACTCCCCTCCCCCCTCCCTCTGCCTCTATGAGGGTATTCCCCAACCCACCCACCCACTTTCGTCTTGCCACCTTGGCATTCCCCTATACTGGGGCCTCTAACACCCTCAGGCCCAAGAACCTCTCCTCCTCCTGATGGCCAACAAGGCCCTCCTCTGTCATATATGTGGTCTGAACCATGGGTCCCTCCATGTGTATTTTTTGGTTGGTGGTCCAGTCTCCAGGAGCATCGGGGGGTCAGGCCAGTTGACACTGTTGCTCCCTCCATGGGGCTGCAAACTCCCCTAGCTCCTTCAGTCCCTTCTCCAACTCCTCCATCTGGGACCTCACACTCAGTCCAATGCCTATTATCATCAATGGACAGATCTTGGAAACTCAAACTAAACAGAGACACAGTGAAACTAACAGATGTTATGAACCAAATGGATTTAACAGATATCTATAGAACATTTCATCCTAAATCAAAAGAATATACCTTCTTCTCAGCACCTCATGGTACCTTCTCCAAAATTGACCATATAATCGGTCACAAAACAAACCTCAACAGATATAAGAAGATTGAAATAATACAATGCCTCCTATCAGATCACTACAGTTTAAGGCTGGTCTTCAATGGCAACAAAAACAACAGAAAAACAACATACACATGGAAGCTGAACAATGCTTTACTCAATGATAACTTGGTCAAGAAAGAAATAAAGAAAGAAATTAAAGACTTCCTAGAATTTAATGAAAATGAAAGTACAACATACCCAAACTTATGGGACACAATGAAAGCAATGTAGAGGAAAACTCATAGCTCTGAGTGCCTCCAAAAAGAAACTGGAGAGAGCA